>JAWNMR010000122.1:22335000-23535000 GCA_035043845.1 Drosophila picticornis | reverse complement strand
TGCGAGTTGCATAATATGGAGAAATTGGAGTTAATCTGCACATGCCCAGCAGCGTTACGTTAGAGACATGACGGACAGATGCACAGATGGACGGACGGTCCGAGTCGCCTTTGAGATGGGCGCGTAATAAGGACAATTGTCTTTTGCCTTTGTGTGTCGTTCTGGCCAAAGTGTCAATTACAGGCATCCAAATAGGTGAACAACAGGCAAGCAGGAAAACATATTAACAGGATGAGGGGCGCAGCAGGAGTTGTGAGTTGAAAATTCTTGGGTGGCTGTTCCATAATGCTAATGTAATTGTCATCTCATTGGTTGTCACAAGGATAATATCGTATTTAACCAGAGCATGGGCAGTTAATTACTTGCATAAGACTCGAAGAGACAGCTAGGCAATCTGCACTGACTGACACTAACTGAATATTACCAATCTGTAATGCTGTATTCCTCAGAATATTTTTTTAATTTGACAAGACTTGAAATAAACTTAACTGGCTTATAAGTTTAAGTTTCTAATCGTTGTTTTATTTGGGAAAAACATTCAAATCAGTACATAATGTTTGCTCTATCAGCTTCTTAATATCTTTATTTGAATTAATAACAGAATGATAATTACGAAATGTTATAAAGTTTTTTTTCCAATAGATGTTGAGGCTAGAGGCAAACGTTGAGCCTTTTATTCACAACTTTTTGGTTTATAAGAAGCTTTGAAGCCAATTGCTAAACATTCTCACAACAAGAGTAACTAACGATCCATGAGCAAATTGAAGGTTTGAAGCCATCGCTAAACATTCTCGACAATCAGAGTAAATAAAATCGATCGATCAGCTTAAGTTATGCGAAACAACTGATTTGCTGCAGCGGCCGGCAGATCATCCTACTCCCTTTATAGAGAGCGAAAGACTGCCCTGACTGCTGCATCTCAAACTGCACTAACATGATGTGGATATGTAAATACGACTAATAATTAATATTAATAAATATCTTCAAATCGCCAATTGTTACAGGCTGTTTTAAGCTTTAGGGTAAAACAGTTTAAGACTTTTAAATTGATTGAGTTTGATCTGAGTATTAATAAAAGGATTCAAATTAAAGCCGATGACTAATAACGATGCGTGTGTAAATGAAAAATTCATGAAAAATAAAGCAAATAATAATCTTTGCTTCAAGGCAGTTGCCAGCTTGAGATTTTCCCTGGTCGAGCTTGGTCGTATAAAATAAATAAATTCGATATTTTATTAATTTGAATTACATGCATTTAAATCTGACCAACCAGACTGTAGACCAAACTCAAATCACGCAAACTACAAAGTTATATTGAATGCACACTTAAGCCACAAACAAACACACATATCCAATGGAAATATGTATATGTGGGAAGATGTATTTACTTATAAGTATTTATATACTTATATATTCAAGCAATTGTTTGATATATTGTTGTTCTTAAATAGCATTTTATTAAATTAACTGTCTACTTTAAAGATATTATCCGTATTTTAGCACCTCAAAATATCAATACCAATTATGCGCAATACTATTTTACAAAATAGGTAAATTTTAAATAATTGGTGTTAATTTCATACCGTGTTACAAATATACTCTTTAATACGGTATGTGTATTGTATCTGTCCGTATGAACACAACCTGAAGTTTGAGACTTAATTAAGAATAAATTTTCACCCATTTATGCTTTGGACACAGTCTTGGAGCTGCTATGCTATGCTTACTGCAAATCGATAGAAATCCACATCCTTTAACAATCGAAAAATACATTTCTTTGTCACGCTCTAGGTAAAGTACACATCACCCAAGGTAGATTTTGGACAACCCATTTCAACCTTGGCTTATGCTTAGATCGGTGTATAAAAATATTATTGATGCCTTCGCTGTCAGAATAATAAAAATAGTGAAACAAAAATCAAATCTTAATGGTTAAGTCGAAAATGTTCCATATAAAGTTATTAATTAAATTGCTTAAGTTGATGCAGACTAAATCAAAAAATATCGCTGTTATGGACAAGGATTTCATTGACGAAACTTAAACTTAAAACTCTCAGCAACAATAATTAAGGTCCACTAAAGATGGAAATAACTTGATTAAGTGATATGCCGCCCCTTGTCTGGTAGAGTGCACGGCTATCTTTGTACAGCATCACTGATAACCAGCTTGCTTGGCTACTTTTGTCATGGCCGATGCTTCTTCGTAGATAACGGTTGCTGCTCAAATTACTGTTGTTGGTCAGCTTATATATTAATTCTTACTCCATAGAAAAATAAATGGATAGCATGAATTAAAAAACAAGTTTAAAGGGTTCTTAATAAACCATCTTTATTGTACACAAAAATTTTCTTATTAATTAAAAAACAAAACTATTTAATTAATTTATAATTTTCAAAGTCGTAAGTACAATTTAAGTTACATTTGGTTTCATATTATTATTTGTATATACATAAAAATGCTGTAGCCTAGTAAGATTGACTAAAAGTAACCCTGAACCCAGGCAACTAAAACACATTGCACATTTAAAGTTGGAAAGTGCTCTCTTATTTATCATAAACTTTTGTATAGTTTTAAACTGTAGCTTTTATTGCTATCGGATTTCGATTTGTATAGATATTTACAAGCGAAAGGAGTTATCGATTAAATAAAATAAAATTGATATTATCGTTGTATCCTGGATTACATTGAAAATTCTGTCTAGCTACGCTGTTAAGATCCACTACTTATTGCCCTATCATAGTGCTTAGGCTCGTAGCACTCGGAATTATTTTGATTGTTTTTCGCGAGTAGGTCGAAATATTACATCTGCCAGCGAAGATAAAGCGCTTTTAGAAGGACATGCTTTTAAGGTGGATTGATAAGCTCATAAGCTCATTTGAATCGACTTATACACGATGAATATTTATCGGACATTCGATTTTGACTTGCTCAGAACTCAATCTGCAGGCAACAGCGCCCGTCATCTGGTTCCAAAAATCAAGTCCAGCCACAGAACAACGACCGCTGAAACAATTCAAAGACAAGCCAGCAGCAACAATAACAACAATGACGACGGATTAACTCTCAAACCTGTAACTGAATGACCGCACACACAGAAACGTCGATGCGGGGAGAGGTGAGCAAAATTGAGGCAGCCACATGTCAGAGACATTATAGAATCATGAACTTACTGCCGTTGTTTTTGTTGTTGTCATGTGAGTGTGAGTGTGAGTGGGAGTGTGAGTGGGAGGGTGAGTCTGTTCTGGTTTGTGTACCTGTATGGGCTGTACTCCATTTTGGCTCCCGCTGCTGTTCTGACATCGATTTGTGGTCGAGTACACCACACAAAGACACGCGCACACACACCTGCAACTACACACATTCAACTACACACATGCAACTACACACATTCAACTACACACATTCAACTACACACTACAGTTTCCAATACTGTTGCCTATTTCAGTCAATCATCAATCAAAGTGTTTTGTTACGACTTTCATACGTCATGTTTTTGCCAAAATCCACCCACACCTTCTGTTGTCTGTTCCGCTGTCTGTGTATGTGTGTGTGTGTGTGTGTGTATGTAAGTGTGACTGTGACACAAGTCGACATTTATGGTGTCCACGACGACAGCATCGGGAACGTGAAGGATTCCATCATCAGAATCTGCTGGAATGGCAGCTGCCAGACAATCAATCACATGCCTCAATTCAATTCTCAATTTCGTCATTTTCAGTTTCATTTAATGCTACTCTCGTTGTCCTAAATATTTATGAGAGCGTAAACAGAAAGCCAAGTCCCTTCTCCTCCCCTCCCTCAGTCGTTGTGCTGTTTGCATCTCTAATGAGGCGTAATTAAAAAACATTAAATTCGCAAAATCGCAAATGTTGGCGTTTGTGTGCAAAGCATTTATTGATTTCAATCAATCAAGCGTGCATTAATGGACTCTATTGTATGGCATTCAATGAACTTAAATAACAAACTTAAGTTTCAATTTGAAGGCTTATGGGACGCCTCAGTTTGATCCCAGTTTGTAGTCCCTGATTGTTGCTCAAACTTTTTCCCAGCTCACTTGTTTATTGGATCAGGCCACATTGCAAAAAAGCTTTTGTGCGCTTTTTGATTTATAGATAGTGGATCACACTGAACCCAAGCCACCAGCAAGTCCGCCCACCCTTTGGAAAATCCATCCCATTGTGGTAGATAAATTGTGTAGAGCAGCAAGCTGCGGATTAAAATATAAATGTATTAAAAACTGTTTGTACATCTAGCATTAGTTTCCAGTGTATATAAGAAAAATCGGTATCCCTTTTGATAAATGCTAATGGTACAAGTACCTGAGAGGTCGGCAATCAACCAGAATAGCATTAAATATATATACATATCATATTTAAAAGCCCTGGAGATATCCAGCAACAGTTTCAAGATGATATACAAATCAGTTGAATCTCTAACATGACAGGTAACACAAATATTAATGTGCAAGACTCTGACGGGTCAGCAGTCTCTAGTAAATTTAATAATTGAAATTAGCGACACACTAGTATAGTAACATGAACACACATACAGAGCAGACCTCGGACAAAAAAGAAGCCACCATAAAAGGGTATCAGATACGCAGAGCATTTCTTTTCAAAGGCGCATTTGCTGCATACTTTTAGGCGCGCGTTTTACCTTGTTTGCAGTCAAACGCGCTGACCAAAAGCATCAGTAACAGCAACAGTAATGGCCGCAGAGGGCGCCGAGGGGGGAGGAGCGGCCGCACAATTTGCTCGGCGCTTTGTATCTTTAGCAGTGTCTGTTTTGCAGTGTTTGAATGTTTGCTATGTTGCTGTTGCTGCAGTGTTTTGTGTTGGACAAAAACTTTATGCACTGATTGCAAACTTGTTTCAATTGTTTCGTAACCGACTGAGGAGCGCAACAAAGGGCGGCGCTGGGCTAGCTTGGGTTGTCTAAAAACCATGCCATGAAAGTCAAGGCAAAGCGTGTGCACAAATGGCCAAAGCCGAGGCTAAGGCTGAGCGGCAGAAGCCATTCACTTGCATATTTCTGTGGCTTAGTTTCCGCTTTCAAACCAAACGAACAGCATAAAAACCTATTGAAAATTTGCATACGAAAATGAAATTCAAATGGGTTTCGGTTCCGTACATTCCACTCTCGCAATCTCTATTTCTCTTTGCCTCTCTCTCGGTTCTCGGTTCTCGGTGCTCAGTTCTCCAGTCTCTGTCCTTAGTCCTTAGTCTGTACGAGCTGCGCAGGCAATCAGAGTAGCTGGCAAACTTTCGATTTTTTTGCGAGTAACTGCAACCCAACTTTAATACACTATTAACCATAGATATTTATACTGTTATAGACAACAACAAACATCATCGAGTCGCCTTTCAAGTGAGCGAGCGCTTTTAATCTCAAACATTTTGATTTAACCGCAACGCCGCACCTGAAAGCCTGCCAAAGTGATTTTTTATTGGGCGGCTCGTAACTTTGTAATGCAAATCTGTTGGCCCCTTTTCCTGGCTGAATCTGTTTGCTTGTCTTTCGGTCTGTCTGGTTGTCCATGTTTCTGTCTTTCATTGATTTTACTTTTGCTTCTGCCTTTGACTTCTTCCCCTTCCCCGTTTTACTGCCTTTAGTGAGCCCAATAAAATGCAAATTGTTTTCACGTAAACAAAGCGATTTTAATGAAGCTCAATTCTGGAGATGTTTACGTGAGTGAAAAATAAGTTTGGGTGAAATCAAATGCTTAGGAATTAATACTACAAACATATCCATATATGCTTTAACCATATGCATTGTTTTTATGCTGTTTGCATTAAGTACAAGGATAAAATGGAATGCACTTGAAAAAAGTACTTTAAGTTGATGAATTTATTTATAAGTATGTTGTATAAGCTGCATACAAATTCATTGACTGAACTATAATTATATTATTAACTGCTTTCTTAGTGTGTAAGTACAGGATTCCTATTACGACCCTTCATGTCCATTACGATTATGTTATATTGCTCTCATTTCTATTTCGCACTCATCGCCCCTTTTATGACTCTCATTTGTTGGTAAGCTGTTGAGTTTTGATGGCTTTTAATTGTCTTAAGCAACCCAATCAGAAGGCACTTCTATGGTGCTATCTCTCGTGCCGCTCCTCTCACCGAATTCGGAAAGTCAGGATAACAGTTTTGCATTCCACTTTGTGTTCACTGCTGACCCACTTATCGGTCACTTCGGGCACTATTTCCGCTAGCCTTGTAGCCACTTGACTAAAGAGCCCTCAAATTTTATTTTGATTTATGCTGCCCACAAATACGGGAAATGTCTCGAATCGGAGTCCAAGTCCAAGCCCAAGACCGAGCCGGAGCCCGAGTACAAGCCCCAATCTCAACCCCATCCCCAACCCCACCTCCAAATGTATCTTATAACTTTGGCATCTATCTACCGCTTTCATATTTACATGCTGCTTACACGCGCATTGGCGTGTAACGGAAATTGAGTAGAATTGAGCTCTCATGAAAGGGTTGGCCAAATGGACGTTGACCGGGACAATGCATTGCTCTTAGCTTGGCCTATTCTGCTTGGTTCTGGTCCAACAATCGAATGGGAGCAACTTTTTTCTGTTTTGTTTTTTTGTTGTTTTTTGTTTTGTGAAGCCAGCTTTTGGTTTCCTCACTCCTCTCAATAGAAAAACATAACTTTCGAAATCCTTGCTTATCTTTTCATCTCTCTTCTCTCATTGTATGCACGTAGCCATTGTTGTTGTACTTGATGTAAAATGCTAAACTAGCCATTAAAAATAAGAGCCTCATTTTCCTTCGACAACCAGGATTTGCTTAGCTGCATTACCACTAACTTTAGGTTCAACTATAAACTGAGGGTGATTGAGTGTTTTGATATATTCTAAATTGATAATATTTTTACCCTGCAATGCTGCAAACTGAACTGATCATAAGATAATAAGACTTTCCATGTGAATCTGTGATTTTTTTTAACTGTTTCTTAAAAAAGTCTCGCGTACTTATAACCAAATTTATGTACATCTTTTAAAATAAGTTGACGGATAAGTTTTGCGTAAGTTGGAGCACTCGTTTAATTAAAGTTACAGCAATAAAACATGAAGAATAAAATGAAATAAATATGAAATACTATTTTTAGAGTAGTCAGTAACACAGCAAGTTAGCTTCAAGTCAACAGTCTTGCATTTTGCATTGGTCACCCTAAATTCCTAGTTACTATTTTCAGTATACTGCGCTTATCGGTCTATTTTTTAATGATTGTAAACTTTTAACGCACACCTTTTTATCACTCTTTCCCCCACTTGCACATATATTTTGTATATTTCTATTCTACTTTTCAGAGTTGTCATAATGCTGTCTACACCCTAGCTGTCTCACCCTATATTTCCCATATATATTTAAATTTATATTCCTGCTAGTTACTCCTGCTTTGGGACGCGTCTGCATTTTTATTGCCTAATGTCTTGGCACAGGTACATTTTCCAACGTTTTCCAACCAGTGGGTAAGTCTCAGCCACTCGTCGACTTTCAGGCTTTTATGCGCCCGTTTCGGCCTTTCTTTTCGCATTCGCAATCGCATTCGCTCTGCTTTTATTTCGTGCAACACAAAGAAGTATTTCATTTACATGCATGCATACAATGTTATTGTTGCTTCGCTTGCTTGTTTCTATAAGGATATTAAATGTTAGCTCGATATTCGCCTCGCCTCCCTTTCATGCGATATGTTAATGCGATGCTTGTGAAACTTATTGGAAATCAAAGTAATCACACGGCACATTGGTTCAGCAGTAGAAGTTCTCGGTTATGTGAACCATTTGACTAAACTGTAGGAAATATTGTTGCCGAGGAAATCGAATTTGAATTTTTAAGGAGCGATTTTCAATAAATCGATTTCACACGATTGGCAAGCGCATTTACAAAAGTCATTAAGACAGTAATGATTATTTATAATAATATTATGATATACTTCCTATGCACTTACTTTGGCATGAGTTCACAAAGCATTGATTGCAACTGCAAAGCGTTAAATTTATCCTGAGTCTGGCCGGTGCATCGACCGGCCAAGAATACGCACTCAGGCGTCGTCAAATCCAGACTGATTGCAATGCATTAGGTTTCACATTTTTGGCACTCGATCTTTCCGCCCCCTGCAGCGTTCCCCCGTCCCCGCCTAGTTGCTTATCATCAGACAAATCGCTTTGATTGATGCCCTCGGTCCAGTGGATTTGATCTGCATCTGCAGTTAGTCACTGGCACTGCAATGCCGGTGATTCGGTAATTGCTTTTGGGGCACACACCTCAAAGCTAGCCCGGATTCTTCGTCTCGAGTTCGAGTTGGAGTCCGAGTCCGTTTCCGTTCCGTTCCGTTTTATGTTCAACAATACGCATGCAATTACCGCAATTGGGAGCTTGGAAAAACTTCAACACCCCCGGGGCCTGACAAAAGTTGTCATAGCTTCTGGGCCCAGGCGCAAACTTTCAGCTCTAATTGCCCAAGTGGTTTTCGAGTGGCATCACCGTCGCCAAGACGCTGCGAAATAGAGCTTCCTCTTCTCAAATTTCAATTCTCCATGCTTTTTCTGCACTGCAGTCAAAGTTTTGCCCCATGTTCCCCCCTCCCCCCAAAAACTTGCTGGCCCAAAATGTACAATCAAAGCTGACCGTTGGCGTTATTAACACAAATGAAAATTGTGGTCATGCCAAGCATGGAGTTACTTATATATCAATTTATTAGACGGCAAACTTTTTGCCTGCCCCCTCATCCACTCGCTGCCCGACTGCCTCTTGGCCTAATGAAGTTGTGGATTGCAACTGTAAAATGCACATATGTTAACACATGTCTCCCAAAATACTCGTTTGCATGCACATTTCTTCAAAATCTCCATCTGGCATATGCACATATGCTAAAGTGCACGTTCCCTACCAAAGGACACACGCATACGCAGGCACTCACACACACACACACACACGCACAGCGACAGAGAGTTCAGCATATTTACACATTGTGGTCCCCAATTACCATCCCATGACACAGGTTGTGGCTTTTCACGCACTGCATTTAACTTTAGTCGTTTTGGGTAATAACTTTACTTGCGCAATGCGTGAGATTTAAGGACATTTGAATTGTCCCAAAAAGCACAGTTTTTTCATAAATTAACAATACATACATGTTCAAGCATACAATTTAAAAATGTGATATAATTTGATATAAAAAAACTAACTGACAAACATACAAAGCAAACATTTGGCATATTTAGCAGTGAATTGAGTAGAATTAAATACGTAGCTTTGGACTCAAGAATAGAGCTGAGAAAATATACTCCGAGCATCAAATGTGCTACTCACAGGAAAGTTTGTATTTATTAATTTAAATTTATGTGCATATGTTTTAAGCAATAGTGTTAATCTCAAGATAAAACTGCTTACAGCAAAATTCATCTCAATATCTGTGGATGTCATTTAAAACAAAAAAAATTGTTACACAGTTCTGGCATTTCTAAATGCACGTCCACGTTCCGCGGCACTTTGTAGCAGCCATGAAACCACCCAAGCACTGCCGAGTCTGTTTAATTGAATTTTCTCAGACTCCGAGGAAGAAAAATATAAAATTTGTGTGGGAGCGCAGCTTAAGTGAGATAGTCTGCAGACAATTCAGAGTGGAGTAGACTGCGTATCTTAGTCGAAAAATGGTGCAACACTCTGCAACAGCTTGCATATCTAATTTGGTTTCAATTACATTCTATAGATACATAAAGTCTGTAACTATTTGCGGATATTGTCTAGCGGTATTTACTTACATCACCTTTGCAACTTATAACTCAGTTTGTTGCTGTGCTGCGCTGCTTTATCAGTTTGCCAATGAAATTAATTATTATCAATGTTGGCAAATGTTGACGCCTTTTGGCTGCCCCAGTTTCGTGGCAAATCAAAATTCCACTAAACTTTTCGGTGCGCCCGCATAATTTTGCAACATTTTGTGGCTGAACTTTACTTTTGCCACTTTTTACAGTGCTGTTCTGTGGCTTTTAATTAAAATTTGTTTGTTAGCACAAAGCCAGCATCGTTTCGCTGCCATTTGCCATTGTTGATTGTTGTTGTCTTGCGGAGGCAAGCGCAAATATGTCTGGCCGTATAATTAGGAGCGCACATCCGAGACGAAATAACGTCGCGTATACGCAGCGTGTGCCTTTTAATAATGCTGAAAACATTTTTACAGACAGCAGCACAGAAATCACAAAATGCGGTGAAAAGGAGCGCTACAGAGAAAAGTGTGCGTGGCTCATTGAAAAAATACATTTTAATAGCATAATTTTTGTCGCTGCGGTTGCGACAACTCTTAAATCAGAAGACTGTTGGTTTTCCCATGATGTGTTTCCTGCGGTTGTCATGGTTGTCTTGGATTGTATTCCCCACTCAACTCTACTCAACTCGAGTCGTGGCCTCGTTATTGGCTGGCTATCACCTGGCGTCAATCTGGGCTAAGATGGCACGTTTTTGTTCCTACTTCGATGACGTCAAACACTATTCAAACGAAATTTGTTTCCGATAAGACAATTTGAATGCCAAAATCAACGCCTTATGTTTAATAAAAGAAATTGATTTTCGTTTGGTTGTGCATTCCAAGCGTTGCTTACAGCTAAATTAAATTAAAAATTCAATGACAGCACATTAACAGCGTCTCGTCAGATTGGATTTCATCACCGGCGTCTGACAGGCGATTGAGCAAATTTGATATACAAAGTAATTGCGCTGTGTCTGTTGCTTGGCTTAGGTTTTCTTTTATTGATTTTCCTCCTCACAGAAGGTGTCAAGAGGAACGCAAGCTGTTAAAATTTCGATAGGTCTGCAGTCTACTAAATGAATCTTTGGTCTAAGTACACGGACATGGCCAACAACTGTTGATAATTTTATTAGTTTCCATGAATTACAATATTTTTTAAGCATATTCATTTTTCGGTCACCTTCCCAACACATTGACCAATTTTCTTATATAAGAATTAAGACAATCGCTCGATATGAAAAAAGTATTCACATTATTTCTTATTTTTTTTATAGACAAATTTCCAGGCAGCAAGTACCAAGTAAGATTTTTCACAATAAAGTCAAATCTGCGAAAACTGAAAATTAAAAAGTTTCTTTTTGCTAAACTTTTCCGGCAGTTGTCTGAGTTTACAAAAATTGAAAATTGCTTATTCCTTACTTTTTTTAGAGCTTTAAAAATACGCTTAAAGCCGATCTGACAAGGACCAACAACATTTTCATACTACGGTTTTCCGGCCATTCTTATATATGCAAAATTTAAAAAATGCCTTTGAATCCAATTGCATTTAAATTGAATTTTCGTTCAGATAACTTTAGCAAACATTTTTTACCCATCCTTAAAATTTTTCCAACAAAAAATGTACGTTTTTTTTACGAACTTTGTTGATCTGAAAATTAGTTTGAAGCTGACGGAATAAGAACTAAAAAAAATTGCATGCAAAAGTTTTCCGCCAATTTGTCGATCCGTTTATTTTCTGAAATGAGCTGAAAGACAAAATACTTTCACATAAAATAACCTTGACCCATTCATTTACAGCCATCCATCTTATGGCCAAAAGGAAGCTCAGTCCAAATTTGAGATTCATAGTTTGCGATGCCTTGGCCACAAGTAAATATCCAACCACTTTTGTATTAAATTTAATTTTCTGCGACTTGCCGCAGGTGATAAAATCCAATTGCCCTAATTGTTGGGGCTTTTAATGAAGTAACATTTTAATAAGCCTTTTCGAGTTTTTGATGAATTGTGAACTTCGAAATAAGTGTTATTAATGGAGGCAGACAAGTACAGAATATGTTTAGCATCAAATTGAGAAGACATCCAGCGAACTACCGGAAATTAATGAATGTAGATCGGGAATGCAAAGGAAAGTCGTTGGCAAGCCAACATGGGACAGACATAGGACAGCAGACAAACGCAGAGCAGACAAACACACAAATGGCTTTCAGATCGATAAACTTAGCACGGAGTACACAACTTGTGTGTTGAAACTGCCACGCCCCCTTTCGGATGCTTAGCATAGACAATAAATTCGAACAAAAGGCAACACATTCGTCGAGTGGCAACAGAACAAGAAGACGGAGAGCGAAAGAGAAGAGAGATAGAGTGGGAGCGAAAGCGAGAGAAATAGAGGGAAACAAACTGAAAACTGAAACCAAATACCCAAACACAAAATGGCAGCTCTTTGGCTGCGATTTATATTTGAAATGCCTTTGAGTGGCCACTGAAGCGGCAAATGCTTTTGCGGCATGGTCTCCAATGGGGCGGTAGCCTTAAAAAATATATTGCAGCAAAATTTATTCATCGGCGGCAGTTGCAACTTATTTTTATGCTTGATAATTGCCACCCCAACCATATTTACCCTTACCAGCAATCCTGTCATTTTGCATACGCAACTGTCAACTTTTGCCATTTTGCCAAACTTCACACCCAGCTGGTAGCCAGATCCCAGGATCCCCAGCTGCTTGTGGCTCTGCCCCTTGCGCATAGCATGTGGGCACCATAAATATTTTCCAGTCCATTGATTTTTGGTCGCTGCCGTCGATGTTGATGATGTCCAACGGACAGAACAGCAGCACAAGCCGCTTCGGATGTTTGTTGGCGCTTACCTGTTCCACAATACAGATTCTTAAGTATTTCACGTTAGAGTGCATTAAAAAAAAAGAAATCAATTTAAATTGCAGCACTTAAACTTTAGATTAACTCTTGAAAGAGTTTTGGAAAATATGAGCAACTTTTGGATAGATACTTAAGCGGAAGCTGACTTGAAACAATATCGGAACAAAATTAAGGCAAGAAGCGTATTTATTTTGTTTGAGTTCCTTATTTTATTTGTATCTGCTTACGCATAGATTCTAATCTGTTGGAAAAGCACCTAGATTTTATTCAATTAAATACTCTCGAAATTTAGGTGAAATCGATATTAAAATCATTTGCGGCAGTAACAAAATTTGCAGTTTGTTGTTGTTTTTGTTGCCTGTTATGCATAAGCTAACTTTACCCCCAAAAACAATACAGCCTCCTCCCCCGCCACACCCACCTCAAACAACCCACCACACTTAACGGTTTGCTCTTTGGCAATGTTTTGTTTTGTTTTCAGCGACACTTGATTGCTTTTATGTGTGTATGTGCTGTTTTTGTTGTTGTTGTTGTGACTGTTGTTGTTGCTGCTATTGTTGCTATTGTGCGTCAGTCAGGCAGACGCTGAAAAGTATGCTACGCGCCAAATAGACTCAAATTATGTTGTCGTCGGGAGGACAAGAGGGAAACCTGCCAAAGAGTGCGAGCAGACGGGAAGAGTGTTCATATGTGTGTGTGTGTGTGTGTGTGTGTAACTCTGTATGTCCACACGCATGTGTATGTGCATTTGTATGTGTATGTGAATGTGTATGTGAGGTGTTCGCCCAACGCTTTTTATGTCTGCCAACAATTTTATGTGCGTCGCTCATAAATATTTTTGCTCAAGTTAATTGAAACATTACCAAAAAATGCTCGTTGGCAAATATTGAAATATTTTTGGGTTGGGTCCGCACACACTAATGGGGCAATATACATGATGTGTTTGTTGCATAAAACGATTTCTTGTAACGATTTATTGGCACTGGTTGTTTGTTTTGAATACATATGGATAGATTAAATTATGAGCAAAGAGTCGATTTTGTACTTTATGATTAGAGCTGGTCATGTTGAATTGAAAATATTGCAAATATCCTTCTAAAGCTGTGAACTTTCAATTTGTGCTGTAACGCAGTTAATGCATTATAAATAGAATATGAGTGTTCAGTCATCCCAAAGGCACTTTTCATTCCCACTTCGAGCATCCCTTGACTCCTTCACAACTTCGCTCATCGATTTGGCAACGTAATCGATATTGGCCCAACCCGATTTTAGCAAAAAAGTGTACTTTTCTGTACTGTTCTGCAATTTATGGTAGAAAAGATTGAGTTAGTAAAGTTAGGTTAAGTGGTTAAGATTATCAGGATCCCCTTGATAATTGAGCAATAACGTTGCCACACTGCTGGACAATGTGATCAGATGTGCCTAGTGTTTTCAGCACCCTAAGTTTGCCATTTCGCAAATCGAGTGTTGCCTGTGTATGGCATTTATTTATTTTTTTCTGATTGCCAAATTTCATATTTGACAAACCATTCGTTCTCATCAGAAAGAACATATGCCACAATATGACTGCCAAATGTTGGTGGATTTAACTACAATTTACATGTATATTCGTCATTTGAGATGCTTCCCCTGCAATGTGCATTTTGTGCTTCTGTACGACTACCAGATTTTCAAATTCGTTCATCTAAACTAAGCGAAAACAGATAACACTTATTCAGCCTAATTAAAAAACATATTTTCACATCTTTATGGTACCCTTTTCATCATTTTGATTTGGAATTTTTAATGGGACTGAACGGATCTTACTACACGGGTATATTTGGTAGGATCACTGCCAGTGGGTTTGTCTGATGAGGATTGGAGTAGGACAACACCGCCTTTGGGCGACTCACAGGGTGCGTAGTAGATTGTAAATGTCGAGTTTGCATGTTTTGGCATTCCAGTAGAGGTATTCCCTTAAATGCTTGAAGTCAGCTTGCCTGAATATATTAAAGCGATTCTCCAAAGTTGGATTCGACATCGAACAAGTGATGCTCGCCTTGTGTTGGTACATGAAGCATGTTGGCATGAAGTCAACTGCCAATCGATTGGCGCCTGTGGCCGAAATTGTTTGTACACCTATTATCTGCAGGGATCATATATTGGACTCAAACTCAAGTCAAAAAAGAGATGGTCCAAGGTTAATCATTTGTAGTAACCTAATATTTAAAGTGTGGAAAATAAACTATCCAAAAGAAATGATCACACGAATGCTCTTAAATTTCCTTGCATTCATTGTATTCTTGTCATTTACTATTTCTAGTTCACTTTTTTGACAACTGGAATATCGTAAGGATTGTCTTCATCGAACCAATATGCCGGCAATTCAAGGAATTACTTTTCTAAATGCATTTGAATTGGTTACAAGGTAAATCGAGCACACGACGAACTCGTAGATTTACTTTCATCTCAAACTTGTCCTCCTAATAAAGTATTGTCAACTGAAAAATCTCAACTGGGTGTGCCAATTTTATACCTGAAAAGCCAGATTCACCGCACCTGGGCAGTGCGCACTGACGTTGGATAACTCTCTCAATTCTGTGACGATTTTAGAAGTTGACTCCTGTGAGTATTACGATTCGTGGGATGTAAGACGATTTAATTATAATTTCAGCATTGTGAGTGCAATCACAAAATCAGACAAAATGTTTATCATAAAATATTGAGGTTCTAAAAAAATGTGCGAAAACTGTTTTACATGTTTTCAGTAATCTGTAATCTGTGTGTAGGACTTTAGTCGATAATCGATCCCATTAGCTCATCAAAGACACTCTTGAACAGCAATGAATTAGCATTAGCTAAATTTATTGTCAATTTGAAATGTATTTTACAGTCTGTCGGCCTCGGAATCTTTTGCACTCGATTTAAGCTTGATCTGGCATGTGACTACAGTAAAATGCTGCCTTGCATACTTTGTACAGTGGAGCAAGCCGCAATAACAGCTACACACCAGCAAAATAACAGAAGCCCAGCGAAACAATAATAGCAATGCAATTTCCATGTTTTCATTGCATCTGCGCTATGGATGCCGAAGTGGATGCGTTGTCTTCATTGTTTGCATTTTGGAGCTTCAAATGCCAGGCATAACAGGCAAGCCAACTATTTGATGAGAGCGGTGGACCCACTGAGGTGGAATCTAGCTGGTGCCGGGCAACAATTTTGCCCTGAGTCCAGGCTACAATTCAAATGCTGAGTCAGTCAATCTGGGTCATAAGGTTTGTTAATTGTTGGACCATCTCATATGTGATTCCACTGCTCTGATTAACTATTAATATTTTAGATGGTATGTGCACAAAAGCACTGAAAATTAGGCAGAGATAAATTTGAAATGGTATTAAATCCAGCAGGAGAAGACAATATGAAATTCGATCCTTATAAATTAAGAAAAGATGCTTGACGTCTGCAACAGGAAGTATTTGTCAATCTTAATTGGGGTCGTCAATTATTGGCTTATTATTTTTCAGTACGCTAACCGATCTTCCATTTAGTTCTAGCAAAGGGGTTCAGGTAATGTCGCTTTCACACAATCTACTCTATTCTAATCCACTGGTTACACAATTCAATTTTTTTATTAAAAAAAGAGTCGGTCATAAACTTCCACCATTCTGTCGATAAAATCTCAGACGTGACCCATTCAAAATTGACAACTACTTCCCACTTTTATCTGATGCTGTTGCCATGCAATTTATGTACAATTTACGCAAGTAAATAATTAGAATAAATAAATATCTGCACCCAGCACTCAGCTCACACAACTACTGTATTATTTCTAGTTTTTCTGAGAATTTGTCTGCTTGTGTGTTTCTATGCGAAGCAGTATCTTAGGTGTAATGCTATATTTATGGAACATATAATATTTGCTAACTTGTTCTGAAGTACGCGGATCACAATTACACGTGTCGAATCACTTTATAATGTAGCTTTCACAGGCGTTGTTTATTAATTTAGAAAAAGAAAATTGCTTACCAGGACACTCGCACAAAACACGCTATTGCTAATGCTATTTTGCTCCCAAAATTGGGTCGCTTATTTTTAATTTAGTACGCAATACAGATATTGACAGATAGACATCGGTCGATATTTGAATTGACTCTCAATTAAAACAATTTAATGATTTAAAGCAAAACTGAAATATGCACAAGGCTTCTTCAACTTCACTCAGCATTTGACAGTTTTGCCAACCGCTATTCTTGCTACGAATAAATGATTTCGGTTGCTCGGGCGACAGATGGATAAAAAATAACATACATTTCAGGAAGTTAATCTTAAAAAAGTAATATAAAACTTATTTCTGTAAATATTATATTACTATTAGTGTTTATAAAATGTGCAGGGTGAAAGTGTATTTCATTATGTTTTGTGCAAATGTAAGTTATTTTTTTCTCTACAACGTCGCTTTGAAGTCTGAAACATAAAATTGATGACATATAATCCTCTCCGTCTCCCTCTCGACCCCACATACATGTATGTAGAGGCTTAATCTATGCTCTATAGTACAACGCACTTCTGTCCTTGCCTCCTTGCCCCATTGTCCCATTGCCTCTTGCACCTTGCCCTTGTCAATAAAATACTCGTATCTCGATTCCGCTGCACATTTGCACAAACAATCGCGGCGACCGCAGCGGTGTTCACTGCTTAATGGACTGGCATTGTGAGAGGGTAGGGTCGCTGGGGGTCGGTGGAGAGGGTTGATGGCTGATGGGAAGTAGCAATTTTTGTAAATATTGTGCATTCGGACAATGGAGGCATGGCGAACGTGAACGTGAACGCAGATATCAGCTTTTTGTCGTCCTTACCTCATCAATTGGTCGCTGACGCAGCGCTGCATTTTATTCTTGTATTTTTTATGCATGAGCAGTGTAAATTAAAATTAAATTGACTGTGTGCAATTCGCGTTAGAAGCGTTTTTCCGTTGCCTGCCACGCTGCGTATGAATTATAAAAATGACCTCGGCGGCAACTTAAAGTTGCCGGTGACCTCAGCGTTCTGCTTTTCATTTATACACTATTTTTATATATTTATACGACCCTTTTATTTGGTGTTTTAATTAAGCAATAAAATATTAATTTGCTCTGCTGTTGTTATGGTTCTCGCTATCGTTTGCGGCTGCGGTTGAAATGCATTTTGTGGATGCTGCAGCTGTGTGGCAATTTGCTGCCTGCCGTCCTACCTTTCCCTCCTCCCTGGATCATCACTTCCCGCTGTGCCCTGTGCCAGCCAGTGACAATGTCAGAAGCAGACGAGGCGGCGACTCAGGTTTATTGTGTGCTCCACAGTTTATTGTGTGCTCCCAGCTTAGCACGCCGCAGGAGCCAACGCATTGAATATCGCTATCTCTGTATCTCTGTATCTGGACTCCATACATACAAACGTATACATTTATATATCTAGCTACCCCACCCCTACTGTATCTGCTCTCTCCCATCCAGCTGCTGGCATTTTACGCATCATTTAACCCCTTCGATTTGGGTTTCAATGAAAAAAAAGAAAAATATACTGGCCTTTCTCTGCGCCACCTGCCTCGGAGCAGCTGTCGTCATCGTACCCAGTACACTATGGGGTATATTGAACTTGGCAACTTGGCTCTCGACGAGTCGGGGTGGTGGAAGTGTGTACAAATAATTTGTGATCCTATCCGATCCAATGTTAAATTGAATTAAAGTGTAAATTGCATTTCTTCGGTTTGCAATACGCTTGTGGCAAGTTGATTTTCATAAGCTCCTTTTATAGAAAATAGTTACAAATTATACATTTTATTTTGCATACATTCAGACCATTTTAAATTCCTAATGCTGTATTTACCATTCTAATAAGATATGCAAAAGTATGCAAGGGACAGAAGGAAGGATCTGCGAACGATCTCACAGACTACAAAAGATAGAGGCGACACAACTCCGACCTTTTCTCGTTATTTGCCTTGGCTGTTCTCGAATAGCGTACACAGCTCAAGACTTTATTCAGTTGGGTTACTTACCTAGGTATTTTGGAGTCACCATCGTTGCCTGAAGGAAACAGCATGAAGCGAGTTTCATTTGTGTTGTGTGTGCATCTCAAATAAGACAAGCGAGAAGAATTATCTGGGCGAGTGAGTTCGACTAGAGGATAACCTGTATCTTAGATATCCCCAATATTTTTATACAGTATATATACCTTATGGATTGCTGCTGTCATTAACTAAATAAAATGCGTGTTTCTTTTCGGATCTTAACGGAATTCGTACAAATTATCGATGTCGAAATTCTATATAATTACAGTCCTACATTTTGCTATCGAGAATCGATTTTCATCGATATTTAGCGTTATTCGTTGAATGCCACTTGAGCTCTTCTTTTTCCACATCTGAAGCCGCAGGCCCTTATAGTTTCTGATATTACCCATAGTGATACGACTTTTGATCAGGACAATATGTAATTTTTGGGATTGGAGATGGTTCATTTTGTTAATATTGCAAATACTCCCGAAATATATAAATTTTGTGAGTTTGTAAAATAAAAATAAAACAAAGTATCCATGAAAATGTATTATGGGATGGTAAAGAGTGTGTCGTAGTCAGCCGACGTCGGCTCAAGCATTCTTACTTGTTATTATTAAACGTTATCCGTTGTATAATATTTCTCCTTTTCTTTTCATAGATTTTCAGAATTTTGCTCACTTCAACTTGTCATATTAGTTGCCATTCAATAATTGCAGCTTCTTGTCATCCTTCATCTTTGTCTCATCGCTGTTGCATCGACTCGTCCACAGTAGGAGTTTATAAAGCCATGGCATAAAACACTCCTCAGTTGGCTTATCTATCTGTCTTCATTCCGTTGTTCATTGACAACTTTACAGTGCTTTGTATCT
Source organism: Drosophila picticornis (assembly GCA_035043845.1). Classification (NCBI taxonomy): domain Eukaryota; kingdom Metazoa; phylum Arthropoda; class Insecta; order Diptera; family Drosophilidae; genus Drosophila; species Drosophila picticornis. The sequence continues at coordinate 23,515,472 of JAWNMR010000122.1, read as the reverse complement.
GTTAATCCCACATCACTTCTACCGCCACATCATCCGGCCAGTTCCGTTCTTTCCTTTCCGTAATCTTACAATTCCGCAACCTAACCCAACTTTCATTGTGCTGGCTGTGCTAGCTGCTACGGACTCTAACATGACAGCTGTCATATGTTGCTATTCCATATCGCATTTTATAGCATAGTTCTTATCCGCATTCCGTTCCTTCTAAGCTGTGTTTTGTGCCGTTGCGATTTATGTGCAGCTTCTTCTTCTATTCGTAACACAACATTTTTACACACAACACGTGCTCAGATTTGGACTCCCGCTCTCTTTCCGTCTCTCTCTCTCTCTCTCTCAGCCAGTCGAGCTTTTCTCTCACTCTTGCGCAGTTTTGCTCGCTCTCTCTCTCCTTGGCTGATTGGAAGTTTGAACTTTTACTGTACACAATTCTGCACATTCTCTCCACATTTTTTTCGATTTGGATATTTCATTGTTTTTGTGCTGCTCTGTTTCACATTATTTCAGCTGTGCCACATTTGGCTCATGACTCTGGCAGCGTGTGGAACTCTTGCCGCACTCAGAGGATGGAAGCCAAAGCTACCATTTAAAAATAAATTTATTGTGTCAGCACACACACACACACACACAGACAACAACACACATACACAAATAATTTATGTCTCTGTATTCGAGTCATAGTTTCAAGTTCCACTTGAGCGTTCGTTGATCTGCTGCCCCAAACACCTGTCTAGATGACTGGATGCAATTGTGTTTGGGTTGTTGGGGGTCGAAACTTGACTATTTTCGTCACTATTCAAAAAATAGTGTGTGCTTCACATTGGGGGCGACTTTGTTATGAAAGATGTGCTTAATTTGATTACCCCAGTTGGAAATGTGGGGATGTGATTTAGTGCGGAAAATTAAAAGGATAAGGCCTCATATGGGAAATGAGTAAATCCGCTTTGTAGGGGGCTATGTGATGGTTTTTTTTCAGTAGATTAACTGTAAGTCTTTTTGGCTCATTACTTTTTAGTAACTTTAGTCAGCTTTGCGTTATGTACTGATGCACTGATGAATAATAGGAGCACGAAATTCATTTCATTTGACATATGTGTCTAGAAAACATCTGAAAATTGAATCAAGCTCCACAACTTTCAAACAGTGCACATTTTAATTGACAACACAAACACAATGCTACTGAGCAAAAGATACGCATCTGAATATTTTTATTGGGAGCAGTGAGTCTTTCGATTTTCGTAGGGGAAATGAATGGGAGGTAGTTGTGTTAAAATAAAAGCAAGTGTTTGAATGAGTCCGAACTAAACTTTAATTGAACAGAAATGTGTACAAATTATGCCTTTTGACAAATTTCCAGTCCATATCTCTAAAATATAAACTTTTCGATACTTAAGAACTTATGGCATACGAAATTTATGCCCTGAACCCATTAAAAATGTGTTAAAAAGTATAATGGTTTTGTGCAAATGGATGTAAGAAGGAAGCATATCCGACCCCATAAAGTATTTACATTCTTGATCAGGATAAACAGCCGAGTCGACATAGCCATGTCCGTCTGTCCATCCGTCCGTACGTCCGTCTATCTTCAAATTTTAATTATAGGTTCTCGTATACAAGGCGCAGATGCCCCGTTTCTCGAGAACCGATATATTTAAATTTCCGATAGCAATAAATGCTACAGTTTTAAAGGCAGAATCTTCTAGTTTATACAGACGATCCTAAATTTCATCAAGATCGGCTAAGAAACACCCAGTTTTGGCCGAAAATATATCATCATACTGATCTGATTTCTGATTTCTATCAGCAGCCGCAAGCATTTTCTGTATGCATATTTTCTGCATGCGAGCGCATGTGTGAGAAAGAGACGACGTGACAATCGACGCAAGCGTCAATATGCCTGTGTGTACGTATATATGTATGCACGTGTACGTATGTATGTATGTATTTATGTATATGCACGTGTTTGCTGCCAGCCAGCTAGGATCAGTTCGGGCTCCTCGTTTTGTTTAAGAGTGCATTTGCAGACCTGCTGAAATTTGAGTGCAAAACTATTGTAAGGAAATTTGCCAATAGTTTTAGAATATATTTAACAGCTGGGTTCAGGGTAAATAGTAGTCGAGCTTACTGTCAATGCTATTTGGGTTGACAAATCACTTCCCACTTTCCTAGCCGCTCATCATATTCTCATTGTGAGCACTTGCGTATTCACACGGAAGACACAATTACAAATTAATCAACATGGGGCAGTTGACATGAGATGCAGCCGAGTGCTAGGGATATCAGAAGCTCTTATAAAAATATTTACACTTCGTTAACTGTCAGAGATAGCACTTATGCGGGAGGCGGAGAGCCATTTAAAAACCGCCGAATTTAATATTTTCCCCTTGTTATGTTCTTTCCACGTTGCTTTGAAAAGCACTTTATGCAAATGCCCACAACAAAATTTGGCATTTTCTGGGCCAACGCGCAGAACAGCAACAACAAAGAAAGCGAATAAAACAATTTATGAACTTAGACTTTACAGCACACCAAAGTTCATTTGGGTTCATTTTGGGATATTCAATATGGCTCAATTTTAAAAAGTAGCCAAGAATTATACCATTAAAATGAATTTTCAATTAGCAGACGGTCAAAAATTGAGCGCTGAACCAGAATTGCGTGAAACAGTTACACCTTTTGTGGGCGGAGCGCACAATGGAGCTGCGCTCGATATCTAAAATGGTTGGAAACAACCACAAACACCTGCTGAAAAATTCTTTTAATTAGCGCCGAACAAAAGGCACGGCCACGCGGATGGCTGACCAAACAATGAGCGTTAAATTCCATTCAATGGCTGAACTGAAAGCACAGCAAATAATTAAAGTAGTTGACGCAACGAAAGCGCAGAAAGGTGCGCCAAGAAATAGGGCAGCGAGCGAGAAAACGCAGACTAAATGCCAGACAAAAACAGTAATGAGCTGCTCGGCTCTTCAACGGGGGAACAGAAACGTGAGCCCTGAGTGAATATGTCATCATTCGATGACGGCGACCATGATGATGATGATGCTGACGCAGATGATGCTGATCACGTTTTAAGCTTGCATAGACGCCAATGTTGTAATGCGAAACTTTTGCTGTTTCTATTGCAGTTGTTCGTGCTGCTCATTGAACGCAATTGACAGCTTTTTTTTTTATTATTTTTAAATTAACAGGATATTTTTTGTTTCTATATAGGACCAAAGCAGCAGAAGCCAATGCTACAAATATCTGAATGACATTTAATAAGAAAAATATATACAACTAAGTTTTCTGCTGGCTCCATGACAAGTGTAGTTTTGATACCCTGAACCCATTAAAAATGGATAAATGGGCAGAAGGCAGCATCCCCGACTCCATAATGTACATATATTCTTGATCAGGGTCAACAGCCGAGTCGATGAGCCATAGTACGTCCGTTTGTATGGACACGAAGATCTCAGAGACAATAAGAGCTGGAGACTTCAAATTTGACATTTTAATTCTCGTATACCAAGCGCAGATCAAGCTTGCTTTATTTGATCGATAACTGCCTCCGTTTGTTCGATTTTCAATAGATTTCAATTTCCGATAGCAATAAATGCTACAATTTTAAAGGCAGAATCTTCTTATTTCCATATAATATTCATATGCATTTTATTGATCAACTTTCCAAATTTCGTCAAGATCGGCTAAGAAACAACCAAGATATTGTCGAAATATATTCTCATACTGATCTGATTTCTATCAGCAGCCGCAAGCATTTGCTTTATGCATATTTTTTGCATGCGAGCGCATGTGTGAGAAAGAGATGACGTGATAATCGAAGCGAACGACAATCTATTTGTGTGTGACCTGCTTACATTTTGGTGTAAAACTTATTAAAGGGAAATTTGCCAATAAAACTATAATATATTTAATAGCTGGCTTCAGGGTATATCGCAATCGCAGCGAGCTCACTCGACTACATCGTTGTTACTTGTTACATTTAAATTAATATTTTTATTATCCAATATATTTTAAATCCCATCGTGTGTCGTCTTCAGTTTTGTACAAAAATGACACAGCAATTAATATATCATTGAATATTTAAAAACAATAAATGAAATGAAAACAAAACAATCAATTGATCGGGAGCCTGGTTAAAAACATATTTAAATTATTACAAGAGAGAATAGTGCAGTCGGGCGTAATCGACTGCAAAACACTTTGATCCCATAAGTAAAACCAGCTGATAACACTGAGCACATAACGGGTTGTGTGTAGCCAAGAAATACCTTCAAAGTCTGTCTTTCAAATTTTGGTGGATATAGATTTTTGTGAATTTTGGGGGCGGAAGTGGGTGTGCAAGAGTTTCCTAGCTATCAACAAGTTTGATAAAAGTGTGAGAGATATGCGGATCTATCAATTTCCGATTATGGGCGCAGGTGTGGGCGTATAAAAAAATGTTTGTGAAATAAAATTGTTTTATCGGTTCTCAAAGACGGCTTTCAGTAACATCCCAAAAATTGATGCCTCTTACTCAAAAACTGCGGAACACAGAGTCTTTTACAAATTTTATTGGCAGGGGTCTGAAGGCGGCGGGGATAGGCATGACATATGCCGATCTTAAAGGAACCGCCAAAAACCTAACAACCAAATTTGGTGACTTTATCTTAAAAATTGTTGGATACATGTGGTTTTATCGATTTGCAATTATCGATTTGATCGATTTCCTTGCCCCTAGTGGACGTTCCACTCAAATTTTTACCCTTTGTTGGACGCGGGCACAGACCAGTATATTTTTCAAGTTCCAAGTCTGTATCCTCATACAGAGTGAATGACAAAAAGAAGTCGCCAAATAAAAAACGAGACACAAAAAATATTTAAATATTCTCAGAATAATTTAGTAGATTTATCAAATATTTAAGCACAGACCTGACGTAAAATTCTTTTATTTATTATATACATATTGCGCCATAGGTCTAAAATTTTAAACACTGACTTTCTTAGATTTATAGTGATATTTTGAAAAAGTGTTGGTTTTATTATAAAATCCAACTAATCTTCTTGACTTCAGCAACTTATTTTGCTGGTCTGCTGTTAGAGAATTAATCCTAAATTGCGAAAACTTCCTAATCAGCGAAACAACCTTGCAAAATGAGTAATTTAGTATATCTTAGAGGTAGTAATGGTCCGTTGACCAGACGCCTGACGCCAGAGGGGGCATGCCTCTCCGCATTGCAGCCACTTGCTGACATGCATTTTGTAATTTCAATATAATATTGTTGCCACACTTAGCAAGTATACGACGCATTGCGCTTGTGGTTTATTTGTGTTTGCTTATTGTGTGTGCGAGTGTACTCCAATGAGTGTATTTGCTGCAACTGCCTTTGTTTGCTAATATAATATTTTGTTGAATACTTCAGTAGTAGCAACAGCAACAGCAACAACAGCAACAGCAACAACAACAGCAAAAACCACAGCAGCAAAGGCCAGCAAGTGTCTGGTGTTTTTCTACTTAAGAGTATTTTATGCTTAGCTCCGCAGTTCAGTCAACTTTTGTTTGACTACCTGTGCAAAGAACTGTGTCTAGACGAAACACACGAGCCACACACACACACACACACACACACACACACACACACACACACACACACTCTCTCTGTTAGCAACACATAAAGAAAGGCCATAAGAAATATGTTTAATATGATAGACGCTCAAAACCCTTTGGAATCTTTTGTAGCCGCTTCGCTTAGAAAGCGCTTTTGCATTGGTGCGCTGCTGTGGCAATTTAACAGCAAACATAAAAAGCGATAACCACTTTTCCCTGCCACCGTTTTGTGATTACAAATTACGACACATAACCCGTGGCCATGGCAGCGGCCAGAGAGGGAAACACGAGAAGCATCCACCAGTTCCAACCCCCACAGAAGCTGCAACACCAGAAAACTTCAAACAGCTACAATTATATAATGAGCACAGAGTTTGCCAGCCAGCATGTGCACACACACACTTGCATGTACATGTGTGTTTATCATCTGTTTGTATGTTTTATTTATCAGTTGGGTTGATTAAACATTATTACTCATCTGTGCGTGATGAGTGAATTTAGCATATTCGCCTATAATCGAATTAATAAAATCATGTTAAGTGTAAATTATAGTTATATAAATGTAATTCATTCAATTTTATTTATTTTCAATTGCCAACTTGTTCAAATACTTACACAAGTTATTTATGACTGTTTCTTGTAGAATTTGTGGGTTAGTTTTGCTGCACCCCTCGCTGGCAATTTGTGTGTTTGTTTGTTTTTTAGTTTATCAGACTTATCCTGCGGCGCTTTTTGAAATCTATGGTTGGGGTTTGGATGGTGGGTTGAGGGTTGTGGGTGGTTGGGATGGTCGGTGGCTTGGGCGCGAGAACTTTTGCAACTATCGGAAGTCGTTAACGCTTTCACACACAAGCTGCAGCATCCCAGTCTCAGATCTGCCACTCCCACATTAATTCAGTGCGTCTCATTCGGTCTGTCTAAGGTTGTCTCTCTCTGCTCACACACGCACAGATAAATCCGTTTGGTGCTGGGACGGCACAGAGAGCTGCCATGTTTGATTTCTCGCTTTATATGTAGGCTAACTTGTGAGTTTGCTGCTGTCACACAGTTGTGGCACACACCCCCCCAGACCCCGCCCAGCCTCCGCTCCCTCGATGCCTGAGCACGCCCACAAATGTTGGCACATTAATTAATTGAAATGCTGTCGGCCATGGTGAGCCATGGTGAGCCATGGTGAGCCCTGGTGAGCGAACAGTGTGGTCGGGGAAGTCGTGTGTTTTGCACGCTTGTTAGTTCAACTAGCGCCTGGCAATTAAACGAAAATTAATTATGCTACCTAACAGGAGAGCAGCCCGAGGCAAATGCGCGCTGGCCTTGAACTTAAATGTGCCCTTTAAGCTCTAAGTACCATGAGATGTGGATATATTCATTCAAGTCCACATACCTCTCCCCAACCCCCCACCAATTAAGCGGGAAGCCAATCAGCTGTCATTTTTCGTTGCCTAGGCCGTCGGAAATGTGCGTCCAGAGCACTGTTTTGTCCCTCTTCAAGCAGTTTCACTTGGCTGCCTACTGCTAATGCCTGCTTAACTTTGACTTTGGCGACAGCGCGGCTTTAATCAATGCCAAGTCCGCGAGAGAACGAGGTTAAAAGTGCTCTTGCGTCTGTCGGTCAGCCAGAATAGTTTGCTAGTTTCAAGTGGTGCCACGACTCATAATCCACCTCTGGCGAAACGCGAAAATCATTTTTCATATTTTACGTAGAATGCCATCAATCAATTTCATGCTGCTTGAAGATGTAAAACTGTTTAAGTTACGTTGTACGTACATTTCATTTTACAGACTTCTTTGCTACATAAGTTGTCCAATTTGAATACCCTACAGCTTTTTAAAAAGGAAAACGTGGCATAATGAAGATGTCCAAATACGAGTAACATACTCCCCAGGGCCAAAAAGGAATACTCATGCACATATTCTTGGTCAGCAAAATGTAGCACTGCTGCCCTGAAGAAGGAGACAAAGACGATGTGGGTATGATGAGTGTCATTCGAAGTTGGCATGCAAATCAGTCACTTTTGCTTATCGGGGTTGAATAACCCAAACGTTTGTTCTGCCACCTTTCATTCACAAATACAGATAGTCTCTCAGTGCAATAATCTATACAGGAGCCAAAAAAAATTATATCACCACTATGACTATCACTAAAAAATATGGCACCACTATTTCCATACGAACGACAAAACACACTATTTGTTTTGAAATTTATTCAAATGATTATTTTTAATACATTGGTTAATATATATACATATATATATCTATATTGATTAAAAGATTCCAAAAAGAAAGTAATTAATTTTAAATAGAAAGAATTATGGATTTTTTCGTTCTGCTTCTTTTGCTCATCGGGGTTGAATAACCCAAACGATTATTCTGCCACCTTTCATTCACAAATACAGATAGTCTCTCAGTGCAATAATCTATACAGGAGCCAAAAAAAATTATATCACCACTATGACTATCACTAAAAAATATGGCACCACTATTTCCATACGAACGAGAAAACACACTATTTGTTTTGAAATTTATTCAAATGATTATTTTTAATACATTGGTTAATATATATACATATATATATCTATATTGATTAAAAGATTCCAAAAAGAAAGTAATTAATTTTAAATAGAAAGAATTATGGATTTTTTCGTTCTGCTTCTTTTGCTTATCGGGGTTGAATAACTCATTCATTTCATTCACAAATACAGATAGTCTCTCAGTGCAATAATCTGTACAGGTGCCAAAAAAAATTATAGCACCACCTAAAATGTATTCATGTGTTTTTTAAATTTACAAATTTCAAAAGACAGTTTTTGTGATAAATGCAAAACTATTGTTTTTTCAACTGTACAAATGATAATGTTTAATATATATAAAAATGTTGTTCTGGCTACCACCGCGGGTGGAGTTGAAAGCTCAAACCGAATTGATTACTTAAAATGTAGCAGGTGATAATCTCAACAAAGCGAAATTTTACTGTATTTTCTGTTTTCCCTTTATTAATTTATATCGGGTATTTTGATTCAAGTGGTTCCACTAAAATGTGTTAATTTATTGACAATGAATGATTTCCTTCTTTAAGTACTGTTTATTCCTGAAAATATGTAATATAATTACAGATTGTAAGCTCACTTTTATTTCCTCTCTCCTGCAAAAAGATGATATTAGCCTAAATGCGTTTTGATGCCTTGCTATTGATAATATGAGTGAAAATGTGGAGTAACCAAATACATAAAATATTTCCATAAATCGATTATCATTTGGAATTGTGTCATTTTGTCACTGACGCAATATTTTAATATTTTAATTATTTTTTTTTTATTTTTTGAACTTATTTCGGTTTAGGTGTAACTTGTATTAATATACTTTATTTATGTTTGGATCGGAGACAAGCTTTGTTACTTGCAGAATTGTGCAGCCAGCGTATTTCCTTCTTTGGGCATACCCCAATTACGTACTTTATAATACATATATATAATGTTCTCACTTATCAAGTCTTTGCATTTTTGTCGTTACGTTTCGTTAGTGACACAAAGACAAAAAATAATTTTTTTTTTCACTGTGAACTTTGTCGCTTGGTCTGCTCAATGCTTTCCTTGAACAATATTATTTTTATCATTTTTGTTTTTTAGTTGGCTGGCTTGTCCGTTGCATTGGCTCCACATTTTGGTGATTTATGTGCCGTCGAGCAGTGTCACGAGCCCAATTAACATTTAGGCTACAAAATTTTCCGCTTGAAGTGATTTTCTTTTTGATGTTCTGCTCTTAAGTAGCAACTAATTTGTATTTGAATTTAAAGCGCAAAGTCATTTTAATGTAAAGCACATCATTTTAAAGCTGTAAGAGTTTTGGCTATCGAAAAGATTATGACTATTTGAATACGAATTAATAAGGTTTGTCTGTATGCCAACATATGTAGATAAGGAGTATATTAAAGGTTAAAAACAAAGTTGTGTATCTTATAAATGTACAGGAAGACAATTTTTCGAAGCATTATACTTAATTGACCACTGGTCAATCGGAACTCACGTCAATAGAAACAAGGTGCCGACAATGACTACTCAAAAACTGCAATGAGGAGGAATAAGAATAATCTTCAGAACACTTAATCTATCTTTGTTAGCAAATCTAGGACCAACCGAAATTTATTAAATTCTGATCTCGTTGTTTCCACCCGTCTAACCTAACCCAACAAAATCTATCTTTAATTCGATCATAATAAGTTATTTATTTATCCTTGAAGTTCCTCAATTTACAAGTAAACTTGATCATGGCTATATTCTGACACCCTAAAAGCTGTAAATAATGTAGAATACATTATTTTTCTTTGAAGATGAAATAACCTTTATGCCGAATCGAGTGTCTTTTAAAAATCAGTTATCATAATTTTAATGAGCGATTTGCCAACAATTTCAGGTACGCATTGGATACGTTTGTCTCTCGATTGTTGCAAATCAGACACAATTTATATCGGTTTGGAATAACTCAAGCGTCAGTTCTGCCAGATATAAGGATACTTCCAAAAAGAATACACATTTAATTGATTGTAAGCATTCTCTATATACTAAGAAAGTTCGTGGGGCTATTAGTAAACATAATCCTAAATGCAGACTGATTTGTTCACTGAATAATATAAGCAAATGCGTAATATACTCTTATTCTTGCTTCAATATTTGATGATTATTTATACAAAAATAACCAAAGTGTCTCTTTTCAGTTATTATAATTAATATATATATTTTTTTAATGAGCGTCTTACACAAAATCGTCAGTGGATACGCTGCCTTTCAAGTGATGCAGTTGCCCAAGCGGGCAGAGAGTAACGGCAAGCTTAATGTGCATACTTAATAATCGCTAACGGGACTGCTTTCATAACAATGTGTGGGCGTGGTTTGACGCCCACCATGCGTTTATGTTTAATCTGCTGTTAAGCCAATGTCGAAGCTTTTCTAACTCGGTGGCTTTCTGTGTGTGTGCCCGACTCGGCTCGGCTCGACTCGACTCGACTCGACTCGACTTTGGCCATTTAGTTTATTTATGGCTACCAAAATATGAGCGTCAAAGTTACACACATACATGTTATTTAAGTTGTTCTGGATGTTGTTGTTATGCTGACACATCATAATTTGGCTCTTCTGGGTGTGTGTGGGTGTGTGGGTGGATGTGTATGTGTGCTTATGTATGTGTCCAAGTCTCAGCTTGGCGCTCATGTTTCCAGTTCATGTTGTAATATTTTAATGTGTGAAGCGACAACTGCTGCTGTTGTCGTTTTGCCAACAATGCTTCCCACACCACTCAAACCACCCACACTGAACAACACCCTCACCCACACCCACATACATAGTTCTCTTTCCACAACGAACCCAAATAAATCATTCATTTTGATAACATTAATGTACGTTACGGACTTATATCATTCCAATATGCTTTGAACTTGATCACATTATGTTGCTGATAGATGTAAACATCAATAAAATTATTTAAAAATATATATTTCCTTTAAAAGAAATGTGAGTGTATTTTTCAACTAGAAATATGTCTTTCATATAATTTGTAATGCTGCCAGAAACTGGTTTGTTACTTGCAAATAGGTTCTTCATTTAGTAAGTGCCTTTAAAATTAATAAGCTGCACAATGTATTCACTGTTTATTTTAAATACTTTGGGCTTTTTGTCCAATTCGGAATATCGATTTTGTTTTTTAATATTTAACATTTAATAATCATTTGTCTTTTATTCACTTATTCCAGCCAGACAGCCTTAGCTACTTTTGTGTAACTCACCGCCGGATAGTTGCTGAGTAAACTTTAGTATCAAGCAAGCCAATCTTAAATGTTAGTTTTTCTTAATACTTTATCAGTAGTTGGCATTTGGTAAATTTGCAGAGGCCAAGAGCCCAGAGCTGAGATACAATTAAAACCCAATTTAAACTGCAGCTCTAAATCAGAAAACTTATCAGTTACCTATTGACAAGCGAAGGCAAACTGGAGACGGCATCAGAGATAGGACAGGTCTCAGTCGGGTAACTTTGCCGTGGTGTAGATATTGTTGAAATTTTGGTCAAAAGATACGCCAGCAACGGAGGCGGAGGGGTGGAAAAGGGGGGTGGGTCTACGCACCTCTGGTAAATACACAATTGGGGATGTGGCTTGGTAAACTTCTCCAGGCACTTTGAAAATGATGGGAATGGTTTACCCAAGTGTCTGCTTTGGAGCCTAGGCGTTTACATTTGGCTTTTGCTGTGTTGGCAATGCATTTGCAATTCCAAACTAGTTTGAATTGATTAAGTTTCTGGTTAATGGATTGTTTACATATCTAAGCAGGCCAACTGCAGCCGATGGCCGCATAACTTTCGGCTGTGTAAATAAATATTAAATACAACTTTGCCAATCGGCCGGTCCTAAAATCTATTCCCAACACGTATGCGTCTGCAAGGCTATTTGGTAAATTTTCATCTATTCCTCATTATTGCAATTCAGCAATTACATGTTAGTTGGACGAAATTAGAAATTGTTATGTGTATAGTTGAAATACATTTGTTTCTCTGTCTCTCAGAGCATTAGCTTCTACAAAACTATTCGGTAAACAATCTTCGATTTAATTAAACATTTTTAGTATTCCATTTCTGAAATCTTTCTAAATCAGGGCATTTGTACCCCGCAGCAATAAACTCAAAAAAGAAGAGAAGAAGTTATGACATTTTGGCGTGCTTTTTTGTTCAAGTTAATTGTGAATAATTATTTGCTTATGCCATAAAGCAGATTAAAAAACTTTTGTTTTTAATTAGAAGCAGCCGGAAAACAAAAGATGCGGCACCAGAACCAGCAGCAGTAGCAGCAACTTTAGCAACTTTACAAACATTTTTCGCGCATATAAATTACACAAAGCGCCAGAGACACAAAAAGAGAGAACAGAGCAGAGTAGAAAATTAAAGTTTTAGCTTGAAATTAATGCAAATCTCCCGTTCATAGAGACAATGCGGCATATGCGGCACATGCACCATGAGCGTCTGCACACATCTCGCTGCCTCAATGGAAGGCAGCTTTAAGTGAGTTCCTAAAATTGCATCATAGCCGTCAAAAAGTTAATTAATTTCATTTTAATTAAGTCGTATGAGTTTATTAAATTTAACAAGCAACCGACGACAACAAACTGCCACCAAATACAACTTGAATTTTCGCTCTCATCCGTGTCGCATTCCCGAAATTTGTGCATATATTTGTGCCTGAAACATTTCAAAATTAATTAACAACTTACTTACAAGGGCCTTCCAGTTTCTGTGGCCCCGTGTAGATGCTGTACCAATCAAATTGCTGCCACTAACAGAGCTGAACCTACGCAGCCTTTCGCAGGCACGTGCTCCAAGAGCTCAGAGACTGCTTGTCGCGATTCGCGCATATTCGAAAGGTTAAAAATGCTGAGTTTTTCACATTTGCCCACAAAATTGAATATTCTACACATTTCCGATAAATATTTATGTTTTGAAAATGTGTGGCCGACCATCAAAAAATAAAGTTTATCTGAATTTTGGAAAAACGACATACTTTGAAGCCAAGGTAAACTCTCCTATTATTCAGTAATTATATTTAAAAAAATAGAGGCCTGTGTGTGCCGAATTTACTTAATTCACAACGACTCATTTCTTCCTCTTCAAACTGTTACAGTCCTATTATTATATATTGGCATTGTAAGTTTGCGAATATGCAAACATTTTATATGGTTAAGATTAAAAACATTTAATTTGACAAGTCAAACGATATTACGGCGATTATTGCAGTTGAGAGAGACCATTTTTATATTATTTTCTGAAGTTCAGAAATGGGTTTTTCTAAAAATAAGTGTTTTTTAGACACCAATTAGCACTAGTTGTATGACATTTGAAACAATCATAGCCACTTCTGTGTTTAATTGTTTGTCTTTGTACAATTATCACAAATGTATTCAAACGCTGAATATGGGGTCTCTTCAACTCGGATACTACTGACGAAGCACTGTTTCTCTTATCAAATTCTGTTGTCAAAGATAGACAGGCTTTGACCAATATCCTGCCTGTTATTGAAGCTATGGACTTAAAATAATCTTCAAATGTTTACGTCAGAAAAAGTGTTAAGATAGAGGTGTAATTTAATAAAAGTCCGATATACTATCACATAATTCCCAAAATCTTAAAGACGAACTCACTAAAATTCGAAAGATCAGATTATTGTCAACCTTTGGCCAATATATGTAAAAATAAAAATGTCTTTAAGTGCCTAGTCTGGTCAGATCGATTAAACCTTTAAAAATACCTTTGTTCTTAATCTTTTTTTGCCGATCTTCTGTTAAATCAGACTGCAACATTCCCACTTGTTCTCAAATATGTTGAGTCTTCAGGCTCTTTTGTGTTATTCATAAATTTTCCATAGTTTTGGCGATTAGCCGTATGTTTTTATGAGCCAATAAATTTAATCGTTTATGACAATAAATATTGAATAATGCATGCAATTTGTTATTTTTTAATTTTATTTTAGTTTGTTGTGCTTTCGCTGCACATTTCATTTTTGAAATATTTGTAGTTGCCTAGTCGCTAACCGACTTATGAATTTTTAACTGTCCAACCAAATTAGTTGTTCAATGTGACACATTTGCAAAGTTATCGCTTATCGCTTTATTGTTTATGCAAATTTAGCTCATTTCGTTTCAGTATTTCTCCCACAATGGAATGTTTTGCTGTTTTGTTGTTTGTGTCCTATCTATGCACAGAGCACATTAAATGCGGTATGCAAATGTTGACGCTTTTGCAAATGCGCCGAATAAGTCTCTAATTAAGTTTTCATGAATTCTAACATTATATTTTTGGGGCGTGAGGCGCTATCGAGTTAATTGCGGCCGTGTCAAATTGGAGGTTTGTGGTTGAAATTTACCTCTTATTTACGTATAATTTATATAGAAGAGATATAGGGTGTGGCACATACAAATAGAAATTAAGCCAAAATGTGGCAGTGGGCGTAACCATCTGTGGAATACTCTGACATCACTCGACATTCTTTAATGTGCTCTTTGAATTTAGTGTGTCTTCCTCAAAAATTGCGGGAAATGTGGTCGATTTTTATATCCTGGTCTCATGAAAAATGGGTAATGGATAAAAAGCTGAGTCGATATAGACTTGTCCGTCTGTCTGTATGAACACTAAAAGTGCTAGATACTTAAAATGTTGAATATAGGTTCTCGGTTGATCGATAAATGCCTCCGATTCTCTAACATCGAAACATTTCGATTTTCAATTGCAATAAATGTCATCATTTTATAAGCACAGACTTCTAATTAATGTATAATATGCAGATGCATATGATTGATCAACTGCTTAATTTCATCAAGATCGGATAGGAAACACCCAAGTTATAGTCAAAAATACATTCTCATATTAATCTCATTTCTATCAGCAGCCGAAAGCATTTTCAGCATGCGAGCGCATGTGTGAGAAAGAGATGGCATGATATTCGACACAAGTGTCAATATGTGTTTGTGTGTATTCTGCAGAGCCCCGTTACGATTGTATGTACGTATGTATGTATGTATGCATGTATTTAAGTGCATGTTATATACCGTGTTTCTGAATAAAATCATGCGCTGCACTCGTTTTTTTTTTCCTTTAGCTATAAGGAATGTGGGGACTTGCAGACCTGCTCACATTTGCGTGCAAAATTTACTAAAGGGAAATTTGATAATTAAACTAGAATATATTTAACAGCTGTGCCTAGGGTATATCGTAGCGAGCTCACTCGGCTAAAGCATTCTTACTTGTTTGAGATGAAATTGTCAAGATTTTTTTGTACCACTTTTTGACGGAGGTTCCTAGAAATATACTTCCTATTGGAAATAACTGTATTTGTCTATGTACACCGCAGCTTGTCTTGCATTCTTGTTTTGTAATCGTAATCTGTTGTTGCCTGCGAGCAACGGTAATTGTAAGTTCCTTATGATTAAGACCTTCTTTGATGGTATGTTTAAGCTACTTTCATGAAGTATGAGTCAGTCGCTTTTGGTCGCTTGAATCGCGTAGTATAGGTCGCATGAAGCGGACATATATTCTGTATTAAAATACAAAGATCTGAATTAATATAAACCCCAAGTTATAATAGGTTATGGGCCCTGAACACGGAAAACTCAGCTCGTAGAAAATACAGTGATTTGTTCTGAGGATTTCTTGTAGAAGGTGAATGAAAGCATTCTGGACTTTCTTGGACAAGTGTGATAACTGTGTGGTTAAAGAAAATGAATACCTCGATGAGTTCGATCGAGAAGTTGGACGACCAGAATTATAGTGCCTGCGTCGTTCAAATGAAAAACGTACTCGCGTATTCAGAGCTATGGCAGTATGTGTGCGGTCGTGTCGTGAAAAACGAAAATGACAGTGCTGAGCAAATGGCAATATATGATGCAAAGGACAAAAAGGCTTTGGCAAGCATAATGCTTTGCTTAAAGGCATCCCAAATAAATAATGTGAAGAATTTCAAAACATCAGCAAGTGCCTGGAACACCCTGAAAGAAATTCAAATGCCAATGGGACCTGCGCGTCGTGTAACTTTGCTAAAGCAGTTGTTACAGCTAAGATTGGTAGAGTCGGGTAGTATGGCAGAGCACATACATAAGTTTGCAGACTTAGTGAAAGACTAAGGGAGATCGGCTTTATAATGGTCGAAGAGTGTGTGTCTATATTGTTATTGTCGAGTTTGTCGGAAGGATACGATAATTTCGTGATCGCCATGGAAACTCGTGACACGTTGCCGTCGCTTAGTGTGATAAAAATCAAATTACTCAAAGGGAGAGTGAGCGGCGTAGAGCAGACGGACAGACAGAGTCAAACGGAGAGACAAAAATGTTCTCGACGCGCATTGACAATAGAGCAAACAGAAATATAGACGAAAGTAACGGTAAAGCGAATTGTAGAAGTGCGCAGCAGAAAAAGGCAACACAGGCCGGCAGCCAGACATGTGGTCGTCGTGGGCACATTGCTGCAAATTGTGGCGCAAAAGACAGCTCCGAAAAAGAGCAAGACAAAAAAAGTAAAGAGAGTAAGAAATCGTACTTAGTGTTTGTAGCAGCAAGAAACCCAAGTAGTGGTGGTTTTGCAAAAATCGCGTAGTGTCTTGACAGTGGCGCCACAGCGCATTTGTGTACCGACAGATCGTGCTTTATGGAATTAAGACAGCACAAAGAGAAAATTATTTTAGCTAGAAATAATTATATACAGGCATATGAGCGTGGAAAAGCACGCATAAAGTGGAAAAATAACACAATTGATTTCATCGGTACATAACATGTGAAAGACCTTCAATGTAACTTTGTGTCAGTATCGAAAGTAGTGCAAAAGGGATTCACTGTTAAATTTGGGCAAAAGAGTGCGCGCATTGAAAATCGTAGAGGCGATGTGATCTTAGTTGCTAAGGAGCAGCAAGACTTATATTTGCTCAACACAGATGAGCAAAAGTGTTTCGGCGCGCAAGCTAATTTAACAGACATACTGAAGTGGCACAAGCGGCTTGGTCATTAAAATTTTGCCAGCCTGAATAAAATGATTACGAATAGTTTAGTGCACGGCTTGAAGGCCAAGCAGTGTTCGAACTTAAAGGAACATGTATGTGAGACCCGCGCCGAAGGCACACTAGACTTGATACACACAGACATTTGTGGCCCAATGAGAAAATGTTCTGAAGATGGTGCGCGGTATTTTGGCACATTCATTGACGATAGATAGCGGTTTGTGCATGTGTGTTTTATGAAAACTCGCGATGAAATCTTTGAAAAGTTCAAAGAATATAAAGCGTTTGCAGAAAAACAAACAGGACGCAAGATAAAATGTCTCAGAAGCGACAACGGTCGTGAATATTTGAGCGGCGATTTCGAAAAATATTTAGTGAACAACAGTATCAAGAGGCAACTTACTGTGCCGTATACACCTCAACAAAATAGTGTAGCGGAGCTCGCGAATCGAACGCTAGTAGAAATGGCACGAAGCATGATTGTGCATGCTGGTCTCAAGGAGGATTTCTGGGCAGAAGCTATAAATACGGCGGCTTATCAGCGAAATCGCTCAGAGACATCTGCGCTGGAGAAGATGACACCATATGAGTCATGGTCAGGCAAAAAACCATCTGTAAGTCACCTAAAAGTTTTCGGTACAAAGGCTTTCGTACTTAACAAGAAGTACAATAAGAAAGGTGAGAGTTGGTTACTCTGCAATAGCTTAGGCATACCAATTGTATTATCACGATTCACGAAAAACAATCGAAGCAAGAGATGTGATATTTCTTGAAATGACAGATGACAACGTAAGGGACAGAATCTCGTTGTGTAAAAATTATTTTACACTGATCATGAAGGATGTCGAAGCTGAGCCTGTACGTCTTCATAGTGGCGATCAAACTGAGGATCGCAAGAATTCCGAATGAGATGACCAGGTGCCAAATATATCTACAGATGGAGACATTGGTGACGACGAGGAAATCGAGTCATGGAAGGCCAAATAACGTAGGACACGCCAGAACGTAGAGCGCCAGAACACCCTCGAAAGCAGTACAACATTTTGAACGTTATGACAACGGATGGCGTAGCTGCAAACGCTAGCGTCAATGCAGCCTTGAGTTCTGATCATGTCAGTGAATGGAGGGCATCGGTGCAGAAGGAGATAGACAGTCTACAAGCCAACAAAACTTGGGAGTTGGTTGATCTACCGAAGGCAGAGAAGGCAATTGGCTGTAAATGGGTATTTGCAGTGAAGCGTGACGAACATGGCAAAGTAGTGCATAAGTTCCTGAATAAGACATTCTTCGATGGTATGTTTAAGCTTCTTTCATGAGTCAGTCGCTTTTTGTCGCTTGAATCGCGTAGTATAAATCGCATGAAGCGGACATATATTCTGTAATAAAATACAAAGCCCTGAATAAATATAAACCCCAAGTTATAATACTCCCAAATTTGCTAATTCTAGCTCTAAAATTGCATGAGGGTTAGACTGTGCAGATTTGAGGGCGGGGTGTGGGTGTCCAAGAAACATTATTTTCAATCTTTAGAGGTTATTAATAAAATAAAAATTTTGTTAATTTCGCTCAATATTCGCGGGAGATATTTCTATCACGTTTCTTGGGGCGAGAGTTGGCGTGGTCCGAAAAAGTTTTCTTTCATTTGATTTCATTTTTATTTGATAAACGTCCTAAATATGCTTCGCGGAGATCCCTTTAGTCTGCAAAGAGAGTCACCGGTAACATTCCTTCAAATTTTGTTTGATTATATGTAAAAAATTCTGGAGCATATGGGCATTTTGAATTTCTATTGACGGAATACCTCGGGCGGTGAGGTAAGCTTGGTCCGGAAATGGTCGGTCTCAGCAGCCACATATTCCAAGTTTAGTGACTCATGCATTTTTATCGATTTGCACTTCAGATGTATCGACATGAGGCCAGGCGTGGGCGTTACCTTCGAGATTTGGTGACTCTACTTTTAAAATTGTTCAGTTGTTGTTGGTATAAATCGATACAATCATCTGCCTGTTACATACTGCATAACTTCCGTATACCCATTTCACCCATTTTGTTCATTAGCAAAGCTAGTTATGACCTTAACATTAATGAGTCCTTTAATTATTTAAATTAATTAATATTTATAGAGTTGAATTTCAATTATATAATAATGTGTTAAATAATAATAGTGAGTCGGATTAAACTTGCTAGTCGAATGCCTAAAGCAAAACATAAAAAAAATTATGGAAAGTTACCCCACATAATTTTTGTAGCTCTTTTACGTAACTGTTATTATTTTTTTTATTTTTCATTATTATCATTACCTTATTTAGTATCAGCAATGGCCGAACTGTTTACCAATGGGTGACTCCATTGTTTTTAGGCAATTGCAACTACACTTTACCAAAAGACTGGATCCCAGTAAAGATGCTTGTCAGAGAAATGAGCAGAGTGGAGTCCTGGTGCTTTTTTGCTTTTATAATTTAAATATTTGAAAGTTTTTTGCTTATGACAGAGTTCGAAGTTGCTGTCATTAGTTCTCATAAATCTGCTTCAGTTCAAATGGTGCTCTGAATGCAATAAATAAAAATGTTCAAAATAAGCGCATTTAACTGCACACAATCTCCACAATTCACCCCCTCCTGGTGCAAAGATCTCTGCTTGGCCATGCCACCTTCGGCTCTATGCCACTTTGGCAAGTCATTGAGGCAGCTCTGATTTTGTGCCTCCTCCTCGTTTGAAAGCTGCATTTCCGGTCACTAATATAAGTCAAAGTACAAAGTTGGTTGGTTGCCTGGCTGGTTGGCTGACTTCACTTCTCCTTCTTCGCTTCTCTCGCTTATAATGCAACGGCACTTAGCCAACGCCATTTCAAAAGGATGAGTGGAGGAAGGGGGGAATTGGGATGGGGTTACATTGGGAGAGCTTCAGTATCTGGCTGTGTGTCGCCGTGCCTCGCTGATGATTTAAGTGCACTTTGATGCACATTTTTCGTTGATGCTGATGTAGATGTAGAAGCTGCTGCTTCTGCTGTCGCTGCAGCTGCCCTAGATAATTTAATTAAATTATACGCTTCCTTACGTACTCGGGGATAAGAGGCATGAAGGTATGAGGGGAGGGGGGGGGGGGGGGGTGGCGGTTTGGTATTTGAGGCAGGTTAGGTTCAGTTCAGTTTAGTGTGTGTAGACCGCATTTTAATAAGGCTTGTTGGTTAGCTAGTTTTGAGGTTGAGTTGAGTGTAGTTTTGGTTTGGTTTTATGCTCTGTCGAAAGGCTTTGTGCGAGAGTCTTTGGGGTTAAAGTCATTTGGGTTAACAGAAAGGAGGTCGAATTGTTGTCACTCTTGGGGCAGAATGGTTGTGTTGTGGCAGACTAGGCGTATGCTTGACGAGCGTATTTAACAGCTGGCAGCTTTTATCAGCAGGAAGTATATTAATACAGTGCATTATTTGTATTTCTAAGCTTTGATGTAACAAGAACAACGCACTGAACGGAAATTGCTTTATAATCATGCAATTGCAAGCGGTAACTTTTTTTAAAATCTTTAGAAACTAATTCAGAGGTTGTATTTTCCTTAAAACTATGAAACATAATATTGGAAAAAATATTTTATGAAATAAAGGTATTTGATTTTCCAGTCGCAGATGCATAATATTTAGTATAAAAATGTTGAATTTAGCAGTCCATTTCAGCGGCATTGGGTAGTATTTCGACATGCTTTTAAATCAACAACAAAACAAAATATTGTTGGCGAAATATAAATTGGGAACAGTGCGAATGAAAAGCCCAAAAAAGAAAAATGAAAAGACCATTTGCCACAACCCTTTTGACAGGGTGTGCCTTTGCAAAAAGTGATTGATGTTATTCATCAATGTCAAAGTGATTACGTTGTTGTTATTGCAGTTGCAGTTGCTCTTATTTTGTAGGCGACGTGTTATACGGCTGTCAGCGCGGCAAAATCAACTTGCAGCTAGTAACTGGTAACTGGCAAGGGGCAAGGCAAGAAAAGTAACGGCTGGGAGAGGAGGGGACCTTACACAAACGCCACAGCAGGGAGTCATCAACAACATCAAGAGTCAGGCAACATAATTTTTAGTGTCGCAGTGAGCAAAAGAAAATAAAACAAAATAAAAAAATATAAAAAATGCAAAGAACACTGACGAAAAACATTTTTAATGCACCAGAAGTCATAATATTTTCATATTTCATGCTTGCTGCAGCGTGTTACTGCACGTGCATGTCACATTGTGGTTCCTTAAAGTGCAGAATATTGCACTCAATAGTTGCCCGCAACATTTTAAGCGAGTTGAACCCGGCCGAACAAACTGAAACTTCTACCTGGACAAAGTTCAACTTCAAAAATGTCTTGATTTTCGTGGGCTCCAAATATGCCCAACACAGTCACCAAAACAAGCAACACAACCAACGCACAAAAGGCAGCGACAACGAGCTGGTCCACAACATATTTACATAAACTGCAGCATTTCTATAGAACTAACTCAGGGAAGAGTTGCACTCCTATTTCATCTTGTTTGCTTAATGTATTTATTTGTTTTCGCATATGATGATAATAACACATGACGAACATTGAATTTATTGCAATATTTTCGGTTGCGATAAAAAATTTCATAAATTTATAAACTGAAGTGTGTTGAATGTAAAAAATGATTTTCCAATATTACTTTAAAAATAAAAGTTTATAGTTTAGTGAGCTCTTCTTATTGTTTAAGTAGTTTTTTTGCTGGCTCTAGTTGAACGATTTTTTATTATTATTTATTCAACTCCAAAATATTTCAAGTCGAGTCGGGTTTTGTCCTGAAGATTAAATTCTTCTAAATATATTGTAAAATTCATTAGTTTCCCAGCGCTGTCCCTCTAATATAAAAAGCTTGGTAAATATTAACTTGTGTTTTCATATTAATTTTCCATTTCCTGAGTTCAGGTTAGGGTATTAACAATTCGCTTCAACAATATGTGCAATTTGTGTTTTTGTTTTGCTCCGGTGCTTGCCGCCATCAGGTTAGTGTTTAACCTCTGTAGTGTGCTGCAGTCCTCTCGAAAAGTCTTTGACTTGGCCCTCGTCTTTCCCATTCCACACCTTTGTCAATCTCCCCTTCCTCCACTCACTAACCAGAGGAGGCACAGCCAGTGAACCGGTTGCCATACTGGACCCACACTGCTTGTTCTGCATGCTGCCATGGCTTTTAACCACTCGTTTGCTCTTTAACGCGTTAACGGGTTAAGTTGCCTATGTGTTATGTTGTTGTTGTTGCTCTTGTTGCTGTTGTTGTGGGGGACGCTGCTTGCGGTTGTTTTTTATGTGGCCATCAAAGCAATGCTAGCGACTGTTTCAGGACTAAAACAACACGAAATTGACTAGGGGTGCATGGCTTGGTTGGCCCATCCTCTTGTGTAATTAGTTGGCGCTGACTTTGTCATAACTGGTCCACACACATGCCAGCGAGAAGCTGGCTGGCCGAAGGTGGTGGTAATAAGGAGGGTGGGGAGGAATGTGTCGCCTTTAAATGACTTGTGGCTACATTTTAAAGTCATTGCAAGGTGGGAAAAAGCTGCCGCAAAGCCGACTCAACTTGAAATTTTTTGCGCTAATCGACGGACATTATGAAGTGCTCACCTCCTCTCCCTTCGAGTAACCCCATAAGAGAAAACAAAAACTGTTCTCAGGAGTGGTTTTTTGGCTCCAACTCTGCAGGCAGCATCATTTCCAGCCAACAACTGTGGCTACTTCAATTTTTTTTTTAACTGCTGCTGCCGCATTCATTTTAGATTTCAGTTGCAGACAACTAACGCGGCCTCAAAACTGACAGCCGTTTAGGGGGTCCTCATTCCGTTCCGATGAGGGCATTTTGTAATGTCTGCTCCCATGGAGGATACGGCTTTAGCACCCGTTCTCCGACCCCCATTCCACCTTCCCCCACACCCTTGACCAACCCACGACTGCCACCAACTAACTGTCTGCTGTCGCATGGCCTGCGGTTGCCGAGGCGCTTGTTCTTGGTTTTGTTTTTTTCATTGGCCAAAGAGTTTTAATTTTAAGCTAGATAAAAATTACAAAGCTCTTCTGGCTGTTAAGGAGGGGTAGCTGTTCCTTGTGAATAGTTTCAAGGGGTACAAAGAGTTTGTTGAAAAGTTTCGAGCAGTGAATAGCTGAAATGCAAAATATTTACCTATTAGGTAAAATCATACTTTATTTTCTTTAAGTCAAACTTTTGTGCAACTATCTTTCGGTGCAATAAAATAAATTCATTTGCCCTAAGTAACTTTTCAGAAAATTGGAAAAAAAACAATACCTTTGGTTGTAACTTCAGCGGGAAGCAAACGTCGATGGTTATCAAATGATGATGTGGTTTTATTGCAATGGAAATATAGTTAGGAACGTGTTTAATTTTAAATGTTCGCCACATCCCATTGTATTCCATCTAATATTCTGTCAAAACTCAAGCCTATCAAACTACATAAGCTTAATATCATCCTCTGTTGGCTAGGATTAAGCTGATGTTTATATTTTAATTTGGATCTCAAATCAGTTGCCTTTGAACTTCTTTTTCGTTTTCCAAAAAAAAGTGATGGCATTTTGCGCATATATCGACTCGTCTGTTGATACAGATCAAAATGTACAGTGTGATAATTACACAGAAGTAATTAACATTTATATTGGATTTTATCCTTGGAATAGTTGTACTCTTGCAGTGCTCAGAGCGCAACGCTATGAAATACACGTAATAAATAATATTACTAAATATACTAAATTTTAATATTTCATTTTCTGGTTAAGCTACTAAACCAACACAACAATCTGCATCCCTTTGCGCATTGAGATCTAAGCAAACATAAACATTGCATTAGCAGTGTTCTTCTTCTTTCTTTATTAAAATGTTCTTCTTTTCAGCTTTAACTTTTTTTAATTTGATAAGCAAGGATCTTACACACAATCAAAATTAATATGCAAGAATGCTTAATTTCAAAATTGACACACTCTTTTCATCTCGAATAGGTTTTCTATCGCAGAGAAAAAAGAGTGCATCGAGTGCAGAGATTTTTCGGAATATATTCCTGATTTCCTTCGTCAGAGGTTTGTCATAATTTCTCGTTTGCATTCTGGCCCCGTCCTGTCAGGGTGATAACTCCATTTCGAGTTGAACACTTTCTAGCTGGCTCTGGCCTGAGCCGAGTGTGCATTATGCGGCAGCTGTCGACAACGGACACAAACCCGCACTCAAACTCCGAGTTGCACTTGCATTCAGATGTAGCTTTGGTCACACTCTCGAGCGTCCGTTGCACGCCTCGTCGTTGTGGTGGTATCCTGGTGCCTGTGTCCTGGCGTCGACACGACTAGAGTCAACTGCATGTTAGTCCTCGGCTCGCCTGCTGGTTCCTCTGATTGTTGCTCGATGGCTGCAGCTGCCTGCGTTTGACTACAATGCGCCTCATCCTGTGTGGACTCGCTGTGTGTGTGTGTGTTTGTTTCCCGCCATCGTTTGCTTTGATAACACGTTTAGTGTGCTGGCTTATCGTGCAAGATAATTTGGGCAAGTGTCACCTCTCGGATTTTCACGCGGTGCCCAACGACGATTCTGACAACTTTGTCGCAACTTTTCTGAAATATGCATAAAATTTATTGGTGACCAGGCTTAGCACTTGCTAACAGCCACAGCTGCAGCCTCAGCTCAGGCTACAATTTTTGCTACCTGTACCTGTGTTTTGCCGGCTCCTGTTTTCTAGTTTGCCATCCAGGGCTATTTTTGGTTTTTCGCTCGTTTTCGTTGCATACTTTCAGGTGTGGCCCACGCGTCATTGGCTCTTGGACGCTTTTTATATTCGTTTAGACGGGACGGTGTGTAATTTCTGGGTGTGCTAGCAGCTGGCACCTCTCTGGCTATATTTGTAGTTGCAGGTGCAGTAATTGTGGTTACCCAGTCACTAAAATAAACATTGCACTGAGCTGACATATCCAAGAGCTTAAATTAACGCTTTTTAACATTTTAATAGCTATATGCAAATAAAGTTCTTAAGCTGCAAAATAACGTTGCTTCAGAATATGTTTTATAATTTCGAAAATGTTCTATAACATATTTTAATTATCAAAGCTATATGCAAAATAAATAAAAAAAATGCAATAAAGATTAGTTCCCGAATATTTTTTAACATAGTTTTCGAGGTAAGCAATGAATAAAAAAAAT
Organism: Drosophila picticornis; assembly: GCA_035043845.1. NCBI lineage: Eukaryota > Metazoa > Arthropoda > Insecta > Diptera > Drosophilidae > Drosophila > Drosophila picticornis. Next base: position 23,490,200 of record JAWNMR010000122.1, on the reverse strand, counting down.
ATGAATATATTTTTTCACAATTTTCACTTTTAATTTAAACAAGTAAATAACTGAAATAAAGCACAGACACTGTTTAGTGATTATCAAATTTTTTCATTTGCTCAATATTGTCATTACACCTTACAGCAGCATCGTCCAAAGATTCTTTTGGAGGTGCACAACACCAAATAAATAAGTTTTGTTCAATGCTAAGAGAAAAAAAATTCTGATAGAAAAAAGATTAATATGTATTAGAAACTTACATGAACAATCCACACTTGCAAGTTATTTTGCACAAAATGGCAAGCTAGATGACAACATCAAGAAAGCGTGCATTGAAGATCAGCGTCACCAATATGAAGCGACAAAGCTTGCAAAAGATTTGTTGCTTTGCACTTCTGAATGGGAGAATTGAAAAGATGAGAAATCGAATAGGTAAAAATGGCTTGTGTATTTGCTATTGCTTATCTTGGAAGTCGTGTCTGAGTGTGTGAAGAAAAGCAAATGTGCATCCAATGCACATCTATATATATATTTAATTAAATTTACGACAATTTATATTAAAAATCTCCATCAGACAAAGTCTATAGATCAGCTTATTCACACATACGGATAGATACTCATGGCTATATAGACTCGACACCGGAGATGCTTCGTTCTGCGTAATACCACTAAGCCGACAATAAGGTTACACATCAGGCCTAAAAACTACAAAATTTAAAATCGAGTATTATGACTCCCATCCCATAGAAAAAAAAACAATGATTTAGTGTTGCTGCTTTCTTTGTACCCATTCATGCTTTAGCAATATAGCTGCTTTTTTTTGCACACTTTCACAACCCATTAGGCTCTACTAGAAAATGTGCGTACGCTGTTCGAACCAAATGCATGCTCATATAAGGCTGGGTTATTAATTTACTCGCGAAGTTGTTACTGCGAATTCATGTGAAATAATGACCTGTGTTGGGTGATCGACGCGTTGCCTTATTGTCATAATAGGACCCACGGGCACATTAAAAACATGATGCACGTTTTTGACGATTTGGCGTCTCTATATATTATCTGCTTAGTGGTAATACTTAATTTTACACAACTTATCGCTGGTTCTACTCAAACATTTCAAGGTATAAATATATATTTACAATATTTGTTCTCCATAAATATAAAATATAAATAAATTTGAAGAAGAATTGCATGTAAACTTTTTTTATAATTAAGGAAAAAAAAATATTTCCTATAATGCAGAAAAAGGTAATGAAATATACTGGCTCGACTTTTAAATGAAAGTTAAGCTGCCAAGTGCCCTGGAGGCCGACTAGATTATTGGGAACCATGGATCGCGGGTTCTCTCAAATTAATTTATATGAATTGTATATGCAACGTAAGATCTTTGTGTATATGTGAAGTCTAAAAATACTAATATTAAATATTTTTAAAAGTGTTATATTAATAGTAATAGAATTCTTCTATTTATACACTTAATAAACAAATTAATAAATTGAATAATTCGTAAGGCGATTTACTAAAATTTAGGCCGATTTATTTTATCTATTTTGTTTATTAATATTTTATTTATTTATAGTTCCAATTTACAGATGCCAGTGTAATATGCAAGTTAAACATAACATTGAGGAAATGGTACAGTACAATACACGGTTGCATTTGGAGCTTAATGTAATCGAGCTGGATGTAACTAAGGATCGATAAATCGATAACGCCTTTCTAACTGAGTAGAGCGAACTGAACGAACATGTGTTTAAAGATATTGGCGGAAGAAGTGAATAAACAGAAAGAAACATAAGTTAAACATGGCTTAGATCCCATTAAATTTGACCATTGACCAGCAAACACACATTGAGCTGTCGAAAACGAATTGCGCATGTGTCGAAATTTTGACAGAAATCAGATGTTTTCGACTATTGGCGCCATGCAGCTGCGTTTGTTGTTAACCTTGCCAACGAATCTGGCAAACAAAACAAAAACGAGAAGGGCACAGAAACATAGAAGAGAGCAACATCAACAGCAGCAGCAGCAGAGAGAGATGAAGTCAAACAGACCGAAAAGCACGTGCTGTGAGAGCCTGGGCCAACAACAGCAAGAACAGTGAGAGCGCAAAGCTTTTCAACTTGCGCTGAATGGAATTCAAGCAGACGAAGAGACCGACAACGAGAGCGAGAGAGAGAGAGAGAGTACGAGTGCGAGTGCGAGTGTAAAAGCTCTGCGAGTGCTGGCGCTGCTGCTGCTGCTGCTGCTGCTACTGCAGCTTTCGGGGGCGTCCAGGACCCGTCAGCGAATCGAGTTGTGGCCGTTGCGTTGCGTTGAACGTCAGTAGTTGGAACAAGGACGCGTAACGTGCAAAAGCAAACGCGCAACAAAAAAAGCGTTCTCGCATAACGGTGATAAAAAGTGATGCCCAATTCATAAATTTGGGTCCCACTGTCCAGCTCGTGTCTCTGTGTGTCTCTCTCTCTGTGTGTGTGTGTGAGTAAACGCCAAAGTTATATGCCAAAATCAGCTGCACAAGAAGCGAGTCAAATATTTGTTCGATATACAGATGTGTGCGTCACGTATACGTAGCGTGTGACCATTCGTGTCAGCGTGTGTTTGTGTCAGTGAGTTTGTGTGTGCGTGTTTTTATTGATTGTACGTTATCTACGCTGCTCTCAAGGATACGAAATTTGTGAGCAGCTGCTTTAAAATGTTACCAAACCGAATTCGGGCAGCAATAGCGGCGCCATAAAAACTGTTGCCCACAAAAATTGTGCCAGCCACATTTTGTGGAAATTTGTCAAAAGTGTGCGCGTCCTTCAAGGTCGCATTTTTTGTGCAGTCACACTGACAAAATGTCACAAACAGACACCTAAAAACAAACAACAACATCAAAAGCGACAACAACAAACAACGATTGGCAAATATTTAAAACGAGCAGCAAAGCAAATTGTCATCGTCATCAGCAGGCTCAACACATCAGCTGCCAAAGCCAAATTAAAGTAAGCAAACCAAGCGAAATGAAACGAAATGCAAAAGAAATGCCAACTCAGACTAGTGGCGAAAAATCGAATTATTTGTGTATTTTACGTGAGAGGACGCAGAAATGGCAGCAGACTGTCTATAAGTACATATATCTTTCAGTGTACTCCAAGTAAAGTAAATGGCAGACAGCCCTAAGCCGGCTACAATCCCAACAACAACAACAACAACAACAGTGGCCAGGACTTCATTGAGTGTGGTTGCACAGGTCATGAGACTGGTCCTGTTTGTAGGACAACGAACTGGGAATCTGAGAATCATCTGCAATATTTTCTGTGTCTCTCTTGTATCGAAAACTCAGTGTTTTTTTTTTATTCGGTTTGTTCTTTACGTCGACTAAGCTGCCATGAAAAACTGCAAAATCGCTTACAGATTTGTTTTCCTTTCGTACCCGATGTTCTCGGTGCGAGTGTAAGAAGATTGCTTTCAAGAAATTCTGCGTTCTAATTCACGTTAAAATGTTTTTTAATGGTTTTCCATATATTGTGCATAATGTGAAAAATTAATAATCTATTATTTCTACAAATGTACGTTATTCGCAAGTTGTATTTATATGTGAGCTAATTTTTAATTGATACTTTTAACTACTCTATAATAATTCATTTATAATATGTCATTAATATTTGTGGAAAAATATCACAGTTCTTGAAATTGAAATTTGCCATTTTTATGGCTTGTATAATTTAACTTTTTTAAATAGGAACTTGTTAATTTGTATCGCAGTTTGCTAGAAAAATAATAAAATAAATAATGAGCTTGGGTCCAATTGAATGATGGTAAAAACTTAATATCAAACCAATATATACTAAAATTCAAATTATTGGTATTAAATTACACTAATTATTTAATTTAATAATGCTCACGTTTTTAAAATAACTCCCGAGCTGTGCATTGTTAAAATATTAGAAAGTGATCCAAGCATTCAAAATAATTTAGATTTTTGTCACAAATAGCAAATGGCAGACATGAAAAATAAGAGCGGCTCAATAAATTATTCACAATGAGTTACTTTTAGCCTTGGCCCTCGGGGAACTCGGTCTGTGCTGTGGAATGCAAATAACTTTATGATTCATTCACACATGGCAACAAACATAACTCAAAGCGTGAGCGGCAGAGACTGCCTCCTCTGATGCTGGGAATCCTTCACACATATCTTGCAGCCGAGGCAGGCAACAACAAATTTGTTTGGCTTACCAGTTTAGTATGCATAAAATGTAAGAATGTCTTAAATTCTTGCTGCTGCTTACTCCTGGTCTATCTAAATAAACACTTCATTTATGCCCCGAGTGAACTCTGTGTAAGCAACTTTCTGTGCGCCTCCGGGTTGCATTGCAGATAAATCATAGACAAAAGTGTTTGCCACGCCCGTGTCCCCCATTTGAGCACTTATAGGTCTGCTTGCCCTGCAGCGCCAACCAACTGATTTATCAAAGTGAGAACAAAAAAACACGTTACGTTCCAAGGCACACACACATACACTCTGAGACACGCACACCTCTTTTATGTTGTGCTGACATCAGCTGTTTGGATAGCTAAGGGCTTAGATTTTGGACTGACCTCGTTTTCGGACTAACAACCAAAAACCCAAAAACACAGCCAAAGCTACAACAACGACAAGAATATGTTGATGTCCAATCCGCAAATATTTGTCGTAATGCGTTGCACAAACAAGCACAAAGCCCAGCAGAATCGAGCAGGTTTGAGCGAGAAAGAAAAGAACATAATGCATACCTCATACGCAACGTGGGCGAAACTTGTTTGATATCTTTTAGGGCATTCGACAAGATTACTTATCCGCCATCAAATATGCACACAGGCCAAAATATAAATGTATGAATCAAACATTAATTAAGATTAAAGTGGCCTCAGCAGCTTCATGAAATTTGTGCCAACAATTGTTAGATGTAAGCCTCCAAACTTAGTTTGTTTACTTAAAGAGGCATAATTAAAAAGCCACTAAAATTTGCTTTACTTGGCAAATAGTAATAAAGTCTCAAAATTGACTAACTGAACATGCTACATTAATAAAAAGCGTTCGTTAAATTGAATGAGCACTTTGAAATTCTAGTTGCCCACTCGACTGTGTTTTTAAACGCACATTTCTCACTTCTCACTTAGCAGATGTGTACTTAAAGTATTTATACATATTCGACTTACATAAATACGAATACTATATTTAAAGCTAATGCCATATGCACACTTCAGTCGCAGAAAATACCCTCGCTGATTTATGTTCCAGTTTCTTTCATTTTTTTTCTCAAACATAAACTAGTTTTCGAGAGTTGTGCGGCAGCATTTTAGTCCAATTAAATTTTCATGCCACATGAGCATTTTGTGAGCAACAACAACAGAGCGCTGCTAAAATGGAGAGTGGCTACGAACATGGCGCTATTTTCAATTTCCGTTGCACAGAAACCGGACAAGGAATGCGATTTTTAACACAATTTCACATTGAAATATGCCAACAGGGAGCTGGCCAGGGCTATGAGGAAGCAATGGCAAACAAGCCGTTCGAATAGTCAGCCAGTCATTCAGTCAGTCAGCCAGTCTGACATTGAGTCGCTGGGTCAGTCGTAAGGCTTGTGAGGCAGACGGGCAGACTTGGTACAGCAAATTGTTGGCGACTCCAGGCAACAAAGCAGACAATCCCAAATAGAATCAACCAGCTCGACTAACGGAATGACTGACTGGCTAACATGCGGACTGATTGACGGTTCAAAGCAAATCCCCTTTTATTGAGATTTAAACATTGGGTCAATTCCAAATTGTGTTTGTGTAACCTGGGGTTGCTTTAAATATTTAAATCCTTCTTCCAAAACAGTTGTCTACTGCGAAATCTAAAAAAAAGACAAGATTGCTCCAGCAACGACTAAGAGATACCCTGTAGCTAGTACGTACAGCAAATAATATTAACAGAAAAGGTTAATAGCCGAACGCTAATATTTCCAACATTTCGAATATTCACACTCGTAATCTTTTGCAACCAAATTTTTTGTCACAGTTGTCGCTAACGTGTTAGTGGCATAAGAACCACTTCATTTCAATAAAAAGGTAATTGGCCTACTTCCATTTCTGTGGGAGAAATGAATCAGAAAAGAATTAAGTAGAATATAAAAAATACGATAGCTTCCTTTCTGCGAACTAGCCAACAAATAAGAAACACATTTCAAACTGGAAAATGAATTCATTTCTATTTTACTAGCATTAAATTAAATTAGATTATACAAAATAAATTACACAAATTAAATTTTTATTATATTTTAATTCTTTCAAACGTTGAATGTAAGGAATGTTGTCGCTTATAGACAAAAGATATTCACACTGAAGCCATTCGAGATTGTAAGAAATGTTGATAGTGGAATCAGAATCCATAAAAGTGAATATTTAAAATTTTTAAAATTGGTTCGCTTTAATTGTTTACTGAGCTGCCGAAAAAATCGTTCTTATTTTATATTATATGTGCTACGCCCTGGTAAGTAATGGGCACAGGGTATATAAATAAACTAAAAAATCAATGAAAGCAGAGCAACGGCCAGACTTGAAGGCTAAGAATGTGTAGCAAGCAACAACAACAAGTGCACCAACAACAGCGACAATAGAAATAGGTAAAACAATCAGCTTGGCTCAAACCAGAAGTCCCAAAATGTGCAGTCAGTATATATATATATATATATTTATAAATATATAAATATATATGTATGTACATGTAACTTTTTTGCCCTCAACGCTTTTATGTTGTTTTTTAATTTTTGTTATTGGGAATAACTCGGGTTTTTGATTGGCTTTTAGTTGTTCAGAAGTGTGCACAACACAAATGCTACATATTGTAATGGAAATTGTGGCGCTGACTGGGTTGCATTTGTCATTTGAAGAGTGTTCCGTATCTGGGTCATTATGACAGCATTCTCGTGTATTTTTATATATAGCACAGTTATTTGCAGCCAACTCGCTGTAGATGGGGCAACTTTTATATAAACATGTGTATCTTTTATGCCGTTCCAAATTGTTGTTCTTTGGGCTTAAGTTGTATGTTAAGAAATTGCTTTTGGACAGCGAAATTGGGTGGGCTTTTATGAAAGAAAAAGATAATGTTGCTGTGTTACTTTATTATTCACTTTATGTATCTTCTTGTGGCTCTAAATACAGCTTAAGAAACTCTTTTGTAATATTTTAAGTGCATCTTCATAGGTTCTTACAAATGCAATTGTGTTTCGCTAAACTGGTCATATTCACGTTAGAAATACCTTAACACAAGTATACAACACTTTCAAACATATTCAAAGAATTAAATACATAAAATGCCATTCCTCGTGGTTTACGTTCCTTTATCTCTTTAGAATCATACCGTACCCGTAAACAGAGGCCCATTTTGTTGGTGGTTGTTTGGCGTAGGGGCAGCAATCAACATTTACTGCCACCCACATACATTGTGTGTAAGTATATTTATTACCGACATATTCTGGCCTTCAATTCGAATACTTTCACTCTGCCTTGTCGCTCATAAGGACTGACTCTGTCAGTCAGCCTATTCAGTTTCGACCAACTTTTGTGGGCAACGTTTTATTGGCTTTCGTTGTTTTAAATGGTTTCATATATTTCTGAGTTGTTTTGTTTTTTGTATGCTTTCCCGCTCTTTGTGGCGCTTGCGTGCATGAATTTAATACATAGTGGATCGAGCGATATACATATATACATACATATGTACACGCGTGTGCTTGTGTGAGTGTTGCTCTTTGCCTTGCATGTTGAAAACTGTTTGACAGGGGGCGGGGTTGGGGTTGGGAAGGAGCACAAACTCGGCTAAAACAAATTACGTACGAGCTCAAGGCCACAGTGGCGGTCAGGCCAGAGAATTTTGTTGGGGCTGCTCGTTTGCAATTATATTGTAAAACATCGGGGCTTTTGGCCACTCGACGAGCGCACTAATGAAAAATGCTGGCTCGACTCGTTCGTTGGCCATTTGGCTATTTGGCCATTGCATATGTTCATAAATAATTAAATTCTTCTTCTGCTGCTGCGTTACAAGTGAGAAATGGAACAGGGTCGCCCACTAATTAGGTGCATATTTCATTTTAAGCTTTCAACTCAAACTCTGTAAAAAGTCCCTTTCTGTTGTCGGAAGTGTATGCATGGAATTTGCATGCATTCCCAACTGTCAAAGGTTACTTCAATTCAGAGCTCGAGTCAGACTTTTAGATGGACTCGAAATATTTCCCTCATCTGCTGTATGATGCAGCTGCAAAGGGACAATAAAATGACTTGGTCAGCTTGCCCAGTGTTTGCGTGATTAAATATGTGATTATGAGAACTATTTTAAATGCACAATTAATAACGAGTGTTGGCTGTAAATTTCTTACTTACTACTTGGTATTGTAAAAACCAAAAGCACCAAATTTTAATTGAACAGGAGACTATTCAACATGCTGTCTGCAGTCAATTTGATTACTTATAAATTAAATTTTTAATTTGTTATGTTATTTTTTTCAATGGCAAGCTTCGATACAACAAACAATACAGATTTCACAAATATAAAAATATATAAATAAATAGTATCTGTGTATATATATACATGTGAACATGTAAATATTATCTGTGTTTACATATTTGATTTATTTATTTTTTAATTTACATATTTTATTATTAAATATTAGCATTTTAAGATTTTACATATACAAAGACAACTTAATTTGAAGAGGCTTTACGATCTTCTGAGGATTCGAAAACAATACCTTCGGATCTTATTATTTTCTAGAAATAAGATATTTCTCAATCGTAGCACATATATAAGTATTCAAAATTATATAATATTATGCGTCTGAAACAAGTATTTGCATATATAAATGCTGCTCTTATTGACTAGTTAAATTGTTAGGAGTATTGAAGCTGGCTACCTTAAATAGCAGGAGGAAAATGTAGAAAAATTGAGCTGCTCATTAGTTTTGTGGAACTTGAACCGCTTTCATGAAACTGCAGCAAGATTAAGTGCAAGAGCAGGTAGAATATCTTTGATATCAAAGTTGCAGAATATTAACTATCGCACCCATTAACTTTTCCATTTCATTTGTTTTTTTCTTGGCTTTTTCAAGCAATAAAAATGCAGCCGCAAGTTTAATTTGATTATAATTTATTCTTAGTCGACTCATTTCGCGTGAAAATGTTTTGCCGAATTTGGAGTTACCAGATAGTGTAAACACTCATTCCAATGTGTGTAAAAACTTTTTGCCAGACTCGTCTGTGGCTGCAACGTTGCCAGTAGAAAAAATAAATGAACATTTTTGTTCCGCGTTAGAAAAATAAAATTTTTGACAGCCATTCCAGCGTGTGGAAACAGACCTTTCACCGGAAACACAATTAACCTGGCATCATTCAGTTTTCCGAATGTTTCTATAACTTCTATATTTCACTTTTGCCAAAAAGTGAAAAATCCTGCTTAGACATGAAAGTTAATCTGGGATGTTTCGCACCAGCGCCAAACAGCAGTTCGATATTGCTATCAATTTACGACCGTTCCCATTTCGAACTGAAATTGAACTGTGTCATGACAGGCCCACAGGAGTGCAACTCTTGTTATGGTTGTCATACAACAAGCGAAACAATCGTGGCAACCATCCATGTACGTGTCCGTCGTGCTCTGCTTATATTTCTTGGCCGCTTTAAGCTTACCCTGTTTGCAGTCCAATTTCTGGGCACAAACGCAGTTGACTCTGACTCTGACTCTGACTATGACTCACTTGCAGTTCTATTTTATGCACTTTGTTTTTTCTTTGATGGGAAACTTTATAAGTTATATTCGCAGAGTCGTGCCGCAACAGCTTGTCTGCTGGCACAAAAGCCAAGCATCAATTTGATCAACTTGGCGCCAGTCTTTAATATGCATTCGTTTCTTTTTATCACGCTCAAGAAAACAGTTGTCTGTTTCCACATCTCAATGTGTAATTTTCGGTAGTTTTTTTTCCTTTTGAGTGTGTGCTTTTGTTACACGCCATTTAGTTTCACTTTGAATATTCATAGAAATTTTGCCATGACCACAAAAATATTATACATATCCTGGTCAACGGCTTCGGCTGATACACAATTTCCTTACTCACAAATTTATTTCACTTCACACACACAAGTTGTGTGGCCGTAGTTGAAATGTAACTGCAATTTTTCACTTATAGAAATTGCTTTCACATATATTTTTCCAGATTGCGTGTGAGTGTGTGTGTTGACAAATTGGTATAGTTTTTGCTTGTTGTCTTGAGTTTGAAGCTAATTTGAAGTTTGTCGTTTCATGTTTGGAAAATGAAAAATCCTAAAATGGCAACATCTCGGAAGTTTGGTGAAAAATTACTGAATTTATTGATGTCTTGCGATGTGAGAAGTAGACAACAATAATAAATGGAAAAATGAATAAAATGAAGGTTTAAAATATCCTCAGGCTTAAGAGCTTAGTTATTTAAAACAATATAAATGCATATACTTTTTTAAAACAGCGTGAATTTTCATAAGACTGGCTTAGCCTTTGATTGCACACCTATTTTAATGTGAATAAAGCAATTTAAATTTAAATCAAATCAAATTTGAACTCTCCCAATTTCGTGTGTCATTTCACCAAATTCAGGAGACGTATCTTGTCATATATCCGAATTTTTGTGGTCTGTCAATCAATTAAAACCCTCTAACAAACTGCTGCCATTTCAAGCGAAACGCACTTGGAGTTAACAAATTCGTGTGCCAAACGGAATTTAAATGAAAAACGCTTAAAAGCCCAACAGCAACAATAAGAGAAGACAGCAATAAAAACAGTTGTTTGTGTGTAATTTGATTTGCATAAAAACTAAATAAATTGCTTGTCTAGTTATTTTTTCCAAAGGCGACAAACGTGCAGGAAAAAGATAAAACTCAGAAAACATATGACACATAAAATGCAAGAATAGCGCGTTTTATGAATATACAAAATGCCAGCGCATTGAAAAATTGTGCCCATAAAGAGAGTGCTGTGATATCCACTGGCAGTCACACAGTTGGACAGCCTGTAGGACAGAAGGACGGAATAGTGCCAGTAGAGCGGCAGTAAAAAGTGTGGAGACATACAGTACCAATAAATATGAACATTTTTACAATAAACACGTTTCAGCAGAGCCCATCAGAAAATATGAAAACCAATTCAAGTGGGCATTGCGTAGAATGCCAAACATGTAATAATATAATATATGAAACATCGAACAATGCATGACCCTATAAACAACTTAAGAGCTGCAGTAAAAAGAAAAAAAATGTACAACAAGTAAGAACGCCTTTTCAGAATGGAGTTTGCACTCTAAATTAAAAAAAAAAAAACCCACCGATATAGTTCTCTGTTACTGATGATTTTCTTGTGTATTACGAGTTTGGTTTAGATTTAGAATCAAAACATCTTTTTATAAATGTACTTTTCTACAAATCATTCTTACGGTTGCCATTAGATATCGATTGGGCAGCCTCCCGTGTCTAAGCTGCCAGCAGAAAAATAGACACGGAAGTATGCCATGTATAATTCATGGCAATATCGACTCGGCTAGTGATGCGGATCAAGAATATATATTTTGTTGAGGGATCAGAGTCGTTGCCTTCAATGCGGTTCAACTGCTGCACAAAATGAAAACACCTTCTGCAATGGTATAAAACATAGAGAAAATAATCGTCCGCGACTTGGAAGCACCATGTTCACTCACCAACAAAAAGAGTATATCTGAATCGCCTGAATACAACACTTTAAAAAATTAATTCTTAAAGAATTTCAGTGTCAAATAAAAAGTTAAACATTTTTGGTCAATGGATGTCGTGTGAGAATGTGTTAGATATTTTGCCAACAGCTTTTAAAACATTGAAAACATGAGGTGGAAAATCGATTTGAAAATCTGTTGACCTGGAGCCAGCTAAGTAAATATGTAAATTATAAAAAGAGAAATGGGGAGAGTTATCATAAAAAATATCTATATTTCGGATAGAAATGGCCACATCATTAGAAGTCGTTGAGGCTTCTTTCGTCTGTAGCAAATATTTGCTTCAGTTGACAAAGTTTTACAAAGCTATTCAGGCAACAATTTTTATTTTTATATTTAGTTTGACATCATTTAGACTAGAAACTTTTGATATTTATTTGTTAAATTCGGACTCTGACTTTGGAGCCACTTAAATAAAGATCTAGAGCAAACAACATTTTTTTAGGAAAACAATGTTCTTTCCTTTGGTTTGTGGCTTAAGATTCAGCTGATCCTTGAGCCATTTTCAAAGTGTACATACATACAGACATTCGCTGATTATGCGCGGGGAATTGGGCCACTGAGACGGAGCACAGATTGGGACTGCTGCAGACTCTCAATTCGAGGGCACTCGAAATGTGGGCTAAGTTTTCTGTTTGTTGGTTGCCTATTGATTATATTATGTGTCGATAGCAGTGCCCAAGTAATTGGCCAGTTGCTCGAGTGCTACGTATTGTATCACATTACGTATATGTAAGCGTAGACGTAGACTTATATTGATTATTACGTATACGCAGCACACATTAAAATTCAATTTACGTGCGCCCTGACAGTTTGAACTTTAATTAAAGCCACAAGCAGTGACAGACGCCAGGTGAGGGGCGAGTGCGAAAGACGGTGATAAGGGTCATTGATTAGGCAACATGCCAGTATATTTGGCAGGCACGTGAGTCCTGCCTGGACGAAAAACGACACACAATAATCAGAAATCAACACACAAAAAGCTAATGTCTAATGTAATTTATGTGGCACCCACTCACCCTCTGGCAGGAGCTTATACAGAATTAGGTCTTCCAGACTTTGAATGACATTTTGACAGTTGCTTGCCGGCCTGAGGCACAAAACGACAGGCAGGTGGCAAATATGTATTGTTGAAATTTTTGACTAATTAAGCCATTGACTAAGGAATTGCTGGTGGCAATAGCTGCTTCTAATATACAGGTGACACGCAAACAGGTCGACAATTATCATCGTCCCACTCGCAATTGATGGTGGCAACTTCGGCATATTTGAAAGTTTTGGCGACTGAAATTAATACAGGTATTTGTCAAATGTCAACTCACCCAAGGAGAGAGTGTCGCATACGCAAGCAAATTAACACATTTTCATGGAATTAAGGTGGTAGCTCAATTTCAAATGATAAGTGTGGGTAAGTAGACACGTAAGGGGTTATGACATAAACATTTATATACTGAGTATAGTATATAAAAGTATAACTTCAGTTTGTACGTAATTCAGCTTTTGTCAGTTTCATAGCGAACAGCTTTATCTGGGTTTATGTTTTATGCTGGGCACAATTATGCCTTAACAATACTGTTAAGATTTCTAAAGGAATTCCATAAAGTCTTTTAATTCTTATAGTTGCATATAGTACTTGGCTTCCCCTATTTATGCCTATGCTTACACAGCTTGGAAAATGTTCCCGAATTTCTTAAAAATTCAAAATTTTTCAGTTTCATAGCGAACAGCTTTATCTGGTTTTACGTGTCAACGCTAGTCAATATTCTGAATATCAAATTGTTGAGGTATATTGTTAAAAGATTTAAATATTTCCCTTACCGTATTTTCTTTTCTATAGTTACAAATTGTAATTTGTCTTTTCAGGCATAAAGTTGACATGCTTTTACATGCAACTCACATTGACTTGTGGCCACATTAAACTTGTATATTATATTATTGTTCCCCTAATTCGTGCGTCGGCATCCCGCTCATTTAAAGCACATATTCAGTATAGGAGCAGCCGTGATAGAGAGTGAGAGAGAGAGAGAGAATGAGAGAGAGAGAGAGAGGGAGAGCGATATTGTGAGAGAGAACCAATTAAACCATAACGTGTACATTTTAATATTATTTTTATTTTAATATTTATGTGTTTGGCTATGCGCCCCTTGGGACGATATCAAACACACACTTATCCACCTGCGTGCCCTTCCCCTCCACAAGTTTCTGTTTCAGCATGTGCATAAAAATGGGGCCCAATTACTTAAAACTAACGAAAAATTCCCCAAGCGTTAGCCGTACAATTTGCGTTCATAAATATAAATATCACACCTCAGCCGGGTTCCGTTAGTTACAAACGTAGGCTTTTGGCCCAGTAGAGAGTGGGTGTGTGTGTGTGTGTGTGTGTGTGAGTGCTATCCAGGCCAAGACAATGCTACAGCTAAAACTAGCTCTGGCTCTATCTGCTGTCTTGCCATCTCTCTTCCTCTTCGCATGTAGTGTATTCAAGTAATCAAAAATGCAAATCGAGCCCATGAATTTCGAATTACTTTTTAGCTTGTCTCGCAACAACAACAACAACAACAGCAACAACAATGGTTGGCTTATAACCAGCGCGGATTTTAGGCTAACGAACACACGTACACACCAATACACACACACACAGCCAAAAACACACACGTGCACATAGACACAGAAAGCCATTGAGTTCTGTACGTGTAGCAAATTTGTATCAGTTAGTTTGGGTCTCCCTTGCAGCGTTTACCCGGCACCCAAAAAAAGTAAATAAGAGTGCTCTAGTCGAAATTGCCCAACTTAGGCATACCCTGTCACGCTTATGCATACACACACATGCAAAATCTCAGGATACCAATTTTACCCATTCTTAATGTGTCCAGGGTATGAAAAGGAGAGAAAGAGAATTGTTAGTGGAGCTTTGCGATTTGGAAAGTGACTGCACTAAAAGAAAAATCCAATAAACTATGGCAAAGATGAAGAAATAATATTAGAATTTGACTTAAATCACAATTATTGATTTTTATTGTTGCGTTTCTTTGAAGATTAACAATTGATTTGAAATAATTATAATTAATGAATATGTTTTCTATTGCAATCGGTAAATTTCAATTATAAATTGAGGCTAGCAAAAAGTAAGCAGCTATAATAAATAAACGACTTTATAAGTGCAACTAAGACAACTATTTTATTACTTTTGGTATTTGCCCACAACATTTAATAGAAAATAGATAAAATATTTGTTTTATTTTTTTCCACTGCAAGTCAGTACATTTTTTGGCTGTTAGGTGGTTTTATTTATTTATTTTCTTCTGTTGAGGTGTGCTGCGGGGTCCGTTTTGATTTGCGGCCTGTTGGTTTTTGAGTCTGTGGACCTGAACGTGACGCGCATTTTCGCTCAATGCCCATCAAATATAAAGTGGCTGCAGTTTATACTTGAATTGCGACTGTGAAAGCAACAGTAGCAGCAGCAAATCAATGTAAATATTTTGGGAACGCCTTTTAGCGTGGCTTAAAACGCGTTTGAATAGTTTACATTGCCTGTGTGCCCAGATGAAGTAGTTTTAGGTGCCATTGCATTTGTTGTTGCTACTGCAGTCTCTGGTTTTGACTGCCTTTGGGTTTGTTTTAGACTTTTGGATTTTTCAGTGCTCTTCTCAATTCCCGCTGGCATTTTCAATTTTACTTTATATGCAAATTTGGCATTTTGTAGCAACGCCAAAGCTGCGGCAGCGACTGCGACTGTCATTGATAGTTTTCTATCCTGACCCTTCCGCTTCCAACTTTGGCTCTTCTTCATCTGCCCCTGCCTCCGCCCCTTACTCTTCCTCTTTGAACGCTTTAAGCCAGCTTTACGTGAAGGTTGCCTGCACTGCATTTGAATTTCAATAAATTTTATATTTTCTATTTAATTGCAATGCCACAGCTAAAATAAAAGTCCAAAACAAATCCGAGACTTATGTGTATTTTTAGACGTTTCATTTCAATTTTGATACACACACATACATTTAAAAATGTACAAGTATAAATACTATATATTTGCTTTATATATATAGTTATATATATAAAATCGACTGTGCCAGTTTTTCTCAAATAATACATCAGTATTTGTGGCAGCTTCGCTGTTTGAGATTAAAGCTTTTACAATACGAATTGCATTTGCTTATCTAAAAACAATTGTCAGTTAATCTCGGCGTTGAGTTATAAACAAGATATATTTGCAGAAAAAACATGGCATACATCAAGAGGCACGTGGCAAGCACGTAGTCCAGACGCAATGGCATCGTCTACGCAGCCGGCTGCTATTAATCTAAGACGCGCGTTGAGGCAGCCAGCCACAAGACACGTAGATTCCACCCATTTGCCTCCGTATTTAATGGCACCAAGTCAAAATTGCGCCCCAAAAAACGTTGTCGTTGTCGTTGCCATTGCCATTGCCGTTGTCGTTGCCGTTGACGTTGCCGTTCTGGTTGCCATTCGCCGTCGGCAAAGTGTCAAAGTGCTAAAGTATGTTCAAAGATTCATAAGATTTTCGTCCGGCCTGTTTGTCTGCCTGTTTCTGTTTTTGTGGTTTTTGTGCTAAAATCACCGACAAAAGGGTACCGACTGGTCCAAAGGCACAAAGTACGACTCCTCCCCAATGGGAAGAGTTTGACAGGCGCATGTCAGTTGTGCTCATGTGTTTTGTTCATGGCTTCCACTGCTTTCAATGCCTGTCACCAGACCGTATGTGATGTGTTGTATATCAGCTCATTAAACCACAACTAGAAATACTTTCGCTGAAAGTTTAGTCCATTACTCTATTCTTAAGTGAACTATTTCATCAGCGCCTTCGCTTCCATTTTAGTCTGATTATTTAAAACTTCTGCAATACACAGACATCTGTGCATAAGAAGCATTAAATAAATAACACTTTTCCAGCAAATGTGTCTTTAACTGCTTTCGCTTTGAACGGGAGAAATCATCTCTACAGCATTTTGTGGTTATTTGGTTTTTTTTTTGTTTTTTGTTTTTTTTTGGATAAATGCTAAGCTACGATTATTTAACTTGAGTTTCCAAGAGTGTTGAGTAATTTTTAGTTCTCTGATACCTTTTTCGACACCCCAAGAGATAGAGACTTGAGACTTGGAAAATATACTGGTCTGTGCTGTGGTCAGACAAAGTGTTAAAATTTGAGTCCTACGTCCACTCGGAGGCTAAGAAATCGATAAAAATCGTTAATCGCAAATCGATAAAACCACATATCTCACACAATTTTAATGCTACGGGCACCAAATTTGGTTGATAAGTTCTTGGCGATGTACTTCAAAGATCGGTAAAAACACAAAAGCCTACATCAACGAAAATTTTGATGACAAGCTTCAAAGATCGATATATCTTGGCTAAGCCTACCCTGTTCTGTGGCATCTATTACCAGATGGCATAAGTTAAGGTATCAGAGTATTTCGCAGTCGGTCACTCGCGACTGATACGATTCACTTGTTTTTTTCTGTAATTTGTGTGTATTTTGAGTTTTTATGTTTGATGTATTTCAATATCCAATCGCAATAAAGGGTTTCGAGCTTGCTGATAAATGCAGGCATCCATGTATATTGATCTAATGATTTGTTGTTGTTATTGCTGTTTTGTTGCTGTGAGTGAAATGAATAACAAGGAGTTTCCCCACAAGGAAAAATAATGTAATAACAAATTGATGAAATAAAACAAGAGAGTGCACTTTGTGTGCCTCAACTATTCATAACTCGGAAATTGCGGATATACTGGCATTTGCTATTTTTGGAGGCGGAGTGGGCGTGGCCAAATCAAATTTTGTCCACAGTTTCCAGTATCTGCATTATTACCTTGGGGAGCACAGTTCAAAAATGTTCATTTTGTTGTCATCAGATTAAAGCTTCATAGTAGCTGAAACACAATGTATTTATGTACATATGCACAAATATATATATGTTTATAAGTGTAGATATATGTATATGTATATACTCTTCTAAAATTTGTAGGGAACATTCAACAATTATCAACTTGCCTGTGCTTAGTTTGTGACACGGCCATTGGCCCCAAGTATTTGCAGTCTTTGAAATATGCGGAAGTTGAGGACCAGGTCCCGTGCCGAGATTTTTCTTTGTTTCTGTGGCAACGAGTTTGTTGCGCTGCAATACCTTATGCTATTATGAATCATTTTACATTTGAATTTTTTTCTGCACTTTGCGAGAAATTCCAATTTACACTCTGTGCATACCAACGCCCGTAGCGCAGAAAAAATTTAAATTGAAAAATGCTCATATGCAATTCGTTTGGCTTGCAGCGCGGCTAAAATTGCTGAACGAATTTGCGTTTGCGGGCCGTGCCATAAAGTGCTGGACATACATTGTTGCCAGTGGCGTTTGGCAACAATCGTTTGCTTTACGATCTCACAACAGCATTTGGCATTTTATGCAAATTGTTTGCCGAGGCACACTCAAGACTACTGGGATCGGGCATTATTGTTGCATGCAACTCAAAACATACCCCTCGCACACACACACACATATATATCCAATCAAAAGGGAAGAACTGCTTTAAAAGAAAACTTACATTCTTAATGTGCTATTCTGGAATCCACCGTCCACTGACTCAGCAGCTTTATGATTGTAACTTTAATGGCCATGACTTTCGAGGGGAAGGTTGCAGAGGGGGAAAGAATAGTGTGCCCAGTTGAGTCAGCTTGGGTTGCCCTGGAATGCAGTTAAAGTCACTGCATGCGGAAATAAGTCCAAGAATGTTGCAACATTTCAGGCAATGGCAACGACAACAATCCCATTGTGAATAAGTCATCTCGTTGATGACAGCGACAACAAAATTCTATAACACATTAAAATTTTCAGTTTATGTTCCATAAAGACCAGCTAGTTATTTCAAAGAAATATGTGTGTCAGTTTTTTCGGCTTTTCTTGTTCTACTCTGCGGCACTAAGCTCTAAAAGCAACAACAAACACGCCAGATTTGGGAATATTTGTGGTGTAAATGGAGTCTGACAAAGAGAAGTTTTTTACGCAAAGAGTTCCATCATAATCTCAAAGGTTAGTTAAAACTTCTTACTGACTATTTTTTTTTAATTCAGGTCTACAAATTGAACACAAATTTTAGTGCATATTGAAACCGAAACGCTATTTGCATTTGTTTTTGTTTGATTACATGTTTAGCTCAATTTTGTTTCTATACAGAATATGAAAAGAGCTTAAAACATTGTCAGGAATGCATAGAATATATTTTATTGTTGACTCTTATTGCTGACTAATTACCTCGTTAGCACACACGCACACATAAGGCATGACAGTTTAACTAATTCATTTAACATCCAATGCTCGTTCCGTCACATACAATTAAATATTGCTCATACGCCACATGGCCGCCGCAATGCATCACGGAGTCGACTCCAGTTGCCGTTACAACAGCTGCCATTTGTCCGCACTGCAGTTGAGAATGCAAGCGTGATTGAGCTGCGGCATTCGCTGGCGCCAAATCAGCAATTGCCACGGGACGATGACAACGACGATGTCGAGGATGGGGTTGAGGATGGGGTTGAGGATGAGGACATCGACGACACTCATTAGAGCAAAGCGTGATGCGTGACACCAACTTTAAATTGTCGAAAGAAACGCCCTTATGCCCCACGCCCCACGCACCACGTTCCAGCTACCCTATCTCTATATGTATTTCCTGGCTGCACATTGCAGCGTAATCTTGGCCATTACTCAAATAGTAGCCGAGCACGTAGCGAGCCACAAAAAATGAGAAAAATTGAAGCAATGTAAACGAGCAACGATGTCGGCTATAATGGCAGGGCCATGGCCAGTGGCTGGAGTTCGAGTTGGAGTTGGGGTTGTAGATGGAGCTGTTGGCCACCTACTCAGCCACAAATGAAACTGCTGTTACCGCTGTTATTGCCGCTGTTGCTGTTGCTGTTGGTGACATTTGTCTGCTTGTGTTGCTGCTGCAGCGTCCTTGGTCCACTGTCAGTGCCACGTCCACCGCCACAGCAAGAGTCGCCACTGCGTTGGCCTTTGAAATCACAAACGTTTTTGTGTTGCTTCGTTTTTGTTTTTTTCTCCTTATTCATTTTTTTTTATTTTTTTTTTTTGTTTCTTTTTTGTAGTTGTTTGCCTTTGGTGCTCGCCGTTGGATCCTCCGCCTCCCTCTAATGGCTTTGTTATGCTAATTTCTTGACGCCTCCTGGTCATTGAAGTTGCCTCGCCTGCTCCTATCTCTCCTTGACTTGTGTTTATTATGGTTGTTGCCTGCTTTGATGCCGTTTTTTGGGTTTTTTTAATGCAACAATTTTCGTGGCCCCGACGCTAATTTAATTATATTTCTTATGTATACCCTATACGGATTTAACATTGGGTATAGAGATAAGCCAACTTTTACTCAGGCTTTCCCTTTGCATGGCTACTAGCATTTTGTTATTGAACTTATTAACATTAATATTTTAATTGCTTAAGTAATTAATACTAACGAGTAGAATGAGTAAAGAGATCCCGTGACATCAGACATTCGAGCAAACCGACATGTGATTATTTTTTCGGTTCCGTCCTGGCAGCAGTAATGCCAAATATATACAAAATACAAATATGCGCATTTACAACATAATTTTCCAACATTTTTGCTGCGAGCAATTGCGCAAGTTTTCAGATTTTCTCATGTCTTTTTTACTTTATTTACTGTTGTCACTTTGGCTGCCTCAACATCGTCGTTTCTCCTGAATGAAAAAAGTGAAATTCTCCTTCGTCCCATGTCACTTTTTACTCGCATTTTCCGTGCATGTGTCTATGCGTGTGTGTGAGTGTGTGTGTGTGTGCCTGTCTGGGTGAAAGGACTTACCCCATAAGCCTTTTATAAGCATCGCATAAATTCTTTGTCAATTGTGGCAAATGGTGCCAGCCTGCCTGCCTGGTTGCCTGCATGCCAGTCAACTAGTTTGCCAGTTTGCCTGTTTACTCTGCTGCTCGTCATTGTCATTGTCCCGGTTCTGGTCTCAGCTCTTCGCAAGTGTGTGTGTGGGGTGTGTGTGTGTGTGTGTGTGTGTGTGTCTGTCTGTCCGCACAGTTTCCTTTAGTCAAGTATTTTTTAGCATTCTCTTTTTGTCGACGTGCTCTCTAATTGTGCCAAGCGTGTGTCGCAAAGACTCCAGTTTTGGGTAACTAGAATTTGATTGTGTCGAGGCACGAGAGTGCATTGATTGGATTACCCACGGAGGCACGACTGACTAACAGCAGTGCTTACTTCTCTCAGCCCCTTTCCCTTCCCCATTATTGGAATAGGGGCTGTGCGACATAAGATGGAGCAGTTAAGCGAAGCTAAAGTATATGCCTGGAAATAGCCAACGCATTCAATTTGCGGATGGTTGACAGATATCCTGATATCAAAAGCCCACAAATTAATCGTGATTCTGCCAATTACATTCATCATTTAAGCCATTGTGCAGGTGGTATTACTGGAGATTACTTTAGTTTCATTTATTATACATTTATAGACAGAAATTCAGTTTAATTTTAGTTTAAATTCAAGTCAAGTCATATTCCGATTCATATTTACTTTCCTAACATTTACTATTCCATTATCCGTCTTTGTTCTCGTTAACGTGTGTGGCAAAATTACCGCTTTATTTAAATAAGCAAGTTAGAATGCTGTAGTCGAGTGAGCTCGACTACGATATACCCTCAACCCAGCTGTTAAATAAATTCTAAGATTATTGCCAAAATTTCCCTAGAACAAGTTATGCACCCAAATGTGCCATCTTTTCTTATAGCAAGCACAGACACTGAGGAGAACAAGTATGAGTGCTGTAGTCGAGTAAGCTCGACTACGATGTACCCTGAACCCTGTTGATAAATATATTCTAGTTTTTTGGAAAATTTCCCTTAAAAATGTTGCACCAAAGGTGAGTAGGTCTACCGACAAATGCGTCAATATTCATACATAAACGTTACATTCAATCGCAACGGGGTAAGGGGGCTCTGCAAAATACAGCTCGCTTCGAGTATTATGGCATCTTAACCGATCTTGATGAAAGTTAGGAAGTGATCAATAATATACGTTTATGTATATTCTGTATAAATAAAAAGATTCTGCCTTTAAAATTTTAGCATTTCTTGCTATCGGAAATTTAAATGATCGATAATCGAGAACCGATCAAATTAAGCAAATTTTAAGTCTCTAGCCTTTATAGTCTCTGAGATTCGTGTGCTCATGGACAAAGACTGACTTGGTTATATCGGCTGTTGACCCTGATCAATAATACATATACTTTATGGAGTCGGAGATGCTTTTACCTGTTACATACAGTTTCACAAACCCATTATACCCATTTTATTTTAATGGGTTGAAGGTATAAATAGTTGGCTTATTATTCACTGCAAATGAAAATGAACAAAATGGGTGTAATGGTTTCTTACAAATCAATGTAGAAGAACGCATCTTCGACCCCATTTGGTATTCATATTCTTGATCAGAATTAACAGTCGAGCCATTGTCTGTCCGTCCGTTGTCCATCCGTCCGTCTGTATAAGCACGAGGATCTCAGAAACTACTAAATATATATATTTGTGTATATATGCAAACGATTGTCACTAATTTGTGCTTTTAGTTAAGGCTTGTGAAGAAATATATGTGCTGCCTTAGTTGTCTGGTACTCTTTAGTGGCTGTGCCTGCCATAAGAAATGAAAGCCCTTCAGCACCTGCTTACATTTGAGTGTGCCAAACTTTGAAAGGGAAATTTGGCAATAAGACTAGAGTATATTTAACAGATGGGTTGAGGAGAAGTTGTAGTCGAGCTCTGTCGACTACAATATTCTTATTTGATTTTATTGTATTTTTTATGAAATAAGTTACAACTTTACTGTTTTATGGATATATCGGCTGATGTAGCTGTGTATTTAATGACATATCCTGCAATATACTCCACAATGTTAGAAAAGCTATATTTTAGAGAAGTCCGTTGCTTAATTACCCCCAGTTATTTGACGTTAAGGCTTGTGAATATTTTTCTAAATTTTGTAATTGTTTTTTTTATTTTTAGTATTTGGATTTAAATCATGAATGTATGCACCTTATGTTGTTGGCGATGAGTGATTCTTCAGTATCTACATATTCTCTGTGTGGTATAAAAGGAGGCAACTTGTTCCCCTTTTTCGCTTAAGTAAAAGGCGTTCAAGGCTTAAACTTATTCCAGTTGATTCTCTTTTGTCTTTCATACTTGCGCTCGTCAAATTCCCTTAGCTCGTGCTGCTTGTGCAAGGTCTTTATGTTTTTATTGTGAAATGAATTTTTCTTGTAAATTCTCTTGTGGCACAAACTAATCATCTGAACTCCCTGCCTTTGACATACCGTGTTGGCCACTTTCAGGTTCCTGTCAACGTCAAATCCCTCGCAGAGTTGCATTCCCTGGGAGGCACTCCGGGAATTGGCTAAGTAACTTAAAGTGCTCCTCCACGTCCCAACTCTGCACATACACTTATGCAAAACATTCTCAAACGCTTATACAAAAATATAACATAACTCATGCGAGTAGCATATTGAGAGGCCAAGGGAATGCCGACATAGGAACAAGCAGGCGTTATGAGTGCTTTCCCATTCGACACGCACCTCAGCCGCTGCTCACCCCTTTTGCTGAGTTGTGATTGTCATCACACATTATTATGCTTTATTTCCGTGCCTCCTTTATTTTTATTAAAACTGTCGCCTCAAATTTGCATATAGCCAAGTCGGAGGGCGACGGCTTCCCGCAGTGCCGACTGTCTCCGCATGTTGTCCTCAGCGGCCAGTCAGAGAATAGACTGGGGCTGGGGTACAACTTCTCTGCTAGCCTGCAAAAGTTGTTGTTATTGTTTCCAAGCCGTAGTTGATTTAATCTCCTACCTCTTTTTTGTGCATTTTTTGTTTTTTCGTTAAGTGTTTACAACACTTCCGGCGCATAATGGAAAACAAAAGGCTTAAAAGGATACACAAAGGATTTGAGCAATCAAGTACGCTTTAAGAACTTTTGCCTCATCCACGGGAACCGCCTACCGATAACAATTTTTACACCTGCCATTTACCTGGACTTGCAACGGTTCATGCTGTTGTATTCCTTTCCTGTTCAATCCCTCCTCCCTGCTACCCCCAGTTTCAAAGTCATAACAATGCTGAGTTTTCAATATGGCCAAGCCCACGTATGCCCCATAAAATATATGTATGTTTGGCACAAGGAAAAAGGTTGACGGCATCATAAAACCTGAAGCAGTTACGTCCAAATGTCTGCACGGTCTCAGCCAGACAACATCCAACAATAACAAAAACGAAAACAAAAACTGAAAGCTGAAAGACGTGAAAAGCCTGCGATGGATATTTTTGAGAGTCTTGAGTACGGGGATTTTTCACAGATCTGCTCGCTCTTATGTCGAACGCTTTCATTGTTGAGGTGCAGGCACATTAGATTCTATGGCGAATTGTAATTATAAAAATAGACATTCGAGAAACGTTTCAATTTCATATTATATTTTTCGTATAGTTCATATAAATATTTTCAATTTATCAATTCATTTAAGTTGGTTTAAATTAATCTCTACTTTTTGTATTTTTCTGTGTCGACTGATATTAGTCAAGATTAAAGAAAAATAATCCTAAAAGTTGTATTTGCAGCTGAGCTGTAATTATTCCAATTATTGAAACAAACGCTTCAGAAATTTCTGTAAAATGGACTAGACGAAAAGTACTTATTGCTTTATAATCTTAACAGTTGTAAATATTCCAGGTTTTGTGCAAAGTCGGCTCAATGTCTTGGCAATAAGTTTATTGTACTCTTTTATTCACGAATGGTCTTAGCTTGTCCGCTTTGTCATTGATTTGGATATAGAACCTAAGCCAAAGTTCTGAAAACTAAAAATGATTTCCATCCCGGCACAAATTTTGTAAACTTTTTTATCATGAAATAAAAAATGTACAGCTGAGATCAAACAATCTAACAATCTTTGCAGTTATTTAAGTTCAACTAGATGCTTCAATATCCTAGCTGACCATTTATTATTCTCAATCCTTGCAGATGTTGACTACAGATCGGAGAAGTATTCTGAGTCAGCCATGGCTGCTGTTGTCGCTGCTCCTGGTGGCCGCACTGAGCATGTGCCTCGCCTGCCGCGTATCAGAGTTTTCGTGCAAGGGCAGTGGCAACAGTGGCAACATCTGCGTGCCACTGGACAAATACTGCGATGGACGCAGCGACTGTGCCGATGGCAGTGATGAGCCCAAGCACTGCTCAGGTGAGTGCAGCTGAAGCAGCCATAACTTTATGACTACCTTAACCCATAATGCGTCTGTCTATATATGAAAAAATTTATCTTTGCCGACAGTGTGCAATCGGACATATTACGGTGATATTGGACGCACCTATGCTATAAAAGTGCCAACGCCTCAGTGGAATAAATTGCCCTTCCTCTGCCACTTGACATTCACCGCGTCCGGCCATGACCAAGGCGACATTGTCCAGGTGAGTCCACAGCCTTTCAACCAGAGGGTGGGGGGAGGGGTAAAGGGCTACCAGCTCTGGAGTGTTTGCCCGGCTGTTGTCGTTGTTGGCTTTGGCACGCCGTAGGCCAAGATTAGCAGGCTGTGCCGGCGACATAAAACTGCATACACACACACACACACACACACACTGACATGTAGATGTGTATTCTGTTAATGTGTGGATGCAGGCACACAAGCTGAAGCTGGCGCTGAGAGTGGAAACGTTGTTGTTCCCTCTCCCCACCCACCAAACACACAGACACAACAACAACACACAAGCACACACACACATACATACATACACACTGGCACGCACTAACGCACCATGAAATATTTGGGTACAGTGCAGAACGCAAAGCATACAAGAATATGCCAGATGACGTTGTGCCTGGGGTTAACTACACTAACTACCAGAAGGTCTGCTTAATTTGACAACAGTCCTTATACATTTGGGGAAATTATACATTAAAAATGCTTAGATGTGTTTAAGTAGGAACAAATACAAATGCTTATTGATGTACATAAATATTTTGTAGTTATCCAAGCAATCCAATCGGTATCAATGTATACAAATCTAGTTTGTTTACCCTGATTGATATTTGAATTTCCCATTTTGTAAAAAAAAAATTCTCAGCCTTTATGTGGGATATTATAAAATAAAAAAAGAGTCTATTTAACATGTGCTGAGAATTCAAACTCTTATTTAAATCTGCAGTTTATTTGAATCAATTAGTTTCTAAATAGGTAGAGTATCAAGGTGAATTATAACAATTCCTAAAGTATATCAACTAAACCATAGCTAAAAGGTCTAAATTTGTTTTCTGGAGAGTAAGTTGAGGGTATCGGTGTACCCCTAATTCATTCATAAGTATGATATAAACTTTTTCGATCAACTTTTTTCAATTTCTTATGCGGCTAGTGAAATCTCAGAGCATTCGAGCTTCGTTTATTCCAGGCCTTATTCTGGCTGAGTGTGTTCTCGTTTCTTTTGCCTCGTGATGAATGCCTGGCACTTTCAGTGCTCGGAGCTTATGTGCGTGCTCAATTAGGGGTATAACTGTACATAGAGTCTGAGCTTAGACCTAAAGCCTCTAGTTAGTTGCTCGCCCCATCCGGGTAATATCTACTTAAAGTAAAGTCTTTAAAGTGCCTTTGGGGCACAGACGAGCGTCGGCAATGGCAAAAGCGTTGACAATAAAATTAGACACGCTTCAGCACATTTTTGGCGAACTGTCACAAAAACGTCAATTTCAATTTCCAAAATAATTGATTTCCATGCAATTTGCGTAACAGCGCAATGAGCAGTTAACAGAGCAGAGTTTGAGATTGGAATGGGATATTCCTACCCCCAATCGACGGGGGATTGGCATGCTGGAAACAGAAACAGTGCAGAGAAACGACAACCAGTCGTTTTCCTAGCTGGAGTTGTCAATCCCCTGCGTAATCCTCTACCGAGCATTACCAGTGTCTCTCTCTCTCTCTATTTATAAAATGATATATGCTAAATTTTGCTGGTTGCTTCGCTGGCAGCTTTGCACCTTGCACCAAATCTGTCATGCATAAGTTATAACTTTTATTTTGTGTTTCCGCATTTGTAGACCATGTTAATAAAAGTGGGTGATTTTGTTCGTAATGCGTATAAATCATGTGCCTGGCTTTCGCCTTATCCAGCCACCTACCTCTCCCCCTCCCTCTCCCCCTTCCTTTCCCATATATTCCCCTTTTGCCTTGCCACACCATGTGTCTACGTGGGAAATGGCTTGAAATAATAATGTTACGCGCCGGTTCAGGGGACATCGTCCTGGGCGCCGCAATCGTCTTGTCTGTCAGCAGACCTGCTGTACATATTGATTGATGATTGTCGGCGTGTGCTTTCCAGCGAGAGCAAAAGTTTAAATTACCCTACGCACCCCATCCCACACCTCGCACACCGCACACCTCAAATCCCAAGTCCAGGGCACTGCAAGTTTACCCTGGGCTAATTTTTAATGGAAATAACTTGCCCCCCAATCTTCGGGAATGATGCCTTTTTCAATTTTTTATGCTTTAATCAAATATCCCCTGAAGTTGCACTCTGAAATTTACGCCACGAGCTGCGCGCATTTTTTACGCCGGCGGTGTAAGGCTGATAAGAGGGTGTGGGTTGGTTTAATCTTACATATACTATAAACACACATAGACGAAAAAACAAGTGAGAACGCTGCAGTCGGGTCTAGCAGGCTGCGAAATACTCTGATACGACAAGTAAAACCATCTGATGACAGACGCTGCAGAACAGACTCCTTGTAATTTATCCTCCAAGTTCGAATTTCAAATTGAGTTAGAGATAGGCTTTTGTGAATTTTAAGGCCAGGAGTGGGCTTGGCCCAGTACTTTATTTCAGGATTTTTCAAAACTGAAGATTCCGGCTTTCAAATTGCGAGAGATATTTGGTTTTATCGAGGTGAGCGTGGCATATGCCGATCTACGTGGCTTTATAGATTTGCAATTATCGATCTTATCGATTTCCTAGCCATGGCACCGAACAGTAGATGTTCCAAGGGTGT
Source organism: Drosophila picticornis (assembly GCA_035043845.1). Taxonomy (NCBI): domain Eukaryota; kingdom Metazoa; phylum Arthropoda; class Insecta; order Diptera; family Drosophilidae; genus Drosophila; species Drosophila picticornis. The sequence continues at coordinate 23,462,388 of JAWNMR010000122.1, read as the reverse complement.
GGAAAAAAGTTGTGTTCACACAGACGGACGGACGGACGGAAATACAGCATGACAGATATTGCACAAAACCGATATACTATGATATCCTCGGAATCAGAGTATAAATAAAAGAAGCGGTGCCATCGAAATTCTCTTATTTCTCAGTATTTCACATTTTTAGCATGCAGCAATATTAAATTGTAGCAATAAAAGCCAAGCGAATTTTGCCACCCACATAAATCAACGGATATTTTTATATAAAATTCACATAGCTGCATAATTTTTCTTTTTTTATATTTTCCATGTGAATTTTATTTTGCTTGTTTGTCGCTATTGCGAGTATTTTAAATGCGTTCTTTATATTTGTTTATACATTGGAATCGAGATTTTTTATATCATGCATTTTGTGATCCTTTTACATGTTTTTGAAACGGTATATTCCTTTTTTATGCGGTAACTAATTGAGTATTTGGATGAAATTCTTGATTCCAAATAGAATGACGGAAAAATGTTTTTGCAAATCGAATATTATTAAATATTAATCGAATATATTAAAGCAACATTTGGACTGTCTATAGAAGCTTGACAAGGGAGAATTTTTTACTGACAAATCCCAAGCATAAGGAGCTCTATCGACATTGACATTTCAATTAATTATAATATTGACAGCAGCTCATTTCGCAAGTGAGTGTTTTTTTCAACTTTTAACATCATTGAAACCATTGCCCACTCTTAATCGATACATGTGGCAACAGTTTGCCACAACTTTCTATTAAAAAAAAGAACAAGAAGAAAACAAAATCGAACCGAATCGTCTAAGATTCGCCCTTGCAGACTGATCTAATAGAATTAATATGTGTAATAAAAATAATGAGCAAATGTAATAATCAATTTAATAAGTGAGTTTGCTCAAGATAAATGTTTTTCATACCATAGTTTCCATATCTGACATATGCTGTTGTCACATGATCCGCCCGATACCTTAATATGTAAAAAAAATAATTTGCAAAAATAGAATATGCTCCAAGATTCTGAAAGATGCGATTTCTGCTGCTGATTAAGAATAATTATTTGTTATTCTCATGTACCTCACTAAAATTTTGTGACAACCTTTGCAAGGGTATGGAAACATAGTTTGCCTGTCCACTTGGCTTGAGAACTTGTCCACTATGTTTCTAGTAAAGCATCCAGGTGACCACCAAGTTCGTTCGTCTGTTTAACATTCAGAATTAAAATTAAATTTCGTTACATTTCCTGTTTCTGGCTGGTTATTGGGTAGGTGTTACAAAATGTATAAAGCCTCAGAAAGTTCAACCCTTTTTAGAAGTTTTGTTTGCAATTTGGAAAATTTCAAACACACTCAAGTTTATTTGCATATTTTATTAAAATATATGTGTGCATCACACACGCACACACACTTGACTTTGCCTTAGCCCATCTTTGAATTTATATTTTTTTCGAAGATGCTTCCCAAGTCCCTGTTCTGACCTTGCATGACTCTCAACTTGCTCTCCCCGGCGCCTGCTGTGTGTTGTCTTTTTTACGGCCAATCTAATATGCAAACAGAGACCAGAGAATTGTGTGTTGCGTGGGCGTGGTTAAAGTTCCTTTTTTGCAATTGAATTTCATTTGCATAACTTTAACTGTGTGAAACTAAACTCACATCAAATTTGGAATACCCAGCAGTGGAATTGAAAAGGCAAAATACGCAATATCCTGAAATATATTAAAATTCATTTTTAAATTTAGAAAAAAGTATTTAACAAATATGTGTTTTCTGTTTAAAATATAAGAATATGATTTCTTGACGACATACATATTTCCTAAAAACTTGCTAGTATTTTTGGACATGCTTTCTACTTTTGCACTCCTCGTTATTCTTTTTCGTAAACCTCACACATAGAGACAAGCGCGTGTGCAGCTATTTTTAAAGGAGGGACGATTGTCAATTTATCATAAATCTTAAACCAAGCCAAGTTGCGTCTGTGTTAAGTAATATGAATACATTTTGATTATATTTTATTTTAATATTTATGTAATATTTTAATAATTATTTGTTACATTTCTCCTTGAAGTGCGTTGTATCCACAGGGAATTCCTAAGTCGATGCATTGACTCATCCACCGTAAACATAATATACACTAAAACTCAGATGTGCACATATTTCTCTCTTCTTGTGCAGATCATATTTGACGGGTTTACGGTGGGCCGCTTTGACGAGGGCATGGTTGATACGGATGTGGATGGTTATGAGACGAATCTGAGTCCCACCGGCGAGCTACCTGGCTGTCCCGAGGGCTTTATGCAGGTGAGTGCAAATTTAATTTTTTAAAACTCCAATTTAATATTACGTAAGGCCAGCAATCTTCTCCCACAAATACCCCCCGCCCACCCGCTTCCACAACGAAATTGAAACTTGCACTCCATTTGCTGTTGTTGTTGTTGTTGTTGCTATTGAACTTGCGTTCAACTATAATTTTATGCCAGTCAACATACACACACAGAGAGAGAGAGAGAGAGAGAGACGCAAAAGGGAGAATATGATTGGGTCTGTTGCTCGTCCGTGCTCCGGACTTGACCATTCCTCCGTTCCTTAGTCGCTTCGACGTCCCGTTCGATTCAATCAATGTCCGAGTAATTCTGTAATTTTCTGTTGGTTCTGTTGACAAATGCCACATTAGCCCAGCAAATTGAATTGAATTGTGCGCCTCTCTCTCTCTCTCTCTCTCTCTCTCTATCTCTCTCTCTTTCACTCTCTCTCTCACTTCCCCTCTCCCTCTCTCCTGTGTGTGTGTGTGTTTGCTTTATCCATTTCTATGTTCCACTCGTACCCTGTGTCCGCAGATTGAAGTTTGAGTGCTGTTCACTGTTGCTTGGCGAGCAAAAGAAAGCAAAAAAGAAGAAACACCAAGGAAAAGAAATAGCAAACTATTTAACATACATATATTTTTATCACAATTTTTGCGGCTCCACGCTGTTGACATTGCTACTTTGTCCCGGCATTTCGGTCTCAGCGCCGTCCCATTCGACAAACGGCTGATGTAACTGGGCTTCAGGGGAGGAGTGGAGGGGAAGCATACCGTAAAACTAAAGCCCAGTCCAAATAAAATGTACCAAATCCCTGTAATTGACTTGTGCAATATGTTCAAATGTACATTTGTACATTTGTATATGTGCCATAAACTCGGAACTGCTTGTGTACATATATACATATGAGTATGTGTGTGTGTTTATGTGTGTGTGTGTGTGTGTGTGTGTGTGTGTGTGTGTGTGTGCGTGTATTTGTGTGTACTTTGATAATCTGATGCTGCTGCATTACATTAAATGGAGTTTTGCTGCTATTTACGGAGCATTGCCATTGAATTGATATAGTTTGGGTTCGGGGTTTGCAGCACTCAGATTCAATACACTATACATATTTACCGTTACGTAGCTTGTAGCGTGCACTTTGCATGCGCTTTTAGCCACCTTGCCACCTTGCCACCTTGCCACCCCGCCACATAGCTACCCTTCGAATTAATTTCAAAGTTTAAGTTGTACGGACTGTGAACTGCTTGTGCAATGGAGCAATGGAGCATTTGGAGCAATTTGAAAAGGGCAAAGTGTTGAATTGCAGGGCAAAGTGATTTTACCAGTTTGGGGGCGAGAAATCACACAAAGGATATCTGCTTTGAAGTATTACCCTAGCTGTGATTACTGCCTTGCGAAATGAGCAATTTTAAAGCTGCTAACGAATTGAAGCTTACGTTTTCCATTTGCAGTAACCACAAATCTTCTTTCAATCTTCGATTGCAATATATTTTATTACGATATGTTTTTAAAATTTTGAGTTTGAAGCAACAAATGTAACTGTTGTGTAATATCCTGAGACTGGAAACTTGGAACATATGGTAAAATTGGAGTGCTGCGTTGACAGGGAGACTAGGAAATATATCAAATTAAATCTCAAATCACAAAGGCTACGGTCAGTGAAATTGGTTGGTCGATTTTTGAAAGATCGACAGCGGCTGTCAGCACCCCGACCGTAAAAATTTGGAAATGACTACATCTTCCACAATTGTTGATCTTCAGTCAACCAGTAACCAAAATTGGAAGGTAACTCTCATCATCTTCGATCATCATCGATAAAATCTCAAATCTCTAAAATGCTTTTATCTTCCACAATTTTTAGGCTTGAGTCACCAAATGTTGAAAGTACTACCAGTAACTGTATATGTCTATAAACCAACACCGATATACCTGATATAACGGTGTAAATCGATAAAGTCATATAACTCACTCAATTTGCTTATAACTCCATTTTAAAAGCGACCAACATTTTCGGGCCACACCCACTCAAACAGGCTATATTTCCCACACTTTAATAGCTGTAATTACCAAAACTCAGAAGCTACGAATGAATAGTCGTTTAAGTTGTGTGTGCTGCACTCAAAGAACAGAACTTCTATAAACACCCACTGATAAAAGTTGATCGTACTTTTTCGGCCGTATCATGTCAATCAATCAATCAAAATAATTGGACGCGTACTCCTCGGCTTATTTAAAAGTTGAAGTAGCTACGAGTTTTCCTCTAATACTTTATTTTCTTTTATATTTCTATTCTCCATCGTTCCTCTTGAAAACGTTTTTCATTTTAGCCCTAAAAGGCTGACATAAAAATTTGTTTGTATGATTCCCATCGGTTTCATTTCAATGTCCAGCTAAAAGTGAAGTCTGCCAGCTTATACCCCCCGTTCTTCCCCAATCCTGAAGCGCACAGTCCTTTATTAGTTTAGCGATGGCGAGTGTTGCAGCAATTTTTTTGTTTGCCCTGCTGCCTGCCACGCCCTTCGTTTGCCTTTCTGACAATAAATTTTGAACTGGCGTGGGGCGTGCGCTGACATTTTGTGGTCCCGTCCGGCTCATCCAGATCTGGCATCGCAGGCGCTGTCGGGGATGTCCGTCCGTCCGTCCGTCCGTCCGTCCGTCCGTCCGTCTGTTGAGGTTTCATTTGGCACTTGACATATGTTCGTAGGGGAAACGACGGCCGAAATAGATCTGGTCGGGGTGTAGCGCTGGCTCTGTGCAACTGATGGAAACAGGGCATTCTTGCATGTGAGTTCGGGCTTTTAAATGCAGTTAAATATTTGCCATTTTTTCTCATATGCGCCGGGCCTGTTGCAGTTTTATAAACTCGTAACTAACCGCAGGTTTGTGTTGTCATTCTCCTGGTTTCGTTCCGGGCTTTATCGTCGCCGGCTCGCCTGTTTTTATTTATTTAAGGCAAACATTTTTAACTGCTGACGCGGTTTCAGTTTTTTCCGCGGTTATTTTGCAACTTTTTTTCCGTTTGGTTTCCTTTATAAATTATTCGTGTCATGGCCTAGCCACATAAATTCTTAACCGCCTCGTATTTATAGCAATCTACCTATGTGATTTTTGTAATATATATATGAGCAGCAAAGTGCCACATAAAGTTGCCGGGATTGTGCTTGAGCAGTTGCCAAGTAACAGTTTAATCAGTTATTCAATTTTGTTAGACAGTTTGTCTCATGCATATTGCAAGAGGCTGTGTCCTCAGTGCGACCTTCTGCTCTGGATTATATTGAATAATTCATCAACACTTTTTGCAATAGTGCCAGCTTTAAACTTGACCAACTGGTAGGGCTAAAGTTAGGGACCAAGCTGCTGCTGCTGCTGCTGCTGCATTGTTTATTTGCTAATATTGTTAATCATAAATAACAAAATTTATGCATAAGCGTATTAACCTAAATCAACAAGAACAACACCAACAAGATGGCGAGGACTTCTATCCTTCCGTCCTGCTATTCTGCCTGCCTGCCACGTTGTCCTTTGCCCAGGACAGGGCAGCTTGAGTAAATGACTCAATATTTGACAATCATAACATCCGCTTAGTCTCGATGCTCTGCTCCTCCTGCCTACTTCTGCTCCGCAACGACAACAGATACGACAACAACAGCAACAGCAACAGCGAGAGGACATTCGAGTTTGTCAATGGCAGTTTAAGCTCTCCCGTCTATAAATATGTATGCTTGTACATAAACGTCTATGCAAGTAGTTGTGTGTGTGTGCGAGTGTGTGTGTGTGTGTGAGTACGTGTGTGTGCCTTGGACAAGCTCATAATTCAACTTGGCAAACTTCTTGGACATGCGTTCTACTTCCGCCTCTTCACTACACTGTCCAGCGACATTTGTTTGTGTCGTAAATTTACGAGTCATCAAAAAAAACAATGCTCGAGTGATTTACAAGTTTCCAATTTCTTATACCCTGTAACCTTTGCATGATATTCACTAATAAATGTTCATTCAATGCATCTGTATGAAAACGACAAGGAAAACGTTTAAAATTATACTTAAAACACGTATTTTCTATGTTGGATTACATCAAAGTAAAATTTAAAAAACAAAGTTAATGATGAACGATAAAAATTAAAATTCTCTTTACATTTAGTCAATTTAACAACATCAGGTTTTTCAAATATCACATTATGCATCCGGGTGCAGGGTATACTCCAGTCCACATTCAAAAGTGTCCCTTTCATATATTAAATTATTATTTATTTATTCAAGAACGCATTGAATTGCAAATTGAAGCTTCGACTCGGACCAACATTTATATTTAATGATTTTTTAATGGCAATGACGTAAAAAAAACTGTGGCAAATGTTTTAAATTACAGTAAATCAAACCGAAATTCAGACAGTTGTAAAGTTGACACTGTGTGTGTGTGTGGTGTGTGTGGTGTGTGTGTGCGAGCTGGAGACCGAAGACCGTGAGGCGAATGTATCATTATGCGCTTAAATTGTTTCACAATTAAACCCGGAATACATCCATGCATTTAACGGCCGTGGAGATAAACAGGGAAAAGGGAACAGATAACTAGGGACGGGGAAGAGGGACGGGGTAACAGGATGGAGGATGCAGTCATTGAAGGCTTCTCTGTTTGGGGCTTTTGTTTATTGTTGGCAGATTATGAAGCGACGACGTCGACACCCAACAACTGTGCTGATAAAACTTTTATCGCCTATTGTTTAAATGATGCGGCTCTGCTGGCGCTGGCGCTGTTGCTGTTGCTGTTGCTGTTGCCGGCGAACAATGGCAGGTATTGCTCTGTGGCATCAACCGAATTGAGCCAAGTTTAATCAGCTAAAGGTTGATTGTACCCAACATTTTCAAAACTAACAGCTTTGTGCTACAGACTTAGCTTAATTGGTTTTCTTAAACTGTGTAAAATAATATCATTTTAAGAAACACGCAATATACTTTTATCAATCGAGAATAACCCCGAAATATATTTAATATAAAATTTAAGACAAGCCCCGAAAAACAGACATAAATAGTACATTCGGGAATCTTTTGTCTGGGAATAAAAGTCAGCATAGTAAATTTTATATATCTATTCCCAGTAAAGAATCGTTTTATTGAATAAGTATGTATTTTAGCAGGGAAAAGGGAAAGGAAAAAAATACGCTTACTTGTTTTTTAGAGCTAATAGTTATGTGACAGATTGTACTCCAATGCCACATTTCTGCCAGTAATGCCAACTTTAACAGACCACATAATAATTCAATCAATTTAAAACCAGCACTTAATCAAACAAAACACCACAAGACTAAAAACCAAAAGAAGTAAATGAAATGCAGGACAAACCAAGGAACTGCAACTGGGGGACAAAAACAAAATTCCAATAATTCGTTATGAAGTCGAAGCTAATAACGCTCCACTGCACACAATGGACTCAACGACAACAAAGTTGTTAATAATGATGATGGCGATGACGACGATGGGAAGGTTGTATAGTACAGGCAGTGCTTAGGGGCAGGAAACAAAAAAAAAAAAAAGAAAAAAAATACAGAGACAGATACAGAGACAGAGATGGAGATAGAGATAGAGATAGAGAGTCCGCACAGTTTGCAATGAATTTACACAAAATCGAAATCAGAAAATTACCATTATGCTGGGCTGTCAGGCCTGGTGCCTGATGCCGGCTCTAGCTCCAGCTTCGGCTCCAGCGGTTGGCTGAGGCCATTTCATATGACAGCAGTGAATTTGCTACTCTAACCAGTAACAAATATTGGCCAGGGCTCTGGAATGAACGGCATAGATGGCGACTTGCAATTACAGCAAAAATTGTTGTTTGGATTGGGGCCGAGCCGCAGCAGCAGCAGCCGCAGGACATGGCCAACTGGCCAGTTGCAGGACTGGCCATCGACTGGGCGCATGAACATGGACCTGGCTGGTCATATAACCCATTAACTAAAAACTTAATCAATTGGAACCCCAGACCCATTCATATGCGCTGCCAATGTAAATGAGCTGCCTGCCGCCTGCCGCCTGCCGCCTCCTGTATGCTGCATGTATGCTGCATGCCGCCTGATGTTGCAGTAACGGAGTAACGGAGTATCGGAGTAACGGGCACACTGACCTATGCAGTGCAGGAAATGCAAAAAAGTCATCATACCCCAAGTCACCGAGCCTATTCCGTTGACGATGTGGTTGCCCGTTCTCGGTTGCTATTATCGACATTAGCTGCCTATACTCGGCTCAATGAATGCCAATTGTCGGCTCTTGTAATTTCTCTTTTGTATACTCTGTCCGCCCAGCTCGCTCTCAATGGGGTGTTTAAGTGCATAAGCAAAATAACTAAGCAGACGATTCCGATTCCGATTCCGTTCAAAAATGATGAAACCGCATTGAATGCTGATCTGAATTCCCTTGCGGTTTAAAAAAATGTTCTCCTTAGACCATATGCAGGAAAGATTTATCTCAATTACAATTTTATTTAATTAATGGATCTTGATTCTCCACACAAATGTTATTTATAATTGCAGCTTGTCGCTAATGTAGAATCTTTTTTTTTTTTGATTAATCCCCTTGCAGCGGGTATTACAATATTATCGTGAAATTCTTAACGTATTGACGCAAACGTCTCCGACCCAGTCACGTCGATATAGGCACATCAAATTATCTTTCTCAAAGATTATAAAAGCTTTAAACTCCAATCATAATTTCTCGAATGTGAGAACAGTTTTCAATGTGTCGATTGCTCTTCACGGTACTCCGCTATCGATAAAAACGGATTTCAGTCTCCCGTTTTCTGCACTGAATCGATGTAAGTCGATAAATAACCGCATATCTATGAAGACTATAATTATTAGAGTCGCCAAAATTGATCAGAAATATATTTCCTTTTTAATCTGATACCATGCGTCCTTTGTCCAACATAATGAAAACAAGTATTTATTAGGCTCGGAACTTTCAATTACGCATATTCACGCAGTCCAATGTGTATTTTATCCTTTTCTTATTCGAACTAACAACGAACACAAAGATTAGCAGTTGATACTTATACCCATAGCAGCCATTGTTGTGGTTGTGTGTGTTTGTCTGCTTTGCTTATTTTATTTTTTAAGATACCAATTTTTTAAAGTACAAGATACAATTCATTGGCCTGTGTCAAACCTAATTTGAAGCCTATGCATTTCGATATTTCTCGGCAGTCGGTATGAGTTTGCTTTTGCACATTTTATTTTTGTTCAACTGGTGCACATTCGACAATTGCCAAGAGTTTTTTTTAGCATAATTTGAAATGGGCGCTTGGCTCTTGCCACTTGGCACACATATGTGCGCTTCACTCTTCGCTGCAGCTGCAGTTAGCGTTGCGAAAGGAAAACAATCAAATATTGAGCAGACATGCCGGCGAACGGCCCCAATCAATAAAATGTGTACAACAGTCATAATCCATTACCCATGCCAGATGCCAGACCATGTCAGGTTGTGGTGGAAATTGGATGCGGGCTTGGGTTTGTGCTTGCGATGGATTGCTTCTTCCTCCAGCCGTTTCCAGCTTTAGTGGAGTGCGTTTATTAATTTTTTAATTGAATGACAAACTTCTTTTAAATATTTCGCTTAACGAAATCAACGATTCAAAAAATTGAGTTGAATTTAAGCTGTAATTGCATGGACGAGCTTTTAAATGTGACAAAATAATAAAGGCATCGGCGTTGGCCGTTGGCCGTTGGCGTATTGCTTTAACAACAGTGTGTGCGAAGCAAACTTGATTTTTAATTAATTAAATATTATTTATTTACTTAACAGCTCAGCGAACTGGGGAGACCTTTCACGGGCGGCTCTTGGTGCGGCAAGGCCACTGGACCGCAATTATACTTCAGCGAAACATCCACGGTGACAGCATCCGTGAAGGTGAGTGAAGGACGGTCCCAGGACAGACTCCGAACTTACCACAAGTTGGAGTATATGTTTGCACATGACCAACATGCATTTGGCATGATCTTCCGTTTCTTTTTGAGCTCATACGTAATGTGTGAGAATTGTGATACAGAATAACACACGCCAATTAAATGGCACCAATTAAGTATTTATTTTCATCGGGTAACACAAGTCAACAGTATATCATTTCTCTCGACAAATGGTTAAAAGAAGTGCTCTCTTCATTGGTAAAAGCTAAAAAATAATAATTAGAAGGTATTTGTAAAATGAAAATTAAATAGAACTCGAGCTTCTCCCAATATGAAATATATATCTTGAAGCGATATTTATGAAAGTGTATTTGAAAACGGCATTGAACTATCTGTTCATTTTTTAATTTAAAATTGAACAACTTTTGCGGATACGTGTCGTATGTGTAATGTTTACTTGAGCAGCCATTGCCACTTTTTGATTAATATTTAAACAAACGAGCTGCCATAAAAGCAACTGGACAACGACTCTGGACAGGTTACACAATTCACCAGCGCATAAATTATGAAAATTAATAAAAATGCATGCCTGATTCACATTCCAGGCCCGGCGCAGCTCTCGCACTCGACTGCGGCTGCTGTTACTGCTGTTGCAAGTACAACAAATTGCTCGAGTGATGATGAGTTGACATGGTTGGAAGGCACAGATTGCAGGTTGCATAATTAAAAGAAAATTGCGTGTGCAAACGCCAACTTTTCAGTTCAAGGCGAAATAAGTCGCAGCTTAAGTCTTGAACTTAAACGAAACTGCAATTGGACTCTGTCTTGGCAGCTGACTCTCAGTTTTTGACAAATAACTCTTCAATGGGGTTCCTAGCACAGTTCCGTGCATCGATGTCCTTTGTACTGCCGCACACAATTGAGCAGCCGACTTTTGACTGACGGGACAATTGTCCTAGCAACGATTTTGGGTTATATATAATATATATATATATATATATATATATATATACATATATTTATATATGTATACATTTATTTTAACACCCAATTTTCAGCTGAAGGAAGCTTCGCCATGTACAAGTCTTTTTTGTTGAATCTTTTTTCACGATGCTCTTCTTGCCAATTTTGCAGGTATTTCATCCGCCACGTAATCTTCGAGACGAGAAACCCTTTGAGTTCAGCATACGATACAAATTTATTAGCCAGTCCGACGCAGTTGTGAGGTAAGTTAACTCAACAATCGGAAAACGTTATCAAATTGTTTACTTGCATTAAGGGACAAATCGCAAAATATATTGAAAACTTATATAGATTAAAAACGATAAATTGAATACTTTAACAATGTTTATTTAGAAGTTTTCACAATTGAACTAAAGAGTACAAATAAAATTACAAAATTACAAATTTTATTGTAATTATAATTGGATAGCAATTGTATGTCAGTTTAATATAGTCTCTTTAATTTTTTATTCTCTGAAACCGAAGGTATCGGTCCGTCCGTATGAACGCAATTTTTTCGACACCGTAGAGTCTTGAAGCTAGGAAATCGTTAAAATCAATAATCGCAAATCTATAACGCCACGTATCTCCCACAATTTAATAGTCACCAAATTCGTTGGGTTGACGATGTCCTTCAAAGATCGGCATATGCCTCGCACACCTCCGCCACCCATTTTATCTGCAGTTTTAAGTTGGAGCGGACAAATTTTCTGGGTATATTTCTGGTAGCCGTCATTAAGAACCGATAACAATTTTTATGGTGACTCCCAAAACTCGGAAGGTCGAAGTCGACAAAACCGCATTTGTCTTACAATTTTGAAGATAGAGTCACCAAACTTGTTACCTGCTGGTAACTTCCTTCAAAAATCAGCATATACATTTTCAGAAATCTGCAATGCGCAGATCTTCCACAATGTGTGAGCTAGGGTCACCAAATTCTGATAGTATGTTACTGGCAACTCCCCTAAGAGATCGATAAAAAATTGGATGGCCACACGCACTCCACAGTCGATAAGACCAAATATCTCACACAACTTGAAAGCTACTGTCACCAAATTTGAAAGGTATATTGCTAGTATTGCAGTCACACGACCACTCCCACCCACAAAACCGATAAACGCCTACACCTCCCCTAACCTAAAATCGACAGGAACCTCTTTCAAAGATCGGTATTTCTTGGCTTCACTCACCCTTTTCAGGGGCGCCTGTTATGAGATATTGGTATCAGAGTATTCCGGCGTCGGTTACGCCCATCGCAAGGATGTCTCTAATTTTTGTCTTGAGAAATATGCCAATGTATGCTGTTAGTGCCGTAATACGTGGCCCGAGGCTATAATTTATCATTCAACCCGCATATGGAAACGGAGGCGACCTTTGAAAGTGCGGACAGCTCGGCACGTTAATGGCATCTCACGGCTGTGGCGGATGACACTTTCTGTGGCAGTTGAGGCAATGCTGGTGAACACAATCTTTGTGGCATGGAGTTTTGTTTGGGGTGCTGCATAAAACATGAGCAGCAGATCTTTGGCTCGACACGTGGCATGCCGCACAAGGTTCCAGCTGCAATCCATTTGTGCTCAGACGTGTGTCAAATTTTGAGTCTGTGTCTGTGTCGCGTCCTTTTGTTGGTTGCAGTTGTCTGTTTGTGCCGGATATGGCAACAGCGCTAGAAATTGAAAACTATTTTTACGCCTCAACAAATTTCAGACAATTTACACGGAAATTTATAGTCGCAGACAAAAATGCATCGATAGCTAGGAGTGTGTGTGTGTGTGTGTCTGTGGGTCCGTCATACGGACCATTAGCAAACCAAACAATAGCCAAACATTGCACCAGATGAGGATTTTAACCCAAAATGCCCAACTGCATTATATGCAAATTGCAGCTGCTCTGTGCAAGCCCCAAATACCAAACAAATATACTGCTGAGTGGAGCCAGCTAAACTGAATTAAATGCTAAACAAACACACTCAACTACACTGCAACACCTAAACAACGACACACACCCACAACTACAAACATTTTACTTACGGAATTTGTACTAACATTACATTTCAGGTATGGACTGCCCGAAAAGCCATTGGAATTGGGACGTGTCACACCCGGCACCTACTGTACAAGGCAATTCGATGAATGCTATCGTAACAAGTGTCGCCTGCAAAGCCCAAATTATCCTGGTATGTATCCAAGGAATGTCACCTGCTATTGGACCATACGACAGAAAGAAGTGCCAACCAGCAAGCACGCCATGATTGCCGTTAGCCAGGAGAACCAGCACAAGGCGCTAGTAAAGCGGTAAGTAAAAGACTGCCAGGGGGGGGAGTGAGGAGGCCTTGGGGGAGTTCTTTCCATTGAAATGGCAAATTCTATGCAACGTGCATGGAGCACATTAAATAAGCATTAGTTTTTTTGTGGATGCAGAAGACCGTGTCGCATTTGTATGACAAATTTCAATTTGGCAAATTGCAATGCGCCTTGCTGTTCCATTGTCCACCTGCATTTCACACCTTTGTGCCCGATTCGACCAGACGGACTCGGACTCACATGTATTTTGTATATTCCAATTAAATGGTTGCATGCAATTCATGCATTCTAAATTAGATTGAAACAGACAGGTATGCCCGGACTAACTGCCTATATCTCAAACCCAATTTATATGCAAACATGTTTTAAATTCCCGATTATTATACACTCTCTCGGCTCAACAATTTGCGAAATTTAACAATCTGCGATTGCCGACATGCGAAATACCTGCTAATAACATAAATATTCTTCTCACAAGGATGCTATTCAAACACCTTTCACTTAATTTGATTTATATTAACTGTTCTCTTTGGTTCTCTGAGTAAATTCTAAGCAAACACCTTGATAAAAAAATAAATTCCACTGCCACACTCCCCACACAGAGTACCCAAGCCCGCTAAAAATTACTCAAATTCATAACTCTGTCCACTCCTCCAATTAGTCAGCAACCCCCCTAATACAGTTACACAACTATTTAATCTCTAAATGCATAGCAAATTAATAAATATTTAAAAATAAATATTTTCAAACAAATTTTAATTAGTATATTTAACTAATGAATATACATGAGCAGGGAGAGAAAGTTGTATGTGGGTCTGCATATAAGTCATTTAGGAGACAAAAGAGAATTTTACATCCACTTTTTCGATTTAACTAATTTGAATGTAAAAGTATTTCGGGTACCTCTTTAGTCTCTCTCTTTATTTCTTAAATTTAATCTGTACTTATAAGTTTATTTGCGTCGTGCTGGGAAACTTTGCTAACTTTATAAATTCTTTTTAAAAGAGTATTCAGTTGTCGGCCAATGACACTCAAATTTCTTTTTGCCGGTTATTAGTATTGGGAGTTGTTGCAACGGCCAATGCATTGGCAGCAGCTGGCAGCTGCCTTTTAGGATTTTCGAAATTAAAATGCTAACCTTACAATTTGATTGCTTTTTTCTCTCGCAACCAACAACGTATTTGCATGTTTTTTCTTCTATAAACTAACCTATTTCCTTACTTTTGCAGCTCGATTGCCAGCTTTAACAAAACCTCGCGCTCCATTCGGGCCTGGTCGGACTGTACAGGTGAACGCGATCATTTGATCTTCTACGATGGCAGCTCGACCAACGATCCCGTTCTGGCCAAATACTGTGGCGGCGACTGGTTGCCGCGTGTCGTGTCACGGTGAGTGGAATGAACGAATGCAGCCAACGCATACTTTGTGCTGCGACTGCAAGCTCTTGTCAGGCATTCATTTAACGCCATTTCTCCCTTATGAAAAAGTTAAACATAAGCAGAGCACGACTCATAATACATTTTCATTCCCAGTCAGACACACAAACTGACAGACAGAACGCCGTTTTAATGAGCGTGTGTGTTGTTTGTGTTTGTTGCACTATGCACTATGCACCAAGTGTGTGAGTGTGTGTGTAGTGCACTGCACTGCAGTTGGCCTGGGGCGCATGTGTTCCAATTCAGTTACACATAGATACACTCACACACACAAACAGTGCTTATGCGGCTTCGCAATTGTGTGCAATGCTTAAGAAAAACCGGAAATTGGGTTGCTCTGCACACAGACAAAGCGACCAACAAACAGACTTAAAAGAGACAGACTCACACACACACACACACACACACACACACACACACACACCCACACAACACATATAAATAGATTTATGTGTGTACCGTTTGCAACTTTTTGTTTGACTATACAAAATGGCCGCCTATTGAAACCATTTTCATGCTTGTGATTTATGCAATGGGAATATCTTTGCTCATTAGGTGCCATGTCCTCTGCGAAAATGCCACTATAAATATTTTCTAAAAGTCATCTTTCATTTTCAACGATAATAATAACTTTGGCGGCTGTTATCCTAACTGGAAAGCATCTGAATCATATAATAAAAAAACATCGACATTAGTTAAATTTCTTCCGTTTTCCTCAAACTAGTTTAAATATAGACCGAATAATTGGAATACATTTTTGTTTGTTTATAAGTCCCCCAGATATTTATTGCAGTCCAGCATTTTCTAAACAATTTGTTTTATTCAATCAAAATCTTTGTTTTCAATTGCTTAGTTTTGCTGGTTGGTTTCTCTGGCACTCACTTTAGACTCGCAGTATACATTTTTAAGGAAGCAACGCCTCAGGAAAATCGCACCAAAAATGGTTCAAGTGCAAACTACTGCGAGTACAGGCCACACCTCCACATGGTAGTTAAGTGGACGTCGGCTCCCCCTCCGTGCGCCACTCTTGTCCATTTATTTAGCACTTCACATTTAGCTTTTGTTGTTGTTATTGTTTGGCTGGGCAAAGTTTGCGCTTTTCGCTGACTCTTGAGACATGCACATCAACTTTGATTGTTGTTGGGGTCTTTTTCGTATCTTTTCCCTTTTTCTGTATTTTCTTCTCCTGCTTCTTTTTGAGGTCTTGAAGCTGCAATAATGTTGGAAAGTTTAAGCCAGGGCACAAATTAAAAGTTGCTCAGGCAGTAAGATGATTACGCATGACGAAGATGATGATGAGGATCGTTTTACCTTGTTGCTTAATCTCTTAATGAGTTGCACTCGGGCATTTATTGACATTTTCTTGAGGACGCTGGCAAAATTGCGAGCACTGAAATCTTATAAGCAAACATGCACACCACAGAGCAGCGCATTAAGAATGCATACACCGGAAAATGCACACGAAAGATGACGACACGGCCTGGCCTCGTCATGGTAAGAATTGGGCTCTCATGCCACGCCCTCCCCACCCCACCAAGCCCACTCAAAACAGCCAGTGTGCACAGCGCCCCGCACTTTTTGAAGAAAAACGGCATTAAGTGCGCTTCAAAAGTTGAGCTCCCTCCAACCCACTGTGCGATGCTGGAGCCAACGTCTTGCGCGATATGAGGAGACGAATTATATATGCATATATATACACACACACACACACACACACACACACATACACACAAATGAAAGCACAGCTGCATCAGCTGGCTGAGTGCGAGTGTTGGCTTACAGACACCTCAGACATGACAGTCATACAATTTGCCTGGCACCTTTTTGCTCCCTTCCTCAGTAAACGTCGCTGGAATTCCGTGCCAAAGGCGGGTGGAGCTGTATGAGAGGGAGTTGGGGTGATATTGCCACATGAAAATTATTAATTTCCCTGTGCAACTTAAAATTGCAACAAGCTACAAGCAACGTATCCTTGACGTGCTTTTTTTTTTATTGAACTCTTTTTCTTTGGGGGCTCCCCAGTTTTATGCCACCTTCCACCGCACCTCGCGTCTAGCAGCTGCTGCTTTTCCAAGTGAACGTGATTGTAATTTTTTTGTGTGCACTTCCAAAAATCTAGGAAAGCGTTGGCTTTTTAAATGGCACTTTAATTTCTACTCAGTGGTTGGCTAATATATATGTATATATGTATTGGCAAAAATCCTTGCAGTGGAGTGGCTAAAGAGTTTTAAGTGAAAAATGCTGCATACTTTTAGATAAAAAAACTACATAATCACGAGTTTCCGCCATAAACTCGATTAAAGGTGAATATACCACCGACTATATCATTTATCTAATGTAGCCTTTCTTATTTAAAGATTTTATGAAAATAATTTAATGGATAAGGCTAAGTACAACTAAATCGCATCGGCTTAGCTCAGCTCACTGTTGCCTAGCAAACTTTAATGGGGGAAAAAAAATGTATATATATATATATATATATATATGTATACAGACTTGAATACATGCAAGAGTATTGCGTCTTCGGCAATCCAATAACACTAATCCTTCTTGCATTTAATTATTTTGCGACTCGTGGTTTCCAGCTGCAAGCACAGCTTGAATACCTGGTGACAAAGTTTGGGTGCGTGTGTGGGTGTGGGTGTGTGTGGGTGTGTGCGTGTGCAAGTGGGTTAGCATCTGAAAGTGTGTGCGAATATGTAGGTAAATATGTTACCATAAGCCCTCTCATAAGCATTGAGTCTGAGCGTTGGCTTTCATCTAGTTGCCATGCTCACACATGCTAACTATGCGCTGAGTTTTCCTGTATGTCAAAGTTTAGTTCATCCTTCGCATATTCTGTTTGTAATCCATTTTAATACATTTTTAAATGTAACTTCTGTGGTTGGTGAAGATTACTTTAAGCAAGTAGTTCCTTTGATCAAATCAAAATAGCTGTCTTAAAATATTCTGTATAATGGGAAATAAATTACCTGCTTTGCATTGTAATTCAATTTGAAATTTCCTGAAACTTTGTGGTTCAGATTGTTGGTGAAGCCTCTCGTTCGTTTTGTCTGACACAAATTAAATGCTTTCTTGAACCAGTCATTAGCGGAATTCAAAGTTAATCAACTGTCGACATAAGGCCTGTCCATCAAGGGGACTAGTTCAATTAGCGGCCTGGCTCAGCTCTGTTTGCTTCTCAAAGCGAGTATGAAGACTGCTGGTAACTCAGTTGGCCCCACTTGCCGCACCACCTACACAAACCCACACATCTCCCGATACTCTCCTGTGCCTACCACACCACAAGACGACACTGCCATTTGCGGTCAGACGTTTTGGTATCGAGGGCATGTGCAAATTCGTGACCAGAACAAGCTGCGGGATGAGGTGAGAGAGGCAGCGAGAGCAGCGGGGGAACGGAGAATTTCATGCGACGCTTTGATAACCACCGGCAAAGGGACAGCACTCTGGAAACGTGTGCTGGTTTTGTGTTGATTTTACGACACCCGCAAGTGCCGCAGGCCATTAAGTACCCAAGTGATACGCATACGTTGTGCGTCACAGGATCCCAAGATATTCCATTGGGGCAGAGGTGGACAGGCACAGAGAGAGCGAGAGAGAGAGAGAGAGAGAGAGAGAGAAAGAAAGAGGAAGCGAGGGGGGAGAGCGAACATTTGTGAGCTTTATTAAAAATTAATTTACTTTTCATTTGCAGTTTATTGCACTTGGCAGTGACAAAAAGCATTGCAGCAGCAGCTGCCACACAAGTCCTTGAGATGGGCTCTGACTTTGTATATATGTGTGTGTGTGTGTGTATGTGTGTGTGTGTGAGTGACTTGTGTAGGTGTTTGAATAATAAGAGCGCCTGTCTTTTAGCCACACTTACACGTATTAAAAAGCCATTTGTGCTGCCCATATTTGATGGCTTTTAACATCCGGCCATCTTGTGCGTGAGAGCCCTGCCAAGGAGCAGGTGTGGGCTAAACTTGCTCAAGCCGCTCGAGCTGCTGTTGGCCTCATTTCTTTTATTTACTTTATATTACTCATACGCGCGTAGGCTCCGACATAAAAATTCAATTCGAATTTTAAATTGCCCGGCTTTGGGAATTTAATGAACATGTTCAGAAAAGCTTCTGCGATTATAAAATGCAGTCGATTGCATACAATGTTGCAGTATTGCAAACTAGTCACTTTATGATTTGCTTGGAAAAATATAATTTTTCTGTGCTTTATGTTATTATTTTTAGTTGTGCATTTTTCAAATATTTTATTGCTCGCTTAACTTTTAAGGCAAATGCAATTATTGCGGTTTTTCACAACGCAAACTTAACACTTTAGCCCTTTAATGTTACTTTGGGACCAGCGAGACAAACGTTTACTCAAGCAGGCGCCCAAAAATGGCCAAGTTTATGGGCACTCGATGTCATTGCCAGCCCTGGCCAACAATTCGGCTCGGACTCAGGGCTCCTGGCATCTGTGTCCTGCCCCTGGCTGCCTGACCCCTGGCTGGTGTGCCTCTTGTGCTGGCGTCGCGTCGTCTACAGTAAATGGTGCAACACCCACGGCTGTCATTTCATAATTTTTAGACAAAAATCAAAAGACAAACGGCCCCAAAATGTTGGCCCGCATTCGCAGTTTCGGTGCTTGCTTTTCGCTTGTTATGCCAAAAATTTGCCTAAAACTTCGCAGCAGTGGCAGCACACAATGGCGAAAAAAGTTAATTTGGCAGCAAAAATGCAAACAAGCAGACGACAAACCGACTGACGGACACTTTAAATAGCCGGCAGGGAGGCAAGGGTGGTCGTTGAACAAAATTTGCTGGCAAAACTGTGAACCAAAACAGCAGAAAACACAACAAAATACTGCGTCATCTTTTAGGCGCTGCCGCCGTTTCTGGCACGCTCGTCGTTTGCATGATTGTCTGTTTGTCTGTTTGTCTGTTTGTTTGCTTGTCGGGTTTCATATATAAATATACAACTTTACGACTTGACTTGATTGTCGAGTTGTGCAAATTCAATTTATGAGAAACTAGTTTTCTCACGCCTCTAATTTGAGTGGCCAAGCTGGGTAAATGATGATCGGGTCGATGGGAGCCGTGCCTGACTTATGCAGATTATTTGAGTCTTAAATAATATTTGTGTTGACAAAAATAAAATACTTAAGCCTCTTACACATGAGCAACAAAAAAACTCCATCCGGTCGAGACATAATTATGATTTCTTACATAAGAACAAAAACCTAAGCTTCTGGACCTTTTCGGCACAGCAGAAAGCAGGATATTTATGTTGAACATATGCTGCATTAGAATATCTGCTTATTCAAGTCGTTCAAATAATTAAATTATAATTTCCCGGTTGAGTAAACAATGTTTTGATTTACGTCACTATTTTATTTGCCTCCTTAACAGGTTTAAGTACACATTTATTCTGTGTCCAATAGGAATCTGTTTCTTTCTTAAGAATTTAATTGGAATGCTGTGAAAATGTGTTTAGTATTTACTAACTTTATTTAACAACATGTCTTCTGCAGTGGTCCGGAAATGTTGGTTGCATTTCACTCCAGCCCCTTCTCAGCGCCATTGCAGCAGGGAATACCCAATCGGGGCTTCGAGCTGGATGTGGACATACTCTTCACCGATTCGGATTCATATGATTTTGCACAGGGCATGAAAAATCTGTGCGAATTTCATATAAACGCGTCGAATCCAGGTAAGCAAAACGTAAACTAAAAGTCAGAATGACCTTTTTCAAACAGTGCTTTAAGAAATTCGAATGTTGTTGGGCGTGGCACAAGTAAGCAAAAGTGAAATTAGGTCAGCTGCACTCTTCACTGCTCTTCTCCTTGTCAACATTTTTATCTTTTACTTTTACTGGCTGCTTTTGGTCACTGCTGCCTCTTATGAAATGCAGCAACGATTCTGCTGCATTGCTTTATTTATAATTTATTGTTATTTATATTGCTTACTCAGTAATGCTGCTTGAGCGAACGCAACTCCCAGAACACTCAACTCCTCCCCCGCCTCCGCGCCCTCACTTTTCACACAACTAGCTAATTAGCAACATTGAAGATTTGCATATATTTTAAAGTTACTTAATCTGGGTCGCACAATGCACACGAGAAGATCTCCATCTTCATTAGCTCGGGGCGAGTTTAAGCTGACCCAAAGCCTTTTTGATTTGATTGGAGGCCAGACGACATCAAATTTGGATTATCAAGTAGCGCAGTAGTCAGAAAAAAAGTTTAATTTTCAGTTCCATATCGAAACAATCGAAAATTCAACTACTGCAAGAATATGCCTCGAACTTGTTTATTAATATCTTTTAGGATAAGCTATGACAGAATATCCGTTTCTTTCTGAGACTTCAAACAATATTTGCCTTTTTTCGGAACGAGAATTTTTATGTCGGAATTCACTGTCAACATTTCTAATATTATCGCATTTTTGCAGCAGTTAAAGTTGTTGGCTGTACATTTTCCCATAGCATTAGTAAAGTGGATTGTAAATTATAGAAACGCGCCGCGATTTAATTTTACTGTTTGTTTTTCTGATTTGTTGCATTTCGTATCGAGTTTATAAAAGGCATGACAGTATCCGTGTCTGAATCAGTTGATATGTCTAAAAAAGTAAGCGCTTCCTTTAAAATACACTTATAAATCTTAATAATAATAATTTGATTTTAAAATGTACAAAGTCTTAAGGCAGTCAATAAAATAGAGCTGAAGTCTCTTTTCAAAATAAGTTCAGAGTTTTCTGAACAAGTGGAGGGGACTCGATTTCAACATATAAAAGTTTTATTGGCGAATTTCCCTATAAAAACTTATGCACACCAAAATGTAAGCAGGTTTGCAAGTGCAAAAACAGCCAAAAAAAAACTATGGCAGCACATATATCGCTATTTCTGGTCGTCTGCTGATCATGATCAAGAATATATACCTTATGGAGTCTGAGATGCTTTTTTTGCCGGTTACATACATTTGCACTATGTCATTATACCCTTTTTCAAATTTTAATGGTGTCAGAGTAAGATAAGCCGATCAGCTCTGTTATTTAAATTAAGCGGTCATTTTCCACTCACAAGTTAACTTCAACTGAGACACATAATCGAGTAACGAACTATAAAGAATGAAAAATTGTGCAATGTTGGGCTGTGGGTTTACAACCATTTTTTGTGAATCCCACCAATCCCGACAATTTCCACAATTTAAAAATGAGGTCGACGCAAAATATGTTTTTGGAAAGTGTGACGTGTTCAAGATACGCTTTTAATGCACTCACTTAATTGCAGTAAATTATAAGTCTCCGTTCATAAGCTGGATTCTTAATGCTCAATATTTTTTCTTATTTTGCTGTTGGCCGGTGGCTAGCTGCATTTAATTGAAAAATGATTGAATGAATTTTCGGCTCGCCAAGCAAACCAAGCTGCTCCAACCGCAGCCTGGCAAGTTGCGCAGCCGAAGAGCGTGCAACGTTTTTGAAGACCTGCCCCGGTGGCTGCTGGAGTGTGGTAGACGCTAATGTTCATTAATGTGCACTTAATAATTTTTGAGTGGGTTTTATTTTTGTGGCCAACACTTGGTTGAGTATTTTTTACGTTTTTGTTCTTTGAGCACTGACCAGTTTTGCTTTATTTGCAAATTCCTCTTTATTTGAAATTAGTTTTTAGTTCGAGGAGGCAAATTTGGCAGCCATAGCTAAAATAAATGAGAAACCCAAGCCTCGCTTCTCAACCCATCCCACCATTCCACCATCCCACTTGACATGTCCCTTTTTTGCCAGCAAGTCGGCCTGCCTTTTCCTTTATGAGAAGCTCGAGTTGTTTCTATGCTCATTAACTTGCCAGCTTATTTGTTTGTTGTTCTTCCTCCAGCTTTGGCCGTGTTGTTGTTTCTGCTTAATTTTTGACCGTTTAACTTTTGAAATGCCTCAGCTTCGGTCTCGGCTACATCTTCATTTTCGCATTGGCTTTCGGCTTAATGCGCTGGGAAATTGAGCAGATGTGTCTATCTGAGGATAATCATTAAGCGGGGCGTGAAAATGCCATATCTATCATAGTTTTAATCACTCTGCGCCTATGGCCTCATTAGGAGGCGGAGCATAAATCTTTCAAAGCATTAAAACGTCAAGTATCAACATTAATCACAGCAACTGTTGTCAAAGTTAGTAAATGTAGGAAAGAAAATTCCAATACAAAATATTCGACACTTAAGCTTTTTTAATCAAGTCCGCAAATTTAATTTGTAAATGTGTTTTGTATCAAATAATAAAATTAATTAAAATTTAGCTGAAATTCCGGAAACAGTTCTGATGCAAAATGATAGGTCCACTTCTCAAATCTTCATAAATAAAATAATGGAACGGAGAGGCTGTAAGTAAATAAATTACAGTAGTTAAATTTTAATAACATCCTAAAATAAAGTCACACCTGTTTTGAATTAATTTTGCATAGCTTCAATATAGCCACGTCTAATGGGATCCGGTAAAAAATGTGATGCACATAAAAAATGAGGAATAAGCATTTAATTTAATTTGTTATATAGACATTCGACTTGATGAACAAAGCAAATGCGAACAATGCATAATATTCACTCAATAGAAGTGGCATTTTTTCTTTAATGAGCTTTCAACACGTGTTACACTATGACGAATAATGCGCATTAAAATTAACTCGAAACACTGTTTTAATTTATACGCAAAATTAGCTTCAATGGCAATTTAAAATTATCGTCTCGCAATGTACAATTCAATCAAACTAGGCGTACTTTAGGCCGGGCTGCCTGTAACGTAATACTTGCATGCAAAATTTAATTAAATGGCTGCAGAGCTGAAACAAACACGCACGCGGAGGGGGGACTTTAGTTTGCTGCTTTCACGAGTTTAGGTTCGGTTCAGTGCTGCTGGAGTTCTACATTTAATTAAACTTAATTGAAAAAGTTATGGCGAATCAAACCGAATTAAATATGCAACAGATTTGGCTGCGCAATCAACGAAACCGAGTCGAATGCAGTTGCAAACTAACCCAACGAAATGAAACTGCAGTTTGGTTAATCATACGCCATGGTGTGCATACGCTCCATGTTTATATATTCGGGGTTTATCACACATTATTTGCATGTCACACACACTCTCTCACACACACACACACACACACATTGAGCACATTATTATAACTTTCAAATGACCTTTGCTGTTCATAATAAATTGTTTTGGTCCTTTCAGCATTTTACATATTTATATGCAATGCATATTGAATTTGTTGGCTCCTTAATGATGTTGTTTGTTGTTGTTGCTGTTTTTGCTGGTATTACTGTTGCTGTTACTGTTGCTGTTGCTGTTGTGGGGGCAATTTTGAACAAACAAAACCGCGTTGCGCACAATGGAAAGCAAAATGAAACGATAAATATTTGGTTTTCGTTAAAACTTTAATTAAAATCATGTTACAGCCCTCAATAATTTATATGTAACAATCGCATTGGTATTTGTGATTGTGTATACATACATACATACATACACACACATATATATATATATATATATATATATAGATGAGTATGTGATTGTGTGTGTGTTTGAGAGTGCTTTCGAAGGGTGTGCGTATTTTGTGTGGCTCTGTCTCGATAACGAAACAATTATGCTGCTCTGCTTCTTGTTTGTGTAAGTCGCCCCAGCATCGTTGTGCCCTTCGGCGATTATAAATGTTTCATGCGCGAGCACCACATTTTCCTAATTGAACTCGCCGCGAAATGTTGGCCAGAGTGCTGCCAATTTTTTGTGTTGCCAGTTACACTTTGTTGTTTGATACACTTTGCTACAAAAATATGCGCATATTGCGCATATTGCACCTGCTGTGCACACATTCACCCATGCACCTGGCATTCAAATTGTTTTAATTAGGTCATTAGCCATTTAATATGTGGATTGTGGATTGTGGATTGTGGATTGAAGTCGAAATACATACATAACGGTTTTTGATTGGAAGTAGCCCTAAATTTTAATTCGAATTTTATTTGATCATCCTTCCACTGAATAGTCCACCTTAAACTAAATCTCAACACTTCAATTAAATAAAAGATTCATTAATAGTTGTTACTATTATTTAAGTACTCATGCGCTGCAAACTGTTATGTATATTCTGCCCCTGCTGAGCCTGTAGCTTCCGTCAACTACAACGCGGCCTCGAATGCAAAAATCTTTGTCGGGTTGAGGGTTTCTATGTCCTAACCCAGGAAACAGCTGCATTGATGAGCTCTGTAGAGCCCTACTGGCTATCACAAAATCGGCAGAGTTTGCCACTGTTTAGTTCTGAAACCTCTTAGTCTATGTCAATGTCCTGTCAAGAGACCGCTGAGAATTCTAAGTATGTTTTTCCCCATGTCCATTACTTGCTTAGTATGAATAGTTAGTTCTTATTTAGTACTCCAAAATATGTCCGATTCAATTAGTTGCCGCTTGTGAGCAGATTCACTTCACACTTAAGCCGACAGGCAACGCCCTCAATCAATTTTGCTGTCAATACCCACTCTCGAATTCCGTTTTAATAGCCACACCCCCAACCAAGCCAAGCGAAACTGGTCCATCTAATTAACGCTAATCAACTTGCTGACACTCGAATCGCTGCCACACAAGACATAAACACAATGGCTAAGCCGCCAAACCAAAGCTACCCGTCCCAAGCCAACTCCGCCCCAACGATTTGGAATTATTTTATGCGAAGCGAGTATAATAAATTATTATATGAAATCGCTGTGAGATTTGCTGCAAATTATTTATGCCAAGCCAAACTGAGGCACAGACTGAGAAACAGACACGGATACCGACACAGAAGCGAGCACAAACATAAAGGGGCAAAGGGAGGGGGATCACAGATGCTATAAATTTATTGTAGTACAAGATGAGGAACATTTCCGTTGAAGCCAAGAAGCGTTTACCCTGTGATTTGTGTGAATAGATATATATGTATGTATATGCCCTAAAAATATGCTCAAATGCGAGGCGAATACACTAGATTTTATTACAAATAAACCCAAAAAAGATGCCAGCATGCGAAATTGTATACTCATATCTAAAGGCATGCAGCAGTTCGTGTGTGCTTGGAAAGGAAGGCAACGGACTAAGTACAATAGATACATTTCCACATTGGAGGAAGTTGCTTTGGCATTTTTATTGATTTACGGATTATTGTCAAGCAAGTGGAGCGAAGAAACTGAACATTGTGCAACTGGGCAACTGGCAAAGTACAATGCTGCAAACCCTTGAAAGTTTTCTAAGATTCCGTGTCCTCAGTCGGTTCGTCTTGGTTCAGTTCAGTCTTCTGCTTTGATCAGCTGTTGGTACAGCAGAGCCAAAACTCAGTGGTAAACTTTAAACAAATCTTTTGATTTTTTCATCTCACACACAAAGGCTGCGTGGGAACTTGGCTGCTCAACTTTTTACTTTATAATTTCATAAAATCAACAGGCAAGATATACATACATACACAAAATAAATACATAGATTGCGAGCAAAAAACTATGAGTTGTGTTGAGTTGAGTTGAGCTGAGGGAACATATTCATTGTTGAATGTGTGCTATCGAAACTAAAATTCCCTATTTGGCTTACTCTTATGCACATTCGACATAAAATACTTAAGCTGTAAATGTAACTTGTTGGGAAGCATGCCTGGATTTCACCTTAATGGGGTTTAATTGAAATCGAATTAAAATGCAAGAATATTCAAGTCATAAAATAATCTGGAATTCGTTAGAGAAATTAAAAATTCATAAATCAAATAAATTACAGCTAATATCAAGAATGCCAATGGTTTTTACATTCTTGCATACATTTTACTGATGGACCTTGGGCAGTAATTAAAGACAGCATAAATTAGGATTTATGTATACAGTGTTATTAATTTATGGCACCCAATATAGCACATCAATATATATACTACTATACATATATATATATATATATGTGTGTAAATCTATTGTCTCAAAACAGCGATAGTGAATAAGGAAGAACTATTAAAACTGTGTATTTAGCTTTGCATTACTCATTATGTATAAAGTTCACAAATTAAAAAAGAAGGAAATTAAAATAACAATTTTAAAATAAAAAATTTAGAATCCTATAAATTGAGAATATGCATGAAATATAATTTTTAATTAATTAATGTAAAGTATGCATTAATGTTTTAAAAAATGGAACTTAATTAACTTAATTATCTGAATTACACTCACATTCTTAATATAAAAATGCAGTTCCCTTAAATATACCACGAACAATCAAAATCCGAATGAACTGGGGAGAAGTCGCTTCATTAGAATTTTGTCATAAAATCGAGCCACAATGGCAGCGGATGCATTCAAATGAGGTCATTGGCTGGCTGATTTGAGAGACAATGGTGGGGCACAAGGGGTCCTTGTGCGGTGGGCGGGCTGAATGGGCCAGACAGTGAATATGTGCATGAATTTGTTGTTTAGTTTGTTTATTGAGTTGCAATTTTGTTTGCAATCAGCGGCGAAATGCATAGAACGAGTATCCGGCGGAGCGGCAATCGAAAATAACCAGGACCAATCGATGGGCGTGGGCGGTGGGTCCGGGTTGGTTGGCTGGTGGGTGAATGGCATAGACAATGTCAATGTTTGGGATGTGATGTGCAAACAGCAAATTAGCATATTTGCACACAACGACATCATTTTATTTGTGTGTGCATGAACGTGTGCGCATTTGTGTAACATAAATATTTAAACATAAATTTGTCTTTTGGATACGTTTTGTTTTTGCGTCCGTTGATGGTTATTAACTTTGTTCAATATTGTTTGCAAATATACAAAAGCATTTTTTTTTTTTGGGTAAATATTAAAATTATTTGGTTAAACGTGCTTTCCTAAAGCCAATCTAACCACGCATTATTAGCCAGTCAGCGATTCAATTATGTTCCCAGATCCAAGAAAGTCACAGCAGCAGCCACAACGACAACCTTCTGCACATAATCGAATACAGTCAAGATACAGCTAATAAAAGGGCAGACATGGGCAATCTAGTTGCTGCGAAAACAAAACGTTTGCAATTAGCGCGCTGCTGCAAACTAAAGCCAAAGACTATTTCTGGCCCAATTATTGGCCGACTCAGAAATAAATCAGCCCGATTGGTTATCGCCGTAGCCAAATGCAGCAGGATATTAATTGAAGTTTGGTTGCCCAACAATAATAAAATACATAATTACTCACAGGCACCCACAAAATACATACACATGTATATACATACGTATATATCTGTGTGTATATATATAAAATAAATGTTTATAAACACCATCTATTGACTCCGTTTGTGAATAAGCCCGAAAACTTATGTATCTGTTTTTATTGATTTCTTATATGGCATACTATTGATCCATTTGATATCTTAAGTTACTAAACTGTCGCAGATATGTACTTTGGGGGTGGGCGTGGTCAGAAAATTGTTTTACGCTTTTTGAAGAGTAGAATAGAATTTGGTGACTAGCTTTTAAATTGTGTGAGACATGTGGTTTACATCATCAACTATATCGATTTCGGAAACTGCCAACGTCAACTGAACACATCCACTGAAATGCGTTGTGATCCATAAGCGTTCGCAGTGTACCCTACTTCCATCTTGCGTGGCACATGCGAACTGTTATCATTGTGAATTAGTTAATGTTGGCGCACAACTGAATTTACATTACGCACACACAGGGACAACTGCCCCTACACCTACACCTACACCTACAC
This sequence comes from Drosophila picticornis, assembly GCA_035043845.1. NCBI lineage: Eukaryota > Metazoa > Arthropoda > Insecta > Diptera > Drosophilidae > Drosophila > Drosophila picticornis. The sequence continues at coordinate 23,433,757 of JAWNMR010000122.1, read as the reverse complement.
CTACACCTACACCTACACCTACACCTACATCTACATCTACACCTACACCTACACCTACACCTATACCTATACCTATACCTTTACCTACACCTTCACCTGCACCTACACCAGCACCTACATCTACACCTACACCTACACCACACAGATATGTGGGTTTGGGGGTTGTGAAAGTTTCGATCTCAGCTGCAGGGGCTGTAATAAATTTAGATGTCATGCGAAATTGCGGCTACGCCTTTGCCGACCAATACAACAATGGAGGGCTCGGAAATAATTCAACAATTCCACAAGCGGAATCGGGGACGGCGCCGAAGCAGGAGCAGTTAGAACATTAGTCTAGAGCTGGAGTCGGAATCGGAGTCGGAATAGCACCTGTGCCGTAATAGTAACAATAGTAATAATAATAATATGTTTATCAGCACGCTTTAATGTGCGATTCAACTATCGAGCCACGCAGTTGATGGCGAGCCGGAGAATGGTTGGGTTGGGAAATGTTACGGTTCTAGCATCGAGGTAGTTCTCGCTGGCGAACCGCATGCGTGGCAATAAAACTGTTATTTTTGCGATTTATTATTAGAGTGCATTTGGGTTTTGCGGCCTCGACCACAAAATGTAGTCGCAATTGTGTACGCAACGCATTTGGGCATTAAATTATGGGGCGTTAGTTTTATTGATTGTGTGGTAGCCCGAGTGGTGGGGCGTGTGGAGGTGGGGTTATACGGACCCCTAGATGGAGTGCCAATTCGAGGTTGAGTCTCCCTATGGCTTGATTGACTGACGTTCCGTTTGGTTTGGGCCATGCTCCTTGATTGCTTGTTATGTTTTTGTTATTTTTCGATTTGCTTTTGACCACTGTGCAAATTAAACACAACTGTCCTCTGGCAACAATCCACACATGTCGACTTATCTAATACTATGTATATATTCCATATATTGATGTCTATATGAAGTCAAATTTTTGTTTTTGTTTACGTTAGTTTTAATGTATTCAAACAATTAGTCATCGCAAAACGGCAGCCTGAGTGAATGAGTGGCTCCAAACTTAAAATGCACATCGGGCCTATCTCTTAATAGGCACAGCGCATATTTTATCTGTCAAGCGTATTTTGGCAAAATTACCATAATCCTCGGCAATGCAAGCCGCAAAATGTGCATGGCACAGAAATATCGACAGATTAAAGTCAACTCGTAAACTTTACAAATTTATCATTTCCAATTATTGTGCAGAGCAGAGATTTTGATTTTATTTTTCATCATTCAAAACTAAGTTTTATTTAAGATAATTTTTTTTGAAGAAAGTAATAAGTAAATTTGGCATCTCTGTTTATCTTTATTCTAATTGGGTTATTTTGAGGTTTGACCATTAAACAAATTTTTGAAACTTTAATTAAAATTTAGATAATTTTTTTTTGAGAAAGTAATTAGTAAATTTGTCATCTCTTTTTATCTTTATTCTGATTGGGTTATTTTAAGGTTTGACCAATAAAAAAATTTTAGAAACTTTAATTTAATTTTGTTGTTTAATTTATTCTATTTGAATTTTATTTTGCATTTGTTCTCTGTCAACCGATATCAGTCGAAATTAAATAATGAAATAACAACTATTATTTAAATATATTTAAATTGTTAAGATTATCTAGTTTTTTATTCATTTTAATTGATTTGTCTATATATAAATAAAAATTCTCTAAATGCGTACAAGTTAATTTCTTATAGTTGCTGACAATGTGCCACAATTTGGCTTTTAAATTGTAGGACACATGGCTTAAAGTAGTCTTAAGAGGCCTTTCGCAATGGCTTTATGAGCAAGAATGGTACGCAACCAGCGGAATGGCGCAATAAAAAGCTCATAAAAATGTATTAGCTCTGTGGCATGAGGCGGAAACACTCGCAACGCCGAGGCACACAAGTCTGAAGTCTACCATGAACACGATTGTAACATTTCGTTCACTTTACTCAGTCTCAGTCCAGCTGGCAACTTTTGCCGGTGTGGCAGCTGCAACGTTTGCCGTCTCAGTGCTGCCACTCGATGCGGCACATCAAAACTCTTTGGCGCTACATCAACTTGAAGTTGAAAAGCTGTCGTCAGAGTTAGAATGACGGTCTCGGCACAGGTGTTATCATCGATACTGTTGACGTTTGCTTCCTTTATAGAGAGCAGCACTCAACCACCCACTTTGACACATCTACTCGAAGTCTCTCTCTCTCTCTCTCTCTCTCTCGCTCTCTCTCGCTCTCTCTTTCTGTCTCTCTCTCTCTCTGTCTCTGTCTCTTTCTTCTCCATGTACCGCATTGCAATAAATCGTGCGACTTTTGCCAATTGAAACGCGGTCTGCTTCAGCTTTTTGGCTTGTTTCGATTTTCCCTCTTTGCCGTTTTTAATTTGTCACTTGAAGCAAAAGTTGCCAAAGTTGTCCTCCGACTGTTGTTTACTTGCTTGCGTATTTTCGTGTTGCCTCTCGGTCAACTTTAAGTACAGTCAAGTGTTGCAACTGCAATATTGAGCGAATGACAGCCGTAACGTGTCCAACGCTGCTTCTTTGTAGTAAAGTCTTGCATGTTGCATGCAACACTATTGACACCATTGTAATGGCACCTTAAATCCTCAAAAGCGTGAGCAGAAAATGTCACTTGGCTGCAAAATTATTATTATTTTTAAGTGCACTGGCCAACTTTTGTTATCCATAAGAATGCTTTAATACATTCATATTTTCTTTGTGCTCAAAAAACATAAATTGTTTCATGCATTTTAATATACAATGATATCAATTGTGTATGTATACCATGATTTCATTTCAAATTGAAATTCTAATCATCCTTCGAGTTTTCACTGAATATCTAACGAAATTTACATGTGAACAATTTGAAGAACATGCCAAAGATAACATTTAACAAAATGTGAATTCATTTTGCTGATGATATTATACTGATATTATCTTAAAAAGAAATCAATCCTGCCTCGTGTGTTGCCTTTTTATAACCATTATGTGCACAACATATGGATACTTGCAAAGTGTATTTTTTATAACGAGCATATGAGGGGAGAACTTAATACAAAAATCATCTGAGAGCACAGTGTAAATTAACCTAAATCACATGTAAGCCGCTTGTCATACAACGTACTTGGAGCATATTAAAAAACGACGAGCAACGGCCGTGAGTTGACAGCATAAACCGCACAACACTCACACACACACACACACACACACACACACACACACATATATAGGTATATGGATATGCACATACATGTGCATATACACTTATGTGGTGTACACCCTCATGCAGGGCACATGTACACACACATGTGCATATCATAATCTCTGTTTATCACGCTCCCACTCTGTACATCTGTCTATCTTTCTGTCTCTCCTTTGCAGATGACGTGCTATTCTCACGTCGCGGCCGCATGGGACGCATTGTGAGTCCGCGTCACACGCTTCCGCCGAACACAACATGCACGTACCACTTTCACGGATATCCTGGTGACCTGATTTGGTTATCGTTCACCAGCTACAATCTGCAGATACTGCAGCAGGCGATACACGATAACAATACGCTTGGACGGGTGAGTGAAAACGTTTGAGGCAGCCCCCAATCGAGATTGGGGTTGCTGCTGGTTCTGGCTCTGGTTCTGGTTCTGGTTGTGGCTCTCATTCTGGTACTAGGCCAGTCACAGTTTGCGAAACTGCATAAAGTATAACTTGAGGTAGTGTGGGTGGGTGGGGTGGGTTTATAAAGGGTGGTTTATAAGAGCTGCAGAAGCTGAAGTATCCGAGTTGTTTGCATTGTACATTTAAACACATCGCGCTCTACCCCAGCGGCAAATTCACTTGACTATTGTCTTGATTTCTATATATGCTATTAGTGCCAGTCGAGCGACACTTTGTCTTCGCACCCAATTAAAATGTTGCCGTGTTTGCGACTGAACTGACAATAGCAAGAGCAAACACACAGCAAGAAGCAACGCCGAAGATGTCATACCCTTGCAGAAGATGCACGGATGTCAATTTAATTAGTTATACATAATGGAACAATCTGAATCGTACATACAAATATATTGCAAGTTTTTAGATAAGTTCGAAGCGAAGAGAAGTGCCGACGGCCAAGACTTATTAAACTTATTAAAGTTGTCGGAGATGTCTCCTTCAATTACACACTTTACGGCAGAATTTTAATACTCTCCGCAAGGGTACACAGGCAGTTTATAATTAAGTAAAGGCTCTGAGCTGCGAGGATGAGGAATGTGGGCAAAGGATTTCAACATTCGCTTTATGTTGAAAGTCTTAAGTTTACCCAAAGGCGAAATGAAACTGCGTCAAAATGCGACACAAGCAGCAGCAGTATGAACCAAACTAAAACAACTAAAGCGCTTAGGGACAGCAACATTAACAAAGCCAACACCATCTGTCATTCTGCCGTCGTGCGCATTTTTAATATGCACTGTTCGCTGTCTAACGGCCTGTAAATTGTGTCAAGGTGGCTCTGACTGCAAGTGAAAACGGTTAGCATGCATGCATTACGACTGGCTGGAGCGGGGGCGGTGTGTGGGGGGAGGGACAGCGGTCTGGGAACTGGGGACTGAGGAAGCAAAGCACACGGCTGGAGTAGTTATGCGCAATAAGTAGTAAAAATACTTTCTAGACCAAATAATATTCAGTTTTTAATGGTGCTCTGTTATCCGACAGCTGTTGAATATGTATATGAATCATGACTCAACTAGAAAATCTTATAATATTATATTATGCACCGCGAAGAACTTATCGATTCAGATGATTGCTTCTGATATGCTTAGCACTTTCACTTGTCCTTTTAAGATTCGCTTTTTTAAGCTTTGCAATAAACCGATTACTAATTTCAGACATATTAGAATCTGTTAATCTGTTATCACTTTTTAAAAATTATTATTATTATTAGTATTAAGTGAGTTTTTATCCAGTCTGTCCATAATAATACCATACAAACTATATGTCACTTGCTTTCCACATAGAGGATAGATTCTCTTTTGGCTTAGCATGCGGGTTAGTCACCAGTCACCAATCAGTCAGTCACCAATCAGTCACTCCATTTTGGACAACTGTTCCATCCAAAAATATCAACTTTTACATTTTTACCACTGTTTGCTTTCAACAGCAATATACCATTACTTAAAAAATATTCTGAGCAGTGCTAAACCTGTCGACTTTCAAGCGTGACAAGCCACAAGACATTTAAGTGATCAAGCAAAGTTCGTGTTTGAAATTGAGTTGCTGCTTTTATCGTTAGCGCCTCCATTCCCCTTGTCATATGTGCTCACATCTGTTAAGCTTACTTTTGCTGGGAGTCTTGACTTACAAATTGCCGCAAGTCGCCCAACTTTTTCAAGGTCTTTTTCTGTCTAGACACAAATGGATGTGGCACTAATTTATTTAAGACACAGACTTTACGGCCACTTGAAATATTACCAGCACACGTATTTAATGCCAATTAATTTGGAAAATCGCAATGAAGAGCACTGCTACCTGAATGGAATAGGAGCTCATCTGCCGGACTTACTTGTACGGCAGGAGAAGCTCAGGAACTCGTCTACTTCCTCTCCCAGAGTTGGCGACAATAAGCGCTTCCATCTGTTTGTCTGTTTGTCTGTCTGTCTGTCTGTCTGTCTGTCTGTCTGTCTGTCTGTCTGTCTGTCAGTCGCTGCTGGGTGCAGTGTCCGTGTCAATTGCAGTTACCTCACCTTCATTTTAAATTGTAAAAAATGAAAAGCTGGCAGCAGTGTTGCAACAACTGCACAGTAACTGCCCCTTCCCCTTCCGCTTGGGTGTCGCTCGCTTATCCGCCCGCACCCATCTTCTCCCAACACGTGACCAGTGCCACAATAAAAAGTGACAGAACAAAAATATGTGTAAAATAAAACAGGGGCATCAGCAGAAGCAAAAACAGTTCATGAATTTTGTAACAGCAGCAAAGCGACAAAAACAAACATTAGGTACATACAACAACGGCAACAACAGCAACAATAGCAACAACAAAGCGAAAACAACGACAATCAACACTTGGTAAGCAACAGGGAACAGGGAAAAGGGGCCACAGTTTGTACGTGGGTGCTTTCATTTGGTGCACGGCAACAGGAGCAAAATTGTAGAAAATTTGCACAAAAAAATGCTAGAAAACTTTTTAAATTAAGCAGCAAAGTTAAAACTCCCAACAAAAAACATGGCAAAGAGAAAGAAACAGCAATATAAAAACAGCATGAGGCACATCAATAAGAGATTTCAGAGCAAGAAATTTAAACTCGGACTGAGTCGACTTAGTAATACCCTAGCTGTGTAATAGAAGTGAAAACATTTTTGTTAACCTTAAAAGAAGTTTATTATTTATTTACTCTAGTCTTAGCAGAATGTATGTTTCTTATCGATTTATAGCTCAAGCCAGAATACCCAGCAGCCTTGGCAAATCAATTTGTCAGACAGACATTCAGACGGGCATTGAACAAACACAATATACTCTCATACATTTGGTAAAAATAGAGCTTCGGAAAGAACACCGTGACATTTATGAGAGCCGCAAACAGTGGGGACAATTCGCGGGAAAACTCTGTTGATGAACTGCGTGAAAGCAATGCGAAATCTACGTGGGCATAGAAAAAGAACTTGCAGCCTAACGAGATGGGGGGTTGACAATAAGACAGGCTTACAAAAACTCCAATTTAAAGTCACTTAACAGCTTAACAAGTTTCCTTGAAGCTGACATGTGGTTGATACTGCTGGTATGTGAGGAATTTTAAAATTGTTCTGAGAAGGTCAGCGATTACTGTGATTTCAGGAATTTTGTACAAAAGGAATAAAGAAACACAGCAGCACAAGAAAAGACGTTATGCAATCAAATTACTCGATGAAATAAAATGAATAAGAAAACACAATAATCTGGCTTATACATATTCTGGAACTGGTTGGTTGCTGGTTGGCTTATGAGCGCCTGTAGTTCCTTCGAGGCGATCTCTATCTGTGAATCTAAGTCAGGAAAGCCTATTTGACGAGTGCGCCTAATTGCTAACTTTCCATAGCTGTTGATGATAGATAGCAAAGGTGATTCTATTAGCAGCCGGCTTAGTGTGCGTTATACCAACAAAGACGTTAAAACTGTCTTCATTAAGCAGCACTGTAAAAGTTGGCAACGCCATATGGCTTGGAGCCAACTGGGTGATGTGGACAGGAGCATACGGAGAGAAGAATGAAGATGCGCTGAATAACCTTCAATTTGCTTAAGTTCATAGGTACGAACATTTTAGAACCATTTGCGAATAGTTAGTGTCGAAATCATAGAATAATGTAACTTTTTGAATGCATGTATTTTATATTATTGCTGATGCCTCAAGGCATTTGCTTTTGGAGGTATATCAAGAAGATATCGAATAGCGAATCAGCTAGTGTGGCATCCCAATACTGTTCTTGCAATGCATAAAGATCTACTAACAGGAGAAAGGAAGATGGCAATCATAAAGCCAAACAGTCCAAGGAGTTTTATCCAAAACGGCTTCTGTGTTGCTTTCTCCCTCGCTAAGGCTTCTCTTGCCTTACAGAAGCCACAGCTGTTTAGAACTGTCTTTTCATTATTAACACAGTCAACAATAATCACTGACTAGACACGAGAAGAAAAACATTGCCAACAGGGTCTAGTTAAAATATTTAATGTCTGCAAACAGCATGCTAAGGATGATGCAGCCACTAGTGAGAAAGACAGGGAGAGAACTATAGAAAGAGAGAGGAAACAGACAAAAACAACATGAAAACATAACAGCAGCAGTGACAAAACGTGAAAAGACAAATATCTCACACTTGCAAGTGACTCTCATTGCCGCTGTTTGAATATGTGACATATGACACAGATGTTGGCAAGGGGCAGGAGACAGAGCAGTGGGAAATGTTGGCACAACAAGACAGGCAAACAACAAACAACGGGAGTGAGAGAGAGAGAGAGGGAAAGAGAGAAACAGATGGGGAGAGTGACAAGGCAGACCATGAAAACATATATTAAGACAAAGAAGGAAAAAAGTTAGAAGAGACTGCGTTACTTTTAATGGGCAGGGCTAGGTTGGTTAATGTTGGGTGTTGTTTATCTGCAACAAACACGAAAATAATGTCAACTACTACGGAATTAGACAATAACCTGTGTGCGCCTTAACTACATACATTCTGTTTGCATTGCAGAGCGATCTGCCGCCTTGGATTACACGTCTGCGTATGTGGGACAGCTACGGCACCTATCTGCCCATCAAGTCGACTAGCGTGACTACGGGACAGCCGCCGCCTCCTCCACCGGTTGCCTCGTCGGCTGATGGGGGTAAACCCACGCTGCTGAACCAGAGCAACTACGGCAGCTACTACTACAGTGCCAGCAATCCGAAACTGAATCGAAACCTGCGCGTCAACATTGACAACGCCTGGAATCCGGTGGACACCTACATCTACGGACCCACCCAGTCGAGTATCTTCAATCAGGAGAACAAGTACAGTGGCTATCAGGGCAATGCGGCTGGAGCTGCTACCGGCGGAGCTGCTGGCAAACAGCTGGGCGGCATTAAGGATAGCCTCAACTATATTTCGGGCAGCAAAACTGGACGCGAAGGAGGAGCATCAGCTGCTGCTGTCTTGAGCTCCGACAAGAACAGCCAAAGCGCCGTTTCCCTGATGAGCACCAAGGGCAAGCGGCGTCTAATGCTGGAGATCTATGACTACGAGACGCCCAAATTGTGCGACCACACGGCCATCGGCAGTGGAGTCAGCGGCAGCAGCGCCCTAATGGGTGGTAACAAGCAACGACCCTGTAGCCCACTGGAGAGCTATGTGAGCACCGGCAGGGATTTGGTAAGTTACCCGAATTTATTTACTCATTCAGCTGACCAAGAACGAAGAAATTATAAAGGTTAGCTCAGTCTCCAACAAAAAAATAAGCCGTTTAAGAGAAAAAGTACATATTTTATCATCTTTTGAGTTAGTAATAAGAAACTATATGGTATAGTTGCCCAAATCACACTTTTCTGATTATTTATGGGTTTGTATCTAATTGTCCAGTCATTTTAGGAGTCACCCACTATATGTATTACCTGAGTAATAAATGCATCTCAAAAACGATAAATAAAAACCAAAAGAACAACATCTGGCAGCAACCCGCCTGTTCTCGACTAATTATCAGTCTTAAGGTGGGCTCACACGTGCTGGCAATGTGGTAGAATATTCGACAGACACGTGCAACCAACAGAAGCACAAATTTTTTTATTTATTATATTTATATATATAGAAATATGTAACGAGTAGTTATAGTGGCATTACAGTGCTTTTGGAAGACAGCGCTGATTAACAGATCTGACAGCAGCTTAAGCATTAGTCGCAGAAGGAGAGTCCTAGAAGAACACCAGATCGATTGAGTAAAGTTCGTCATGCGTAGTTCAGATCATCAGTAAGAAAGTCGACAAGTACCTAAACTATTTGTTATATTTTTTGATATAATTAAAGCTAATCCAATTCCGAATGCAAATTTGCATAAAATCCATTGTAATCCATGCATTTTCCCACACAATAACTTGTACTTCCAATTTTGTCGTTTCTTGGCTTTCACATTCATTACAAAATACTATACAAAATACAGTCGCAGCTGTGAGTTGACTACTCATTTCAAGCGAAAATAATAGTATAACGAATTTGGACTGAGTAAAAACCCATGCCCGTGTGTCCAAACACGTCTTGCCAGTTTGTTGACCGGCTACATCGTTGCCACTAGAAATTACATACACAACACGTGGCTTGGCATTAAATAAGTAAATATATGGCAACACTGCCAGCGAGTGCAAGCCAGTCTTTAGAAATTGAATTGTTTGCCAAAACTATGCAATAATTTTTGGTGCACAAATACAACATGACGATATAATGATGCCTGCTTTCAGGCGTTAACTTGGAAATTTAATTGTTTACGAGGTGGAAAAAAGAACAATTTCTGGAAAATATAACAAAATCACCGATTCGTTTATTTTTGTGCAAACAGTCTTTGCACCAGCTCTCAGTGCTGCAAGTTGTCCTCAATTTGGCTGCCTTAACAATTACCTGGCAGCAAACCGAGCCAACAAATTTGGCACTGTGCAAACTTGTATTTGCTTTAAGCTTGACAAAATTAATCAAATTAAACACTCGAGTGCATCGCCAGACGTGCACAAATAACGACAAACTCCAAACGGCAAGCGGCATGCGGCATGCTGCATGAGGCATGCGGCAAACGAAGCCAACGAATCCAGTGAAGCTGCAGAGTCACCCGCGGCAACTTCTTTGCCTCTCGGCAAATTCAAATTCACCAAAGCACACACAAAGCCGACTCTTCTAGGAGGCAGAAAGAGAGAGCGAAGTACGCGCTGAATAGTGGGTACTGGGTACTGACAGCGGGCCTAGCAAATAGAGGGGACCGCAATATAAGCTTGCTTAGCCTTTTTAAATGGCGCAAATATGAACTGCAAATATTTTGACGCCAAATTGGAGCTGAGTCTCCTACACTCAGCAGAAAAAGGAGGTTACAATTAAGAAATAAAGATTTTGAGTCCCAGATAGAAGACATTAAAATATTTCTTCCCGTCAGCAACAGATATTTTCGGGTCCCCATGCAGAGTCAAAAGATAAACAGCGTTTCTAAATTTTATAACGCGTTTTTACAGACTATTTTTCTGATCGATAATATGTATAAATCGTTTCTGGACACACTTATCGACAAAATGTTAATACTCTCGACAAGAGAGAAAGTTTACAAAAGTAGTTTAGGATCGGATATAACAGTCACTTATGTCCCAAAACGAATCTACTGTAAAGATTTCAACTTTCGATGCAAGGAGCTCTTACGTAATAGGACCTGCTTTGAGAACCTATCGTCAATCCCCACTCACTTTCTGTATAAAGACAACTTACATCGGCTCTTTTCATGCTAGACTCTTGAAATTTGGAATAAATACTCGTTGGCATCTGCGCCAGATGTTGGGTATTTTTTTTTTTTTATTTATTAAATGTGGAGAAAAACATTCCACATTTTAAAACAAAAGGTTTTAGTTAGAACAATCTCAAACTAAAAATGCCAATAAAATGACATAAAACTTATAATTAAATTAAAATTTAAAATAATTCCTAGATCGCTACTGTCAAAAATTGCCTAACTGACCCCACCCCGTATACGTCTGAGACGTTATTTGTATAATACAATGCTTATAGCTTACAGGAATAGATAATTCCGTCAGAAATAAACAATTGTTCACTTGATTGTTGTTATTGACTCTGTAACTTTAATTACAAACACTCAGCCACGACTCTGAGAAAGGAACTAAAAAATACCAAAATCCATTTAAAATTATTTACAAACAATAATAACAGTAGATTTCAATTTAAATAGAATTTCTCGAAGATTTTATCATATAAAATAATATTATACATTAAAGTAAAATGAAAAAGGAAGACGTTAACGAATTTACTTAAGTTTTTTGAATTGAAATTGAAATTGAAAATCAAAAAGTTGCATACTTTTCTTCTCAGTGCACATTTCGCACACTAATTTGAGTAATTTTTACTTTTGGTATTTGCAGAAACTGGAATTCCACACGCACACAGGCACCGCCCTATTTCCGGCCCAATTTGCACTGAACTATGAGTTTGTTGACACGGAACAGGGCGGGGAAACTTGGCCAGGTAGGCGAGGCGAGGATCCAGTGCCACCGCTCTGTTCACGGGTCTTTCGCAAGCGCAAGGGCAACATTCAGGTGCCTAGGAATGTGTTCCTCTACGGCCGAGGCGGAGCCAAGAACATCACCTGCCTCTATCGCTTCGAAGCGGGCACCTCGGAGCGGGTAAAGCTGGTGTTGCACAATGTGTCTTTTGGCGAGGGAACGGCTTGCACCACGGACTCGGATTTGCACACGGGCCGACCACGCTGTAATCAACTGGATCCCGAAGGTCGCATCACCGAGCTGCGCCTCTACGATGTGCCCTTCCGAGATGTCAAAATACAGCTGGGCTGCTTCTGTGACAACTCCAGCGCCTTGTACAGCAATGCGCCGCTCACATTTGTATCGCATTCCCGAATCATGGAGCTGAGCTTTACGGTGACCAGACTTAACATTTCGGAGGACTTTGCCGACGTATTCTTCTCGGCCTCGTATGAATTCAAGCGGCAGGCGGACTGCCGGAAGCAGCTGAAGCTGAAGGGCGCCGGCGGCGAGGATGAACTTAAGTATCCGCTCAAGACACAGGACGCCAGCTGCGAGGGTCTCGCCTGGTACATTGAAGCGCAATCTCCGGAGCGTTCGCTGTTTGTGCAAACCTGGGGTGCCTATCTGCCGGTCGATCCCACCTCCGAGGACGCCATGAGGTGCCACACCAAGAACCGCCTAATGGTCTACTCGGGTAGGCCATTGAAGCCCATGCGAGTGGTTTGCCCCGCCCAGAGCGGTCCCAGGCCAACATCACTGCACATATTCTCCGAGGACTGGACGAATGGACAGCCGTTATTTATGAACAAGTATGTAAAATGGACTAAAAATACCAATGACATCAGCTGAAACTCCCATTTATTATATCCACACTCAGAGAAAATCTCTGTTCCAAAGTCACAATCCAAAGTGAAATCCAGCTAATTTGTTCCAGTTTTAACAACTTTTTCTGCGTAAAATTCTTTAATATCGACTAATCATAAACAGTCCACGCTAAAAGCTTTTGTGAACTAAATTTAATACTAGATTTCAGTTGATGCATTTTTTTAAGTTAACTTACAGAATGTATGCGTATTTGAGTTTTGGGTGACATTAAGCTCAAGTTCTTTTGTGTTCAGATCATTTAACGATTTTAAAATACAATTTGTCAAAATAATGTTAAGCAGTTCATTGTAGTTTAATAGTTACTGGATGGATTATAAAAGTTATGTTTTTAACTCAGGTCTTGGTGCAATTTTCAGTGGATATCATTCCGGCTGTAGCCGAGAGAACTGAAAGGCACTCGATTAATTATCTAAAAGGCTCGACACGCTCATTAGTTGACACTGTCTGGCCCGACATCCTGGACACTGTCAATTACCCTTTGGGGTGCCATAAAAATATGTTTCCTCATAGCCATGTGTGTGTTTTATATGCTTTTCCCTTTTTGCTTGTGCTTTTTATTTGACGACAAATTTGCGCTGCACTTGCACATAAAATTTAATGCCAACACGTTCCGTCAGAGCAGCAGCACAGAACTGACCGAAACGGAGTTCATCCTCGTGGCACGCACCTTGAACATAAATTGCTGGAACAAGCAGAAGTCCTCACATGGAGCTAGTCTCTCTCTCTCTCTCTCTTTCTCTCTTCTCTCTCTCTCTCTCTCTCTCTCTCTCTAAGTCGTTCTCTGTCCACCTCCTGGAAATTTTTGCATGCTTTCAACATAGTATCTTTTTGTGTATGTTTGTTATATAGGGGCTTGTACGTCTGACGGCCATGTTTGCTTCCTTCAATGGTTTTTTTTTGTTGCCATCCTTGCGCTCAATTTCCTGTGTTGCGTTGCCATTTCCTGTTATTGCATTTTTGAGCAGCTTGCTTTTTTTTTTTAAATAGATCTCATAAGAACCTTTAATGCCTCGAATGTGAGAGAGTTATACAAACTGAGAGCCGGCATGACCGTTAAAAGTACGTCAAGTTGTTAAATTGCAATTAATTTGAGAGCTAAAAACAAGTAAAGCCAGCCAAAGATATCCGAGAAAACATTTGTGTAGTAATATTGACATTTCAGCCGATTAATTCGATGGCAGCTATTTAATAGTGGTCCGAAGTAGAATATTTACCAAAATCCATTTGCATTTAAGATGTGAGAGTTCAACGCATATAACCAAAAATAAGGACTCATAGACGCACATAGCTTTGTCAATTCGACTAGTGATACTGATTAGGAATATATATATTTTATGGGCTTGGAGAAGTTTCCTTCAATGCCACATCTCATAACAAGATTATAATGCCCTCTACAAGGATATAAAAAGAAAACACATCCAAACCGACATTGGAGATATTTTAAATTGAATCCATTTCAATTGTATAAGTATCTTGAATGAACTTATGGACGAAAGAGCAATCTCACATGTTCGTGTCGTTGAATCCATTAAATTTAAGTGCCACAGTATATTATCGATTTTAATCGTTGCTCGGTTCTTGTCTGACTACCAACAATAAAATTTGGGAAACATGAAATGGCTTTTGATATTGAACAGAAATGTTGGATTAGAAATTATTACTCTTTCTTAATTAATGTGTTTTCTTTACGTTTGACACACATTTCTTTTGTTGATTTTGAGAAAGACGCTTCATTGACGAATTACATTACACAACTTTACACAACTTAATGATATCTATTTAACCTATTGTAAATGGGGTCTGTCAGGAAGTCATTGTGAGTATTTGGTTGGGGTCTATGCTTAAGTGCTGTGGGTACATATATCAGATGCGATACAACTCAACTTATTTGCCACTTAGAGCACTCAATTTTAATATTATTTCAGCTTTGGCAACGCTTTATTTTGCACTCGGTGGCATTAAGACTACTTAAATGGTATAACGTTAATGGCAAAATCATCATCTACGCCATCTTCTTCGTTTTGCTTCCGCCTATTTGAAATGCATTCGAAGCGAAGTGAATAATAAACGAGTATTCTATCTATGGCCACTTGAAAGTTGCGCGTAATTAGTTGCACTTGAGCAACTGAAGGCAAAAGAGATATTAGAGTGGAGTAATCCTTGCCTTACTCTCCTTCCTTCCTTACCCGAAACTTGCCACAAAGTTATGTGGAGCATGGCAACCAGCTGCTTGACTTAAATCAGAGGCGGGCACACCCGAAAATGTTTACAACTTAACTTTGCTTTCCGTTTTGCTTATACGTCTCCCCCCACTCCGCTTTGCTTGCAGGCCCATCAGCTTGGTGCTGGAGCCCATACTCAAGGAGCCCGGTGACATAGCCTTCACGTGGCTGGAGATACATCGTACCAAGAACGCACTGCTGCAGCAATTGGACCTGCATGTGAATGCAAGCGTAACCACGGGTATGGGCACACCATCCAGTGGTGCTGGTACTGCTGGTGGTGGTGGTGGAGTTGTGGGCACTGGCAGCGCTGGCGTTGCTGGCACCGGAGGCATTGCGCCCAGTGCAGCAGCCAACGAAACGCTGAACGAATTTGGATTTTATCCCAAGGAGTCGGATTGCGAGTACAAATGCCCTGAAATTGATGCATGCATAGCAGCCAGCCTATGGTGTGATGGTAAGTTGAGAATTCAAGTAGACACTCCAGGCACGGGTAGCCCCACAAGTAGCGGACTTATCCATCTCATCCAGGAGCAATGAGGTGAACATCACGTGACACAATTATACTATCACCTGCGGGAATCCGAAAAGGAGTCCTAAGCAAATTGAATTTTAAATCAGAAAAAAATCGCCATGGATCGTCAGTCGTCAAAGCAAATTTCATTAATTATTTCTAAAATTTAGACCGATTTTTTTTTGTAAAACTAAGTTTTTACATTATGAATTAATACCCTTTCTATAAACGATAATAGAAGATGTTTATTAATTTTATTAATTATTTCTTTAAGCAAGAAAAACTTTTTCATTTTCAGAGCGAATTTATAAATTTTATGGCGATTGTTTTCTGAGTGCAACAAATTCTAAAGATTTAAGCTTTCGAATTATATTAAGAAAAACTTTTTGGCAACTACTTGGGCAACCCTCGCCAGGCGCTAAGCTCGCATTACGTGTACGTGATTCGCTTCTGGTTGGTGTTGTTGTTGTTGGCTGGTCTGTCCAACTGTCCGTCCATCGCCTGCTTGTAGGCAACAGAAATTTCACTTGTGGTTGCTTGACTGTTAATTTCATTGCAAGCTGCTGGCCACGTTTTTGTAATCAGGCAAAGTTTCTTCTGACAACTGCACAAAGCTGCTCCAAGTTACTGCGGGTTTTGTCCACCAAAGCCGCCCAAAAACTATATGTATATCTACCACAAAAGTTTTATCTGTCCGTCCCTCCGTCTGTCCGTCCGTCCGGTTGCAACAGCTGCCGCCAAGTGGTTTGGTGTGCTGCACTTGAGGGAAGGGACTGGACTGGATATCTGGCTGGACTCGCCTTTTGGCTTCAATTATTTATGGGCAGCCAGGCGCGACTGCAACTGAGCTGCTTAACCAAAAAAGAGCGCATTAAACAAGCTAACCAAACTAACCAGCCAGCTCAGCAAGCCGAACAGCTCAACAGCAACCAGGGAGTACTCAAATGACACTCGCTGGCGGGTCTTTCAACTTGGCTATCGTCGAGGCGAACCTGTAACCTGACCGCAGATTTCTTTTCAATCAATGCTCTGCGCTATCTGCATTTTCAGGTCATCACAACTGTCCCAGCGGTTTCGATGAGTCCGAGGAGGAGTGCGGAACCGCTCGCAAGCTGCTTGAGCTGCCCGGCGGCGTCTTTGCGGCATTGGGTTGCATTGCAGCCGCTTTGACCGCCTGCCTGATATTCTGCATGTTCGGCCTGATGCGCAAACGGAAAAAATCGGTGGTCCAGAAAAGTGGTGGCTTCATGAATAGTGCCAATGGCAATGGCACGGTGCCAGCTGCCTGTAATATTGGCACACTGAAGAAGGACTTTAAGAAGGAGGCGCTCTACATTGACCCGGCGTCCTGACATCCACTACAGCCGGTCGAGTACATACATGTGGATCGGGAAACCACCGTGTGATATGTTGCCGCCGGCTGTGGCTTCTACGAGCAAATGGAGCAGGGCCTGAGCATTGCCTGACCGGAGCTGGAACAGGAGCAAGAGCAGAAACTGCAGATGGAGCAACTGGAGATTGTTGGGCCAGTTCGCGATCTGGCATGGAGGTTTTAAAGCTGCTGTGGAGTGTGCGTAGTAAGTGAGTGTGCGTAGTAAGTATGTGAGTGCGAAAGGATTCAGGATTGAGCCAAACAGGGAGAACGAGAACTAAAACTAAGTTGTAAGTTCGTAACTTTTCTAAGCGCTTCAACAGTAAAAGTATAACGAGATTGTGTGTGTGTGTAGACTTAAGGGCAAGATTTATTGAATAGGGATAGCTGCGATGGGTTTTTAACTGACATATTAACATATTTCCTTCAGCCGATCATCACTGCCTAGAATGTTTTTTCTAAAGGTACACAAATAAATCGCAATCAAACTTCCAGGCTTAAGGTATTAATTGAAAAATTCGATTTGTTATACAGCTGTCGATAGCCAGATCTATGGCAGGAATTCAAAACAATTAAATTAAATATTATCGTCGCTTCACTGATTCACTGAGGTTTGATTCAGAATT
This sequence comes from Drosophila picticornis, assembly GCA_035043845.1. Lineage (NCBI taxonomy): Eukaryota > Metazoa > Arthropoda > Insecta > Diptera > Drosophilidae > Drosophila > Drosophila picticornis. The sequence continues at coordinate 23,416,428 of JAWNMR010000122.1, read as the reverse complement.
TGTTTATAAAATTTCAGTACACACGAAGATTTGATGAAAAACTATGTTTTACATTCGACGATTTGCCTTGCCAATGGATTGTCAATTATGTTTATAATGTATATTTTATTTGGCAAGCTAAAATTAACTTCACTGAGCTGATTGCTTATTTTCAAAATCTTCAATGGATTCTTGTTTTCATTTTAGCTACTTAGCATCTTTGGTCTTCCTCATTTAAGCAACTGAAGGAGGCGAAAACAATTGTAAGTTGGTTACCTTTTTGAATGATAGACAGTACTTCAAAGCGAAACCCTTGGCGTATTCAGCACACATAGCACGCAGAGAAACAAAAATTAGTTAAAATTAGAAACCAAATGCAAAAACATCATAATTTACAATTCAATTGTATAAATGAAAGAAAACTGAAATTAAGAATGAAATGAGTCTAGATAAAATACTCTCTCTGACATAAGATAAGAGCTTAGGCATAGATACGATTATATAACTGTTAGCAACATTTCAATGGGGCAAGTGAAAAATCTCGACAGTGTTGTGATCCATGGCATGCACATACTGAACTATATATATAACTATAGTGTTAACTAAGCAACTAAGGCATTCAAAGAGTTATTTAGCAGCTGAGGCGAACTTCACACGATATTATGAGTATGTATAGTGCACGTGTGTTTTTTTGTACAACACACACATACACACACATATGAACACCAAAACAAAAAAAAGAAAATATTAAAAAAAAAAAACAAAAAAACACAACATCACTTAGTGGTTTACTTGTTATAACTTAATTAAATTAAAAATATAAAAGGTGTCATTAAGCAGCCGTTCAATAAATCAATATGTTCACTGATTGTCAAAAAAAAAAAAAAATAAATAAACAAAAGACGAAAGAAAAGAAAAGAAAACTGCCGTAAAATGTCTTTAAATCTAAAATTTGTTAATATATTTATATTTTCAATATATTATTTTACTACATTTTTTACGTTTTTTATACTCGATACATGTAAGATTTTAAGTAATTTCAATTGAGTGAATTGCTGTACTTAGTTTTCCCATTTGTAGCTACAACCAGTTTAATTAGAAAACAAATTCCTAATGATATTATAAAAGAATAGCATTTACAATACACAATTGTAAAAACAAAATACAGATATAAATTATGTCGTGCAATTGTATGATGCGAATATAGAGTAATTTATGTCACCAATTAAGTATAAACAATCAAATCTTTGGCAGAGTTCCCAATAGAAGCCCTAAGCTAAATGAGATGCCCATTTAAATGTATGCCTAAGACAAATATACTTTATTTTAAATGCACTATATATATATATATACATAATAAGTATGTTCTTCTAGGGTCAAATTTGTGTCGCAGCTCGAAATGAATTCGCATAGCAAGATCCATGAAATCAATTAAAGTTTTACCTTTGAGCAATAGTGAATGCACATGAAAGATAATTCTGTAAAAAGGCAACGCGAATAGAAATAAAATCGATGTTTTAGTTGCATTTTTGATAGTATGTAAACAATACATGTATTTATAGCCAGAATGCGCACTTTGTACAATTTTATGAACGAAATATTATTTTGTCACGCATAAATACAAATAAAAAAAATATACATATATATATATATATATACATATATATATATATGGATATTACACATATTTTACATATGTATAAAAAGAAATGGAAAACTTGAGAACAAATATTACAAAGGAAATCAATTAAAAACAATTGGTGCATAGGCCAAACTCTAACTTCCGTCGACAGCCGGCAATTGGAATAATAAATACATACTTTTGTGCAAAATGTGAAGGTGCATTGCATACATACATAAACACATGCATAAATATGTATATGTATATGTAGCTTAAAAAGACTACCACGTTTTGCTACTGTCACAATCACATTCACAATCTAAAAGTCAAAGTCACACTTAAAGTCACGATCACGTCACGTTCACGTCACGTTCACATCTGTTCGGTTCAGTTCCTTCTCATACATGACAAACAAACTATGGAAAAAATTGATGTGCCAACTGTGTTTAAAGTAGATTCCATTCAGCAAACAAAAAACGTACATGAAATTGAATTATGAAGCCACATAAAACATTGCACGAAATTTATTTGTAGACCCGAAAACAATTGTTGAAACAAAAATTGAAGGAAGCAATTGCGCCGTAATAATAAATAAATACGGCAGCTGTGTAAATAGTCAAACTGAGTACAGTCAACGCATGTTGTAGAGTGGAAAGCCCAAGAAATATACAATATACAAGAAAAAACTGTCAAGCTCTTAAATAGTATTTGTTTGATTTAAGTTTTCATTTATTTTTCAAATTTGGAGTGCTCATAAATTGTGCGTTGCTTTGAGTCTTATGACGTAAGTTTCACTTGTATGATAAACAAAAGGAAATATTTATAAATAAAATATATATAAACATAGTATTATATATGAAAATAATGAAATAATGACGCACTGAATCAAATAGATGAAACGAGTATTTAAAACAAGACAATTAAGAAAAAATAAATATTAAAACGAGAATTTTAAAAATACAACACTGGTGTTTTATTCAAATTGCTGCGGGTTCAGGCAAGTTCATGGTGCATCCGAATGGGGCACGGTTAATAGCCAATAGCCCAGCCGGCGTTAGAATTGAGGCACCTGCCCAGCTCGACTTCACTGCAACTGCACCCAACACGTAAACCCGACCAGCTTATCCCACACAATACAAACACGTACCAACAACTGCCACTGGCGCTGTTGTTGTTATAGTTGCTATTGTTGTTTTTGTTGTAATTGTTGTAATTGTCCTGGTTGTGTGCTCAACTGTGGTGCTGTTTATCGCCAGCAGCTGGCTGTATTCCACTCTGTTTGGTCACCAGAAAACCAGGCCGAATGGTGTTGATAAGCCCAACTGCGGGACCAGGTAATCAAATAAAATAAAACTCAAAATATTTCAGCGAGAGTCGGAAAAGGAATGAGCAGCAATAATTCGATTAACATTAAGATGGAAATTTCTTCAGAGATGCAGTTCTTTGGATTGGTCATAAGCGCCTAAGCTCAAGTTGAGCTAGATTATTTTAACTTCAATTTATTTAATCATTTATTATTAGAACAGAATAAATAAATACATTTCATGGATAGTTTCTAAATCTTTTACCTGATATATTTAAATGAGTAGACATAACATAAGCATTTATTTTATTTATATTAATCTGATAAAAGATCAGATTTCATAAGCATTTCATTTTATTTTTGACTTTTCATGATAAATAAAATAAAGGTAAAAATATGTCCAGCGATAGTCGCAAAAGGAATTCTTTGCCATTGATTTATTAAAAATTACATCGATATTTCTTTGGTGCCCAACTTCAACTAATTTAATTATTTAAGTTTAGAAATATTAGTTGATCTTCATTCATTTATAACTTGGTCCACTTTATTTTATTAAATTATGTATTTAATGTCTACTAATGTCAAACCACACGGAAAGAAAAACAAAGTTAATTTAATTTATGTGTGCTTATTATAAGTAAATTAAATAAAGTGTATAAAATTTGTGGGGGTATTTAATGGCCAAATGCAATAGCCCCACAAGTTTTATACTTTTCTGATATTAGTGCCGAAGTCAGTCACGTGCTGGCATGCAAAAGTCTAGTGGCACACCTCGCACCTGACACGCGCCTGTGGCCGGGCGTACAAACAGGCCCAAAAGTGTATTTGTGAATTTGTACTACGCCTAGGGCCAATTGAAGTTGTTTACAATTGAGTTGCGAGCTCAGCACAATTGCTACGACAGGAACAACTATAAATAAAAAACAACAGCAGCGTTATAAAGCAACGAAGCAGCGAGTTAAGACTTGTTGCTGCTGATATCGTGACAAAATGGTGGCAGTTTTGAACAAGTGTTCGGACTATCCAGTTGTTCAAGAAATGCCATCGACACCAACATGAATTATCGCCACCATTTGATCATTGTGCTTCTTTTCAGCGACTAAGTGAAAAATGTGAGGAATCAAATTCATTTTCGACTTGAGTGCCAAGTGGGCAATCGTATGACAATTTCATTATTGACTTTTTTACATATCAACTTCAATTGAGGCCGCTAGTTTATGTCATGCACTCATCTCCCTCTCCCCCCCCCCCCCCCCCCCCCCCCCCCCCACCAATCCCCTCTCACTCTCTCTCTCTCTCTCTTACTATCTCGCTCTCCCTCGGTGCTGCTTAATTTGAGGCTTGCCGAGGCACAAGCCACAAATTTATTGCTTCTTTTATCCGCTTATTTATTTTTAAGCACTTTTTGTTGACTGGCGTTTTTTCAATTTTTTATCGAGAAATTTACATGAATTTTCAGCTTGTTGCAAAAACATAAACAATCATTTTTTTGTAGCTTGACGTAATAAAAAAAATGACGATAATTAATTAAAAAATCACAGCTCAGGTAAATGTGAAATCGCATTACTTTCGGCCAACAGCCGTCAGACGCCAGTCCGAAAACAGAGCACCTTAAGCGAAACAGCACTTCGAAAAAGTTTACAAAATAAATCGAATATAGAAATAAGGCAAAGGTTGCATTTTCTATTTTTATGATATGTTGGTAAAACTTAGACAATGTTTTGTACTCCACATATTTAACCTTTTTACAAAATACTCCAAATGACTCAAATGTTCTTACAGACAGATGCCATGCCAAATGCCAAGCATTTCTTAAATTCAGATTTCGTTAACCTGCGAGTGGCAAAATTACAGCTTGATTTAAATAAAACTGCTGATGGGCTTATTTTAATTTGTTTTCCCGAAATTCATTTCAGAAAACAATCGTTTCAAGCATAAGACAGAAACAGATCAAAAACTAAGCGATTTTATTTTATTTATAAATTATAAAAGTATTTTATTCGTCAATCTATGGCATACTTAGAACATCAATAAATTATTTAAAAAATTCGCAACATTTTTTACGAATGTTGAATGTTGAGCCAACAACTTTAGATGCCGGCTATTAGTTAACTATTGTCTTACAAAATATGGTAATAAGCACATTTCTAGTTTACACTGTTCATATATATATATATATATATATGTGTGTTCTGTAAGCGTTGGAGGTCAATGAACTCTCCACTCTACAAGTGCGGGACTGTACGAATATTTTCTACTCAAATTTTATGGACGTTCTGAGGAAATTTTGCGCAGTTTGAATATATCTTGCGATAATAAATGCTTGGAAAGATCGATGGCAATACCAAGACGCAAAGGTCAAGTTTGGTCAATTGGTAGGTTCAAGGCGAAACCAGTTTCGAATAGTCCCAAAAGAAAGATAGACAAATGCTAATGCTGATGGGGGATTCGAATTACTTAATCAAGTCGAATACTGTTGAAAAGAACAACTGTTTAAAGATCAATTGTTTCTCGCATGTATTTGTGCAGTTGTCTCTTTGCTGCGTTGACAATTTATTTAAATATTTGCGACCCAAATAGACAAAAAAAGAAGTGGAATTTGAAGCCAGCCCACGGATGGTAAAATAAAACCAGGGGAACAACAACAAATACATCAAATGATGCACAGTGGCGTCCAAAATATTGAGTAGCAAAGAAAAAGAAAATGAAAAGAAAAAGAAAAAGAAAAAGAGAGCGAAATGCTGAAGAGATGCCAGGTTGACTCCAATCGAATGAGTGCGCAAAAGAAAAAGGTAAAAGCAGCTGGTGGTAAAACAGCAACAGCAACAGCAACAACAACAGCAACAACAACAAACGGTAAACGTAAACGTAACTAGCGCTTAACGCAGACGCCGACGTCGCGACGCGTTGATCAGCGTTTGGACTTGGCCAAAAAGGCGGCCAAGCATTCGCAGGAACATTCAGTTGTGCCGCGAACGTTGTGCGCTTCACACGCAAAACTCTCTCAGTACTCAGTATACTCAGTACGGCGGTGCCGGGTCAAATAATACAGCACTTAACTGTATCTACAATTTGTGGCAGTGCCCCCAGAATAGAAGCATTAGAAAAGCCGTTCAAGCTCCTCAAGATCTGTTTTCTGATCTCTGCTCTCAGTGTTCTTGTATTCTGTTGTGCGTCTGTGTGCGTGTGCGTGTGTGTGAGTTTGTCTTGATGACACCAAACTCGGACCGTTACTACAAAATGAAGCTGCGCGATGTGGAAAATGCCTTCAAGTACAGACGGATACCGTATCCGAAGCGGTAAGTCGTAATAAAGAACAAATTTGAAATTACAACAAATATTACATTAAATATATCAATATAGATTTATAGTTGATTAGTTATCTGTGAAAAACCATTCGGCCATAAGCAGAGACTTCGACCCAATGTCAGCGTGTAGTTGAAAGATAATAATTAAATTAATTAAAAATATAAATAAATAATTAAATTAATGATACTAAGCTCCAAAATATCGAAATAGATTTGAAGTTAATTATTTATTACAGCCAAGACAATTGCCCTGCGAAATGGCACTTGGCCATAAGCAGAGATTTCGAACTAAATTCAACGTGTATTTGAAAACCGGTCATAATAATTACTAGTTGGAATCTGTGCACTCAACTCTGATTCGACTCGGATTCGACTTTACGTGCACTCAATTCTCCATTCTCCATTCTCAATTCTCGATTCTGCTGCGCTAGTTGTTTTGTTAACTTTCGGTTTTCTCAGCAGAGCCGGCTGCCAACTTTGGCATCGGGCAAAAGTGAAACGTATTTTTCCGATTCAAAGTGAGAAAAAAAAAAAGTAATAAAAAAAATCAGACGCATTTTTCATGGTCAGCTGCTGCTGCTGCTGCTGCTGCATTTGCCATCCAATCAGAATTCACTCAACGTGCTCCAGTTTAAAGTAATTTTAAGCCAGCTCGCATTTTTTTTTCAATTGTTCTGCTCGGCGGTCATATTTCATTTCGTGCTTCCAACAATTGCTGAACAGCTTCGGGGCCAGTTTTTTTTATTTTTTTATCACATTTCGTTGTTGTATTTGTTGTTGCTTTGCGGTTACCAAACTATGCACGGAGACAACAACAATGCGCGCCAAAAACCAAAAGAAAAACCTCGAGTACTCAAATTCAAACTCCACCTCAAGCATTTCAAGTGGCCCCCACTCACCCGCACCGCAAAACCTTCCAAGCCATTTTTGTTGTTTTTTATGTGGGCATGTTCTGAACTGCCTTTTAAAGAGCTCACAGCTCACAGCTCGCAGCTCGCTCATTAGTCGCTGGCCAGGCCAAAAGCGGGCCATTAGTTGAGGTGTTTAGGCCAGACCTGTACCGGGAATCGTTCACTGCGTCCGCTTATTGTGCAACACGTGGCAGGCCCATGTAGATGTAGTGTTGCAATCGAGAGCGCATTAGATGTAAGCTAACGATATACACCGAATATACAAACAAATGAACGCACTCTGGTTGTGGACTAATTGGTATTTAGCAGGTGTTGATTACTGCTTCGGGGTGTGGGAATTTCTTTTTGTATTTTTGTTGCGGGCACCAATACGCCAAACATGATGAACTTACAAAAAGAGTGTTGTGTGAGGTAAAAACCATTGAAAAAACATAGATTAATAAATTCATAACATTTTTATTTTTATATTAGTTAAGTACAAGAAAATATAATATCAATATCAGACAAAGATGAAGAGAAATTACAATTGCATGGCCAGCACTTCCTGGGATCGGCCTTCCTTTCAGACATATCGGGACTCTCTGAAAACTACCCCATGAAACTAGCCACGTTAATCCAATCCACAGAATGAAAAACGCTAGCCTGAACCGATATATAGGCTGAGAAGGATATCCGAAGGGAAGGAATAATCTAACCCAATATGAACCCAAATTGTTAGCTTTTCTTATCTGCTCTCTCTCTCTCCCTCTCTCTCTCTCTCTCTATCACTCTCTCTCTCTCTCTCTGATAGCAACTTCCTTAGTGCTTACAATAATTAATATTGATCTCATTGATGTATTTTTGAAAGCTACTTGATATGTTTTTGCGTCCTTTAATAAGGCTGTCAATTTATTACAACTGCGTGCATAGGAAATAAATACAAAAGTGCCAAATATTATTTTGATATTAATTGGGTGCATTTGACACTGTTAATACTTGCATTAATTTGAAGGCTCATTTTACAAATTTCACGCAATTTTCGTTTGTTTGCATTAAATTTGTCACTCAGGCAGTCATTAAGTCAGTCAGTCAATCAACCCATCAGCTTTTTTGTATTTGCTAGAATAATTTTAATTGGATGTGCTTTAAGGCGAAAAATACAAAAATGTTGTTGTGGCATAACATTCAACAAATGTGTATTGTGGCAAGTAGAATAAAACGAAATTATCCAAACAAAATCAAAGTCAACAACAGTGCTGCACTGTGTATTATTTACTCAGCCCTTTTGTTTTTGATATGGTTTTAAATTAATGTTAATTTCATTAATTAATTGGTTCTGTGCAATATCGATTTCGAGTTTGTGAATGGACAACAAGAGCAAAGATTTTGAGTGCTGCTTCACACAGTTTATCCAAGCAATTAAGCACAAAAATTGACTTATTAATTTATTACCGCAGTTCCACAAAATGCTACAATGAGTGTTTTCATTTGATAGAGGCATTTGTTAAATTGCCAGGAAGCCAATGTTAATAACAACAGCAACTTTAGTCCTGTTAACGCCTCTGCTTCTGCTTCTGCTGTATGTATATGTGTTTGTGGCACTGCTTACTTCCAGCAATGATCCCACACGGTTATGCCGTTACTTATAAGTGTTAAACCTGTCGTCATAAATCAAATAAATCACACAAACTGCTGTTGACGCTCGCACAAAAGTAACGCACATAAAAATAGGCGCCCGATACGTGCGACAATTAATAAGGTTCACTTTTATTTTATTACACAACTTCGATCTGACGTCACAAGCTACGAGCTCTGTATAAATAATCAGAACTTCTGCAGGTGCAGCGAGCAGCGAGCAGCAAAAGCAAATGAGCAAAGTCAAAGCGCACCTTACACAATGTCAGCACTCTCACTCTCTCTCCCACTCTCTCCACGTCTGCATTTGGCACCTCTCACTCTTGTTGTCATTATCAGTTCTTCTTTGAACGACGCCGATGACTGCCTGCTGCTCTGCTCGCACTGCTTTACGATTGTGATATGTCTCGCACATTTTCAATGAAAATCATTTCAGCAGACCTGGGCGCATTGGAAAGCTAATTACAGCGCATCCATACATATAAATAATTACGTATGAGTGTGTAGTAAACGTAATTCACTGTTAGCCAGCAGCTTATTTTGTCTCTTTGCATTTCATCAGCTTCTGTTTTGTGTTTTACAACGAGAGCTGCATATGAAGGATGAGGTGGAGTGGCAGGAAAAGTTTGACTGTTAACTAGCGAGAACTGTTCGCACTTCCTCTCTCTCTCTCTCTCTCTGCTTGTTTTGCTACTTTTGCCCTGTTACCCGCATGTAAAATGCCGTTTAAGTTTAGTTTTTAACAGATGTTTTCGCACGCAATTTGCAAGTGAAAGCCCAAAATGTTATTTGTCTGCAATTTTGCTTTGCGCTTTTTGGTCAGAGTCCAACGAAAAATACGCCCACGCCCACAAAAGACCATAACAGACTGTATAACAGTATAGCAGATATTAATTGCAATGCAAACAGGGGACAGAAACTAATCAACTTTCGCACACCTTTAGTCATGCTCTCTAAGCACCAAAAAAAACCCCCCTCGGCTTCCTCCCAACGCTTGGGTTATGTAAAGCGGTCAAAAGTCGCGCTGACAGCCAAATATTGAAAATAAAGAGTATAAGGTAAAAGCTGATTAGCACAATCATGAGAAAAGTGTGCAACACTTCGGATTTGGCTAAACATAAATTTAACAAACAACACCCAAAAGTGGAAATTACGCGAACAACTTTCACATGATACACAAATATGAAAAATGTAGAGGAACACCCCTGCAAAGTGGGCGTGGCTCCCAATGCCTAACAATGAGACTCGCTGATATTTGCTGTTGTTTAGTTTTTACTATTTTTTTTTTTGTCTTTTGGCACGTGAGCCAATTAATATAACATAAATCTAAGTGCGAGAAGCAGTTTTGTTATGATAAACTTATCTAATGTGTCAGATGTTTCCGACTATCTTATTCAGTTCGATTTAGACAACCCACATGAACACAACACATTTTAAGCTATCCCTAATGAGTTCTACTTTTTTAAATAACTGCCAAAACTTGTAAAAAAAAAAACTTTTTGACCAAAAAGGCTTGCAAAAAAATTGGAAATTTTTTCAATTTATAGCACGTATTGCATGTCTTTATAAAAATGCACTGCTTAACAGTAGAAATGCAAACCCTAATTTTTAGAAAAAATCACTGGCAAAATTCCGAAACAAGTAATAAAATTTACTGGCTCGGGTTTTATATGAGAGTTTATCTGTCGTCTGCCCTGGAAACCGAGTAGCTCAGTGGATGAGTTTTTTCAAAATAATTCATTTGAAGCTATGTAAAATGTGGATATTTGTGGAACTTAAATATATAAATGCTTATTAACAATATGGGTAACAAAAAAACCGATAAAAGAACTCTGATGTCAGAAACATAAAAATAAAACAACGCACAGGGAAATTAGACAAGTTTTCTAAATTTTAGAAAATTCCAACCTGAAATTGAGAAATGTAAACCGTGCTTTTTATAATAAATAAATAAACCGAATAAAAGAGCCCCACAGGTAGCGAATCTACTTAAGTTAAGTTTAGGGCGATTTTCTTATGAGTGTGCAAATATTAATCTACGCTTTGCTGGCGTCGTCGTTTTTTGTACTTGAACACAATGCAATGTTGGCTGCTTTGACTCACTGGTCTCGGTCCACGGGCAATTTGCTAAAAGCCCTTTTAGCACCGGCACTGATGAATAAAAAAGAACAGCTGATTGTGTTGCTGCTGCGGGCTGCATCCGAAATATGCCACCAGGTGCTAATTGGCGATCAATTAGCGGCAACGCTGAAATCGTCGCGGCTTTCACTGACTGCTGACTGCTGACTGCCTCAGAGTCTGCCACTCGACGAGCCGTCTAATCGATTGCGACAGTTCTGCGGCGCCACTATAACCACCCACAACTCTGGAGGAGGGGAAGAGGTGGCAAATACGCTCTTTGGTTTGGTAACCGGAGCATGTTTCAGTCTCAGGGGCCATAAAAAATTCTGCTCGCTAAGTAGCTGGCGTCCATAAATCTGCGCCGTGTGCTGTAGTTAAGGTGATTTACATACTTGCAAGACTCTCTTCCTCCCCCTCAACCCCCCTTGGCATCTTCATCCATTTGTCCCCTACTTTTACAGGTAGTAACTCACTTTCGCTTGTGAAGTTTGCTCGTCGTCTCTGTGTAAAAATAAGCGAAAATAAATTAAATTGAAATTTGTTGCCTCTGCTTGCTGCTTTGGCAAACTTAAAAAACAGACAAACAGTCTTTATAGCGTTTGCCTGCATATTTTATCAAAAACAATCAAATTTTATGCAGCGGCTATAGCAAATTTGCAAAACATCAGCAAACGAAAATCACAAAAAATCTCGGCGAAAATAAAAGTAAATATTTGCGATTTTGGAAAATATGTGTGTACAGCAGTAAAAAGTCTGTGGATGTTGCTGTTTCTCTTTGTTGAGATCTGATTCAAATAAAAATAAATGATGTTGTCCAACGAGCTCGACTAACTGGCACCTCACACCAAAGACTACAGAGAAATCAGGATATTTTACACACACAGATGCAGTCAACAGTTTTCACTTTATTTGCGTCTGCGATTCGAACAAGCCAAATTTCCAATGGATCGTAATCATAATAATAAGACATATGCATCTCATCCAGCCAGCCACACAAATATAAACCATTGAACCGATTTAGTATGCCATTAATGCATTTTGAATTAATTTTCGTACGCTGCTAAATACTTGATTGAACCTAGTGCACATTGTAAGCCACTTTATTGTCTAAAGCTCTGAGATGAAAGACAATTACGATGCTTACGAGTAAGAGTAAAAAAGTTTAATGGTTGCATAAGTCAAATCAGAGTTGTTGACGGACAAACTAGAAAGTCGCAAGCATCATTAAGCAAGATTGATGGGGAGTACGGAATACGGGTACAAATTGAATATTATAAAACTCACCTACTTTTTCATACAGCCCAAACTGATCTCAAAAACTTGCAACTCTTTGGGCAGTGTTAAAAGGCATCATCAAAATAAATAGTATGAAAAAGTACATTTTTTGAAAGGCTTAAAGACAGATGATGACGAGCTCCTCTCTCTCGATCTCTCTCTCTTTCTCTCTCTCTCTCTCTCTCGCTCTCTTTCTCAGTCTTTTCTTGCATTCGGATGATTTTGTTTATTAAAAGGAAAGTGAAATGCAGCACATAATTTCCAGAGAATTGTCCATAAAGAAGGCAAAGTTAATGTTTGGGGAAACCCACCCGCAGTTCAATGGGTGTTAGTTGTGAAAGGAAGCTTGATGGCAAATGGCAAATCAAAAATGGATTTTAATGATAGCCCCATCACCAGGGCTGTGGACAGCCGAACATCGAACACCATCGAACACCATCGAAACTTGAACATCATGTTCGTAAATCATAAATCTCTTGCTATCGTTTCGCTTTTTGGCCCAAAAAAAAAGTCAATGTGTTGCCAGCCACGTGTTACCAGCTGTGCGAACGCAATGCGAATCCCCCAATTTCCCAGGCGTGTTAGGGGCAGCACGTATGTGCGTACTACCCAAGTATTTTTCGATTGATTTTCGGCTAAGCAATGTTGAAGATGACCGCCCGTAGCTGGGGTGCCACCAATCTGAGGCAATCTGGCTGTGGCAGGTGCCCCAGCCCAGCCACTTGTATATCTTGTGACCCCCACAAAAGCTGTAACCAATCGCAAACAACGCGCACCTTTCACTTAATCTAACAGAAATCAATAATAAAAACATTGCAAACTGAGCCGACTGTTTTGTATCTATTTTTTCAGCCTGCTGCCAAATTTTCAAGTCTTCGTAACGAGTTGCATGCCAATCAAATGAATGTGGCTTCCATTTCAAAGTTTGCAGTAGTGGCTTACAATTGGTCAACTTCCTGAATAGTAATGTAAGAAACGTGTTTCGGCCTTATAAGTGTGTCAGGAAGCTACTCCCTCCAAAAAATTAAAAGAGTTAAAAATTATTACTTTTAATTAAAATCTCAAAGTAAATTTGACTTGCAGAAGACCAGCCTGTATTATCTTTCACAGCTAAAATAACTGAGAAAGTGTCAGGACATTCTGATTAGTACGTCAACGTAATAGGATTAAAAAACCGACGTTAAAACAAAACCTGAAAGGAAAATAAAAAAAAAAAAACAATTTTACAGATTTACCAAAAGTTACTCTTTTTGATACAATAAGAAATTTTTTCTACTAAGTTGAAAACAACAAATCGTTTCGCACGGAAAGTTGGGATTTTTAATCATCATCATATTTTTAATTAGACTCATTTATGTTTAAATGGGCTGCAAACAATTCCGCCTCAACAACATTCGCTTGCACTTCTTGCATTTAAAAGTTAACAACATTGTCATGTATGAACGGGTCTTTTGTTTCTCGGACCAATCCTCAGACAATTAAAAGCGTGGCAGAGACAAAAATGCTGTTTTCAATTTAATTATAGTAAGCGTTCAAAAAAGAAATAATCGAGTCCAAACGGGTCTGGACCTGGCCTAGACGGAGCTATGTTTGCCGTACCCCACCCTCTGTGGCTAGCCGCAAAAGCCAAAAGCCAACAAACAACTGGCGGGGCACATGTCTTCAACGTAGTCATTACGTCATGGGGCAGCACGAGAGCCTGCTGCAAGAAACAAAGCGAAAAAAAATAACAAAAAGTTGTAACCATGCACAGCCAACCGCATATTTGTCGTGAGCATTTTGTTACAATTTCAATTTGTTGCTCCAAGACTTGTCTTGGTCTCTTTCGGAGGGGTCGTCCGGGGTCTCATCGAGTTGGGGAGGCTTAGGCGGTGTCTTTTGCCTTTGGTGTTGACGGCATTGGCAACGCTTGGCAACGCTTGGCTCGGAGGCGGCTACTTGCTTCTGTTTTGCTCTTTTTTTTTGTATTTTGAAAGTGCATTTGGTTCGCTCTTGGCCAATATTTGCCAGCAACAACAAAAACCAAATGGCAAAACTTGAACTGCTTTATTGCAGTTTTCGGATTCTTTTCACAGAGCACGCTGGAAGCCGTATACAGTTGCCTTTTTTAGCTGACAATTGCGCAGAGGCAGCGTTACGAGTTGACTTCAAGTGCAAATGTTTTCAGTTTGTAGGAAGTTGTACGTGCAACAACAAACACAGCAAACACTGCTCTGATTGACTGTAGTACGAAAATGTTTTTGCTGCTCAAAAGCTTAAGAAACCACCGAAAACAGACAAACAATTCTCCTCCGGTCTGCAGATATCTAAGCATTTATTAAGCTTACACCGGCTCTTCATTCTTCGTGCACAGCTCTTTCTTACTTATTAGCCATCTCTTAGATCGGATAATGAACTGAAATAATCGCACAGCATGTTTTTCGTTTTACCTGCTCCACAATTCTACGGCTGACCAATCGCTCGTTCAAATTTCGAGCGCTTGGAGAGATCTCGCAGTAAATTGATAATTTTCTTGATTGCATCTAGGAAAATGCGTTCGTCTTACCACTTCCTGACCGCTCCATAAAAATCCCACTGCTGCCCAGCATTTTAAAACATTTGAGCCCCCAGCAGCTCAAGTCGCTCTCAAAGACTCGTAATTTTCGGTGCGTGCAACAGGCTGGCTTCTTGCCGGCTATTGTGGGCTGATGGGGTTTCTAGTATTACGCCTTGACTTTCATATGACAGAACGTCGCAGTATTTGTATTTAAAACTACGCTGAATATCATAAAAAGCTTGAACTGCAACTTGCCATTCAAATTGGTGTCAACCAGTCAACTGGTCGCCAAAGAAAGTGGCGCCAGCTCTAACGCTGCAACAGCAACAGCAGCTGCTGCTGCAACTGCAACTTACCAGGCTGGGGCGCCAAACTAGGTCGCCATCGTCATCGTCTGCAAGGTTTGCAACCCGTTTTGCCGCCGATTGCCGTACACACAAAAAAAAAAAAAAAAAAAACAGCAAAAACTGCACATAAAAACATCAAACAGAATGCATCCTGAGGAAGTTAAGCATTCCCCCCGTCCACTACTCCCTTTTCTTTCTCTCTCTCTCTCTCTCTCTCTTTCTCTCTCGCACTCTCTCGCACTCTCTCTCTTTCCTAACGAGTCTAAGCTGCATTATTGTTTTAAGTTTTATTTGCAGAGCTCCCAACATGCATGCTTTTAATTTTCCGCAAATAGCTTGAAAATTAATTAAGCAATTTCCTGCGCAGCTTTTCTTTTTTCCATCTTTTGCATGCATTTATGCTAATTGTTAGAGACTATTGATTTTAGCTCTGATCGAAGCGGGCGTGGCAGGTGGGCGGCCAGCACCCATACCAAGGTTTGATGATGCCATTCGAGCAAATCGAAGCAGAAACTGATGAAGCCATTCACGTCCAATCTGAGGGCTCCTCTCAAAGCTCTGCGTATAAATAAAACTATGCAGAAAATAATGTTTTAATTTCATAAGTTCACATATACACACACTCTCCAGTAATCATGCCTTAACTTATAAAACTTATAAGCACTTGAAACTCCCTTCAAATAATAATTGTATTTATAATTGAGATTAATTGTATTTAACACCCCCTTAAAATAATAACTAATAAATAAAACTATCCATTGAAAATTAAGTTAACTAAAAATTAAATAATTATATAAATGTAACTTTGTTCGCCAAAAAATTATCTGTACACTCGTCCGATTCCTCGGATACTAATGAAACCATAGACGAATATGGTTCGTATTAGTAAAAGTGGGGGCCTTCAGATGCCAGCAATACCACTTATTTTAACCTGTTTAAGTAACATTCCTTTAATGAAATCATTGGTCTGAGTGTAAGTATTGCAATAGAGTGGAGCAGGCTATCACAAGTTGGTCTTACGCCATGAATATTATTTCGCTTCCCCAAACCCATTTGCAATCAAGTTCGCCTCAAGCGACATTTTCGGTGCGCACCTGAACCAAATTGATAATAACAACACATAACAACATGCACACGCTTATCAGGGCCACAACAGACATCCAGGTTAAAGCTGTCGTCACCCTCAATGCCAAACTTCAACCGCAGCCAGCCCCCCTCCTCCCTCTCCCACCCCCCCTCTCTCTCTCTCTCTGAGAATGGCATTGATGTCCGAGTCATACAGGCGTTAAATGAGAAGCGTTCGACAAGTTGCTCAATGTTGCTGTTGCTGTTGCTGCCTTTGCTGCTGCAGCAGGGATCAGAAATTAGTGTTTCAATGTGCACCTGATGCTCCGCACACACACTTACACACGCACACGCACACACACACAGAGAGACACAGAGACACAGCTAGCAAAAATTAATTGCAATGCCGCAAATGACAGCTACAAGTAGTAAAAGTAAGCAGAAGTTGACTGGAGCTAGTTGGATATATGCGGGGGCGTTGCACGTACGCAAGTTGCAACAAGGATGAGCTCGTTAAAGGAAGCGACAACAACAGCAACGCCAACAACGACAACGACTACAAGCGGCGTCGAGCTGTTGTCGGGTGCGTAAATTCCGTTTTACCATTCTTTTTGTTGTTGTTGATGTTGCTGCTGCTGTTGACACGAAATGTTATTAACATTCGCTGCAAGCAGCACGTGCCATGCCTTCCTTGCCAAAAAGTGGGCGTAAACCGCCCCCCAACACAGATAGGGGACAAGCGCTTTTTGTGTTGAACGTTTTTCTCAGTTGTGGCGGGAAAAAGCGTAAAACTTTTGAGTAAACTGCAATTGGCAATTCTTTGCCAAGCGACCACGCGACACATCCGCATCCGCAGTCCACAATCCACAATCCGCAATCCGCACACCGAATTCAACTTAGGTCCAATCTAAGAGCTGACAAATACAGCAGCTTAGTTAACTAAATGTTACTGGCCAATAGGCGTGCCAGTCCGATACGACAGTTGTGCCCAGTTTGGGCACTTGTTGTGGCAGTTGGACTTTCCCAAAAATGCAACCAAACAAGGCATTTACACAGAAAAACTATTGGGTTAAGCCGCTAAGCCCAGAATACATCGAGGCATAAAATCGACAAAAATATGACTGCATGGAGCATCTGATCTATCGGGTACTTCTCCGAGAGCAGCCGCATTGCTTGCGGATCGCACAGACCCTTGAACTCTTTCCTTGTCTTTTGGAGTGCCAGTTGCCACTCGAATTTAAATTTCTCATTGTTTGGGCCTGAGGTGTAATCTCACGTTAAGTGGGGTGGTTTATGGTCTGCTTAGTGGGTTAACTTAATCTGTACCATTAGTGAGCGATGAGTTATAGTTGTATGTAGATGCATAACTCTGCATTTTCATAAAAAGTAGTTCACTGCTTTAGGTCAGTGCTACATTAAAACGGTTTTGAATTATTCAATTAAATTAAACTAAATTTCAAACAATTTCGAAATGACTTCAAGTACGCATTTCAGTTGAAAACAGTATTTCCAATGGAGTTCGTTTGTCAACTTGTCTTCAAGCGCCGTTCTGCTGTATTTAAAAAAGTTATGTTAATTAAGAATTTGTCTTTAATATTATTTTTTATTCAAGCCTAGTTTGATTTTGAGCATCAATCTTACGAATATTATATTAATATCATTGTCAGAACGAAATTTTAAGTTTTTCTTATAAAGCAAAGATAATTATGTCAAAATAAATTAGTGCGTGCATTTATTCATTTACCCGCAAAGCCCATATTTGCAGAGATTTCCTAAGTTATTACCGTGTCGATCTGTAGATAGCAGTCAGAATTTAGGACAAATCTGATTTGAAATGTGGTCCGCAGCACTCCACTTAGTGCTTACCTGGCACATCAAAGACAAAAAAATGAATAAAATGTGCTGATTTATGGCAACGTTATGACAATTGTTAAGTGAGACTATTAAGAGCGACGCGGAGGCCGAATCAAATTCTGGCCCGTCATAATTGTCGCGAGAAGCCGAACAAATGACAATTAGAGTGTGTTAATCGCTGACAAACCGTAAGCACTGCAGCACGAGGGGTACTCGAAACGTTTGCACGCTGCGTGCACATCGACACCTCGAAGCGGGCAACAGCCGAATTAAAATAACTCAGCAACAAAAACAACAACGACTTGAATTTTGTAGGTGGTACGGGAGCTGCGCTTAATGAATTTGCAGTTACACATTTTGACACAAGTTTTTTTGGGTTGCAATTCCCCTTCCCCCTTTATCCCGTTCCCCCGTCCCTCCCCCATCTGAGCACTACCCGCTTGTTGTTGGCTTGTTGTGTACTTAGGACTTTATGGGGCACACTTGAGAGCCCCGCACGTACCCACTAGATTTTACAACTTAATTACAGGCAGCGCTAATCCAAGCCAAATGAAGCTCGACACTCCACGTTTTCACACAGGTGTAAAATAAAGAAAATGGGTTAGGCCGCATCTGAATGAAGCACCTAAATATGCCACATGCGTCACCGCACGTCACATCACATCACACATCTCCACACAGCCCGTCACAGCCCGTCATGTGGCCAGGTAACAAGTACCAGTTACATAAGTTACGACTTAGTTATGAGCTGGTGGTTATAGAGGTACGATTACTTATAGCATTTTGCATAGGCACATGCTAATTTGGCATTATCAGCAAACACAAATTTTAATATTCGTTTATATTCTACGATCTTCTTATTGTGATAGCAAACAGTCCTTGCAATAAAGAAAGAATTGGAGAATAACATAAACATTATACTAAATACTACATTTTAAATAGAGTTTGCTTAGATTTGACTAATAATCAATCAGATTTGTGAATTAAATGTATTTCATTCAAGTAAAAACACATTTGTAGAATTTACAATTCAGTTTTGTTACAATAATATATTTTAAATATGACTTCACTGATTGTTAAGAAACAATAATCGCATAAATACAATTTACATAAATAGCACAAAATGGTTCCGAAAGTTCAACAGCATTGATTCCATACTTAGCCTATACCAAACCCATATTGAATGCATATTGCTTTTAATATTGGAGTAGTGGAGACGTGGTCACAAATGTTAGGTGATTGATTGATTCGTACTGACCGACGATCTTAAACATTATTTTTTGTTAAGGAAAAAGATCACCGTTTTGATACGATAATGCAAAATCGATCGCAAACTGATCGGAGATTTTTAATATTATAATACTTAAGACCCTTTGCAAATATACACATACATAAGAGTGTTGCATATGCACACAACACAAATTTATTTATATAACTATCCGCAGCATTAAAGCAACATTGTTTTGAGTTACTTTCATTCAGTCAAATAAGCGTAAAACAAACGAGTCAATTGTCTTTTTTGCTTATGCATTTTTATGATGTTGTTGACAATGTTACTTCAACTGCCACAGCTAATGACGATTTTTCCAAGATTGACACTCTTATCCATTGACCATGACCATGACTGTGACTGTGACTGTTCACAGTGAACGGAGGAGTGTGAACAGTGTAGCTGTAACAGCAGCTTAGATTCATGAAAGGAAAGCAGCTGGAAAAAACAATTGTCGCTAATCTTAACAGGGGCTTCAAGGGGCAGTTGCATTTTGCAACGCACGCTTTCTGCGAACTGAAAGCTGCGAACTGAGAGCTGTGAGCTGAGAGCTAAAGGCCCGGGGCAATTTGCAATTGAAAGTTGCAGCGTGGAAAAACCGCAGCGAATGATCGATTTTTTTTGTATCAAAGACTTTCTCAAAGTCCGAATCAGAAATCAGTAAGAGCATGTAGCCAACACATTACGGTAGACGGTCCAGTGCCGTTTTTATGAGATCACGTTCTATTAGATACGTGAAATATTTGCCCAGCATCTACTGATGGATATGCAACTGTCATGCCATCGACGAGCCAGCGAGATGGAGAGAGAAAGCGGGAGCAGGAGCGGGAGCGGGAGCGGGAGAAAAGGAGCGGGACAACTGTATGCTTGACTGAATAGCTGGCACGTTCAACTTGGACCAAGTGCGTGTTTAACGCTACTTTGGTTAACAGCGCCAGGCCGATATACAATATTATTATCCATTGTAACTGTTGTGCCACCGCCAAGAGCAGCTGTAAATGTGGTTGCTGTTGATGCTGTGTCGGGGGCAGTGCCATATCCAAAGACGACGGCTTGTGTTTAATAATCGTATTCGTAAAATGATTACCCATTATGCTTTGAGTGGCTTTCAGCGATTCAACGCGAAAGTCAATAACATTTTGGGCAAATTATATTTCATACTTTGAATTGGGTAAATTGGGATTTTATATTAATTATTATCAGTGCCATTATTTGTATAATTTGCGATAGGTAAATTAAATCAATAGGTAATATAAAAAATTCGCTAAATACCTTTAATTGGGATTTTAATGAGACCAAACTAATTAACGAGTTAATTCAATTGAGAAGTAAAATATGCATGCATACGAATAATTAAATAGCATTAACACAAGTATTGAAAAATGACGAGAGTTCTCGACTGGGTACTGATTTATGGATGATACTGGGTATCACTGATATTAATCGGCAAAGTATTTGGTTGGTTTTCAAATCGCATAAATTTCAAACAATGTCAAAGTTGTACGAGAGTTTTAAACCTGATTTGATTTTATGATTTTGCGGCCCACAACTAACATAATAATTTTGTGTTAACTACTAACTAACTACTAACCAAATACATTAATAAATATATTAAATCATGTAGACTCAGTCAGCGTTAGACTCGTACATGAAGCAGTTGCCAATTGCAAGCTGGGCAAGTTTCTTTGCAACGACTTCCAATTAAACTATTATCTCGGGCCTGAAATCACAGTTATGACGCAGCGCTGAGGACTCAAAGTTGGCAACAGACTGTAAAGAATAATCTCTGTACAATTGTAATTAAAGCGGGCTACGTGCTTCTCTACTGGCAGCCAAAAGTAAACTGACTTTGACCAAAAAATGCGTAAGAAATCGGTAAAAATAAAACGAGTCAAAGATTGGCGGAGGAAGTCTGAAGACTAAAGAGAGCTGAAGTATCGAAATACACAAAAATACAAACGTGTTCGTTACTTCTTCAGTCTGATTGGACCAATTGAATAATTGCATTGCTTTTGACTTTTTTGAATCTGCGTGACGCTTCGAAAGCAAATAGACCAAAATGAATGGCAAGCGGCTATAAATAAATAGAGAGTAATAATAATAGCAATAATAATGTAATGCTTATTTTGATTAGAAAGTTGTATAATCCCTGAGAGCTGCGACTCACAGCATGTGAATTTTTTACGCAATTGTTTTTAGGTTTGTTTTGATTACTTTTTGTTTTGTTTTGTTTTCTGTTTTGCACTAGGCCGCCAGTTAGTTAGTTATTGTATAAGTAGCTACACCACAATAACAACACAAACAACAACAATGACAAACACAGCATTTTCATGCCGCATGAAGACAGAGCTTGGCATATGATTTAATTGAAGTCTGTAAAAATAACAGCAACAACATTAAGCACCCTCTGGTAAGCAACGCCTGAGAGGAAAAAGATTTGGTTGAGAGACTGTAAACTGAAACCGAAACTGAAACTGAAATTGAATCTGAAAACTAAAAGCTGCGAAACTGTGCAATTGTGCTTATTTTAATTTAAATTTAGTAATCGTATACCAAATTTTAAGTACATATTTTTTCTCTTCATTTTAATAACGCAACACTGTCGGCATTTAAAAACACATCAACGAAAATGTAAGGCACGAGAAAATCAGCGAAAAAAAATAATTACCACAACAAAGTAATTGTCATTATTGTGAGCGTACAGAAATAACAGTAAAAATCAACAAACTAACGAAAAATTGCTGCCAAAAATAGCAAAAGTGGTCCATTGTTTTACGTTTGACCCCTGCAAGTGAATTTGTAGGGCTCGAGATACTTCTCAGTTGGACAGCGCTTGGACATTTAACTCGTTAAATGACTCGTGACCAACTCTTGACCGTCAGATGTTTTCCCACCACCCTTCTATGCAATTCTCATAGTTTTAAGTATTCAAAATGAAACTTAAAATGGCCATTTCATCTTTCCAGGCTTGCACATTTTTATCCACATGCACATTTAAATAAGTGCAGATGCTGATGCAGATTCCCCTTCTTAAATAGCAACTTTCTGTGTATTGATTTTATACGTGTATTATTTATATATCTTACAAAGAAAGTGGATTTTGCAAAATATAGATTCTATCGAACGATTTATGGGTAAAGCTTAAAACAACAATGTCGTAATTAACTAATAAATTGGTAAGAAAAGAAAGTAAAGTCATATTAAATTTTTATTAACGGTGCGACCTTCTTTAATTTCTTGTACAAAACTCTCAGCTGATAAATCTTCATTAATACGTCTTTGTCAAATCTATCAGAGAAATATAATTGGAATAGGTTTTGCTATGTGGTTGTTACTTATGCTTAATACTAGATTGTATCATCTTTATTTTGGCAACTCTTTTTCTGCCTGTCTTTCTCTCAACGTTACTTAAAAATGTTTCTCCAACTGACCTTACCAAACCTATTCTGTTCCACTTTTGTGTGCCTCGTAATTTCAGTTTATCGCTCAGCCATGACACTTATCCATAAATCTATCAGATTTACAAGCAACACCTTTCACAGAGCTCTTAAGCTTGCAGAAAACAATCTTCGAGGGCCTCAAAAACTGATCTCAGTTGCCAATAGCAAATGATCGCTGCCTGAAGTTGTGGCCATAATTATATGAACTCAAGCGAAAGGTTTCCACGCATGCGATTAACAATTGCCAGGCAAAAAATCAACATAAGTTTATTGAACTTTGGTAAAGCAAATGCAAATTTAAGCATTACTTTTTTGGCATTTCAAATTAACCAAATCATCCTCTGACCTGGGGCGAAACTAGTTATGTATAAAAAGCCGATTTCAACTCTATGCGGTTGTTGGTGTTTGTTAATGTTAATGACCATGTAGAATTTTTGGTCAAAGTCAGGGCCATGAATGCTTCGGCAAATGTGAACAGATATTCAGTATTCATAATTCTTTGGCTCCGCCGAGTTCTTTGAACCTGCTAAGCCACTTCAGAACAGCAGCCCGCGGGCCAGTAAATTTAACTAACCGATCTTCGAACCAACTTCGCCGGGTTCAAACACCTTTCAAAACACGTCTAATGACTTGAAGTATTAACGGATTGCGTCGAACTGTTGCTGTTGCTGTTGCTTTTGATTTTGATTTTGCTTTTGCTTATGCTGTGGCTAAATTGTTTGCCACACGCTGCGTGCGCCATCTGCGTTTGAGGTTACAAAGATTGCGCAAATGATCAGACACTAAAATACTCAATCACAGAATGGCCTGAACATATTTCCAAACTGCACTCGCTCTGGTCTGGTCTGCTCTCGAAGTCGTCGTCTAGTTGCATGTGCAACTCCAGCTGTACCCCATGTCGAAAATATCAGTCAAGCAACCCATTCGCGAATTGTTTGTTTCTTATGCTCAATTTGCTTAGTGCTGTTCGCTATTTACACTTGCCGTTACAGTTTGATTAGTTGGAAAATTTGCCATCATTTAATGAAGTTACTAATGATGCAGTGGTGCTTGCGTACAATGAACGGAAATTGCGAGCAATTTGCATGCAGCGTCTATTGTTATATTTGTGCATCAAGTCCATGATTGCCTAGCCAATAGTGGAAGTGAAAGGCGCTCCTTATAAATATATCAACATATGCAATATTGAGCTGCTGCAACGAGCGATATGATTGTTTCCTAAGAGAATAGTATAATAGTAAAGCAATTGCAGTAATTGTTAATAAATTCAATTAAAAAAATGAATAATCGTTCGCCGGATCTACCCTATCTGCCTCCGTTTAAAATTGTTGCAATAAAAATAACAGTGACAGCCTTTCCCTTGTTGACCGAGATCCATCATTGCCTTAAAAATAAAAATCTTCAAATTTTTCTCTTTTATCGGATCTCCGTCGGCCTGGCTGTCTGTTTAAATTTTGTATTGTAATTTAGATTGGAAAAGTCCGATAATGAATGCTGTTTTCGTCTCAAATAGCGACTAAAAAGCAGTTGCATCTTCTTCTCTTTCACTTTGATCTATCGTTTCAGTATCATATTAAAAAGAATGATCCGTTCATTTTTGGATTGCTACTCCCAGTAATCCACACTTTCCCCAATATGCAATATCATCATGTGCCGCTCCCACGATCCCAAACACATACAGAATGCAGAGAAATAGAGCTCTAACTCGAACTCGAACTCGAACTCGTTGCTCAGTGGAACACACAAAAAACGCTAACGAATCAAGTGTAGGTCCCTAATGGCAGGCACATGTGCTACGTGGCAGCAAACGAGCTGCAGTCACCAGCCGCCAGTCGACAGTCGCCAACTGGCAGTCAGCAAGTCAAACTCAAACTCAAACTCAAACTGAAACTCAAACTGAAACTGGTATCCAAACAGAATCCGCATTCAGCGACAGCGCACAATGTGTTCTAGCAAATGTCCGAAAAAGAAATCGACGCAGTCACGTAAAATTATTTTAATAATCACATAACTTTCGGCATTTACACGCCGTGCGACCCAATGGGAATTAGAGTCGTGCAGGGAGTATACGAAAAAAACAAAATGTCAATAGTAAACAACAACAAGACAAAGTCAAAGTTGCTGAAGGGGAACGAGGGATGGGAGAGGTCGAGATCCGAGGGAGCTCTTAAGTGGGATTTGCGGCATTCTTTAGTGTCAACTTTAACAATAAGTTGCTGCAGAAAGATGAGTGGTGAGTGTTGTGCTGCCAATGAATGGGTGTGTGGTGGCCAGAATAGTCGTCAAACAAAACACATACCTAAATATACACATACATGTACATATTCATAAGTAAGAAACTTTCGATATCAACTGTGCCACAGTACTGCTAATGAAATAAAAACCTTCGGCCAGTGGAGCTGCGAGCTTCAGTGGAATGCGCACAGCAGGTGGCCAGAAGTTAGAGCGCCTTATGGCCAAACCAGTGACGATGTATCCGTCAGATACATTTCAGTGGCCTACCTGCCTACTTGCCTACACCTGTGTCTCTGTCTGCCAGTCTGCCTCACTTCCAGTTAGCTCGGCTTCGCATGCCAAATGAAAGTTAGCTTTTCGCTCTAGGTCTGTGATTTGGCCCAGGAATATAGCTGGTCCAGTGAATTCAGCTATACTTGGTCACTGTCCCAGGCGGCGACTCTACTTGCAACCGCTCTGTGAAGGCAGAGCAGTCATTTGAAATAAATTACTTTTTGCACCTGATCAAAACCAAGCCGGCAACTGGCCGGGCAACTGCAACAAGTCGTACAACTCCGCAAAAGTCTGCCTAGAATTTTTTGCCTATGGCCGCATTTATTGTCATTATAATTTTGATACTAGTTGTGACTCCTTTTGTTGTTTCTTTTTTCTATGCTGTTGCTTCTGTTGCTGTTGCTGCTGCTGTTGCTGCTGAGGCTGCTGGTTCTCCTATCTGCCAGCAGATGTATGCCAACAAAAGCAGTATAAAATTTGTTACATTTCATATTTTTTTTGTTTCCTTTGTGAATCCACGACAGCTGCATTAAAAAAGTTGCCCAAAGAAAACAGTTCACATTGCAATTTCGACTTGGTTTATTTCTGCTGCTTTGTTAGCTTTGTTTTGTTATCAACGAGCCAAATGGAAAATATAAACTACAAAACAAAATAACTAGCGAAAATGTAGCAAAAAGTGACCAGACGAAAATGGGCGTGGGACCAAAAAGGGCTTGTTTCCGGTCCGCTGTGACCGGCTTAGCCCTTATGGAGAGGAACCAACCTACCAACAGAATTGTTGCTGCATAACTTTGTTGGAGTGCTCAAAACAATCATGAAAATATTTTCGCCATTTTAATCTCTTAAACTAAACTAAAAGCAATTTAAATCTAAATTGTTTTAAATTATTGGACTTGGAATTTAGTAGAATGCTAATCTGATGTGGCTGAAATCGTCCATCAAAATAGATGAAAATCGAGATCAATCAAAATTATTACTTACTGCAAATTAAAGTCTTAAATAAATTACTTGTCATCATGCGATGTTCACAAATTATAATCCTTTAAATGTATACATTAAATAATTTAAATTCCTCAAATTGCGAACAGCTGTAGGTAACACAAGTATGACGCCAGCTTAAGAACCCCACTGGGCAGTCTGTAAGCCTCCTCTTCCATATTGTTTGTTAATTTCTTGTATAATTTTTATAGTTGCTTTCTTTGCTGCACTTCGTTTGCTGGTCGCCTTGCTTCATTTTCTCTGCTGTTTTGTTTTGGCTTTTCAGAACTTAATTAAATGTTGTCACAGCGCACACTTTGTAGTCTGCGCTGGGGCAGCAAAAGGACAACCAATGGGTGCAAGAGCTGTAGCAAACAGTGCTGGCGGAGGGGGTGTTAAATAGGGTGTGCAAAGTAAAGTACGGGGTGGGGTGGGGGTGGTTGTGGGGTTAGTTCCTAAGTCTGTGTGTGACGGCCATTCGAAGTGTAAATGAAATAATAGCTGCTAAAAACCAATTTGGCGTAAATTACAAAAGCTTAACGGGTACACAAATAGAATGTTCCAGCTGAAAAGGGGGCGACCTTTGACTAACAATGTTTCCCTTTTTTTAATTTTTTACTTTTGTTTATTTCGCAGTTCCGTCGAGCTGATCGCACTTCTGGCCATATCGTGCACCTTTTTTCTGTTCATGCACACAAGCAAATTGAACAGTCGCCTGAAGGAAATGGAGGTGAAGCTGCAACCATCCGAGTTCTCGGCCCTGGGACTAACTGGCAATCACATAAGCGGACATGATGCGGGCAGTAAGTATCCGAGATACAAATCTAAATATAAACACAACACAACACAACACAACACAAACACT
This sequence comes from Drosophila picticornis, assembly GCA_035043845.1. Classification (NCBI taxonomy): domain Eukaryota; kingdom Metazoa; phylum Arthropoda; class Insecta; order Diptera; family Drosophilidae; genus Drosophila; species Drosophila picticornis. The sequence continues at coordinate 23,389,433 of JAWNMR010000122.1, read as the reverse complement.
GAACGCATCTTATAGCCGGACTTGTCTGAGACAAGGCCTCGGTCCAGAACTATGTCAAAGTTTTCGCTCGATTGTACATGCTGCATGCGTAGATACAGATACAAATGCAGCTGTCAGATAAGCGTCTATGCACAGGAAGCCAAAAACACCCATTCAAAATTCTCTGCGGCTATGCTCAATTGATTTTTAATGACCACATTGACCCAGCCTATAAACACAACTACAAATGATATTTGTTTGTGCAATTTTTTCGCTGGAAGCCATAAATATTCTGAACGTTTTAAGCCAAATTAGAGCGCTATGCTTTATGCATGTATAAATTATCTCGACACACGCACATCTACAAAACATACCCACCAAAACGTTGGTAAATTAAAATGAACATAATGAATATATATTTGGATATGGGTGCAATATAATATATGTATGAACTCGCAAAATGCATCGCAAAACAGGTAAGAATGCAGTAGTCCAGTGAGCTCGACTACGAAATAGCCTTAGTCAACTGTAGAATATATTCAAACGTACAGGTAATCTCAGGAGACAGGGCTCTGCAGAATACACTCAGTGGATCAGTAGTTGATAAATAAAATGCATATGCATATTATGTCTTAATTAGGAGATTCTTCCTTTAACATTGTAAAACTTATTGCTATCGAAAATCGAAATGTATTCGAGAAACGGAGGCAGCTATCGATAAAATAAAGCAAACTTGATCTGCGTCGGGTAACCGCCAACATATATTCTAAATTTCTAGCTCTTGTAGCCTTAGAGATCCGCGTGTTCAGACGGACAGATGGACATGGCTATGTCTGATCAAGAATATATATACTTTATGGGGTCTGAGATGCTTTCCTTCTGCCTGTTACATACTTTTGCACAAAGCCATTATAAATTTTTTACCCATTTTTAATTGGTTCAGGGTATAAAAATAATATATATATACGAGTTGGAGAACGAGGTCATTCATATTATTAATTATTTAGATATATTTATTCATATTATTAATTATTTATTTATGCCAGCGAGCGAGCACCTTTCCCAACGGATCCATTTTAGGGGTCGTAACGCCAATTTAACCTTTTGACATGCGTTAAGCATCCAAAAAAGGCTATTACAGTAAATACAAGCAAATATACAACATGTATGTGTGTATGCGTGTATGTGCATAAATAATGCAGCGTATTAAAATATATTTATTAGTTTAGTTATTAATTATGCATGGGTCAACGGCACACAGAGTGAATTTATAAACAGCGGAAATTGTGTATTCTCCTATTCTATGTAAATTATTTAAGCTTCAAATATGTTAAATACTAAATGAATTGATTTAATCGCATTTCATTTATCCATAATGGCTTATTAAGTACAATGTGGTATATTATATAATTTAGACTTGCTAATTATTTAAATACACGTAGACGTGCATACGAAGTTCGAGTCAATATTTAAAATATTTCGGTAAAGTCATCACGGATATTCCTTCCCAAATGGTTTCAGTAGCCAGTGCTTTTGGTGAGCTTTGAATAATGATGTTAGATATATGCTGAGCCGCAGAGAATAAAATTGTGCACAATGTTTCAACAATAATCAATACATATTCGAGCTGTGGAACACTTCACTTCCATTGACTCGTCTCATTTAATTTCGGGCCGCAGTTGGTCTGTAAAAGATATATCTAATTTCAAATGTCACTTGAAGGTTGAGAAGCACTTGACACATAAAAACATACATATTTTTGCAGGGCGCAGCGACTCTGAACCGCTTGCCCCACTTGAGTCAACAGGTACCAATTCTAATCTCTTCATCGGAACGCTGCTTAATCGACTGCGAACCAAACACAAACTTTGATTCAGCCAACTAACTAATAACTCTATTATTAGCTGAGTTGCAACTGTGGAATACTTTCATATATACTCACGATACGAAATCAAATCTAACTTTCCGCTTGCAAAACCCTAATTTCGATGCCGGAAGCTTTGGTACGCCTAGGCCTGCAATCCATTTGCAAATTAGTTTAAACTGCCTGCCGCAGCTGCCACTGACGAAATGCGGGTATGCCACAACCTGAACCGTAGACGGGGTCGGAGGGAGTCAGCCGCACGGCTTTTTCGCGCCTAAGTGCGGTGATTGCCAGAAACAAAACTCAGCTGAACACTGCACACTGCTTATAAAGTTAAATACATTTTTGTTACTATCTGTATTGCATTACTATTCAATTTGCTTATGATTTTATTCGGAACGGGTAAACAGCAGTGACAGTAACAATTCAATCACAGTAAGTCCTCTGAAACGAATTATTACTTCGAGAATGTAATTATTATTTCAGAAAATTATGATTTCTTTGAGTTTTACTAACTACTCCTAAACATTGAATGTTGATAGCAGAATACAAAATAAAACATTATAAACATTGCTTAAAAATTGTATAATTTATAAAGTAAATGGACTATACATTTTAGCAGTCTAAACGCAGATGTTGCAAGGTTTAAATATGTAGGAACAGTAAAGTGATATGATGAATTAAATGCGTAATACTAACTGACCGAAAAAAAAATAATTCCCTTCAACGTCATATTATGTAAAAAGCCCCATCTATTCAACTAGTTCGTTTTTATGTTTGATTCCACAAAATAATAATTTTATTACAAAAGATAGATTTATTTAAACAACCACTTTTTTGTTTATCTGACGCCGCATTAAATAAATTATTAATTTTAATTGAAAATAATGGAATGCCAAACTAAAAGGCTTTTTCAGCGGGAAATTTTGTTCTTCCTCTAAATTAAATGAAGTTCAAGCTTTACTTATCAACTTAATTTAATTTGTTTTGTGCCCTTAATAATAAAACCTGAACCACTATGCAACGATCAAGTGATCATGCTGATGATGGCATCGACTGCGACTGCAACTCCAACTCCTGATGAGCTCCAATATGCTGTCATCGTGCAGCTGCTGCCAAATCCATTGTTACGGCTGCTTTGTTGCTGCCACTGCGCACGCGTCAATTGCGGCGCTGCCAGTCGTGCAGAAGGCCAGACGACAGATACAAATTGCTGGTTAGGCCCGAGCAATGCGAAATGGCTAATAGCTAATGGCTAATGGCCAAAAATGAAAGAAAACCTTGTCTTGACGCTGATGAGATTTTCCGTCGTTTGCTCACAAATAAAAAATAAAAGTGTTAAAGCCTTTTAGCTTCAGCTAACCATTCATTCATAAATATCGCACATAATTGACTCACAAGACGAAGAGTCGAATGTGACTTCGAAAACAAACAATTACGAGTGCTCAATGTACTCACGTAAGTCAAGTTGATGACATCTCAAGTTGCCAGTTTTGTTTCTCTTTTTTATGAGGCAACTTTAGCAGCATTGAACTTGACTTGGGCTAATTACTGATGAAGGCGAAGTTGAGTTTTCAATTGAGTTGTTAATTATACCAAGTTGTTTGCTTTGCTGAGCAACTGGTAAAAATCAGTGTGTACTAATCAGAGCTTTTTTATTATATCTTTTTAGATTAATTCTAATGATTTTCATACTTAATACATTATGAACAAATATATACATGTTTTAGGTTTGAAAAATAAACATGGATTACACGAATTTACTTATTCAACTATGGAAAGCGGCAAAGCTTAAGCCGATTTCATATTTTTATTTTTTTATTATTATTTTTTTGTGGTTGTTAACACAAACTTCTTTTTGAATTGGAGCACTAGATAGACACTTAATAAGGAAGTTAGCCTTCGGGCTTGGCTGTTGTAAATGGAGCGAGACGCATAAAGCAACAGCAACTTTTTGCAAGAATTCGACCCAATAGTGAGGCTGCTGTGCAATATGGTCAAGAAAATAGATAAAAACGGGTTAAGAGCTAACAAATAAACTTCGAAATAATTTATTATGTTTAGTTTTACGTTTTTTGATCGAACGTTTTATATAAATTAATACATTGTTAAGCACCCTTAAGTTAAGTGGCAAATTGCACAAAAAGGAAAACCAAGACTAAAACTTTAATTTACTTTGATTGCTTCACTCACATTGTAAGCAAGTATTTGTGAACTTCAGCTTTTGGTGCCTCTGCACCCCTTGATTGAGTGGGTAGTACGTAAACTCATTACGAGACTTTTTGTTCTTTGAAATGTGGTTCACCTTCGTTGAATACAGAATTGGCCAATAGCCGGAGATAAACGTAGTCTGTCAATGACTTGAGAATGAGGCGTAACTGAGAGGGTGTAACTAGTGCAGTTGCATGAGAAACATGCATGTAACCCAATTTCAAGACCACACAAAAAGTGCCAGAAAACTTAAAGCAAAAAGCTTCTCAGGTCTGAGGCGTTTGCAGGCCAAAAACAAAGAAAAAATGTATTTCATTTTGGTTCAGTGACTTGAATACGGCAATGATGTGAGTAAATAAAACCAGTTCGACTTGCCGACTTTCATTCAGATTTTTCAGTGAAACTGACCAATGGCCAAAAGCAGAGCATATCCAAAACGAATCTGAATCTGGTTTATAGGCATTGGATTTGGTCTCGAATTACGACGACTTCCTTATTCATCAGGCTCAAGTGGGAAATTATGAAATGATCAGCAGCAACACGAAAGCGAGCATATCCACACTCCACCTGAATCCACATCACCCATCACACTCTCCATTTCACTCGGCTTCACTCGGATCGAACAATATCCAAGACTTTTCCGCTTGTCCAAATGCCGAATTGCAGTCATTTAGTGTGCAATTGCAAGCTCTTAACTTGCAACTTGTAGCTGATGATGCCGCCGCTATCTACGCCACGGCCTGACATATGCAAAGTCATTAAAATTCGTATTAATCTCGCAGTGTTTAGTATTTAAGCGGAATACCTTGACACTTCTGAAAGGACTTGATTAGCAGACTTTACAAATCGTTGATAGTAAAATTAATGATTGCAATTACGTTTCACCGGTTATTGATCGCCAGATAGGAAGCTCATCCTGCACACAAAACCAAGTCTCGGGAAAGTGAAAGGAATCATCGTAGCGTGCATACATATGAATTGCACACACATTTATTTACCATTATTACCGACTTGCGAGTAGCTCTTGCAAATTGAGTGCACTTCCCAGTCAAAATATTGCATAAGCACTTGGCGAAAAGTAAAAGTATTGACTGCAGTCAAAGGAACCAGCCAGCACTGCCCAGAGATCGCCGACAAAGCTGAAAAGTATTTAAAAATCAAATTTGGGTCTTTCACATATAAGCATACAAAAGAGCTAAAAATCAAATAGTAAATTGACATTCTATAAAATATGTATACCGTATAAGTCATTATTGTTCCACTTTTTATTTCTTATTATTAAACAAAAAACCAATCACCCTGAAATTAAGAAAATCGTCTTAAATCTAAATCATTTCTAACTAAACGAAATACAATTTATAAATATAAGAAATTTTTTTTTTTATGGTAAAGAAAATAAAAAATTAAAATGCAAGGCCTAATTTATATAAGCATCTATTTCGATTTTTAGAAAATGTAAATTAAATTTGCATCTCGGATATCATGATACAGTTTAGTTGTTGTCTGCCTTAAAGCGCGCGTAGCTCAGTTGAAAGTATATGTTATAAATGAGCAATAATAATAGTAACAAAAAGCTAATATATGTATTCATATAAAAAACACCCTGGAATTTTATAACTTTTGTCTTAATTTTGTAAAAGAAAAAAACATGGTTTTTAGAAAAAAAAATATTCTTAAACAATAAGGCGTGTTACTTTGTGCACGACGATTTTGTATCTGAGTGTATGTACTACCTTGACTTTGGACACATGAACATACATTTTTTTAAGAAGATCCTGAGAAATATTTATGGTAATAATTGATAGTTATGGAATGATCTTGTGGTCTCTTAATTTATTTTAGAGTAATATTTCTCACACAATGTAAAATTGTAATGTAAAAATTGTTCGTAATTCTTTAATTCTCCAAAGTCTTTTAAAATCCATATATACATATTTAAAACAACGTTGTGTGTTGCAATTTCAGAGCCCGATGACATTAATACGCTGCATGGCACATATCAATATCTGAAAAGCACCGGTCAGGTAAGCTAACCTTATATTTACTTGAATATATCAGCCGCATTTGCCATGTGTCATACTTCGTCGAAAACATTATTACATATACATTCTGGTTGGCCATTAAAATCTTCGCAGCCATCCAAGGCATCAAAGTCGAGCTACGACTCGTTGGAAAGGTAGCTTCAACTCCTTGGTGTTTGATATTTACTTCAAGTGTGTCTTGCCTGCTGTTTGTCTCTCGCTCTCGCTCTCTCCCTCTGTCTACATAATAAGCGCGTGCTCATTTAGTTCCACATCGAAAGTCGCTCATTGAACGTCATAGCAATCTCTCTCTCTCTCTCTCGCACTCGCTCTCTCTCTCTCGATCACACAATGCAGTCATACACATACACATACAACACAAAAATAAACACACTATATTACATATATATATATATACATATACGAATATGAGTTGGTTTATAGATTTTTCACTATATCTACGTCTCTCGGATGCTCTCTATGGGACTCTCTCTACACTAACACAAAACTATACTTTGACTCAGTCTTGGAATTTTTTAAGCGCAGTCTTTTTTTTTTGCATCTTGAAGTAATTGAGTTAGTTGCCAGGTGAGGCAGTTGCGACATAGAAGCGATAGAAATTCGATTTATAATTATTAAACATTAAACGTGAAAAAGGTAAGTCCACGGGGAGGATTATAATTTAGCGTTGGCGTTGCTGAATTTATACAGAAAATAACCTGTGGTCAGGCCAGAGCGACAGCTTAGTTAAATGGTTGTCACCTGAATATTGCCCCACTGTCCAAATGCGCATGTTGCTTCAGCCAAAATGCGCCTAAAGCGTCCTACCTATCTAAGTGTACTACTTACTTGTGCTACCCACCTGCCCTGGTGCCAGTGAGACCTGTGGCTGTGTCTGTGATTGAGATTGTGGACGTGAACAGGCGCATCCACTTTTGCAATGCGACAGCTGCAACGCATGACCAGCTGAACAACAGGCAGCAAGCATAAGTGGATAAACTATTCTTTAATAGAGTGCCAAAGACGGCCAGCGAGAAGCTGATGGAGCTGCGCAAGCTGTTGGCCAACGCAAAAAATTCCAGGCGCGTCATGATCCCAAACAACTATTCGAAACGATACTCATAGATACCGGCTATTCACGCAATTAACTTGAAACGGAGTTACTCAATCGCAGCACACCCAATTCATATACAAAGCACATGGCCTTTCTTGATCTTTGAAGCCCTGGGCAATTGATATTAATTTGGCGCAGCATCCAATCGAGTAGTTGGTAGTTGGCGCCTTGTGTGAGCATATTTTGGGGTTCCTTACGAAAGGCCAAAATTGCCATTGTTTCACAAGGATTTCAATGGAGAATTTTGGAACACAATTCGCATTTTTTTTTTTTTTTGTTTTTGTGGCCAACAGATTGCTCAATGTACTTTCTGTGCAAAAGAGATCCGACTTTTACTAGGCATTATGAAAAAATCGACCAGCTCTTCCCTGATATAGCTGTTTGATGTTGATGATTTGTTCGTCGAAATAAATTAAATGATAATTGATTAAGTATTGTTCGGAAGTCTTGGTTGACAAAAAATTTTTTAAAGAAAAGGTTAAAAAAAAAAAACAAAAGTCTATGCTGGCAGTTAGATAATAAAGTGATTGATGATGAATGATGTTGATAATATATAAGTTCTTATCGATTTTTATTGTATTGTTATCGGCGTGGTACTCCAATCCTTGCACTTGGTCTGACGCAGACTAAATCTAGTCAATATACTCACCAACCTTCGGTATCAGATGTTTCTTGATAAACTCGTGTTTTGAAATGAGCACTGTGATTGATTACACAGAGAGCTATCGCAGCCGAGTTGTTCTTAAGCTCAAACCACAGCCCAAAACTTTCTCAGATCGTTTAACTAGAAGGAGGAAATGCAGTCACCCAAAAGGAATGAAGAATACGCATACCTCACTGAGCGTCCTGGAGGCATATACACCATATACCATATACCATATATATATATATATATATATATATATAGTTAGCGGATAAAACATAAAAAAAAAATTAAGAGCTACCCTAACTTTCGAACTGCTTTGCGTTTTCAACTCATGCAAGTCACCTAATCTGTATCTCATTGCTGGTTGTAGATAGTTGACTGGAACTAAACTCTAATCGAAAGCCTACTCCATGCAGAAACGTCGACACAATGTGCACGCACCAAGAAACAGCAAGGAACTGGAAGAAGTTGATAATAATCAAAGAGATAATCATTTGTTAATGGACCAACACGATAAGCAGTTGGCGATGCCAAGGAAAAAGCATTTTCCTCACTTTGATGATAACGATGACGATATTGAAAATGATGCTGACGCTGATTATGGCCCTGAGGGTGATGATGACCATGGCTATAATAAGGCAGCGGATATGCTGAATAATACCAAAAACGCTGATGTGGACTTTGTCTTTTTTAATCGCGTTCCCAAAGTGGGCAGCCAATCGCTGATGGAGCTGATGCGTCGTCTGGGAAAGATAAATGGCTTTGTCCATGCTCGCAATCCAGGCAGCGTTAAGGAGGCTATTGTGTTGCGAAAAGAAGCCCAGAAAGATCTCATTGGAGATCTGCTCACACGCCACAAGCCGCACGTCTATAGTCAGCACGTTGCCTACATCAACTTCACCCGATTCCATATGCCTCGACCTATCTATATCAATCTGGTACGTGATCCCATTGAGCGTATTATCAGTTGGCATTATTATATTCGTGCCCGTTGGTATTACAATGACATGAAAGCCAAACTGGGTCCAGAATCCATAACAATGCCACCGGATGAGTTTCTCAATCTCGATCTGGACACTTGCGTGCGAAATAAAGATCGGTATTGCACGTTTGAGCAAATGCAGACGTTCAATCCCGTCGGTGATCATCGCAGGCAAACCTTGTTCTTCTGCGGCATGAACAAGAAGTTATGCATGTAAGTAATACTATTGGATCTGGGAAAAGCGCATAGCACTCAACTAAAATCCAAAACAATAATACTGTGATAGGCCCTTCAACTCGAAAATGGCCATGCAGAAGGCCAAGCGCACTGTGGAGTCGGAGTACGCGGTGGTTGGCACCTGGGAGGATACGAACATCACATTAACAGTGTTGGAGCATTACATACCGCGTTATTTTCGCAACGCCAAGGTGGCATATTATCGTAAGCATTTGAAATTCTTTTAGTGGGAAATGCATTTTTAACCTATTGCTGATATTGTAGTGGGTAAGGAAAACCTTTCGCGCATCAATCGCAACAACGTCACACGCATCGTTAGCGATGAGACGCGTCAGATACTGCGCACGAATCTGACCAACGAGATTGAGTTCTACGAGTTTTGCAAGCAACGTCTGTATCTGCAATATGCGGCCCTCGATCATGGCAGAAGTTTTGGTGAGGACGACTATCTGCTAATGCCACAGCTTCACGGTCAAGCTGATGAAGACGAATATTAAGCAAAAATGTTATTCATAAGTTAAGCTGTGCCAACTACTTCAATACAATAAATTCCTAACTTCAATTACACATGCATAACGGCTAATTCCTCAGTATTCTCAGAATTAAACTGTATTCGTGTAGACGTCGCTCTCATTAGCTCTCTCCCTGCACTTAAGACTCTACACTTGTACTCTGTATAGCTGCTGCGACTCAATCCCATACACCATATTGATCAACCGCGGGCAACCGTGTTTTAATCGTGTGCATAATTCGAACTACTGACCCACCTGAGAACCTACGAATTTTTATCTTGGGCATATACATCTTCTTAGAACTGTTAACTCTGTTAATCGCTTAAGCTTTAAGCAGCAGTCGATACTTCTCCGATTTGTTACGGAAAATAAACAAGGCATTTGTTAACCCTTGTCTATGTCAAACTGGCCAGGTACTTCAATTTTCGAACCCATCACTTCCCACAACCCGTCAATGTGAACTTGACAAGCTGGTCGCATTTTTCGTCGTTTTTTTTTCGAAATATTTAAATATTCTTAAGTTTTATCCAAATTCATCAGGTACGCGAAACGGTTGAGAAAAATTAAAAGCTGATACTACCACGAGCGAATGCCCTGACTTGATATTAAAACGTATGCAACTAAGCGAAATACCAGAAGCGTGCTTTCCATACCAAAACAATTGAGAACTGAGTCTTGGATGACTATCCCTAATACCGCTTTGATTATGCAATGGGCTTTAAGGGCAACTCTAGCGATCATAAGCAACAGAGGTTATTGTGGATAGAGATCTGACTCGCACTTCATCTTAACCCACTATTTATTCAGACCCCAAAGAGTCTAGTTCGTGATCACTTTACACAGTGGTAGTAATTTTGATTCTTGATAGATTAACAATCTTCTATCAACTGGGACTACTCACAAATTGGCTTCAAGGCTTTGCATGTTTTTTTTCCACTAACAAATCACATCAATTGGTTTGTACCCTGACGTTCTTGGATTTGATCCGAAGTTTTATTGTATTTAATTTAAGCTGGCTAATTTGCAAGCTGCGCAACTGAATAATACACCCAACGCCGAACGCGAGTTCATACTGTTTAATCGCTTAGAGAAAGTTGGCAGTCAGAGCATGACAAAACTATTAGGCCATTTGAGCAAACTGAATGGTTTTCACACATTTCGCAACGAGATACCAGATGTCAAAACACCAATATTTGATTTCGAGGAGGAGGCGTCCTTTGCCGAAGAGTTACAAGAGATCGAAGATCCTGCTGTCTATGTAGAGCACACGAACTGGATTAACTTTACGGTACACGATATGCCCCGGCCAATTTATATTAACTTGGTGCGTCATCCCATCCAGAAGGTGATCAGTGCCTATTACTATGCTCGCCATCCCATGGTTTATGCAAATACCTTGCTCCGCAATCCGAATAAGCCCGTAGATAAAAAGGAATTCTTTGAAAGGAGCTTCAATGAGTGTGTCAGAAAGAGGATAGCTCCCTATTGTAAATTTGATGCACATCTTACCTACAATAAAGACTGGCGGCGATTCACTTTACACCTGTGCGGCAATCAGAAGGTGTGCCTGTAGGTAATGTGCAAAGTAATTGAACAGCAGATGCTAAATTGATTGCTATTCTCTAGAAATTTCAACTCTGAGGAGGCCACCCAAATAGCCAAATTGCATGTGGAAAAGGAATATGCAGTTGTCGGCAGCTGGGAGCATACAAATATAACCCTGGCCGTTTTAGAAGCTTACGTACCGCGTTTCTTTGCCGATGCCACAAATCAATATTATTGTCAGTATTCATTTTCTATCCACTCCAACCCAAGTTTAACCAAAAACTTTCCTGTTCCGTGTTTAGTGCATCAGGAGAAATTTACGATAAATGTCACGCCGCACGATAAACATCTAGATGAAGATGTGGAGGCCTATCTGAATCAACAGTTTTCATACGAAATTGATTTGTACCACTTTTGCATGCAGCGCCTCTTTAAACAGTATTTAGCCATTAAAAAAGGGTCACAATTGGCAGATAATCACTAGTAACAAAAAGTATTATATTTGATCAGAATGAAAAAAGTAAAAAATACCATCGATTGCAAATGAGTCTTTTCTTTTCACTACTAATCTCAAGTGGGCTTATGGTTAGTTTGCTAGTTGCGAACTCAATATCAAAGGGATCAACATCAATCATTTGCAGATCCTTCAGCTGGATGCAAATAATTTGAACAATACCAAAAAAGCCGAGATCGATGTGCTATTCTTTAATCGGGTACCCAAAACGGGCAGCGTTCATCTTATAACACTGATGAAGTCACTGGGCAAGATCCATGACTATGACGTGGTAAAAGATCCACAAATTGGAGGAATTCAGGCAATTCTACAGCCCGACGAGGAGACCGAATGGATTGATAATATAGCAAATCTCGAGGACGGCTGCGTTTTTGCCAGCCATGTTAACTACTTAAACTTTAGTAAATATTCTCAGCCACGTCCGATTTACATCAATATGGTTCGTGATCCAGTGGAACGGGTAATTAGTTGGCATTACTTTATCCGCGCCCCATGGATATTTATACCTGGTCGTCGTCGTAATAATCGCGAAATGCCCAATCCCTTCTGGGTCAACATGGAATTTGACCAGTGTGTCGAGTCCAAAGAGAAGGTCTGCACTTACATTCAGGGCTCCCTACTGGACCATGAGGGTGATCATCGAAGGCAAACCCTATTCTTCTGTGGTCACAATGAGTTCAAGTGCACGTGAGTGAGCAAAAGTTCAGTTCTCGAAATCAGCGATACTACTCTATGCCCTAATTCTCAGACCTTTCAATTCGCGTCTGGCTCTTCAGTTGGCCAAAGAGAATGTGGAACGAGAGTATGCGGTTGTGGGAACTTGGGAGCATACCAATGAAACCCTGGCTGTACTCGAGGCCTATGTGCCGCGCTACTTTGCAGATGCCTCTAAATTGTACTACTGTAAGTACTCCAAAAATCACCATCGACACCCGAGCATGTCATTTAAATGTCAACTTTGCAGCGGGTCTACATGCCAAAAAATCAAATGACAATCCTATGAAACCTCACATACGTAAGGAAATTATTGATATGGTGCGTCGCAATTTTACGAGGGAAATCGAATTCTATCAATTCTGTCGCCAACGGTTGCATAGGCAATATCTGGCAATAAAACTGAAGGATCTGATGCGCATGGATGAAAGCTTAGTTAAATTGCAGACTACCAATGAGCTGGCCATAAGAGATTAGTTAGTAGAAAAGGTGTTTTAGTGTTGAAACAATTTATCGGACTACTAACAAAATGCTTAAGCTTTAAGGATCTTTTAAATTTAAGGACTGTGACAATTAGAAGAAATTAGCATTTTAAAAGAAATTTTTGTTTTTTTATTTAAACAATTTACAATGAATTCGTCTATCGGGTCTATCGCTTAAGACATGATCTAATGATCGGAATTTTGAATGGACAAAATTTTTTATATAATTCTTGAATATCTTACTAAAGCTCACGGCTTGCTATTAATATAAATTTCTGGCAACTAACCTTGCGAACTCAAAGTCTAAAAGAAACTCGTACCTATATCAATGTCTATGCTTTACGACGATCCGATGCAACTGCAGCTCCAACATCTAAGTGCTGAGCGCCTGAATAATACTCGAAATGCCGAAATTGACGTGCTCTTCTTTAATCGGGCCGCCAAAGTGGGCAGTGAGGCTCTGCTGGAGCTGTTCAATTCATTGGTTGAATACCACGACGACCTGGAATTGGAACGCAGTGGATTACATGAAAAAACGCAGAGGACACTCAAAAAACCGATGCAACGAGAAGTTGCTGAATTCGTTGCCGACCTTGAGGAGGGCACTGTATATATACGGCACATTAATTGGCTGGACTTCGCTGAGTTCGATCTGCCCCAGCCGATCTACATAAACTTGGTTAGGGATCCTGTGGAGCGTGTGATCAGTTGGTTCTACTATGCACGTGGCTCCTACAAGAACGCCGTTGAATATCGCAAACAGCCAAACAAAGAAATCAGGCCCGCATCTTGGTACAAGAAAAACTTCAATGATTGTGTGCGCAATGGCGATCCAGAATGTCAGTATGTGCCACATACAGTAAAAGATTTCATGCCCAACTTTAAAAGACAATCGCTCTTTTATTGCGGCCACCATGATGATTGTATGTAAGTAAATGGGGGAGGATGCTTCGCAATTGGAGACAATCGATCTAATTTGACTGTGTGTTGCAGTCCCTTTAACTCGCCCACTGCCATACAAATGGCTAAGGAGCATGTGGAGCGAGATTATGCAGTGGTTGGTAGCTGGGAGGACACCAACATAACGTTGGCCGTATTTGAAGGCTATATTCCACGCTTCTTCCGTGGTGCCAAGCTGTTGTTTGAAAGTAGGTCGCAGATATCAAAGATAGATCCTGATCTTGTTAAAACATTTCCCATTTTCACAATTATTTAGTGCATAATGACAGGATCACGAACCGGAATAAGAACAAGCGCAAGCCGTATATTGAGCCAGAGGTCAAAGAGTTGATTAGACGTAATTTCACAAATGAATATGAGTTCTATTACTTCTGCAAGCAGCGCCTATATAAACAATATCTGGCTCTTAATTTACATGAGCTGGAGAAGCATGGATTATTAAACTAGTCGGGTTAGCCCGAAGACTATTGCTATAAAGTCAAATAAAAAATTAGAAAAATTAACAAATATTATGTATTATTATTTGTCTGTGTGTCTACCAAACCATAAAGCAAAACAAGAACCATTTTGTGTCTAATCCTATCTGGGTGTGTCTTGTGTTACACGTGGTTCCAACTAGTTAATCCAACCCCTTCCAATCATTCACCAGTTGAATTCCTTGACACCACAGCAGTTGAACAATACGGCCAAAGCTGAAATGGACCGTCTTTTCTTCACACGTTGCGCGAAAGTGGGAAGCGAATCACTAATAGAGTTTATGGAGGATATCCAAGATATCAACAACTTTGATGTCGATCACACTGGCCTCGAGAAGAAAAGCAAACGTCTGCTTAATCCTAAAATACAGTTCCAAAAGGCTTTATATATTTATGACCAAGAGCCGGGAACAGTTTATGTTGAGCATACTTCATGGATCGATTTCAATGCCTTCAATTTACCCAAACCTATTTTCATAAACCTTGTCCGCGATCCCGTAGAGCGAATGATCAGCTGGTATTACTATGTGCGCAATGCTTACAGAAATGCCATATACTACCGTAAAAATCCAAAAGCACCCCTTAAGCCCACCGCTTGGTTTAAGAAAAGCTTCAACGATTGCGTCCGCAGCGGCGATCCGGAATGCCAATATGTGCCATTCTCAATTAAAGATAATGAGGGTAATTATAAGCGACAGTCTCTATTCTTTTGTGGTCACGATCGGGATTGCCTGTGAGTACTTTTAACTCGCTTAACCCCATTGATGTTCAGATTTCCAAATTGTTCAAATTTATTTGCCTGAATCCTTTTTTGTGCACTGGAAATTGAGATGAACAACACTTAATAATCAAAGCAAATCTTTTAAAGTAACACAAAAAATGTTGAACGTTAATGGGTTAAGTTGTCTGTGTCGCAATCAATATAGTTGCATAAATGCATTGCAGACCCTTTGACTCTCCCCTAGCTATACAAATAGCAAAACGTAGGGTTGAAGAGGAGTATGCTGTTGTTGGCACTTGGGAGGAAACCAATATTACTCTTGCAGTACTGGAACATTATATACCACGATATTTTGCGGATGCCACGACATTATACCCATGTAAGAGAGTGTCCTATACAATGTGAGATGTGTAAGAGAGTTAAACATTCTTTATTACAGTATATCAGGATGCACTCAGAAATCGAAATCGCAACAATCGTAAACCCACAGTTGATGAAGACGTCAAAGCTATGGTCAGGCGTAACTTCACCCATGAATACGACTTCTATTACTTCTGCAAACAGCGTCTTTATAAGCAATATATTGCGCTCAAGCGTGTGAATCTCGAGCGTTCATATTTAATATAGCTTGGTTGCTTTTTAAATAATTACTGCAATTATTTCTAAAGTGCTACACAATATGTTATTTAAATTAAATACTTGATGTTTATTGTAAGCTGAGGCGATCGTTAGAATAGTCCTTGTTCTAGATAGGGAGATTGACAGAGTTTAAGAGACAGCAGTGTTAACTGCAGTTATAATTAGAACAGATTTGTTGGGCCTGTCGCTTAAAATTTGATCTTATCAATGGAATTAGGAATGCACAACACTTTTTATATAATTCTTGAATATCTTACTAAAGCTCACGGCTTGCTATAAATAAATGAGTAATTGAGATCTACGCCCACTAACTTGGCTTCTCTGTGGCAACTAACCTATCGAACTCAAAGTCTAAAAGAATGGGAACCTTTATCAATGTCTATGCTTTCTGCCGATCTAACGCAACTGCAGCTCCAACATCTAAGTGCTGAGCGCCTGAATAATACTCGAAATGCCGAAATTGACGTGCTCTTCTTCAATCGGGCCGCCAAAGTGGGCAGTGAGGCTCTGCTGGAGCTGTTCAATTCATTGGTTGAATACCACGACGACCTGGAATTGGAACGCAGTGGATTACATGAAAAAACGCAGAGGACACTCAAAAAACCGATGCAACGAGAAGTTGCTGAATTAGTTGCCGACCTTGAGGAGGGCACCGTATATATACGGCACATTAATTGGCTGGACTTCGCTGAGTTCGATCTGCCCCAGCCGATCTACATAAACTTGGTTAGGGATCCTGTGGAGCGTGTGGTCAGTTGGTTCTACTATGTACGTGGCTCCTACAAGAACGCCATTGAATATCGCAAACAGCCAAACAAAAAAATCAGGCCCGCATCTTGGTACAAGAAAAACTTCAATGATTGTGTGCGCAATGGCGATCCAGAATGTCAGTATGTGCCACATACAGTAAAAGATTTCATGCCCAACTTTAAAAGACAATCGCTCTTTTATTGCGGCCACCATGATGATTGTATGTAAGTAAATGGGGGAGGATGCTTCGCAATTGGAGACAATCGATCTAATTTGACTGTGTGTTGCAGTCCCTTTAACTCGCCCACTGCCATACAAATGGCTAAGGAGCATGTGGAGCGAGATTATGCAGTGGTTGGTAGCTGGGAGGACACCAACATAACGTTGGCCGTATTTGAAGGCTATATTCCACGCTTCTTCCGTGGTGCCAAGCTGTTGTTTGAAAGTAGGTCGCAGATATCAAAGATAGATCCTGATCTTGTTAAAACATTTCCCATTTTCACAATTATTTAGTGCATAATGACAGGATCACGAACCGGAATAAGAACAAGCGCAAGCCGTATATTGAGCCAGAGGTCAAGGAGTTGATTAGACGTAATTTCACAAATGAATATGAGTTCTATTACTTCTGCAAGCAGCGCCTATATAAACAATATCTGGCTCTTAATTTACATGAGCTGGAGAAGCATGGATTATTAAACTAGTCGGGTTAGCCCGAAGACTATTGCTATAAAGTCAAATAAAAAATTAGAAAAATTAACAAATATTATGTATTATTATTTGTCTGTGTGTCTACCAAACTAAAAAACACAACAAAAACCATTTTGTGTCTAATCCTATCTGGGTGTGTCTTGTGTTACACGTGGTTCCAACTAGTTAATCCAACCCCTTCCAATCATTCACCAGTTGAATTCCTTGACACCACAGCAGTTGAACAACACGGCGAAAGCTGAAATTGATCGTCTTTTCTTCACACGTTGCGCGAAAGTGGGAAGCGAATCACTAATAGAGTTTATGGAAGATATCCAAGATATCAATAACTTTGACGTCGATCACATTGGCATTAGAAAGATAAACAATGGTCGGCGTGTACCCAAAACGCAGATTGAAAAGGCTTTATATATTTATGACCAAGAGCCGGGAACAGTTTATGTTGAGCATACTTCATGGATCGATTTCAATGCCTTCAATTTACCCAAACCTATTTTCATAAACCTTGTCCGCGATCCCGTAGAGCGAATGATCAGCTGGTATTACTATGTGCGCAATGCTTACAGAAATGCCATATACTACCGTAAAAATCCAAAAGCACCCCTTAAGCCCACCGCTTGGTTTAAGAAAAGCTTCAACGATTGCGTCCGCAGCGGCGATCCGGAATGCCAATATGTGCCATTCTCAATTAAAGATAATGAGGGTAATTATAAGCGACAGTCTCTATTCTTTTGTGGTCACGATCGGGATTGCCTGTGAGTACTTTTAACTCGCTTAACCCCATTGATGTTCAGATTTCCAAATTGTTCAAATTTATTTGCCTGAATCCTTTTTTGTGCACTGGAAATTGAGATGAACAACACTTAATAATCAAAGCAAATCTTTTAAAGTAACACAAAAAATGTTGAACGTTAATGGGTTAAGTTGTCTGTGTCGCAATCAATATAGTTGCATAAATGCATTGCAGACCCTTTGACTCTCCCCTAGCTATACAAATAGCAAAACGTAGGGTTGAAGAGGAGTATGCTGTTGTTGGCACTTGGGAGGAAACCAATATTACTCTTGCAGTACTGGAACATTATATACCACGATATTTTGCGTTTGCCACGACATTATACCCATGTAAGAGAGTGTCCTATACAATGTGAGATGTGTAAGAGAGTTAAACATTCTTTCTTACAGTATATCAGGATGCACTCAGAAATCGAAATCGCAACAATCGTAAACCCACAGTTGATGAAGACGTCAAAGCTATGGTCAGGCGTAACTTCACCCATGAATACGACTTCTATTACTTCTGCAAACAACGTCTTTATAAGCAATATATTGCGCTCAAGCGTGTGGATATTGAGCGTTCACCATTAATGTAGTTTGGCTGTTCTTTGATTAAGAATCACTGCAATAATATCGAAAGTGTTATACAATATCTTATTTAAATTAAATCCTTTATATTTATTGTAAACTGATGTAATTGTAAGCAAAGTCCATTTTCTAGATAGGGAGAGAGCTTCTGAGAGTTAGATGTTCAATTCTAGTCACTTAATCGTTTCAGTTCGCATTTCCCGAAAGTCACATTCGCATGATTCAAGTACACTGTGTTATTTGTTTCTGTCTTAGCTACAACATCATCTTTGCCAAAACACAAATTATTCATAGCTATACAATGTGACCACCCTGCACCTAAACAATACAAACCGTGCTCGCCTTCAAGTGGCTTTCTTCAATTCCCCTACCCACGTGGGCACAGAGAAACTAATTGAGCTCTTGAGTCTCCTCTCCGCTCACAACCGCATCAATATTGTGGTCAACGGTCCGGTGCAGAGCAAGAGCCGTATTCAAACAACCAGCGAAGAAATGATTGAAACGCAATGGGTAAGCCAGCTGGAGAAGGGTACAATCTACATAGCGCGTAGCAATTGGATGAACTTTGATGAATATCAAATAGACAAGCCAATCTATATATCGCTGGTGAGGGATCCCGTGGATCGCGTTATTCACAATTTCTATGAACAACGCACAGCGAAGAAGAAGGCTATAAGTCGCAGCATCGATGCGAACTATCCGCAGCAGTCAAATAAGTGGTATAAGCAGAGCTTCAATGACTGTGTCCGTAGCGGCAATCCAGAGTGTCAATATATTAGGTATTCGGTTGTGGATAGAGTGCCGGATTTCAAGCGTCAGTCTCTGTTCTTTTGCGGCAACCACGTTGACTGTTTGTGAGTAAATCATAAGATTTCCAAATACGAATCTAGTCAGCATTACTCCGCCTTCACCTGTAGGCCCTTCAATACCCCCCACGCGGTGCAAATGGCCAAGCGGAATGTGGAGAAGGAATATGCCGTTGTGGGCACCTGGGAGCAAGCGAACCTAACCCTAACTGTGCTGGAGAAGTACGTGCCCCTATATTTCAATCATGCGCGGTTTCTGTACAATTGTAGGTTATCATTGTTTATTAATAATTCAGTTTGCAGTCTTAGCATCCATTTTACACTTTATTACAGTGCACAAACTCAGCTACAGTAAACGCTATCGTCGTTATAAAGTGGACGCAGACGTTTTGGCCATGGTAAGGCGCAACTTTACTCTGGAATATGATTTCTATTATTTCTGTAAGCAGCATCTGTATAAACAATATTTGGCATTGCAAATGGAGGGTAATCTCAATTAAAAGAATGTTGAATAATTGGAGAACCACCTGAAATAAATGCCAAAACAAGCTATTGTCTCTGAGTACCAAAAACTTATTCCTTAAGCAAATAAATTTTTACACAAATATTAATATTATATATCTTTTAATGTTGAGTGACACTAGCAGAACACTGTATATTTATTATTTCCTAACAGTACTGCAACAATACTATATTCAACTGGTTGGAGAGAACAAGAACAGTGCCAAGTTCTATCCAACCACCCGAGTTTTGAGCAGCTACCCATTGGAAAAGTCTAAAACTACTTGTTATAGCTTAAGAGTTGGGTCTAGACAAGCTCTTTCGACTGGAGCATTCTTACTTTCTTCCTTCTTTGTTGTTGGTTTTTGTTTTCGAGATTGTTCTAATGTTCAAGAGTTCCTGAGGACTAGTATCTTATTTTTATAATGCCCTTAGTAGCAAGCGTCACACAGAATAAAACCAAATATCAAACACCACGGAATATAAGGTATGGCTTATTATAAATGATACAAGAGTTAGAAGATTGCGCGTTAACTGATTTGCTTAACACATTGTTATGTTCATTTTTCAATACAGATGTCATCGCTTAACGTGCGCGATCTGAATAATACTAGAAAAGCTCAAATGGAACTAGTCTTCTTTAATCGTGTGCCCAAAGTGGGCAGTCAAACATTTATGGAACTACTTCGTCGTCTGTCGGAGCGTAACGACTTTCAGTTTCATCGTGATGCTGTGCAAAAAGTGGAAACCATTCGTCTGGCCGAGGAACAGCAACAAGAAATGGCTGAAGTCATCTCTGAGCTGCCCGAGCCTTCTGTATTCATAAAGCATGTCTGCTTTACCAATTTTACCAAGTTTAATTTACCAACGCCGATCTATCTAAATGTGGTTCGGGATCCCGTGGAGCGTGTGATCAGTTGGTTTTATTACGTTCGTGCCCCCTGGTATTTTGTGGAACGCAAGGCAGCATTTCCAGATCTGCCGCTGCCGCATCCAGCATGGCTCAAGAAGGACTTTGAAACGTGCGTCCTGAGCGGAGATCAGGAATGCACTTACACGCAGGGTGTCACAGTTGAGGGCATTGGTGATCATCGGCGTCAGAGCTTGTTCTTCTGTGGACACGATTACGAGTGCACGTGAGCTAACTACATATTTCAACCAATTAACACATTTGATATGCTAAATGTATGCTTCCTATAGGCCTTTCAATACTGTAGGCGCCTTGGAGCGTGCCAAATTTGCCGTTGAGCAACAATATGCGGTCGTTGGAGTTCTTGAAGATTTTAATACAACACTCTCAGTGCTTGAGAAATATGTGCCACGCTTTTTTGACGGTGTGCGAGATATTTATGCAAGTAAGTTATTTTTTTAATAGAAGGTCGCGGCTGTTTGACTCCTGGACTTGGTTAACAAGTTTTCCATACAAGCTTGGTGATTGATTGACCGAAAAGTTATATCAAGAAATATAAGAACAATTAGAGAATAACATAACACAATTCGAGCTACAAGATTGAATAGAAATTAATTAAGTCTGCTAAATTAAAAGAATCAATCTCACCGTTTATAATTTTATACAGAAAGATTGAAATTGTTTTTGCATAGATTCTATCCTGCTCTGCTAAACCTTCTAATTGGTCCCCCAATTACACAAGATCCATATGCAAGAATAGGACGCACAAGCGCTTTCGCATTTAAAAATATATATATTTACATTTAACACAATTCAGATTTACAAGATACCAGGTTTCAAAACTATCTAATTCGATTTAAAGCGTTTATCCCGTAAGTCAGTAGAAGACAGGCAAAGTTTAACATCGTCCGCATACATCAGTATAAGAGAGTGACTTATAACAGATGGAAGCTCATTTATAAGCAACGTAAGTAATAAGGGGCCAATTCTTGCGGTATTCCAGAAGTAGCTTCAACAGTCTTAGAGATAGAACTTCTAAAATAATCTTTCTGTATTCTAACAGTTAAGTATTTTGAGATCCAACTAATTATGTTATTTGAAAATCATTGAACATCAAGTTCGCGAATTAGTAAAGAGTGTTTTACAGAGTCAGAAGCCTTACTGAAGTTAGTGTAAATACCATCCGTTTGCATTTTGTTTTGAACATCCTTAATAACAAACAAAAAGTGAGTTCTAATAAGTTGGTGGTAGTAGATCCACATTTTATGAACCTACACTGGCAGAGTGAGATCGATGATCTGCAAACATGTTGTAGTTGAGAAGCTATTAGCTTTTTAAAAATATTACGAATAACGGACAACATAGAAATACTCCAATGATTCTGAAAATTAGATTTGTTTTTTTTTTATTGAGGAATATTAATAATAACAAATTACATGTAAAATAGTTTTAAAAGACTGTCAGCCAGTGCTTAAACAGGCAGCCAGGCCCGAAAAAAAATTGCAATTAGAGCCACCAAAAGGGTAAGGATAAGGCAAAGCTATGAGACAATTATGGGAACTATAAGTGGATTGAAATAATTCATTCAAATAGATCGGCGATGGCCTGATCTGAGCCTGAATTTTTTTTTTTAATAAGGTTGCGGGAAGTATTGATAATTCACGCTTTGCATTAACAAAAGTATAAAAACGTTAGGATCCCGCTGAAACTAGGTAGTCCGTATAACAGTTGTTAATAGGAAATAAGAAACGATCAAGTAACGAGAGTAATGTAAGCAAGAGCATGTTTTTCTGAATTTATTGTATGCTCCCGACTTTCGATTCTTTAAATTGACAAATTCCAGTGTAAACTACAAAGGTTTGATAGACCAACATGGCTTTCAGAGATTTTGAATGCACTATCCATGTCAGTACAACTTCAATGCCGAGACCAGTCAGTCTGCAATAAGAATCAACTTAGCTTAACAAAATTGGTTTTCCGAAACTGACGAACTCACCCTGAAAGCTTGTTACCCTGTCTTGGTACCCTTGCAGGCATATCAAACCAGACCTCCAACGTTGGGTGACGGGAATCATCAGAGTAGGATAAGAGAAGAAGAAGGGATCCAAGATTCAAAAATCAGATCAAGCATTTTATTTAAGGAATTTGTGATTGCATCCATTTGACACAATGACATCCCAGATAAGCCCTCAAAAACTCATTTTCAGTCGTAAATGCCAAAACACTTGAGTCAGGACAAGAAATCCATGTAGTCCCAGTGAAATTACAATAACCAAGAACTACAAGAAAATCACGATCAGAAAGCTCTAAAGAAACAAAATAATAACAGATAAATGAGAAGAAGGTGGTACATAGGAACAGATTATAAAGTGACTACCACCATTTATATTAACGGCAACAAATTCTATACGCATTAAATCATCTGTCATAACTATCCCCGAAGATTAATCTGCATCGATAGCAATAAGTTCAACGCCACCACGACACTGTCCAATCTTTGCTATTGATTGATAATCTCTTGAATTTTAACTTTCCTAAGAATTCCATTTCAGGGTTTAGGATTACGCATTCTGGGATCATTTGTACATGTACCTTCGGACGAGTTGATTTTCACTTCGTACATTTGGCATATGTGAACTTATGTTTAAAATTTGTATTAAGCCCTTATAGTCTCTAAGATTCGTACTGATAGACGATAGAACGGACACACGGATGTACAGAAAGACGGAATAAAAAATAGACGGACACACGGACTTACTTATATTACTTAACAATACGTTTATACAATATAGAAAGATAAAAAAAAAATAAAAAATAAATATTATCTTCTTCTTTTATTAATTTTCATTTGCAGACAGCGCTGAGTATCTGACCAAGATCAACAAAAACAACTTTAAGCCTCCAGTTAGCGAGCATGTCAAGGATATTGTGCGTCGCAATTTCACCAATGAAATTGAATTTTATCAGTTCTGCCGCCAGAGGCTGCATAAGCAATATCTTGCCGCCCACTTGCCGCAGAGGATTATAACAGCGCATCCGACAGCACTGGGGGGCAATTGACCCGTCTTTTCCAAATTGTTGGCAATTGTGTAAAATATAACGATCCTGTAGTCAGTTGCGCTACCCTCCATTCAACCCACATATTATAGAAAATAATTGTTTTTCATTGTGTACATTTCAAATTGGTTATACAAGTTATCCATATTTTTATCACGTACTTTATTATATATACATATTTATATTGTTTAGCTAGTGATTATGAAAATGCATTCGAATTGTGATGTCTTCAAGTGAACTGTTGAAATTTTTGTTTTTAAATGTCTAATTTTAACTAGAATTAAGATTTTAAGCTCACAAACTGTAAAAATAATAAACGATATATTAAGATCTATAAGAGTCTAGTTGTTTAAATTCAGTAATTCAAACAAAAAAGACAAGAATATTGAAATACAATATTGAACAGCGATCTAAGCTGACCATCTACACAAACTGATATATATGCAGTGTTATAAATATGTTGAAAAAAACATGAAGCGTTTCAAGTGGGCTCATTGAACGGCCCGAGAGTATTTATTACTAATTATTTTAAAAGTTCAAAAGTATATTTTGAAATATAAAATACATCGAACAAAGGCTAGGTTGAGGCGGCTATGTTGGGGGATTAATACCCATCGATGCACTTGAGTTTGGTTCATTGAGCGACTGCAATGGAATTAACCACCATCATTTTTAATGCTCCTGCACTTAACGTCAGATTTGAGGCATTATCCATCCCGTATATTGGATGGACTTAGTTAGCTGCCTTGAAGAGGGTTCTCATAAATCTGCAAGGAAGGGAGAACCAAGCAATTGTAGCCTTTTCTTCCCAATGGAAGGGCAGTAGTGCAAGTGTTGGACCGACTCTACTTATTCGTAACGACAGCTTCTACAGGAATCGGCATGAAGGACAGATAGTCTGGTTGGCTATCCAGAGTAACTGCACTGCAGTTGACTGTACTAAGCCTATATAAATGTGTGTTTTTCAAAAGGCAAAATCAGGAGAGAAAAAGCGACAGTGGCAAGTGATTGCCACTTCTTGTCTGCTACCTGTTCGAAGTTTTTTCTCTCCACATTCTCTCTCTCCTTCAAGCGAAGTGAGGTAGTGTCAAGCGTCGCCAATTGGCAGTGCATTTTCCCTCTGTATCCCTGTGTCGCAGAACTTAGATGAGATGAATGCCAAGAAATGATCTTAAGGCTGTCACGAAATGATCCTCAGCTTGGCTATCTGAAAAGATGCGATTCTTTTGTGTGAATTTCATGAGGGCCAGTAATGTGAGAGCTTCCTTAAAATGTTTGGAGAAGGCTCTTCCTAGTGTAGGACACTACCGTTTATTTTTGAGCCATCCGTATAAATATGCAAAATTGTATGTCCTCGGTCCTATCGACTTCTCCCTGGAGGTTGTTGAGAAATTGAATGTAACTTGACAGTCAGTTCTTTTTGGAAGATGTGACCCGCATTCTCAATGCTTGCAAAGTTGCGGCTTGTCTTCCCATTAATACAATGTAGTAGTACAATGTGTCCAAGGCATTAACTGCAGCTATCCGCTGACTGCCAGAAATTGGAATATTTTGCTTCAATGAGACATTAACGTTTGTCAAGGGCAGTCCACTATTAGGATATTTCATATCGAAGGGTCGGACGAATGATGTCCGTGTATAACAATTGGATTATTTGTGGTGACCTTCGCCAATTAAGTTTAATCGATTTCCTGTATATGTAGAGCGCAACTCAACACAGTTCTGAGAATATATAAGAGCGCATCGTGTAGTTCTAGTTCGTAGCAAAAACACAAGTAAGAATGCTGTAGTCGAGTGCGCTCAACTACGCTAGACCCCGAACGCAGGTGTTAAATAAAGTTCGCTCATTTCTTATAGCAAGCACAGGGACTGAAGAGAAAAAAAACGAATGCAGCGCATGCTTTTATACACAAGCACGAACTGGCTACAAACTAGTGCATATACATATATATACACATCGCTTGCAGATGCGCTCGCATATTGACGCATACAGGAAATGCGCCATGTATACGAGAACATATATTCCAGATATCTAGCTCGCAGTCTGGGATCCAAGTGTTCATACATACGGACGGATGACAGATGGACAGACGGACAGACGGACATGGCTATATCGCCTCAGATGTTAATTCTGATTAAGAATATATACACCTTATCGGAGATGCTTCCTTCTGCCTGTTACAAACATTACAAGCATTATACCCTTTTTAACCATTTTTAATGGGTTCAGAGTGCAGCAAGTTAATCATCATATGCAATTACGTGACTCTATAGATTTCGTGTCAGATCGTTTACTGACACGTTCCAGAGGAGTGGTGAGAGTATCACGCCTTGTGGCATATCTACCGCGTGTGGGTGGTCGATACTCCCTATGTCGCCCGAACAGTATGTTGTCTACATGGATCACGTGATTACATCAGTGAAGATGTTCTTGAAAGCGTCTTCTCTATCAAGAAGGCAGTAAGAGTAAAGAATAAGAACGATTTCACTACACCTATTGTTACATTATGAAGCGCCGTCTAGGATTTACCTTAGCGATTTGCATGTTGAAATTAGGATAAGCTCCCTCATCGCGGGAACTGATTTGGGGAGCTTTGCTAGGGCTTCTCCGCTTAAGGAATAAAATCAACGTTGGCTTGTTGCCACGATACAGATATAACGCCCAGGGGAAAGATATCGTTTTAAATGCGCCTGACTCTATTCGTGGATATTTATATGGCTTGAAACTTTTGTTCACACATTTCCAATTGCTGTCACTAAGCAAGTAGTTTGTCGGTCCCGGTCCTTTTTACTTTAAACTTTTCCCCCGATTAAAACATTTTCGTAGAATTTTTCCTAAGTTTCCACCAAGGATGTTTACACATGGGTCTGCCGACTAGCAGCGTAATCGGTTTTATTTACTTACTTCGTTGTTTTAAATTAGAAGAAGGCAAACTGCGAAATCCTTAAGGCGAAAGTTGACCGAACCCTTTCGGAACACCCACCTAAAGGTCCGGAAAACTTAGCTCATCTCTGTAATCTCATAGACATTTTTACAATAGCATGCAATAAGGCTTTTAAGGCAGCCTGCCCTATCAGTAAGCCGATGCGCAGGAAAAACCCACAATGGTGGACACCTCAACTAAATGTTCTTCTGCAAAGTTGCAGGTCAAAACTAAACAAAGTTCAGCGCATGGCTGAACTATGCATATCCGGGGCGCTACGGACCACACCTAATGGGGCATTAGACGCTATCCTGGACATTCCATGTCTGGAAAGGCAAGGAATGGAAAACGCACCGCTCACAGCCATAAGACTCACAGAATTCTCAACCTGGACCACTCAGAATACAGGCCATGCTTCTATCCTAGAAGTGAAGTCAACCATCTGTTTAAAAACAGCTTACTGCATGCCAGTAATACAACTAGGAACACCCTTCCCTTCAAGGGAGGAATGGGTTCATGGCACCCCAGGTCCACCGGCAGCCATAACCTTCTTTACAGATGGCTCAAAGCTAGACAACCGCGTAGGCGGCGTGACCTACTCTGAGCAACTCAATATACAGCTATCCTTCAGCCTTCCCACACATTGCAGTGTTTTTCAAGCTGAAGTACTGTCTATAAAAGAAGCACTTGATTGCATAAGAAGACTCAAAGTTAGCCCTGGCAATATTAATATAAATATTGACGGTCAAGCGCCAATTCTTCTTTGAGCTCGATATCATCAAATTCGATGTCAGTAACAAGCAGTCGCAAATCTTTCCACGAGATGGCAAAACATCATGTTATTAGCCTGATATGAGTTCCTGGACACTGAAGGACATTGAAGGCAACTGTACAACAACTCACCAAAGCTGGTGAGTTAGCTAGGACAGGAACTATACTACCACTCCTCGCAGATAAGGAAGGTATAGGCAACCTGCAAGCTTTGATACCGAAGGTACCATAGTATATTGGTTTTGTGCAATGTCCGTCGTGCTGTCTTTTTAGAGTGCTACGTCCACCGGGGGCCTTGGAAATCGATAAAATCGATATTCGTAAATCGAAAGGCTACATATTTCGCAAAATTTTTAAGCTACAGTCACCAAATTGGTATCTTGTTCGCCAATGTCTATATCTTCCGCAGTTTTTCAGTTGAAGCTGTCAATTTAGTTAGGTGGCCGCTTTTAAGAACCAATAAAAAATTCTTATGGCCTCGCCCACAATCCAATGCCCATAATCGCCAATGCCGATATTTGCGAAAGTGTAAATCGATAATTCGGCAAATCTCCCACAATTTTAAAGATAGAATGACCAAACTTGGAAGGTGCCTTGCTGGCAACGTGCACCAAAGATCGGCAGTTTAATTTTCAGAACACGCGCTCAGCCGCCGCCCACATGAACTTCGACCGTAGAAAACTGAAATGCGCATATCTTCCACAATTTGTAAGCCAAATTCATAAAGTGTGTTATTGGTAACATAAGCCACACCTACTACGCCTCCGTAAATCGATAAGATCTCATATCTCCCACATTTTGGAAGCTAGTCACAAAATATAAAAACACGCCCACTAACGCCCTCCCCCGCCCACAAAAACGATACCTCGCAATTTAAGAGCTACAATTACCAAACTTGGAATTACAAAGATCGTACTCCAAAATTATTTGGCCACGCCCACTCCCGCCTCCAAAATTCCCAGAAGCGGATATCTCCCGCAGTTTAAGAGCTAAAGTTACCAAACTAAAAACGAAGGTACGTTGCTAGTCTATGTCTACCACCCTGCTCTATTACTTGCTGTCCGCTGGAATAACGTATGATATCAAAGTATTCCGCAGTTGGTTATGCCCGATCAACTTGTTTATAACAACGTACGTTCGTTACACGGACTCACCTTATTAATTTGTATCAGAGCTTCTCCACTGAGGGTGGTGTGCGTTGGCATCGCATCGTATTAAGCCGCAACGAGTTCTCTCAGGAGCGATGATGGTGAGTTTTGCATAGCCTTAGAGGTTCTCCAGACTCACAGCCTCGTTATCTTTGTTTCTGAAAAAGGGATGCATAAGATTCAGGTCTTTATTTGCGAGAATTGAATTATATTTTCACCTGAATTATCGACCTCAAGCAGCTTTGTAACAAGTCTAATTGTTTTCGGTGGGCAACCTCGGCTAGCTCAGACTTCTCAGGGGTAACGGAACACTGCCCTTAAACGGTATAGATTCGACCCACACAACATTTAAAAAAGACATACATATTCCCGCTAAACAGTTGGCTAGTCCTCATGACCATGACGTACCCGCCTTTCCTGTAATATTTGGAAATTGGAGTTGACGATCGACTTATGCCATGCTACCGGGAATTTTTCCTGTTATAAGACTTACTCACTCATCATTTTCTTTTACAAAGTTTATATTTTAATTAATATGCAGTTTCTTAGCATACCAAAACTTGCGCGCCAAGTTGCTGTATAAACATATATCGCTGAACGGAAACTCATTTCTGTATTCAAATGCAGCAAAATCTTGCAAAATAAAAAAAAAGAATTCGAACGAAAAAAATATTTTGGACGAACTCTGAATCGCCATAATCGTAGTATAACATAATTAAGTATAAGCCAAATATTTAGATAAATGTACATATTTTGGAGATTCAGTCAGACAAAATGAGCTTTTCAAACTTTTTAATACACTTGAAGGTTTTATTAAATTCAAACTCGACATCAATGGGGAATAGCGAACGGCGTCATTAAGACGAATCGACGTTTATTTACACAAGTGCTGCTCATACTGCAATGACTTGCCTCACTTTTTTCTCTCGTTATGATTAATTCACCCTAATTCACGTCACCTTGTTAAACCGCGTTTACCCTCAGCATACCATATATGTGCAATGTGGCCCTTTGATAATCTTCTCTCGATAGGTAGTTATATGCAATTGCTTATATAGTAAAGTCCTCAGATTCCATATAAGTACATCGTAAAGATTCAGATCCCGATGCCGATAAATGTAAATAAAGAAAGTTATCAGCAACCTTCCATGTTTGGTAAATCTAGTTTTGGTATTATCGATTATCGGTATTATCGACTTTTCAACCCCCAGTGAACGTAGCACTTAAATTGCAACACTTTGATACAAAACGAGAAAAGTTGTAGAACATATATAAAAATCCTTAGATTCAATCTCTTAGGAATATCTTGTTTTTATAATCTCAAATAGGCTTATCACGCACAGGCTATTCACTTTTTTACTTAAAGTGAAATGATATTCACATAGACAACGTTTGGCAGTTTACATCTTTCAAAAACATAAGTCGATAAATGAGCCTTTCTAAAACTTTAGATCGATTCGAAATTGAATGCCGCACCGATTAGAGATTACATAAAAAGTAAAATGAAAGTGTATTTATTAATCTATTTGGAGAACCTTGACCTATCTTTGTTATGGTTGGCTAATATATCGATAGGAATAAAGCTGATATGGTAGTATCAATTATAGTGGATAAATGGAAATATGCATTGTCACCTATCGGTCAACATGTGTAAGGCAGAGATGGGCAAAACTGCAACTTTAATTTGGATTTACAGAAATGTCTAGTTAGTGATCGTTAAAAAATTCAAATTCCTAATTAATTACCCAGTAAAACGATGGTGTCCATTCGTCTCCCATGTGGATTTGTTGTCTGCTCAGTGGTAATATACCATCTCCGTCCATAGATCCTTATAGGCTAATCACTCGGAGTGGCATCTTACGGTATGTTTCATAATTATGTGCTTATTGACATATCTGCAACTGAGCGCCTACAAATGCATATGCATGTAAAAGAAAACGTTTGGTTGTGCTGAAAATAATTTGATTAAAAAATTATGGCAGGTTATGGTTCTTGAAGACCACTTATTATGTAAATATGTATGGCATCTTTGTAATTTGTTATGCATTTATGCCGTGCTTATACATTTACACATGTACACATTTAAATCTACATGGACACTTACAGGATGTAAGTTTATATATTTTTCTTAATATACTTTTGAGCAAATGTCAATATTTATGTAATGAAAATAATGAAGAAGCGTTGTACCTCGAAATTTGCCGGGATAAAAACGTTGCCAGACTCACGTAAATGCAGATTTATTTTGGCCATTTTGAGTAAAAGTATAATTAAGTGCTGGTAAATATTTCTTATCTATTATTTTTTATTTAAAAACGAATAATAAAGAGAAGTGAGATAGTCAGAAAATAATCTTTAAAGAGTAAACATTCAAAAGTTGAAAAGCGAATTAAATTAAAATGATCACCAAAATATGGTGATAGGTAAAATTAGGGTGTTGCTGGCGAGCAAAAATAAAATAAACATTTGTTGCATTTGCGGACGTATCGATAGGCAATTATCGTATATCACCACCGAAAGGGAAACTCAAAGGGCCACATTGCCGAAAAAGGGAAGAAAGCTGGCAGGGTCGGCGGGATCAGCGTTGCATGTGGGGACATTTTCCGCAAGGTAGTGTGTTGTGGGTTAGGGAGAAAGGGCACATGTGAAAAAGGCGAAAGTGAGGCAGGTCACGTTCCGTGGCGCGTAGATTTTTGTGCCGTAGAAGAAAAGGTTGAAGTGCCTTTAGGAGTGCACTAACCCTCCGTTATACTTCAGGCCTTGTGGAGGCAAATTCAGCGTGGGCGACAGCAGATCACGCCGCAAGCTTATAATTTATGCAATATATAACCTGCTGGGCGACCAAAAACTAGTCTGAAGTCGACGCAACGACGACTTTACCGGGAGCAAAATTGCTGGATACGGCCTCGTTACCACTGCAAGGGGATCACTGGGCAAATTCACCATCGCTTGACATTGTGAGCGCGCATGCGCACCGACGGCGCATCTTTTCAGCCGCTGAGTGCGTTCCAGTATGAAAGAAGTGCCATCACGTGCTCCTAGGATAAGCCTTCAGCAACCGAAGTCGCATAGTTCGAGCGCTTTAAGTTTAATCGAATCGAAAATTAAAATTCGGACGCATGAGCAGAATAAAATCATTGTCACGCTCAAATCTTAAATTGCATACTTTATGTTAAAACTCAAATTGTAAAAAAAAAAAAGAGAGGAGAAGAAAAAAACACATGTAAAGAAAAAATCAAATCCATGCCCTGTCGAATGCAAGTCGACTGCGCGCTGTGATCAGATCCAAACAAATCATACGTTGAGCCGAACCCAAATTCAGCGCCCAGGGCGTAGTGCTCCAGCGCATCCATTTCACATTCAGAATATTTATGTAAATGTTATGTTAACTAATTTGTATATCTATTCGTATTCATGTTCATGTATTTATTTATTCACATATTTATCATTAATTTAAATATCTAAGTACCGTTCCGGATTTTTGCCAAGTTGGAGAGTCAATTTTTGTACCAATTTTTGTACGGCTCAGGATAAGGT
The DNA here is from genome assembly GCA_035043845.1 of Drosophila picticornis. Lineage (NCBI taxonomy): Eukaryota > Metazoa > Arthropoda > Insecta > Diptera > Drosophilidae > Drosophila > Drosophila picticornis. Next base: position 23,357,339 of record JAWNMR010000122.1, on the reverse strand, counting down.
GGACCGCGATGTATTTGGCGGCAAGTCAACAATCATTCGAATTTCTTTCATTAATAAAAAAAAAAAAAATACAAATATCTTTATCAGCCTAGTCCGCTTGCTACTGTGTTGGCTGTGCGGATATTAAACAGTCTGCGTGTCTCTCCCTTCCTTCAAACATCTCGTCAAAATGTATCTGACAAATTCCTTTTAGTTTATCATTCTATTCTTCATCACAGCTGCGGGCATTGCGCATCACTGATGACTTAGGGGTTTTAGACGATCAGCTGTGCCTGTGTGCCAAGTTGCCGTACATATTTAATTGTGCGGGAGTAAACTCACAGGTATATTGGGATACTCCGAATCGTCATACTGTTTCGACTCCTTCGATCCTGTTTTTTTTTTAAGCTTACAATTTTGTTTTTTCTCTTTCTTTTGCATTACCTGTCAGACTCCACCTGGTTTAGCCTCTCTCTTTTCAGATGGCGTGCCAGAAACAGCCAACGCAGATGCACGAGCAAACTAATACGCGAATCAAAGAGCGACGTCTTACGTCCCGTAAGGACGGGAATTTTTTTAATACATATGTACATGTGTGTGAAACACTTTTAACGTAGGCAACATCAGTACCTGGATCATTCATTCTCAGCTCTTAGTGATATGTTGGGCACACCAACAAATTTAAATTAAATGTTGAGCAGACTTTAGATGGTTGTGGTCTACTTTTTTAAGCCATTCCTTTATGGGTTTTAATGAAGAAAATATGTGAATATTGCATTGAAGTTTGTCTGCATATCACACAACACAACACCGTCCAGGCTAGCTGAAATTATTTCTTGTATGTTTCGAAATCCTAGTCTCGACAGTGCGACTTTTTGTTGCCTTATAATGAAATATAATAAGACTGAAAACAATATTTTATTTTTAATGTTAAAATAATATTTTCAGTTCTTTGCACTGGGTTTGTTTACATTTTCGCAGTATTTTGAGTGATGATGATGCGGAAATGATGATGCATTTTCATATATGCATATAAGCTTATTCCTATTGTAATGCTAACACTAAGGGATATATGTACATGAAAATGAATAATAATATAAATGGAATACTATCATGCTTCCGGTAGCCAATAGGCCATTTGTAACATATTATTATTTGCAAGTTACAAAAAATGGGAGACTTGCTCTAAAAGATGTTAAAGTATTTTGCATTTATAATAAGGAGCATTACCACTCAAGCCAATGACTTACCAGTTACCTCCCGTCTCGAACTAAGAATTAAAAATACGCCAATTGTCTGCATAAAAAGCAATCACAATAAAGAAACGCATTAACATCCATTTTAATAGTGCTTACGCCACTTAAATGGCAACACTAATAATATCATCCCACATGTGTAAAATCTTTAATAGAATTTTCTTTAAACTGGTTATCACTGATCTCTTTAACACTGATCTCTTTAATTCTCGCATTGCACTATGCTCTTGAGCTCTTGAAAGCCTTATAAAGTCCCAAGCCAGCAGCGGCAATGACGATCAGCTGCTGAACACATATAAGCTAAGCACAAGTTAGCAGATTTTTTTGTGTGCTCTGTTTATTATCTACCTACAGTTTGAAAATGACAAAAAGTGCTCTATTATTGCTGGAACACTTCTTAGTCGTCTTTCTGCTTTACTCACATTTTGCTTTGCTCAGCCGGCACCTTTTCACAAGCCTCTCTTCTTCATCGTCAGTAGTTCAGGAATTGAGTACGGAAGACAGTTTTAAAATTCCAGAGGGAGCACCTTATTGAGTGCTAACCTAGTCGCACTAAGAATATAGTGCATATAGTGCAGCAATAAGCTTGACTCGGTCTCCCATATGTAGATATCTAATATGTATCACTAGAGCATCTCGCCGAGCGGAGATGCTCTTTAAAGTTGCTTACTCTCAACGAGCTGCTCCGTGTGCTCCTACATCAGCTGTACACACCTAAGATTGAGCTGAAGTGCGCTTAAAACTAAGGTCGAAATTTCAACACAAGGAGTATGAGGTTCATCTTAATCTGAGTGCACCCACAACGGAGGTGACAATGATGCTCTAAACCTCACTCTGAGGTGCACTAGTTTACCGAAGATGATGAAGGGTTCTTCAGAATGCAAGCAGAATTACTTCAATTCGAGGCAGGGCAATGATGATAAGAATATAATGGAATAAAATATATTCATCTTAAAATGTGACATCAGCGAGAACTACTTAGCATGTTATTGCTAAAGCAGTTTTAATATACCTCTGATAACGTACCGATGTATCCAGAGTTTATTGGTTTTGGGGAATGTCCGTTATGCGGTTTGTCCGTCCGAATGAGCGAAACTTTTGTTGACACCCTTAGAGATAGGAACTGGAAATTTGGAGCATATGCTAGTCTGTGCCCGCGTCAGACAAAGTGTAAAAGTTGGAGTGCTACGTCCACTAGAAGACTACGAAATCGATAGAATCGATAATCGTAATTTGCTACATTTCACATATCTCCAACAATTCTAAGGTTACTGTCACCAAAATTTGGTTAGTAGGTTGTTGGCGATGTCCCACATTCGCCACCCTCTTAAATAGCTATATCTTAGGCAGTTTTTGAGTTGGTATTATCAAATTTGATAGGTATATTACCGATAGCCGCTTTTAAGAATCAATACAAATATGGCCACGCCTACACCTGCGCCCATAATCGCCAAAGCCGATATTTCGGAAAGTTTAAATCGATAAAACCTCATAATTCCCACTATTTCAAAGACAGAGATACCAAACTTGAAAGAATGGCATATACATTTTCATACACCAGACACACCCAACAATTTCGACTCTAAAGTACTGAAATTCGCATATCACCAAATTATTACTGGAAGCTCCCTTCCGCATCCCAAAACCGACACACCTGATGGTGTAAATCGATAAAAGCATCTTACACAATTTGAAAGCTAGAGTTAACAAATTTGAAAGGCATTTTACTAGTAGCACCCTTCAAAAATCCGGATAAATATTTTAAGAACTCTTCCAAACCTATACCTCCCGCTAATGAAGGGCCACATTTACAAAACTTAGTATTACTAGGATTATACTAAAACATTTTTTCGGCCACACTCACCTCCGCCATCCTGCAAATTTGAAACGTAAAGCCACCAAACTTGGAAACTCCTCTAACACTCTTTTACGGTCATGCCCGACCCCGCCTCTAAAAAATAAATCACAAAGCCTGTATCAACCTCAATTATAAGCCAAACTAACCTACATAAGATTGCTTAGTATTTTTTTTATTTATATCTTAGAACCATACTAAATATTTGTTTGTTGGTTTACAATTTGACAGGAGCTGGCAGAAAATACTTATTTAAGGGGTGCTGCACATTTTCCGCTGTGGACAGATACGATCGAAGCAGGTGCTGCAAAAATCTAGATAAGGCCATCAATCCACTAGGAATCGAAGGCATAAACAAACAACATACATACATAGGTTTTCAGTGCAGAAGAATATTTAATATATTATTATTATTTATTTTAATTATTATGCAACGCTTTTTTCCCCCAAAGAGAGCTGTTCTTTTATTTTTATTTATTTATCTTACTTATTTCAAGGAAAAACGACATTCCTTCGTTATGACACACAACTTTATGATAAAAATAATAAAATCTTTTAATTCTGATAATAGCATGCCCATCAACTGATTATTACAGCCACAAATACCTAATTAATAAAAACCTTCAGCTTTCCACAAACAGTGCAACAAATTTATGTAGCAATTACTAACATGATTAAACAAATAATATTAAAATGTTTATATATTCTTTATCAACATATATTTTTTATAATAATATATAATTATTAAATAAATTAATCTCTCAACATATGTAATCTGAGTCTTCTGCAAAGCCTTTAAGAATTACAGTACAAACACCTATTTAATTGATTGATAAAATACAGCGTATGCACCGAACCCATTGTCAGCCATTGTCTTTTTTAAAATCATTATTTTAAATAAAATTGGAAGGACGAATTTTTAATTTTATTGAAAGGAGAGCATCGGCTTTTTTATTGTTTACAAAGTTTTATACAAAATCAAAAATACATATTAAAAAGAAACTTCAACATTTCGATCATAAATGATTGCCAAGCAGGTTAAACTTTTATGTACTATTTGCGCATATACAGATGTTTATAATGTAATGTATAACAATGTGTATATTCTTAATCTTTCATGTGATATATATTTTATACAATAATTTTTATCGACACATTTTTTCATGAGTGCTTTTATCATTATTTTGTACTTCAAAAAATATTTTAATGGCAGTTTGTAATTGTCATTGACTGTTGATATGGCATACTTCTACATACATACGTTTCCATATATATAAATGGTGTGAATCTATTTTATCATTTATTTACATTTATGTAAGTTTTGTATTTGGTCTTTGCAGCCTCTCTCATACGTCATACGTCAAAACATAGCCTCATAATTATTGTAATATTTCTTAAGGTTAAATTTGAACTTTTCATTAAAATCTTATTTAGAATTCAATCATAAGCTGTCAATTCGCTTATTATAAATTAAAATTTAAGCAAACACTACAAAAAGTTCGATTATAAAACATCAAATTTTAAACGAAAACATTTATTCGCATTTATTCGCATACTTCAAGCTCTTTTTTGCATATTAAAATTAATTTTTCAATAAACAACTTTTAAAGTTGTGAAACAAAGAATTCAATGTTTAACAATAAAGGGAAAAGGCAAACACATCGGTTGACAATTTATCATGATGTAGCTTCATTGTGAAAAAAATTACCTATAGCAACCTATAGCAGGTGGTTATAGGAGTCGGCGTAGTTAGTCGCTCAATGCTGCGTTTCTTACTACCGAAAAAAAGAAATCGAGAAATTAAGAAATTCAACTAAGGTTAATTGAATAATACAAATACATACGCACTATTACCATACAGCGCATAAGACTCGTCGGGATCCATGTCAACACCGGGACCCAGTTTTTGGAAGTTTACGCATATGCAATTCTCATATTGACCCTCACAGGGTGGTACCTCAAGCCAATGGTGTGGACAATGCAAATAACGCGTTAGCGGATCGCTCTCAATCATTTGAAATACACGCTCATCATATAAATCCAACCAATCATCACTGTCACCCATCAAGGACAACAAATCCGGTTTACAACGCCGCACAATTTTCGAAAATAGATTAGCAACAGCCAGATACTTGGGAAGCTTATAGGCGGTCATATGTAAACGCCAACGTGCCACAAAAAGCTTATAAATGAGATGGTAATCATCATAGCGATATTCAATGCGTTGACCATCCGGCGAAATGCGAGAATTCTGAAATATCTCATCGAACTTCATGTCTTCATCGCTTAGCAGATTTAGGCATTTGTTGTCACGCCTTAAGTAATCCCACTTGTCCACATCCAGACCACAGCGACTGTTGTGCACAATATCAAAGATATAACCAAGTCCCATCATTGGATAGGTTAGCAACTCCCGTTTGCCGACTATTAGCGCCTTGACTAGCTGCACTCCCCGTCCATTATTTTCGTCACGCAGGGAACGCAGTTTCTCGCTCGTCATATCGGCAAAAATCTTATCTACGCAGATTAATCCATTCTGCTCATGCTGAACCAAGGGAAATTTGTATGGCATGTACATATTAGTATTAAATATTACATTAGCAAACACGTACTCTGCTACCTACATTGAAGCTATTCCCACACACTTCTTCCCACACATGCGAAAATGGACCATGTCCTATATCATGTAGAAGCGCCGCGATCTCCACAGAATGTCGACACCATTCTGGCAATTCAATCTCATAAGTGGAATTACGCTTCAAGGCATTCAGATGAACCTGTGCGCTCCTGTACGTCCTGCCCAATTAAATTGAAAACAGATTATTATTCCAAATGACGCACGGAATGTAGCTTACCCAATGCAATGGTCATATCGAGAATAAGTAGCCTCTGGTTTGCCAGCCAAAAAGAGTAATCCTAGTTGATTAATTTTTTTGAGACGCTGGAACAGTTTATGTTGCACGATCTCCCAAATGTGAGTGGGCATTTCAATGACTCCGTGAACTGCATCTTCAATGAGCATCTAAAAGTTGAGAGTGTTAGTAAATCCTAAATTAAATAATGTACAATAATGCTCATTTAATAAACATCGACAATGGAGCAGTTCATTATTATAAAAAACAAAAACAAACAATTCGTATGCCTAAGCGTGCAACACGCGACAGTCAAACGCGAACTGAAGGATCTTAAACTAAATGCTTAGCTTTAAATGTGACTTAAGGATATCCAAGCGAAACGAGCTTTACAGGTTATCATCGTATTTAAAATATTTATGTTATTTTTTATAAAAATAATTGTATAATTATTTTCTGTTTATGTCATAGTTGTGCATGTAAATAGTTAAAATAATTAAAAGAATTTTGCTCATTTCGTTACAAACTTAATGTAAGCAGCAATGTGCCACAATTGCACTTCGTGAACTACAGGTGGTAATCAGCTGTTGATGCTTTTCCATGGCAACCATAATGGCTTGGTCTACGTTTACGGCAGAGTTTCTTTTACATATGAATTTGGTGGCTCATCCGTGGGCGACTGTTGTCGCAGTTGAAGCTGCTGCTGCTGAATGGGAAGCGAGGGCAGCTCGGAGCCCTGATGCGTCAGGGAATTTTGAGCACTGAGCATAGTGCCAGGCATCTGGCACACAACGGAAAAGCAGAGTGGAACCGCCACAATTCCACAGGGAAAATGTTTTGAACTATTTGATTTACTCCCTGTTTGTAAACAAAACGAAATATGTTAACTGGGATATTTTTGACATCAAGAGTAGAACAGCTGTTCGCTCACAAACTTTCTCGGAGTTCTCAGGGTTGTCAGAATTGCTTGTGTGGTACCAGGGTTGCAAAGACTTGCACAGTTGAAGTGGAATTTAAGAGCTGTTCTTTATGAACACAAATAATTCGTTAATAAGAACAATTGAACTATTTAATATATTAATTATATTTACCGAAAGTATACCTCAGTTTTTGTGATTTTGCAATTAGAAAAATTAATTTTTATTATAAAACCGCTTAGATATAAATTTTGTATTTACTTTGTTTCTTTATTTTTGCGTTCGAAGCTTAATATTTTGCTTTTAAATATAAATATAATCGATTCAACTAATAATCATGAACAAATTTAATTAGGAACTGCATAAGTTATTTTTTTTATTTTAACTATTTAATCCTAAAAATAAGTACAATATTTAATCGCTTTTGAAGTTTTCTTATCCTAATAAGCTAAACATTAGCAGAGCACTAAACTGTAATTGAATGAATTTTGCAAGCCGAATAATTTATTATAAGTTACTCCTATTTAATATAAGTCATCACGCGGTTCCCCGGAAGTTTGTACGTAAACATTTTTCAAGAGCGCCGCCGCAGTTAAATGAAAACGAAAGTGGCTTTTGACCTACAGCTGCTAAAACTGGTACGGAAGAGTAAACAACTAAAAAAAAAAGAGAACAAATTGAGCAAAGAGAGATTGAAGGAATACCAAGAGAAATGTATTTGATAGATTAATTGTGGGTTGCTATGAAATACGCTATGTGTATAACATAAATACATGAAGAAACGAGAACATAAATACATATACTTGCTTACATATATTATATATATATATAAAATACATATGAAAATATATTGCTATTGCATATGGTTGCAAGCAGGCTAATTGCGGTCAACGCACCTTTGGAATAAACACAGCACATCAAAATATATGCAAAATATATAAATATATTTATAAATATATATACACGTTGATGTATATTATAAACAGAATCCAGCATAGCTAATTGTTGCGAACGGCAGATAACAACAATAAATATATTTAATTGTATGTACATTGATAATTAAAAACAAGCTAAAAACAATACCCAGCGAATCGTCGAAATACCTTTAATAATGAAAACAATCATAAAACCAAACAATAACATTAAAAAAATTTACCGGCTCCTCTCTCGACTGAATAATGGAGTGAGCGAAACTAGAAAGTAAAACAGAGTGAGAGAGAGACAGAGAGAGAGAGAGAGCTAGATATAGACAGACATAAATACGGTTATTTTACAGTGGGACAAGATTTATTGGCATAAGCATTTCAACTATTGCAATTATTTCGGGTAATGGGGATAATGACATGGGCGAGTGCTGACCAGATTATTAATATGTTAAAATTTTGGTTGAGGTGCACATCTAAGAAGGAATTTCTATTCCTTTTTGTAGTTAATTAACATTAATAACAATATTAATAATAATAACCAAATAAATAAATAATCTTATCACATTGGCAAATAAAGAATTTTTACGCAGCGGTCAAATGCAAACCCAAGCAGCATTCGAATGATTTATATTAATATGCGATGCTGACTGTTGATTCACTGTTCACATAATTGATGCTCTCCAGCTCTCTCTCTCTCTCTCTCTCTCTCTCTCTCTCTCTCTCTCTCTCTACAAGCAAAGAGACCTAAGCCCGCCAAGTGTGCGTGTGGAGAGCCGATAAATGAATGAGAAAAGTGAGAGTTTTTTGGGCATGCCACAAGGCTTGCAACATTCTTTGTCAGTTGCCATGCGACAGGACAGCCGCACGGGCAGGCACTTTTCAATGCTGGCCAAAGTAACCCAAAGTTCTAGAAGAGCGGTTCGTGAGTTCAGACATCAATGTATCTAGCGTATCTTGAAGATACATACACTCAGCAGCTGCAGATGGCAAATTAAATTAAAACGCTAATTAAAACGCAGTGTGCGATCCTCTCTCGCTCTCTCTTCCTCCCACTCTCTCTCACTGTGCTGTATTTGTAAAAAGTTCTCTTTTGCGAAATGTGCTCATATCTTTATGCGTTTGTATCTCCCCCTATATATATGTGTGTGGATGTGTGTGTATCTGTATCCGAATAAGACCCATGCCATTGCATACTCTCAGCGAACGTAGCCGACCGACAGTGGGCGAAAGACGCAACTGCCGATTGCCGACTGCCAACTGCCGACTGCGAACATCGACTGCTGTGCTGTGCTGTGCTGTGCTGTGCTGTGCTGAATGCTAGCTGCTATGACCTTGCAATGCCCTTGAGTGACACTCTTATTGTGACCAAGTTGCTGTTGCCGCCACTACAACTGGCGGTGCTGCCACGGCTGCCACGACGAGCGCTGGCAAAATTCAGAATGGATTTATATTGAACATTTAACATTTTTCTGTGTAACGTATTTTTTGCGTAAGTTGTTGTTGTTATTGTTTTGTGCTTCGTGCCACGACCACAAAGAATAAGCAACAAGAAACCAAACGCGTAGCTCCTTTTTTATAATCTCAACTCTCGACCCTCCGTCGCGTGTGCGAATGAAACAGCTGCAAAGATAAACCAAAACATATCGTCCTCGAAAAAAAAACAGAAAAAAAAAACAGTGCACTCAAGTTCACTACAAAAAGTGTTACCTAAGCAACCTAAGCAATCAGCGACAACTGTGAAACCACGAACAGTGCTTTTTTCAACAGAGCGTGTGTGCCTGCGTAAGTGTGTCTGTGTGTGTGTGTGTACATAAAAGTGAAAGTTCAGGTCAGGCAAATTCTCCACTAACCCCATCCCAACCCACAATCCTTGGCACGATTTTAAGGCGGAAGCGGCTATGTTGAGAACGATATAGAAACACGCAATACACACAGCCAAGTAAAACAACGACAACTTCCTCATCATTATATACCATCTATAGGTGTATATAATCAAAACATATATATAAAGATATATATATATATATAAGTACATCTACACATATACAAGCAACATATTTATGCGGCAGCTTTCACAACTTCTATTTTGTACTACAACTTGAACGGGCAAGCTAGGAACTTGGACTACAAAAAAGGACATCGCTTTGAGCATAATTACCTATAGGCAGGTGAGTCAAACTAATCATAATTAATAAAATAAATAAAAACATAGTTCTCTTATGTATATATATATATATATATATATTTATAAATAAAACAGCAAAGCCTGATATATTTAGTATTTCTTATTGCTAAACTAGAATAATTTTGGTTATGGACATTTTTAATTATAATTCAACTTTGAACGAGTATCTGGCTACTACTTTTGGCATTGGGAGCTTAAAATGCTCACGTGCAGAATTCAAATAAAACCGGAATAGCGAGGAGTTTAATTAACAAAATTGGTGTCGATTATTAATAGGTAATTATTTACTAGGCAGCAGATATGTTTAAAGGATACAAATTGAATTTAATTAACAAAATTGTTGTCGATTATTAATAGGTAATTATTTACTAGGCAGCAGATATGTTTAAAGGATACAAATTGAACATATGCCCAAAATTCAGAATTAATCTCATCGAAAATTCAGAAATATCTCAATGCTTATCAAACTCTGCCTATTTATGTATCTAACTGGCACAATGAAAACAAAGTAAGCCACCGCCCCCAAAGCTGGGGAACTGTTTTGCCGGGCTCCAATCGTAACACATAATCGTAACAATCAAAGCACGAACTGTAAGTGAAGCCAACGGAAAGCGAAAGCATGTGAAAATCGAAAGTATCTGTGTATCTGTAGCTGTGTATCTGTATCTGTGGCTGTGCGTTTGTCTGTTCCAAAACAGCACAAGCGTTTTCCACATTGTTGTTGTTGTTATGATTATTGTTGCGGTGCTTGGCTTTGTTTGCTTTTGACATTTCGCTGGGTAGCAATGTCATACAAATATAAATAATATACACGCGCTGCCCCCGCACCCCTACAAAAGGAACCACCCACACCAAAAAAAGAAGAAGAAAACAAGCACTAACCGCGCCGCAAGTAGCAATGTATCAGCGAGATAGTCGACTACTTAAGGCTATCCATAGGCAGTCCAATTTTGACATAAGACGAGGCGTGTGTGTCACTCATATATAATTTATTGATTGTTTTTAACACCCGAAAACCACCGACAATCGATTGGGAACCTGCCCAAAAGACCTTCACAGCCGCCACTCCTGGGCTTCAATAATGTTGCAACTGACGGCGCAAAAGCAGAGACGTAAAAAGCGTAAAAAACGCCGCGTGTTACGTGCGTCTGTCAATTTGGCTAATTCGCCATTTAAAAATATATATTAATATACCTATACATATGTTCTAGTTTATTTATAAATAACGAAAATCATTCAGCGCCAACACAGTCAGCTGTTGTGGCTTGTGAATTTTTGGCCAATATTTTTATGTGGGTGGCACATGAGTGGACAGGAAAAAAGAAATATTAAAACAAAAAAAACAAATTAAAGCAAGGAAAGTGTTAATATATTATATACATATTGTATGCTGAGACACATGACTTATGTAGTAAATAATTATGCAAGACCGATCCGAGGATAATTAAAGACGTCATGCTTACTCAGGTTATGAAGAGTAGGCAAAAAAAGTCAAAACAAATACTTCCGTCTAGATAAAAGCTTGCTAATCAGTTTATTTTTTTAAATATACACAAGGATTACACCACTGATGCCTTTATTGCTATCAATTTATAACCAAATAGCAATTCAACCATATAACCGCATCTATTTTATCTCTTACTGATATCAATTTGCTGAAAGCATAGTCAATTTACTTTCATGTTCAAATCCCGTCCGCACCTAATCCGATAACTGATAAAAACTAACAACCGAAATCAGTGGATAACATGAAATCACAGGCACAGCGGGACTGAATTCAATACAAGTGAGACTTAGGTGACAATCATTAGTGCCGCTGATAAGCCTATCATAAACACTGCGGGTAGACCAGTGGATAGTTACAACATATTAATTACCCTGTAATAATTGTGTCGATCATAATATTAAGTGTACAAGATTTCATCGAAAGTTTTTTAGAGTTAAAGCAAGAAAGAGTATGAGAATATTCATAGCTGTATGTAAATATATTGAAATGTAATCTTGAGCACCTAAACTGCACGTGCGAACATAACTAGAATTAACAAGTAAAAGTGGAGAGCACTCGACTAGGAGATCCCCTGAACCTAAGTCAAACATTCTTAGTAAATGTGTGGCACGTGTATAAAAAAATGATTGGGCATTTTGGTGTATTATTTTGGTAAACACTTTTAGTCTTTTAACGTGACAGACAGATCGTCTGACCAACTGTTTCTGCTGACCTCCATATATATATTATGATATAATCACCCATACAAAATATGTACTACATGAACAATATTTTAACTGGTTTTCTCATCGGTCTTATGCAGAGGTGTCAACTTTAACCTTTCCTCTATCTTCTGCTTTTTTGTTGGCGAACTAACTCCTCCTTTTGTAAAATAATTTCATTATACCCTTTTTAACAATTTTTAGTTGGCTAAGGGTATAGAAATATACTCGCCTGACTGGGCATAGTAGTAGTAGTCATCTGACCATTATGCCCTTTCTCTCTCTCTTTGAGGGTAGCAGACAACAACGCTGACGCTGATCACGAGCGTTTCTCTATGCAAGCGGCTGTCTGGCAATGCCAGCGAATATCGGACGGGGCAGAGGGTCGCATTTGTCGCTGCTGCTGCCTGCTGCCTGCTGCAGTTGTCTTACCTTTGGCTGCAGCGATTACGATTACACATACATGTGTGTAGAGACAAAGGCGCAGATACAGATACAGTTACTCTGGGCACACAGAGGAATCACAGTCGATGATCATCAGTGACAGGCCAGACGCTGGCGGTGCGACTTGCTGCACTTCGATTTAGCTGCCTTATCAATCAGAACAAGTTCGTTTAATGCCAAAAAAAGAAGCGTATTTCAGTGCATGCTCGCAACAGTAATACTGCAGACGTGCCGCAGTTCGAGTCGACTCCGTGAAGTAAAGTAAAATTACATCTACGGCTTTTATCAAAGTGGATGCCTTCGGCAACAAATCGGGAACGGGTTACCACAAGCGATCAGCCCGCAGGTAGTGCCAGTGAGTACGAGAGGAATTTTGATTCATTTCAAATCGATTCGAATCGTTTCGTTTCGTATCGGTTCAGTTCAATTCAATTCGGGTCGTAAACTGCGCTCTGTTTGCAAGTGCCTGCTAAAAATAAATGCGAAATTTGTTATCAACACTTATAATCGAGACGCCGGCGCGGCATGATTAACGGCGCCCCCTCGAACCCTTGAAGTCATGTCAGTGTCAGGTGAACCCGAACCATACTCGCTGCTAAAAGTACATGTGCCTAGTGTATTGAATTTCTACATATATACATACATATTTGTACGTATGTACATATGAAAGCGTACTTTCTTTAATCTATAACATACAATTGTCATGCTTTTTGAAAGCACAATCTGAGCAGTGACTTACATACATATATATGTGGATTCCCATTAAGAAGTGTATCTGCACTTTCTCGATAACTAAACGGCGACACTGTGCAAAACAATTAGTTCTGTTGCTAAACATCGGAATCCAACTTAGTTTAACAGTGGGTTTTGCTATAAAAAAACAGGTATATAATGAAAATAATATTTGTGAGAAGATAAGTAATGATGAATAATTCCCAATAATATAAGAAAAGAAGTTTTAAAGTACAAATTGATGAATAAATACTTCAATACTTGTTATGTGGACAATAAGAAGCAAAAATGTAATTATTCACAAAGTTAGAGCGGATGTTATCAAGAGTAGTGTACAATAGTTAACTAAACAGTGGCTTCCTAAATGGTATTTGAGTTAAGTTTTAAAAAAATATACTTATCACTTAAGCAATATATATGACACTTTATTTGACCTTCTGTCACAGGCAATATACAAAAGTATCTTTTGACATTAAATTAGCACCTCAACAGCGCCTTCGGTTGATTATTTGCGTGTGTGTCAGTTCAGTATCTTTGACCACAACATAAAATAATTGAATCAAACTTTATGCGAAGCTGTTTCTGACTACATGCGCTGTTAGACTGCCACTCCAAACGTGTACATACATACACAAATATATATATATATATAGCAATTGACAAATACGCCGGACCACACATCTTTCCCAATTTAACTCAATTAAGCTGCTTCTGGGTGACATTATAAACAGTCTTGAGAAACTTTGTTACTCACTTGACAGTGCGTACCACTTCGACTATCTGCGTATTGCAAACAAGCTATCCATGAAAATGCGAGATACACGTCAAAAAACAAGAGAGCGCTATAAAATTCTCTGTCACGCGTTGGAAAAGCGAAAAAAATAACGGAAATATTCTTTTTGGAAAATTTTGTACATATGTATTTTGTGTGTATCTATTTAAAGCACCTTTTTAGCAAACCATAAATTTCGCATGGGGTATTATAAATTTGTCGTGATGGGAGACGTTTCTCCATAAAGCATATTCTCGGTGAGCATCAAAACACGAGTCGAAATAGACAAGCCCTGATTTTCACTTTCGATGCAAACTAATTTCTCAGTCTTTTCGCTGCTGGAGTTTATATATATCTATATATGGCGCTTGTTGGAATCAATTGAATCTGCCCAATATCATATATCCTTAACTTAGGAAAGTGTTTGAATTATACAAGGTAAATTAGGCAAATCAATTAATAATACTTGTTATTATGTTCACAACATTGTGGTACTTTACGCAATATTTCAAATAGGAACAATCGGTCGGTTTTTTAAATTTATAAACATAATTCGTTATTTTTAGACTGTGTTATTGTTAGTGGTTTGAACTTAAATAATTCGACTGAGAACAACCATTAAATAAATTTAAAAAATAAATTTCAGAATGTTAGATTCAAGTTAGATTCACATATAACATACATTTATTTCTTTACGTATACTCTACTATACTCTACCTTAAATGGTGGGATAATTCAATGCAACCTACGGGGAGTTGAAGACCGTTTCTGTTGTTTTTCTCAAAATAGGCTTCTCCAGAAATCTGCTTCTGTTTTTAGCGGATTTTTATGCTGCTTTTATTTTTGTTTAGATGATTTTTTTTCAGAATTAAAAAATTCTAGGTGACTTTTCAGCCTACTGTGCTCAGTCAGCAGGCCCGTAGAAATCCTAATGGAGATGCCTGATAATAGACTCTTAGAAGTAACTTGGACTGTGTAACTTTGAGCTCCTATAATCGTTTGTAATTTCGTTGATGGACGTCTAATTTCCATCTATATCCATATTTCCTGCGTCTCCTCGAGGCAAGCATTTTGGTATAGTTTACCTTGGACCAGCTTTGAGGACTTGAACTATGCTAAAGTGGAGTTGTAACTTTTGAAATTGTTCGGCATATAAAATATCTTATGAACTAATTCTGTTTTGTTTTTTTGTTCAACAATTTCAAAAATGTTTTCTTCTAGCAATCAACCAAATCATGTAGCTATTTAACTGAACTGTTGATTTGATCGGGCGCAAATGATATTTATTAGTTACCTCTCATCTCTTACTGTCTCATTTTCTCCCTCTTTTAAATGAAAAGTTTTAATGCTTTTCTGAAGTGAACGTCATCTGCCGCCGCCCAAAACGCATTTAGGTAATTGGCAATGGTCCAAAAATAATTTTATTTTGGCTATGTGCAAAAGGGACTAAGATCAAGTGAATGCGAGGTCTTCTCTGGCAATTGCTGCAACATTTCGATGCACTTCGAGCGGTGGTCACAGCTAAAGAAAAAGGTGAATCGGCCATGAAATAGAAATATGTCAGAATATACTTGTATATCTATAAAAAGAAACCCATATTAATTGACATTTGTACAGTGATAAATACTTAAGAAGTAGTATAAAAAAGGGTCACTGTTGACCTCCTTAATCGATCGATTGCCAGGCACGGTAATCGTTAAATTTTTGTGAACTCTGTTTGATGCCATTGGTAAATTTCAATTCAATTTGTTTAGTTTATTTCTCAATTGAGTTTCTCATCCAGATTGCCAAAAAAAAAAAGAAAAAAAAAAAGAAAACAGCAAATAAAAAGTTCCCACAGAAGAAATCGAAATACAATAAAACAAATTAAATAGAAGAAAATATCGCTGATCGTCGCAGAGTTCAATGCCAATTAAAAAAACTAGCGATTGGTGCATTTACTTTGCTTTTTTTAAGAGTGAGATAAACGAACGACTTAATTGGCTAACTATTAAGGTGGGCGTGTCTTTCCCACTTGACCACGTGCAACAGCAGCCTTGTGCAAAACAATAAAAACCACAAATCACATAATTGCCTAAGTAACTTGGCGCACCTGATCAGAAGGCGAAAGTGTAACAGCCAAAACAATAACACTAATTATCAGTAGCCAACTATAATCACTTAATAATTAATTAAAATTTGTTTTCTATAAGTGTGTAAAACTTTTATTGCCTTAAATTAATGTGAAATGCATGGAAAAATGTCACGCATTTATATATTATTTGTTTATTTATTGAGCTGTCAAATACTTTCTTAATGTTTTAAGCAGCCGCACATATCTTTGTCAGCCGGCCAAATATTTTAGTGATCAAATGCGAATTTTTAGCAAGAACTTTTACAAACTCTAAAAATACGTTGAATTTTCTGCTAAAAATGCAAATCGAATGGAAATGCTTAGGAAATTAATTATACTTTCTTTTTACCCTACATATATTGGATATTTTTGCATTAGTGACAGGCAACTAATTGAATGCAGTCGCCGTATGAAAATTGCCAGCTATTTTTTTTTTCGTTTTTCTTTTTCTAGCATAGAAAAACAAGAAAAAAAGAAAACATAACATTTTAAGTTAATTTATTTGTTTACTTCAGAAAATCTTTACGCTTTTCTTAGTACAGACTCAATAATCGAAAATAATATGAGCCACGTCATCTACATATGCATGTGTGTGTTTGTGTATTTTATATTTCACAGCAGCATTGCAGTAGCCAGCCAGCCAGCCAGCCAGCCAGCCAGCCAGCCAGCCAGCCAACTAACCGTCTTCATTGAAATTGAAGTGACGTAAATGAATGAGCCCGGCGATACACCATTGACACACAGTAGCACGCCGGACAACAGGCCGCCCTGCAGCATTGTCTCAATCATACCGAACATAGGGATGTCATCATGCCGTGGCCGAGCCGAGGCTTTTGCAAGAAGTTTGTCCTCCAAGCTGCGCACCTTGGGCACCCAGGTGAGTAATTACTCGAACCAGACGTAAAACATAGGTGTCAAATCTTTAAACTTATATCCAAGCAATCGTGTTAGTAATTCGAGTTGCCTCTACCAGATTTTAGGCAGTAGTTTTTTTTAATTCAAGTCACACACAACACAGAAAAACATTACAACACAATAATAAAAATAATAATAAAAAATGAATTTACTACGCAAACCGGCACCTGATATCCATTCGACAGCGGTGATGTCCGTCGGTTCTTTCAAACCGATGTCACTTGCAGAGTATCGTGGTAGATATGTATTACTGCTGTTTTATCCCGCAAATTTTTCGTTTGTTTGTCCAACGGAGCTGCAGAGCTTCAGCGACCGCGCCCAGGAGTTCCGCAATGTGGGCTGCGAGATTTTAGCCTGTTCTACAGACAGCCACTTTGCACACTCCGCTTGGATGATGCAGCCACGCCGATCGGGGGGACTGGGTGAGATGGATATTCCCCTAATAGCGGATAAGTCCATGCAAATTTCTCGCGACTATGACATGCTGGACGAGACCACAGGCCTGGCAAATCGTGGCATGTATATTATCGATCGCCTTGGCATCGTCCGACATGTCTCCGTAAATGACTCTGGCGTGGGACGCAGTGTCGAGGAGGCTTTGCGCTTGGTTCAGGCTTTCCAGTTTGCCGATGAGTTCGGTGAGGTTTGTCCCGTTAATTGGAGGCCGGGTGCAAGGACCATGAGGCCAGACGATTCTGGCAAGGCAGAATACTTTAAACACGCCGCTTAAAACACACGCTTCCTTATTGAGTTTAATTAAAGAGTGCAAGTAGGACGTGCATATGCATGAAATGAAAGGGATGAATGTTTGTATGTTGTGTTTTCTTGAAAGTCAAATAGAAGACAGAATTTATCTTATTTACTTATTTGGGTCAAATCAGACCATTGGGTTTCGTTCTCGAAGCGACCGTCTGAATGCTCCAACTTGCTAAAACGAAAAGCTTTCCATTTTGAAAATTGTTCTGTATTGTTTCTCGCTGATCAATAATACCAAGTAGCTTAAACCCTTTCTGCCCTCACTTTGACTTGAACTTTGTAGACGAAAAAACATATACATTACATATATATTGCTATTGCGTGTATATTGAAGCACGCCTGGTTTAAAATAAAGTCAAATTGTTAGCTGAAGGGGGCCTAGCTTCTTGTAGGACAAAATAGCTCTGAACATTTTCAGAATAGGGCTAACAAGATAAGTTCTTGATTTTAGAAACAATATACTTTTATTATACAAGGTTATTATTTTGACTAATCTGAGCAGGTATCTTTTAACAAAGTATTTAATCATTTTTTTTATATTGTTCCTGAAATGCAGGCGAACGAGGATGCCGCAACAAATGCAGAGGATGAGCCAATTATAAATGGCTCCAATACCAACACGTGGGTGAATAATACACATGAATCCGAACAGACTGTCACCGATCTGCAGCCGCTGCGTCACGAGTCTGACTCATTTTTCGACTTTGACTGCGAGCTGGAATCGCCCGGCAGTCCGGCGGAAGAGTGCGAGTACCTGCGTCTGATAGAAACCGCCTCGAATACGCCGCATAACTCGACAGCCGAGTCGGGCTATGCGTGCGCCTCCGTTGCCAGCAGTCACAGCAGCACAGATGGTCCCTACTTCGACGCGACGGCCGGCAGCAGCCGCAGCAACAACAGAAGCAATAAAATACCAGATGATCTGCTGGTGACCACCACACACCCGCAGGCAGAGTGCAGCTCAATTCCCGCAACGGAGCTGAAAGAAAATGTGGACACATTGCAAATGAATGGAACACACGACCCTCTCACGAACGGCGATCAGATGGAGGAGGAGCAGCTGGAGCAGCAGGAACAGGAGACTCAGCGCGAGGAGGAGAAGCAGCAGATACAGGAAAAACAGCAGCAGCTGGAAGAGAGGCAGCAGCAACAGGAGCAAGAGGATGAGATGGAGGTAAAAAAACTGGAACAGGCAAGAGAGAGCGAGAATGAGACTCTGCTGCAGGCGCAAATACTAAGTGAACTGCAATCGCACAGCGATAGCATCAAAAGCACAGAGAATACCACAAATCAGACGGAACAGGCAAGCAACGAGAATGCCCTGATGATCAATGGACACAGAGAACAGCCAGCGGAGCAGTTGCTCCCACTGAATGTTGAAGTTGACGAACCCCAGGTGCAACTTTGTGGCACCGACGAGGTGGACAAGTGCAGCCAAATTCTAACCGTAGACGTGGACCTGGCCCAGCTGGAGCAGGCCAAACAGGATGCCGCTGAGGCGGTTGAGTCCACGGAGAAAAGAGCACATAGTCACGGCATCGATACCACAGACGACGAGGACGATTGTCGGCCACAGCGAGTGCGACGTTGTTCCTCGCTGAAAACGGGTAAAACGCCACCGGGCACACCCGGCCGTAAGAAGATTGTACGCTTTGCCGATGTGCTTGGCCTGGATTTGGCGGATGTGAAGACGTTTCTGGATGAAATACCAACCATACCGAAGTCAGCGTTTGAGGATCTGGAAATATTGGAGTCTGAGCCACCGATACAGCTCGGCCCCAAATCGGACAAACTGTTGATGCCGCTCTTCCAGCAGCCGGGCGGACTGGCCACATTCCTCGATGCTGTGCGCGAAAAGCAGGTATCGCTGGAGAACGCCGCCGTCACCGATAGCATTAATCAGACCATCTCTGGGTCGGTGCGTGTCCGCAATCTGGACTTTCATAAATCGGTGCATGTGCGCTACTCGCTGGACGGCTGGCGTAGCTATGCGGATCTGCAGGCCAACTATGTGGAGAACTCATGCGATGGCTTC
Organism: Drosophila picticornis; assembly: GCA_035043845.1. Lineage (NCBI taxonomy): Eukaryota > Metazoa > Arthropoda > Insecta > Diptera > Drosophilidae > Drosophila > Drosophila picticornis. The sequence goes on along the minus strand of JAWNMR010000122.1, from coordinate 23,337,394 downwards.
TCCGATAAGTTTACGTTCGTTCTCTTCGGCAATTCACTGCATGTGGGTCAGCGTCTAGAGTTCGCCGTTCGTTTCCAATGCAAGGGCCAACAATTTTGGGATAGCAACTATGGCGCCAACTACTGCTTCCAGTGCTTGCCCAACTCGAGCTCGAATCACACGGCATCGCCGGCGTCTGTGGCGAGTGGCGCCGTCCAATCGCATCAGAGCAGCAATTTGGTCGGCATGCTAAGCCCCACAGTGGGCGATGCCTGGTGCAGTTCGTTCTACTAAAACGCAATTTTGTCTCTTGTTGTTGTTGGTAGCTGGTTTTGCTGGTGGGGGAGCACTCACAAGGAGGCAGTAGACGACGCGGACGCGGGTCGTTGCAGTCAATGCCCAAATCAAAACAACACAAAGAACAAAAAAAATAAGAAAATGGATACATTTATTAGAGGCAAAGTGCCGTCAATGCTGATGCCCGCCTTGACGGCAATGAGCCAAGCACCCCCAAAAAGTTGTACTTGTATGTGAGGCAAATGTTAATATATTTTTATAGAGCTGGAGAAGGAGAGAAGATGCTGCAAATGGAGCAGGTGGAGCAGCCAGGCAACCAGTTGCATCAAGTGAAACGTTAGAGTAGAATGATCAAAAATTCAAGTGAACAGAGCCAGAGAAAAGTGCGATAGAATCCCAATGATAGTTATTAGTCTTAAGTTATAAAAAGAGCAAGTGATAACTAATGATGATGATGATGATGATGATGATGATGATGATGTTGAAGATGGATGATATAATTATACATATTTGCTTTACATAATGAACAGATTTTGAATGTCGACCACAGTTTTGATTTCCATAATTGTTATTGTACTATATTGGTTAATGCTTTGTTCAGGCATGTAATGGGGGCTCCACTGAAAAGAGTTTATTAATGTCATAGTTCCTCGATTCAGATCACTCGTAAAATCAACTAACTGACCAACTTCCTATTTCTAGTCAATTCAACTTTACCATAAGACTTAATAAAAGGGCAATAAACACTATATATACAAGGAGTAGACTTCCTAGCCGGAATCTCTTGCCAAACCTCGTTAGAAATGTGCCAATAAATGGGCATTTAATAACTTAATGAAACCAAATGCTTGCCAATTCAATTCATTGATTGATTGATTGATTGATTGATTGAGTCTATGGCCAGTCTCTGATAAACAGTTTTGCGAATTTCATACCCCTACACATACTGAACAATTGTTTTTTGCTATGCCAAATATTAATTATTATTTTATTTTTATGAAATGTTGACATTTTCTTTTAATTGTTTTAATTTTATTTTTGAGCTATTTTTTAATTTAATGCGTTTTAATTTACGATTTCGATACTTTGTATGTACATGTTGATGCATATTATTATATATATATACATATAATCGACATATATACATACATACATACATACATACATACATACAGCACAATATACATCAATTATAATATACAAAATAAAAATATATTAAAATTTAGTTCATATTTTGTGCCTTGTTTTCGTTTCTTACTTTTAAGTTTAAGATTGAGGATCGATTCATCAAGTATAAGGATTGGAGTTATCACAATACGTATAGTAATAATATCTCGAGATACCACACTATTGTCCAACACTTCTGATCCACACAATTGGTATATTTGATTATATCGGATACAAAAAAAAAAATATATATATATATATATATATATATTTGTATCCGATATAATCAAGAACATAAAACTAATAATTAATTTTTTAAAATTAAAGTAACGAATGCAAAACGCAACTACCTCAAAATGTTTTCAATGCGAAAACTACATTAAAGTTGAACAACCAAAAATAAAATAAATTATGTTATATATGTTTATTGCATAGCAAACATGTAAAGATACCAACCTAATAAAAGCTAACTTTAAAAGTTACAAGCAATTTATACTTTGAACGCCCCCCAGCAAATGCCCCATTGATTATTAGACTGAAGCGTGAATATAAAAACAACAATCAAGAATATTTGTTATGCATGTGTAAATGCTTATGAGATTTGCCTAGAAGGTTTCGTAGGTCGCAACCTTCTGGTAGAGAATGTTAAAGATTGTTTTTGCTGCGGGGCAAACGATTTGTATCGGACTTCAATATTTGCATGCTAACTGGAAACTGAGGAAATTATAAAATAAATCATTTTCCTTATACAATTTGAGTTTTATTTTTGCTGACAGAAAAAAATTGAAAGCTAAGCAGCTATCAGAAGGTCAACTTGAATTCTGACAATGAGATATTCTCAACATGACGCCATCTTGTTCATCTGGTTGAGCGTTGCCACCTAGTCAGACTAGACATGCGCGTTATTTGCATTGAAATCTACAGCATTATGCCCTTGCTAAAGCTCAATGATACGTCGAGCATTGAAGTCTTGTACAATTTAGCTTCGAAATACATCTGCAGTCAATTAAAATAAAAAAAACGGTCAAAAACCAAAAGTGGCATTTGAAGAAATTTTGTGTATAGCTTTTATCATATAACAGCGATTTTTTATATTTTTAGAAATAAACAACAATCATCGACCTACCGAAGATAGGATGACCGAAGTTTGACTGACTTAGGTTAATAAGTAATTTAAATCATTTTCGATATTGAAACTTTTTGCCAAAGACATGGAAGCATAATAATACTCGTATTTATTGCGTAACAGAAAGTGATCTCGGATGGAGAACGAATTAACTTCAGCTGAGCATTGAATCTTTTCAATTATTTGATTACAATTTACGAAACGTTGCTTAGATAAAAATGTATGAAAGGAATATAATTCCCCCTTTTATGAAACGTTTATTACGTTCTTGACTGCCGGCAGCAAATTTACTGTAAAAGTCAACGTAACAAAGTAGCAAAAGACAGTAAGCTAAATTTATAGCTCGTGGAAAATATACAATATATTTAACTATTAGCAAGCATCATCGTCTATAGTGGGCTCCTCGTCGTCCTGCTGCGATGCGCTGACCTCGGCGAAGTCATCCTCGACGCTGTCCACAAAACTGGAAACTCTGTAATAAAAAAGGAGTATTTTAATTGAGGGCAAATTAGTTGCATGTGGCATGTGCGTCACTTCTCAAAATCGCATTGCGGCAGCAGACCCTCTTCCTTGAAGTGACCGCCTCCTCCTCCATCGAATCTGAGCAGCGTACATAGACGGAACACTGCCAGCAGCAGCAGAAACATGCCAGCCACATAGCTCAGCCAGAGATTATGCGGATATAGTATCAGAGCCACGCCCATGGAGATATATATGGGCGCCGGTCGCCAGCCACCGAGCAACGTGGTCAGACGCCAGCAGCCCAGGCAGGAGGATCTGTCGTAATTATCGTAACAAATTAAAAAGTAAATAAGCACATTAAATTCAATGACCTTTTTCTATTTGGTTGAGCAACTTACTCGCCGTAGTATTGAAGCTGTAGAAATATGGTTATCAGCCATTTTAACTCAATGAACAGCACCAGCAAAGCTGAAAAACTGGCCAAGCATTAAAATTGAACCGATCCACGACTGGAGAAAATGTGTAACACAGCTTACAGTATAAAGAGACCAGCCGGATAGCCGTGCATGTAGACATCAACGCCCACCCCGCAGATAACTGAAAGATGAAAGATGACCACAAATTGGCTATTGGATGCTCAAGAAGTTAGGGCCATGATGTGTTATGGGCATTTCGTGTTCAAGAATATGCGTATAAAACAATATAATTGTGTCTACTCAAATAACATTTCTTTGGTGTTTTTCGTTGAGCCAGCAAGGGCAATAAAATATGCTAAATCACCACATTGATGGGACAAAGCTTAATGTGCGAGTGTGGCTTGAATTGTTTGCAACTATAGGACAGCTAACAATAAAATCTAAGAAATAAACACACAGGAAGATGGCAGGAAAACAAAATTACAAAAAAAAAAAAAAAACAATGAACAGAACAACTATTAGATTAATACACTTCTTCGCTCTTAACTTGGCTCATCTAAATTTCGGTGTTTATTTAAAAAGTCGTCCAATTGTAAATATATGAGCTTTTTTAATAGTATTTCGAATTAATTATACTTAAAACCCTGCAGCAAAGCTGTTCGAATATATGCCAAGTTTAATCAAGATAACTTTAATATCGATGTTATAAATAATATTACATTTTAAGCCCTGCCAACATACAGTACTTTCCTTACAGCCCACATAAATATATTTACATTTATCTCTATACATATATGTATATATACATATGCCCATAAGCGCCTAATTTCAATGTGTAAAATATGACTACGATAACAAAAAAAAAAAAAAACCAACAAACAAGAACAAAATTGAGAGCAGCGAAAATCTACTCAAAATTCAATCTAATTAAGTTGTTATTGTATGCGGCGGGAAAACAAATTCGATTAGACTGCAGATAAGAGGCAAATGAGGTTGGGCTGAAATGCGAAACATAAACCAAAACTAAATCCGAGCCAATTACATTAAACGCTCGGAGACCTCCAACTAAAACGAAAAAAAAGTCGATGAAACGTGCGTCCCCCAGAAATCAAATAAAAACCAGGCAAAAATTATGCGCTGCTCTCTAGACAATTAGGGGGGGTATTGGAATTGAAGTTGGGGAATACCCAGCTGAACCTTTTTTTCGTGGTATTTTTTTTCTGTCGTCGCCATGTTTTGGTGGCTTCCAGTAAACGAATGGCGCCAGAGAGCTAACAACAAAAATCACTGTGCAGGGGGCAAGGGGAGAGAAAGCACTGCAGTTGGCAGGGAATTGCAAGTTCAGGATATGCCAGCTGCAAAATAAAAGGGCCAATGCCTCGTTAATGGCCCTGAGAGCATTTTTATTTTTATCAGATTTTTGAACATCACGCAGCGTTGAGGTTTATGAACTGTGAGTTCTTTGTTGTGCGCCCTGCATGCATAATGCAGACCCAGATGGGATATAAACCAAAACAATATTGTTGGCAAATTATTTTGAACTTGACCCAAGTTTTAGCTGCCACTGCGGACTTAAGTGCCGACCATTTATCATAAGTCCCAGTTGGAGCTGGTCATGCACACTTGATGACTGTTGCATTATTGAGCGTTGCCATCAAGTGCATCAAGCGGGACAGAGGGTCTCGGTCACAGCTGGTGCTCATGGGAATGATGGCAAGATAAGAGGTAAAGCTAAATTTAATATAACCAGCATATTCACAGATTTTACAAAAATTTTAAAGTGTATTCAAATGAGGAATAAACAAACTGATTACATATTTTTTAAGACTAGCAAGCAATCCAACTCCCAAAAGAAACGTCATCAGCTGTCATTAATTGCCCATATTTAAAACACTATACTTCAGTTGTATATTATTGTGTATGATAAATAATTCAATTAAAAAAGAGTAAATACGTAAATTTGTTGGGAAAGTTAACATATTACAAAAAAAATTGTTTGTTAGCTATTAAAAGATGACGGCGTTACAGATAATAATGCTGAATTTAGTTATAAGTTAACAACAATTTACTAACTAAGAAAAAGGTTGAGCAATTCTAATTAAAGATTTATATGAAGCACATATTTTTACTAGAAACTTTTTTGAAACACAGATAACAAATGCATTTTAATTTAAATTTGTTTGACTTTAATAAACAACTTGTCTTCTCTCTGTATATATGTGAATAATTTAATTAAATAAACGTTTAAATGACGATGAAAAGACTTAAGTTATACTTAACTTAGCTTAAAAAGCGAATAAGGATATTAATAACGCATAACTAAAACGGCTTTAAAATATGAACTGTCATATCTACCTAACCAAAAACAGTTTTAAACCTATTAACGCCTATGCTTGCCTCATAGTTAGTATGTGTCACCTGCTAAACTTGCAGCTCAATTTCTTCCACTTGACTCGCCTCCTATTAAGGGGTGCTTGTATGTGCTTGTGTGTGCTTGTGTGTGTGCGGGTGTGTGATTGTTTGTGCTTACCGAATGAAGTCAGCAGACCAAAAGCCCTTATCACAGGACGTAAACACTCGCATGGGTCGACTGGCTGGCGGCAACGTCGACGAAGTCGTTGCAAGTGTTCATGTTGTTGATGTGGTTGACTCATGGTTCACAATTATTATGTATCACTGTATGTTGGCTCGTGTCAGTTGCACATTTCCACAGCCAATTGGCAGCGTTTGGCAGCGGATACGTTAATACATCAGCGTATACTGGAAGACCAGCAGAGCTTAGCTCAGAAGACACATTGTGTTGTGCATTGAATATAAATCAAATGAACTTTTACGGCAACGTATCCAGTTTCTTGGCAAGCAAGTCTCCGACGACTGCCAAGGATAGCGACACTCACAACAACATCAACAACAATAACCAAAAAATAAACAATAAGCAGCTCGTTACGCGTTTAAGCTTCAGCATCAAATGGAGAACAGCATACGTTGCGTATGCGTAATTGGACCGACACTTTCTGCGTTTCAAACGTATAATTCGCTTTCCTTTCTAACGCAGCATTTAATCACCGTGCTACTTTATATGTATACAAATATAATGTGTGTGTGGTTGTGTGTGCGGCAACTAATGGCTGCAAATTACCGTTAACATGCAGCATTCAGCACCTCCCTCAAAACCCCAGCCCGCACCGCACCTCACCACACGCAAAACGTCAACAACTCAGTTGAGTTTTTTAAAATGTCCGCCAAGTTTGTGCAGGTGCCACTTGGTACTTGACTTTAGAGCCAAAAGCCGAACCGAAGCGAAACCGAAACCGAAACCGAGCCGGAGCAGAGTCAGAGTGCCCTAAACAACGTCCACACGCTGCTGCCAGCGCCAAGTGAATGAATGGAACAATCGTCCTCAGTCGCCGCACAGGCTGCTTGAGTTTGTGGCAAGAAAGCAGTCAATATGCCAACTGAATGCCCTACTTTTTATTAAATAACTGAATTAAATTGATTCAGCACCAAGTTGTAGAATGTGTAAGCTAAATAAATCGAATTTTTATTACAAATAACATGGAAACTTATCATGTTACAAAAACTTAAAGCACTTGCGCTTGTCGAACTGTCTGCTCAGTCAAATATTCTTCGAAGTTACTGAGTCTAGAATAGTGCCGACCACGCCACATGAACCTTCTGCAAGCTCTGCTCGATCTTTCACATGTACACAAAAAAAAAAAACACTTGTGCTTTTAGATGCACAACACAGATTCGACAGTTACCGAAGTGTGTTTGGACTTAAAGTTGGGCATATATACAAGAGAAGGTAGAGAAGAACCAGGTTAAATTTTTGATTGTTTTTTTAACACCTTCCACAAATATATATTTACTAGATCAGTCTGCATAGCAAGAAGGAATAGACATCTTAAGCTAACCGAAGATTAGATTCTCTTACCACCTGAACAATTACTTATATAAGAATCCGATCAATTGCTTCTTTAGGAGCTATTTGATAAGTTCTCAGACGATGAATCAGAAAACACTATGAGCATAACAACATTCCTCACTTGGGACTTGGGTCCGGATATCATTGTTGAATAAAATGTTTTCCATATATGAACTCATCAAATGGCATAATCCCGTCCCCAAAAGTGGAAGCGTAAATATTTTTAAGGTAAAGTTATTGGTTTGTTGATAAGCTAAAAAAAATTTACGTGTTAAGTCTTCTAGATCATTATCTCGTGCAAGTTTTGAGCTACATTCAGATAAATGTTCAGAAAAATGTTCTACACGTTTATCAGCGTATTTAGCAGTCGGTTACGTCCGAATAGCAATAAATTCAACTTATGTTTTAAATTATTTTAAAGCCTATTCGATATCAACAAAATTTTATTTAAAAAATTAGGGTAGAAATATATATCGCATTTGTCTTTTATGGATAGGGGACGATGACACGAATAATCCCAGGGGAACATGTCATAAGCTCCGAAGACATACAAACCCTCAACATGTCAGAAATTCTTAAAATTCGTGGAAAAATCAGGAATGGTGGAAGAGCTCCAGCTTCAGAAGTTGCAATACAAGAAGCCCCAAAATAAGTTGCTTACATAAGTTAAGTTCTGTTAGACTATTGGCCTATGTAGCCAAGTATTTGTCTGCCTTACTTACTGACTTCATGCTGTACTCATTCAGAGGAGGCGCTTGCTCAAAGTCCTTAATGCCGAATCCAAATTTCATTGCTGATTCGCTTTTATTTGTCACGTTGCGTTGTGTGTTGCTGTTGCTGCTTCTTCTGCTGGTGTGTTTTACCCCGGCCCTTCAGCACTGCCCCTTGCTCTTGCGACATCATTTTGTATGTTTGTTGGCGTCGTTTCAGTAATTTTCATAACTGGCGCTTTGCGTGGCCAGCATGAGGGGAGCTGCTCCTCGCGGAGCAGTTGACAATTGCGCTATCTTTGCTGGGTGTGGACAAAAACATGTTCGGCTGTGAAAAGGCCATCATCCCTTGGACTATCTATCCCCCTGCTCATTCCCACCCTCACATATATTAAACACAGGAGTAGCTGAGGAGCAAATATTTCTTTGGCCTGCTTCTGGTTTGCCAACATTTTTTTGCATTTCAACTAAGGAGCTAGAGCGTTGTTTGCATTATGCGCCATTAATGGCATCTTTACGGGTACATCGCGGTGTATGCGCAATACTAATGATGCTTTTGGCTTCTGCCACGAGGCCACCTCATTTGGCGTAGTCTTTTCGCCGTCTCATTATCTTGCTAATGCCAGCCACCATGGCTACCTCCGGCAGCGACAACTTGGCATCCTCCTGAAAATCGCAGCGGCGCATCAGATGCAGCCACGTCCGCTCTGGATTCAAGGAGAGCGGCACTTGCAGCCAGCTAACGTAGTCGATCTTTAACGAGCCAGTTAATAACTGATCGAAGGGCGTGTTGCCAATAAAGAACATGGACTTCAGCACGGACGTTTTGCCTTCCTTGATGTTTTGGCCCAGTACGCCCTGAAACGGACTGGGCTCGTTATCACCCGTGCCCAGCTGCTCCAGCAGCCAATCCTTGTTGAATTTCAGATAATTATAGATCACCTTCAGCGCCTGTTTGCCAATGTTTGTGGTCAGCACATCGCTGGCCAGCACCTCGGCTATGTAATCAGCAATACCCACATCCAGCTCCATGGCGTAATTGGCCGGTGGACTGTGACTCAATCGCTCCGATTCGGCATTCGTCATCGCCAGGTCATCCATTTTGACTGTACTCACGGCGCTCATGCCGCCAGCGCCACGTCCACAGCTGTTGCTAAAATCAGTGTCCAGGTTGATGCTCTCCTTGGCCTGTTTGAGAAACAGTTCGATCTGGTCCGTGTGCTTATCGTCCTCGTCTACGGAACAAATCGCCTCTGACAACGAATAGCAAATGGCAGCCTTCTCCTCGTTTTTAGCTAAAAAGTACGATTTGAAAATATAAATGAAGAAACTTAACAAATATTTGAATAAAACTTAGCTTTACAGCTTTTATTCCAAGCATGTGGTGCAACAAAAAATGAAAAATAAACTCTTCCAAAGTCAATAAAAGTAATGCAAACGAGTGAAAGTGTTGCAATCAGACATAGCAGACGAAATGTAGTTTAAATAGTAAAAGTCCTCAGTAATCACCTCCTTAATGTAGTGAATCAAGGTTTAAAACTATAGCTCTGATATTTGGTGATCACGATTTTTGATCGAGCGCGTTATTTCTTAAAGGTTGCGAGTTTGCAGTAACAAACCTTTCAAATTTTGTGAGATTTTGGGAAACACTCAGATTTTGTCGATTTACACTTAAGAGATCATTGACACGGTATCGATTTGCGAACCCCCACTCTAATCTCAGCATTTTGTCTAACGCTGATTCTAAGTACATATTCAAAGTTTCCAAAGGGACGTGGCGGGGATCAAAATTAGTTGGGAAGGAGTTCATTCAAATATAAAACTATATCCTAAAAATGGCTAGAACTGGAAGCCAACAACAGGATTTGGGATATACGAAAGTTGGAGAAGGGTCAGGTACAGGCTCGACAAAAAAGGTCATGTTTGTTCATCTACAGCACCCAAACTAATTATAAATCTTAAAAAATTGTTGACATTTTTTAATTATATAAGCAGCATTGCCTCAGATCATCAGAATGTTGATTTTTTTAGACGTTTTTTGAGGATTTCTTTAAGCTCTGCAGCTCTTAAGCAAAGCTCGTAGATTGGTTGAATTAGAGATTAATCAATAATTATGCAATTGGACAACTTGTCTAAAGTTTTTACAGTTTTACACAAATTTACAGAACATGTTCAGAAAACCTTGTTTTTTTACATTCTCTCGATATATTAAAAGCACAATTTCATTTGGCTTTCGCTTTAAAAAAAACTTTTTTGAGTTTAAAACTACGCTTAATCCAATCAAATAAGCAAAATCATTGTCTGGCTTATGAAATTAATAAGGTAACCCTAATGGTAATTTTTTTTTTCAAATTAAATTCGATGAATTTTTAAAATATCCAAAATGTTTGGAATTTAAAATATATAATATATAATTTTTAAAGACCCTAATGTGAGAGATCTGCGTGTAAACAACAAAGACATTTTAAAAACAATATATAGGTTCTCTGGCATCAAGAAAAGATAAATTCTACTTTTTAGACAGACACAACAGTGCATTTTGGCGTCAAAAGTGTGACAGTTTCTAAAATTGATTTTTTAAGTATAGAGTTTAGAGTATAAATTATATCATTTATTCCGAAGCTTACCCTGTTCCTGAAGTTCAGCCGTTTTAATGAGCTCTGTGTAGAGAGCTGCGAAAACCACTTGGAGCAGCACAGAGTCACCCAGTGGACGTGTCGAAACAGGTATTATGTCCTGGAGTAGGGCTGTAATCTTGTACAAGCCCTCTGGCATGCAATCCCAAATCTCTGAGACACAAGTCAAAGCTAAGGACATGGCCTGATACATGCTGGCGCCATTCTCCACGGCATTGATGAGCATCTCGACGACACAGTCGAGCACTGGGTAAACGAAATGCATTATGGCTTCCAGCCAAGGAGTGCGCTTCTGATTCCACACCTGGCGCTTGTCCAAGCAATCGCTCCAGCCGCTCACAGCATGCTCTTCCAGGGTCTTAATCAGGCAGGACTTGATATCGACAGCCTTGCCCACGGCCACAATCAGATAGGTGAGAGATAAAACAATCTGATAATTCGACTGCCCCACGGGATCTATTAGTCAATATTTTCATTATGATTTTGATTATTTGTTTGAAAGCATAAATATAATAGACTCGCCTATGTCTGCCGCAATCGAGTCGGTGACATTGAAGCACTCGCCTCGACATAGAAATGCCTCGCATTTCAAAGGGGCACCCTCCGCACTAGTAAACGAATGTTTCGCCACATTCTTAAAGTTCTCTGACGAGGGTAAATGTTGCATCAGATGACGCATTATAATGCCAGTCAAATAGGCATCTCTCATCAACAGAATCTTCAGCAGGTACGACCAATGCGCTTCGGGAAAGGCCAACAGCACGCGCAAATCCAATGAAATGGCTGTGTTTGTGGTTAGATCAGCAAACTCAGTTACCCACTGGCAGGACTGCTCCTTGGTAAAGTATCGGGGCAATGCAAATATAATCCAAGCGCTTGGCAGACCATGACGCGAACTAAACATTTCCATGTTATCCAGACCTTTGCGAAAGACCTGTAAAATCGAATTGTTAATCAAAAAAGGAGAAAATTCATGGCATTCCAAGCACTGAGATTATTTTGGCTTGGAGATAAATACATATATCTTACACACTCAAAAAAATCACCCCACAATTTAAAATATCGCCTGAAAACCAGAAATAAACCAGATCGAAATATTTTCTTTTATTAAGAATTAAATTTCTACAAAGTATAAATGCAAACCCATATTAAAAAAATCGTGGAATCTCAATAAAATATATAAATTAAATTAAATTAATTTATAAACTGTGGAATATATACTTATGTTGAATAATAATTTGAGGAAGCTACATACAAAAAAAAAAACGGCGACAGGAAATTGATCTGAGTATCTATCCTATATTATAGTTAAAAACAACAATCCGGCTTCGTACAGCCATTGGGTTGATATATCCTAGTCACTGAAACACATAGCTTTCAAAATCACTTTAAGTACTATTGAAGACAATCATAACTTTTTCTCATGGAATCCACGGAGGTGTATTCTTTTCTTCTTAATTCAATCTTCAAAATGAATTTTGAGACCAACCTGATGTAACAATTGATTAAAAAAATATCCCCCAACTGCGAGTTAAATTCATCAACACCTTTTTTCAGTGACTTCCTAAAAGAAAACAACTGGATCGTGTTTTCCGCTGGTTGTCAGCCGGCCTAAAACTTTTTTGTTTGTATTTGGATTCATATTGATTTTAAATACTAGTGAATCAGCAATTCAAGAATTGGTTTACCTACCTTGGAAAGAACGCCCAATGGTGCACCACGAAGCAACAGGCAGTAAAAGAGCTCCCTGCACTTGGCATGGATATCGCGGACGATAACACTCTGGTTGCTCAACTGGAGGCCTACATAGGCCTCGCCACTTTCGCAGATGTGGGGCAGGAGCTCTGCGATGCACAGCAGCATGTTGCAGATGTCCACAAGATGCAATTGCGACCTGGCAACGCTCGTGATGATCTGCGTGTAGCGAACGGTAAGAACACTGAGTGTCTCGTTAAGCATGCCAGCGAAGATTTTCTGTGCCATCTTCGGAGGCACCGAGTTCCAGAGATCTGTTTTGGTGCCACGCATGTAGTGCCACCACATTTGCACCGTGTACGAACCCCGTTCCGATTCGAAAAAGGGATGAGTGTCCTCCCAGTGCAGACAGTCCGCATCCTGGATGATGTACAACAGCAGTAGACGGCAATGCAGATCCAGGAGGCGCTCAGCCAATGCCTCCGACATCTGTGCGTACTGCTTTAAGCTGAGCTTCAAAGCACCGCCCTTCTCATCGCCCTTAGGCGGGCAGATTGTTGTCGTGGCTGCCTGCATGTAGACACTCAGCGAGTTCTTCACCAGGGCCGCAGCACCGATGGTGGCTGTGAGTACCGAGAGATCTGCATGATCCAATGACTCCTGCGACAGGCGATGCACGTGTTCCAAGAGTAGATCCGCTGACTTGGTTACCAAACTTACAAACTTATCCGGGTCAGAGGTTTTGACCGTACTGCTGCTCTGCACCAGATAGTGACAAAGATTAAGAAATCAGAAACGTATTCGTTAACTTACAAAGTCGCCCTCGTTGAGCTCCTTTTCGGTATGCAACAAGCCCGAGTGCTTACGATAGGAAGCAAAGTATTCATCCTCCCACCTGAAGGAAACTCAATTGGCTTACAAACAACACCTTAGAGCATTATTGCCTACCAGCGTATTAGTTTTATCGAGGCAAACGAAGCATAGCGAGGAAAGTCCAGCTTGCCACCAACAACACCCGGACAAATGGGCTCCTGCAGGACACGCTGATGCGTCTGTTGAGAGAATGTGAATAGAAGCGTATTTTGTTGTGTTAACGAGTTTCTTTTATTCAAAGTGCTTCCTTTTCGCATTGCGGTCATCTCGCATTAGGCATTCGGCACCTGGTAAAATTCCAAATCACGTTGCAGCAAAATGGGCACGCGGTCCATTAAATTTCCTTCCTCTAGCACCTCCATTTTCGCTTTGTCTTATCCTTTCCAACTGCAACTGCAAAACTTGTTAGCCAACTGAAATGTGTCTATCGAACAAACAGGCCACTAGGCCTCTGAAGTTGCTAGGACAACAAACTTAGCTGATGATTCATGCTGGAGCATGAATAATAAAAAAAAAATGTTCAATTCCAGTCATAACAAAATCGTCAATATAATTAATCTGCATATGCAATTATTAGTTAATATATGTGAATACATGACTTGTCTGCTGATACTGACTGTGAGTAAATTTACACCTTTTTGTAATAGTAAATTAATTATGTATTTTATTCAACATTCCAAATGCTACAAATAAATTTTAATTATTTTCAAAATTGCAAGATTGAGCTGATCAAAAAATATACAAATATATATGCAGTTTAATTAAAATATATAATTTATATAAAATTTCTTTTGTCGAGTTTTCCAAAACTATGATATTTATAAGATTGTCAATAGAATTTATTAAAATGTTTGGGTATATTTCAATTTAATAAAAAAATAAAAGTTCATTGTATATTTTGAAGTAATACATTTTACATTTTGTTTTGTTCTGATTAATTTTAGTCGAGAATATATGCAAAAATAAAAATTCAGTGTACTTAATATTTTCAGCAATAATTTTAATTTAAAATTCTTAAATAATGGAATGTTTCAAAATTCACAGTCTTCAATATTGAACCTCTTTGTAAAATGTATTTGCAATGAGAAGTTAGATTATGATATAATCATAAAATTATCCTCTAATGTCAGGAAGATATTTTATAAACTTGTCGAGATTGTTGCTATACCCTTGTGGCGAGTATTACAATTTTGTCGTGAAAATTGTTATGCGCCTTATAGAATATATGTTGCTGATCTACACTTTCCGAGACGAAATAGCCATGTCTGTCTGTCTGTCGGTTTCTATACCAACTGGTCCCTCAATATTAAAGTTATCTTCATGAAACTTGGCATATATCTGTAGATATGTCGAAGCTGGCCAGATCGGATGACTATATCAAACACCTGTCATAGAAACAATTAGTTCTTATGCGCAAGAACTGTTTGATTAACAAGTTGACCCAATCAAACTGATCAATTATGTGTGCTACTAGCATTTGGACAACAAACAGTCAACATCGGTATACGAATTTGTTTTTCATAGGAAAAATTGGTCTATCTATGTTTATAATGTAATTTAGATGTGGTGTGCCTTAGATAGCACTTCTCACTTTTTTTTTTATCTTCACGCCACCAGCAGTCGTGTAATCTTCCTCGTAAGATCAGCTGTATTATAGTCTTACTGTTGCTGAGAGAGAACATTGATAATGCTCAACTTTCCCTCTTTCTGTACTATATTCATACAAGTATTTGTCGTTTAACATGCGATAAGCAGTTTCTGCCCCGACTGCCTCTGCTGGTGTACTCAGTGGCTCAGATGATATTTGAGCGGCGCAGGGAGCACAACGGCAATCAGCGGACTTAAGTGGACAACAACAAGAAAAGTGAGTGGCTTCAATTTAAACTGCTCTTGATGCAGTGCTAATCAGCGAGCCATTCGCAGTCCCATTTCCAGTATACATCAGACGCCCATAAGCCAACAAAAATATAGCTCTTATCTGGCGATACGGCTGGCATATCAGGCGTATCAGTAATCTATAAATCTCATTGGTGTTTTATTTTTTCACTGGGCACAGCATGATCGCACATTTAAGATATTTGACGAGAGGGCTGGCTGTGCAGCGTGGCCAGCTACAGCAGTTGCAGCAGCTGCGCAGTGTTTCCTATTTGATTGACCAGCCCGATTACAGTTTTCTCAAGGATCTCGGCCTGGAGCGCGACAATCCCGGCGTCTTTTCCGGCCACTGGCAGGGCCGCGGAAAAAGCATTACCAGCTACGATCCGGGCAGTGGTCAGGCTATCGCCACAGTGCGTCAGGCAAACGTCCAGGAGCTGCAGCAGTGCATCGGTCTGGGCGTGGAGGCCTACAAGCAGTGGCGCCAGGTGCCGGCTCCGGTGCGTGGAGAGATTGTGCGTCAAATTGGCGACGAGCTGCGCAAATACAAGGAGCCGCTGGGCAAGCTAGTCTCCCTCGAGGTGGGCAAGATCTACAGCGAAGGTCAGGGCGAGGTGCAAGAGTTCATTGACATCTGTGACTATGCGGTAGGACTCTCACGCATCTATGCCGGACAGCTCATCAATTCGGAGCGTGCCGAGCACACAATTCTCGAGGCCTGGCGTCCCTTGGGCCTCGTGGGAGTCATCTCGGCCTACAATTTCCCGAACGCTGTATTCGGCTGGAATGCAGCGATTGCTCTGACAACTGGAAACAGTGTGCTTTGGAAAGGTGCACCAAGCACACCGCTGGTCTCCGTCGCCACCACTCGCATTGTGGCCGAGGTGCTGCGCCGAAACAATCTGCCGGCGGTAGTCGGCCTCTGTCAGGGCGGCACCGATGTGGGTGCTGCCCTCGTCGCCGATAAGCGTGTGAATCTCTTGAGTTTCACGGGCAGCTGCCAGACTGGCCGTGATGTGGGCGTGGAAGTGCAGCGTCGCTTCGGCAAGGTCATACTGGAGTTGGGCGGCAACAATGCGCTGATTGTCGACGCGTCGGCCAACATGAAAATGGCCTTGGATGCGGCGCTCTTTGGCTGCATCGGCACCACTGGCCAGCGCTGCACCACCACCAGGCGCATCATTGTGCACGAGCAGCTGCACGATAGCTTCGTGGATGCCTTGACCAAGAAGTATGCACAATTGTTGCCACGCATTGGCCACCAGTTGGAGGCACAAACGTTGGTGGGACCCGTGCACACCCAGCAGAACGTGGACAACTACAAGGCGACCATCGAGGAGGCGAAACTTCTGGGCGGCACTGTGGCCTTTGGTGGAGGCGTGTTGTCGCGTCCTGGCTATTATGTGGAGCCGACCATCATTACCGGGCTGCCGCATGATGCGAGCGTTGTGCATCGCGAAACATTTGCACCCATTGTCTATGTGCTGAAGGCGCGCAATGTGGACGAGGCCATTGCCTGGAACAATGAAGTGGAGCAGGGTCTGTCCTCGGCCATTTTTACGGAGAACATCGGACAGGCGTTCAAATGGATTGGCGCCCAGGGCTCCGATTGTGGCATCGTTAACATAAACACCACCACAAACGGTGCCGAGATTGGCGGCGCCTTTGGCGGCGAGAAGGCAACTGGCGGTGGTCGCGAGTCCGGCTCAGATGCCTGGAAACAGTACTGCAAGCGGGCCACCGTCACCGTGAATCATTCGGGCGAACTTGCCTGCGCCCAGGGCGTTGTCTTCAGCGTGGAGTAAACAAAATGTTTCAATTGAATTTTAATGTGCTTTTGTTATTGTTACGGTTATCCTTTGTTTTTATGTATATTATAATTAAAGTGTCTAAATAGAAATGCATTCGGTTTATTATTTTAGGCTAGTCACAGGTCGCTGACATCAAAGCGCCAAAAGTCCACCTCAATATCCTTGGACTTCTGCTTGTGAAATTTGTAGCTGGCCTCGATATTATAGCGCAGCTCGGCAACCACATTGCCCCGAGCACCCCACTCCTTGGACTTCTTCTGGATGTATGTGCTGCAAAGGAGAGAGGATAAGCAGTGGTTAAGTTTGCTACCAAATGTGGCAACAAGTGGTCAACAAAATACGCTAACAGAACATTTAATTCTGTAATAGGTTAAATATACTAATCCAACAGTTGCAAATGCATTTCTATAAATTAATATTTTGTTTAATTTACACTTTTTACTCTTCTGCAGAGTCTGCTGATGTGGAATTAGAATATACATATTATTCGAGTAACAACTGCAAAGGTATACAAATAAAAATTAAAATTGCAAATTGTAAGGCATACAAAAAACAAAAACAAATTAGTTTTACACTTAAAAATAAAAAAGCTTTGTAGATCGAAACGAAAATAATATTAAAAAAACGTTTATTTCCCTCTTTAAGATCAAATATAAATAAAAAAATGTTTAAAATCTAAAAACACATTTCAAAAATTTAAAAAAATATATCGTTTTAATGTTTTGCGTACATTTTAGTGAAGTGTAATCTGTTTTAAGACTATTTAACATAATGCTCTCATTTTGTTCAGTTGTAAATAATAAATATGCATTTTGCAATATAAATAAATAAATATTTGCTGAGCATTTTGACGCTGCCACCAACTCACCGCGTGGAGGTTTTGTGTAGGGAGTAGACAGCGCCTGTGGCCAGTCGCATGCCCACGTCGAGGAAGCGCATATCCATTCCCGCATTGTGCTTGGTGCCGAAGGGGGGGTTCATGAGCACCGTGTCGAACACATTGTCCCACTTGCTGCCTGCCAAGTGCAGCACATTGACACGCACACCATCCACACCGGGCAGTTCCATGTCGAGCACATTCTGACGATAAATGTCCAGAGCAGCATCGTCCAACTCAAAGCCAACAGTCAGTTGCGCTCCAAGGAGAGCAGCACCAATGCTCAGCATGCCGCAACCACAGCCCAGATCAGCCACAAACTTGCCATCGATGTCGTCGTGCTGTGCCTGCATGTGGTGCGTCATGCAGGCAGCTATGTGCGGCGGGGTCGGATACTGCTCCAGCAGAATCTTTGGCTGCTCAAAGTGATCCACACATTGCAGATACTCCTCCAGTTTTTTCATCTTTAGACGTGCCATATTGGGAGGAACTAGTTGAATTGATTTTACTTGACGTTCGGTGCTGATGACGTCGGCACAGGCTCCAGGCGTGGCAGCACGGGTATAAAACTATTGCCGAAGTACGAGTCCTGCGGTATAAAGAAGCCTAGCGTTGTTGAGCTCGTCGGATTGAAGGCGGAGCGAGGAGCGGCGATGCCGCCTGCAGCATTGGGCGCAACACTTACGCCTTGTGTAAATTCGGCTGTTACTGTCGGCTGGCCAAGCAGCTGCGGAGCGGGCATCTTTAAAGCAAAACAGCATAAAGTAGGAAGCTATTAAAAAGAGTGAAATTTGTACCTGATTAGTTGTGCTGCCGAGTCCAATGAGCAGCTGCTTCTTCGTCTGTATTTCCTCGAGTATTTTGCGGTTGGTTTCGGCTTGCTGCGCACTCGATGTGGGAAAAGCCATCAAAATAAGGCAAATTTTTGTTTTAACCAATAAGCGGAAACCAAATCAAACCAAATCAAATCAAATAATTAAAACGATTTAACACGCGAAAAAACGAATCGTTCGGAATTAGTTCTATTGAACAGCTAATTGAATTGATCAAACGAACTGAGTCTTCATCGCTTAACTAGTTTCTTTTGAACATTCAACAACTGGGGAAAAGTTATATATACATTCAAACTTGTTTGGCTTAATTTAATTTATCTTTATATGCCAGAAAAAATATTCAACTATTTTCCACTTATTATTATTATTATTATAATTATTGTTAAGATAGTGGTAAATATTTTGATAATCAGTAAACATATGTATCATGATATTGCACTTCGTGCGTCAAAATCTGGTATTTTAATTAGAAGGTGCGCTTTTGGTATTTTTGGGCTTGTGGTTTGCAGTCACACTACACTAACCAAAACGTGCGTTGGCAAACAACATAAATAAACAGTACGAAATCGGAGATAAAATATCAACAGCAAAGTCAACAAAGTGCTAAAAACTAATTTGTGTATATATAAATTGCAAAGTGAAAAAGGGCGGCAACATGAGTATGAGCGATGACGACAGAGATATCGATATCGAGAGTGACGTAAGCAGAGCCCCCAAAACATAATTGACGTAACAAACAATATGCAACTTAGTGTTTAATTATAATATTTTAATTCCAGGACGATGTGGACTCGGATAACGGTCTCGGCTCCTCGCGCAACACAAGCACCGCTAATTTTACGCAGGTTGGCAAAAAAAAAATAAAAAAATAACACCAGATTCGCACATGGTCTTTGTTTACAAACACACGCAAATTTCCTTTGGTGTTGCTGTTGTTCTAATACTGACAACTTAATGATTTATTTATATTGCTTGAAGGCCGAAAAGAGAGCGCATCACAATGCTTTGGAGCGACGCCGAAGAGATCACATCAAGGAGAGCTTCACCAATCTGCGCGAGGCAGTGCCCACACTCAAGGGTGAAAAGGTCAACACAACGAACTTAATAAAAATGTTGAAAAGTGTATTGAAAACATGGGATTAAAAAGTGATAATCGGGCAATATTTTTATTTTTATTATGGAACCTGGTGAAAACTGACAAATTATAAGTTGTAGAATTTAGAATCGCAACATTTTAAAAATTCATCTGTAAAAAGTTTTTCAATATCATAATTTTAAACACAATTGTATCATTTCTGTAAACTTTACGAACTCTTTTAAATTACAATCATTTAATTAGTTATTAAATTCTATTTTTAACGGTTTCTGAGCAATGTTTATGATAGCGACAAAGACTTAACTGAAGCAGAATTTAATAGAGAAACTAATCGGTAGAGTTTTAGCTAAATTTGAGACGTGTTTTGTTAACATTTCTTATGACAATGTTATTTAAATAATATATCACCTATTTATTTACAGGCCAGTCGCGCTCAGATACTCAAAAAGACGACGGAGTGCATTCAAACACTGCGACGAAAAATAAGTGAAAACCAAAAGGATATCGAGGACATCAAGAAACAGAACAGCCGGCTAGACGAACAGAGTAAGACGACAATTCACTTATAAATATTTATGCGTACATAGAAAATCTTTAATTTTAGTACGTCATCTGGAAGGTGGCAGCAGCAACACTTTAAACGGAGCCGATTTCCTCAGCGATGACGAACTGGGCAGCGATGCTGAGGATGCCTTGGAGCAATCTGACTTCAGCCGGCGCAGTAAAAAGCTGAAGACATTTCATGCATAGCCCAATTATGGATATATATGCATACATATACATATACTTGAGCTTGTACATTTATGTATGTATTTGTATGTGTTCTGTTTGCGACACAATCAAATCAAAGTTGTTAATGCAAAAGCATTATTTGAATCATTACAATTTAGGTCCAAATTACTTCCATTCTGTCTACCTTAATGTGTGTGTGTGTTGTTTTGTACTACCCTATGCGAATAAAAATTTGTATCTATTTTGTATATAAGCTAATAATAATAACACACTTCTTCATCCAAGTAACTGAATAGTTTCTACTCAAGCCCAATTTTAATTTCCACCTGAATGAGTTTCCCAAACAGACCTGACTCAAATGCCGATCGATTAAACTAATAACCCACAATATTTGGTATCTAAAAATATGTTATATTTAAGATTAACAGACGCAACTATTTAAACTTAAGCGTCAGCCAGAGCAACACAAAGACAAAGAGGACGAAGAGGAACATGTAACACATCTGCTTGGAGCCGCCGCCTTGTTTAGCCAGTCGCACGACGCGCGTCATTGTGTTACCCAGGAAGCCGCCGGTGCGATCCATGTCGTCATCAATGCCCCGCAGCAGTTTGTCCTGGTAGCGCACCTCGTTGCCAATGTCGATGGTCAGCGATTTGAGTGCACCAATCTTCTGTTGCAGTTCCTCCGCGGCGCGTTCATTTTCTGCCTCAAGTGCATCGGGTGCTGTTTGGCCACTGGGCGCAGCTGGATGCTGATTCAGTGGCTGGTAGGGATAGTTGTTGCGTCGCATGCTGCTGCCAGTGCTGCTGCCGTTGTGTGTGCTTTTGTGTGCCAGCTTTGCATCAATTCAACTCCAATTGCTTAGAGAAAGAAATCCAAAATTTAGAAGCTGTTTGACACGTAAACCAAACGGGAATTTCATACTCGGTGGCAACAAAACAAGCTACTGCTTTGTGCGTGCTGTATTCTTAAGTTGTTCGCTTGGTGCGAATCGTTAATCATTCGGTAGGAGCCTATCAACTGTCCTCAATAATAATTAAATTAATTAATGATACTTTATGTGCAATGGGAAATTTGTTGAATGTTATGTTTAGTAGAATGGAGCTGTTCCATTGTGAATCAGTTCGATAGCTGAATTGTGCTGGGATGACACTTGTTTCAATATAAAAAACCGAAATTGTATTCTATTTCTAAATGTGAGCATTGCTGAATCAACTAAAGTAAATAACTAAAGCGAGCTAAATAATCATTACATATTTTTGCAATTGAAGCACTTATTAATACAAATACGCATTATAAGACTTATGTATAAGAGACAATAGAAGAACTGAACTAGATTATAAAATCGAACTAGAGCTATCGCGAACAGCTGAGAGGGGCATAAAGTAACGGGAGCGTATTTGCATCAGTTGATCCATTTCACATAGCATCTTTTGATAAATATATATATTTGAAATTATGTGAAGTGTTAAATTTCGGCTAAAGTTTAGTCATTCGATTGGTTGATGTTGCACAAAACTTGATGAGTTTTCGCCTGCCATTGCATAATTAATCTACACACTACTGAGGTAACAACAGCAACAAAAACAACAAAAAGGATTAAGAACTGCATATAAATTTGCGTTAATATCTAAAATATCTAAAATTGTGTGACCAACTCAATCGATACATATTAAATATTAAGCAACTCACACACACGCACTTCCTGTTTACCTAGTTGATATAGACAAGCACACACACAGAAACGCCTTTTAAGGTTAGCAGTAGCAAACTTGAGTGTGACCCAGTGGGACTTTTGACCCTGAATCGCTCTTACGTCTCACTGCTAATTGCTGCTAAGACGTTATAATTTTGATATAGAGCATAGAACAGCAAATTAGCTGCTTGTTCTTCTGCCTAAGCCTGATAAAGATAAGCGCGCGCGTCAAATCAGCGCACATTAATTCACAGCAAATAGCACATGTACTGATAACGCTTTCCTCTTTACCTCGCCACGCAGAATATTTGCACGAAATCGAACATGGAACTGCCCCAGTTGCTGGCCACGAAGTTTGGCGTGTCCGTGGAGGCATTTCGCTTGCTGCTCACGCTGTTGGCCGGTAAGTGCATCATAATTGATATTATTAGTATTATTATAAATAAGCCAATTTTATTGTTCCATAGGCTATCCGATAGCGGCGATTTATCACAGAGTTGTTGCGGATTTGGCCGCTAAACCGTTGCATCACTTGTACTTTGCATTTTGTGGCATGAGCTTGTGCTACTTCAACTATGGCATGGACACATATCACTCACTTCTGGGCATTGGCGTCACCTATCTGCTTGTTCTCCTGCTGCGCGGAGCGCCTCTTCTTTTACTGATAGCCAATTTCATATTCAATATGGGCTACCTGCTGCTGGGTTACTATTTTACGGCCAGCAATGAGTACGACATTTTGTGGACGATGCCGCATTGCATTCTGACGCTGCGCATGATTGGCTTTGGCTTTGATGTGACCGATGGCCTGAAGCAGGAGGAGGCCCTCTCGAAGGATCAGAAGGAAACGGCGCTACGGAAGTTACCCTCCTTCCTGGAGTTGTTGGCATTCGCCTACTTCCCGAGCAGCTTTCTGGTGGGACCTCAGTTTCCCTATCGCCGATATCAAAAATTCACCAACGGCGAGTACCGCAAGCACGACGGATCCGTGAATGCGGGCCTGAAGCGCCTGGGCACTGGTGTCCTCTACCTGTGTGTCTGCCAAGTGGGTTTGTCATATTTGCCGGACGACTATTTCCTTTCAGAGGAGTTTGCTGCGCAGTCGTTTATCAAGCGCATCTACTTCCTGGGATTCTGGGCAAAGTTTTCGCTATACAAGTACATCTCGTGCTGGCTGTTCGCCGAGGGCGGTCTCATGTGCC
Organism: Drosophila picticornis; assembly: GCA_035043845.1. Taxonomy (NCBI): domain Eukaryota; kingdom Metazoa; phylum Arthropoda; class Insecta; order Diptera; family Drosophilidae; genus Drosophila; species Drosophila picticornis. Next base: position 23,313,985 of record JAWNMR010000122.1, on the reverse strand, counting down.
TCGGGTTCACGTACAAGGGCAAGGACGAGTTCGGCAATCCGGACTGGTCGGGTTGCACTAATGTCAAGCTGATGCTTCTCGAGTCGGGACACACCATGCAGAGCTATGTGCTCAGCTTCAATGTGAACACCAATCAGTGGGTTGCCCAATATATTTTCAAGCGCCTGAAGTTTCTCAACAATCGCAACATCAGCTATGGAGCTACCTTGACTTTTCTGGCCGTCTGGCATGGCTTTCACTGTGGCTACTACATGACATTCCTCATGGAGTACATGATTGTCAGCACCGAGAAGCAGGTGAGTCCTTGTCATCCATTTAAATGTACACATTCATTATAACTAATGCATCCCTTATTGACAGATTGATAGCGTCTATACCAAATACGTGCTGCCCAAATACGGCGAGTTGTTGAACAATTCAAAGATCTATGGAGTCATTTACTTCTTGTGCTTGAAATCGTACAACATCGTCTACATGGGCTGGTGCCTCACCGCCTTTGTTTTCCTTAAGTACGAACGCTGGATTACGGTCTTTAGTGCCGTCAACTATTATGGATTCATTTACATGCTCATCTGGGCGATCTTCTATAGGGGCTTTCGCTACTATCGCAGCACACAGCCCAAGGACGCAGCAACTTCAAAAGAAGCCACAGATTAATTAACCAGCAATGAAGCAAAAAAGAGTGAAGAACAAGTTTTAATTACAGCAAACATTTACCAAAACACTTTCAATACATTCACAAGGAATGTAAAAAGCAAATATAAAACTAAAGTAACTCTAAATTGCGACGCGTTAATAATGTGAGCCGTTTTAATCAGAAAAATCAATGCCTAGTCAATGCTCGTTGCTCATTGTAAACCAAATGGAAAACGGCCTCGAGACTTATCTAACTATAAAGACAATTTAATATCTTACATAAGGACATAATACATAATATATTTTGATATGCTCACGATATAATGTCTAACTACACACGAAAAGTGCAAATTTATATAAATCAAAAAGAATTACATTAAATATGTAAATATTTTCAAAGTTCTTTAGCCCCAATGATCCCTGTAAACATTCAGCAACAATTATAATCTGCATGAAAATAAAAACTAACAACTATTTGTATCTAAATGCGTATATAAAAGCTAGATCGCAATGAGCGCTATATTCATCCAATGATTTAGTTATCTGAATAAAACGAATAACTTGCTAATGGATAAAGACAAGTAAGAATGGAAGATATTCTACTCCACATATATTATATACTGCGCCCCTTTCTTTTCAATATATTTATATAAACACATTACTTTTTAATTTGAAAGGAAAAGTGCAAAAATAATTCGCATGCATATTTGATAAATGCTGCTATTATTTTTTTTAATCATTCTGTTCATTTTTAATGTAATTACATTTTTTAATTTCAATTGTAATCAAATTGAAATAAGTTCAAAACGATAAATAAATTTTGTCTTTTTTCTTTCTCACATTTTAAGAATCTTTCACTTTTTAAAGCGTATTTATAAGTTCCTTAAACTTGCGAATTTCAAAAAGACACCTAGAAAAGAATTCCATATGGAATTGCACCAAAATGTGTACAATTAGCGAGTTGAAAGGTACCCAATCATTTCATATAAATGTTCGGTATAGGTACAATGCTTGTTGCAAGTATATTTATTGGAGGAGCTCAGACAATGATGAGGATGTATAATCTACTACTAATGATCCATGGGCTGGGCATCGCCGTCGCCCGTCTCTACGCGACGCTTGGCGCCACCAGCAGCGGCAGCAGCAGTGCCATCCTCCTCGTGCTCAGTGATCTCGCTGAACATGTAGTCATCTTGATACTCCTTCAGTATTTTACTCGAGCGATTCTCGTCCAGAAACAGAGAATACACCTTCTTAACATCCTCTGTATTCACTTCGGTTGCCTTGCGACGACGACAAACCAAATTGGCTGTGGTAATCAGCTGAATGGCATAGCGCAGACTGGTGTCTGTGGCGATGCGTGTGAGGATGGTCAAGGCATCGGGATGCATGATGCAGTCCTCCTCCTCGCAGCGTATCTTGAGTATCTCTTTGACCTCCTTCTCGGTGTAGGGAACAGTGCGTATGATGATCATGCGATCGAGCAGATCGATCGGAATGCCGTGTGGACTGCGATAGTTGGTGCCGCGGATGCGTGTGATGCCACGATTGGTGGCCATGACTACGACCGGTGCCATGTCGGATTCCAGGGCGCGATTCAGAAACGAGAAGCACTCAATGTCCAGCATGTGCACCTCATCAATGAAGAGGACGCCCGGATTGATCTCGGCCTTGCCCTCCTCGCGCCACTCCAGCACCTTGTTGTTGATCTGTTCGCGCACTTCTTGCTTGATCTCGCCGGTATCCCCGGAGAATAGTGCCAGGAATCCATGGGTGCGACTGTTGATCACATCGATCTCGTGGAGAGTGACGGTGTGCACCACTTCCTTGCGCTTCTGCAGCTCGCCCTCGGGGCACTGCACGAAACGAGTCTGTGCTCCAGTGGCATCATAGTCACGGGCACGTGTGAAGCTGCGTCCCAACTTGTTCACCTTGCCGGAAGCCTTATCGATGGTGATGACATCGCCCGCTTGAATCTTCTCCTTCATAAAACATTCGATGATCTTGTTGCCCAGATCATAATTCGTTTCCATTTCGGTGGTCTTCAGTGTGACTTTGCCCACCTTCTGTCCCGTGCCGGTGGCGGGACGCTCGATTTGAATTTCTACCACCTCGCCCTCAATAATCTCAGTCTCCTCCTTGATGCGCACACCGATGCTTTTGCGCAATGCCTGCGATAGCGCCTCCGTTTTGCTCATCTCTAGCGAGTAGATCTCCGAGCCGGACATGCTCGTAAATGGTGTCTCAGTGCCCAGGGCCTGGGCCATGCCCACAGCGATGGCCGTTTTGCCGGTGCTCGGTTCACCCGCCAGCAAAATGCAACGCCCAGCGATTTTGCCCTCGCGAACCATTTGCACGACAACGCCAGCGGCGCGCCGAGCATCCTTTTGCCCGACCATGCCCTGCGAGACGGCGCGCGCCTCCAGCACATCGTCCAGGCCGAGTCCGCGAATGTGCGAATGGGCGCCAATTCGTTCGATGCGCGTTATGTCGCGCACCTCGATTTTCTCGGTTTCGGCCATAATTATCTGATATTCTGATTGTCAAATTTCAAATGAGATTTTTTTGCCAATCCCTCTGACTGTTACTAGCAGTTGTTTGGAATGATTCAATAAATAAAATAAAGATTTGAGATTTTGTTGCTTGGCAACATAAAACAAATTGCCGACTCGATTTGGTTTACTACATGTGTTTCAGTATCGATACTCTTGTTGACACTCAATAATTATCGATACTATCGGTTCGTGCGATTTTAATTCTGCGCATTTGAAATCGGTTAGAAGTAGCGCAGAAGTGACAAATTTAGTTTTAAATAATTATATATTATTTTAATAATAAATATTTATCACTTATAATTTGAACATTGAATTACTGACAAGCAGCGAATTCAAGTGACCCACCAATAGAAAAATGAGTCAACACTTAGTCTTAACAGAAGAGACAGAAGAACCACAACTTTTTAAAAGGAAAAACTTGTTAATTTGAGCATAAAATCCGATGTGGGTATTCATAACCCAGCTTAGTTCGAACTACAAGTTTGACGAGAAAGAGATAGAAAATTCCTTGTATTTCCAATTGGAACTCCAAAATTAAGGTAAGATTATGAATAAAACGATAAGTAGGAAAGTTAATATTAGAATTCTAGTTAAACATATTCTATATTATTCTGAGGAATCTTGTAATTGGGAGGCCATATACAATATCTGTATATTAAAGAATAGGACTCACAAGTGAAATATAAAGTGATATGCTTGCGGTCTAAAAGAATACCCAAATCGTCAATACATTCAATGCGATCAAGTGGTTTGCCATTAAGAAAATTGTAATTATATTAAATGGCATTCGTATATAAAAAGACATTAATTTGCATTTATCATAGTCAAAACTTAATACATTTGATTTGAAAACAGTCAAAATCAGTTGGTTGCCTCTGTCCAGAAAAAGTGTCAGTAAACAACAAGTAAAGTTTTACATCATCGGAATACATCAGCATCCTAGAGTGAATTACGTAATATGTAAGGTCATTTTTAAATACCATGAATAAAAAATGCCCAAGGTACTCCGGAAGTAACTTGAACAGACATAGGACAGTAAAATTCTGTATTTTAATAGTTAAATATTTTGAGATCCAACGAATTAGTTTATTTGGAAATCCAAGAAGTTTGTGAATTAACAAGGAGTCAAAAGCCTAACTGAAGTCAATGTAAATAACATTCGTCTGCATTTTGTTTTGGAAACCCTTAAAAACAAAAGATGTGAATTATAGCATGGGTGAACTTGGGATCTGCAAAGATATTGCAATCGAAAATTTCGAATTGCATCAAATTTGTATATTTTTTTGTAAGCCATTTGTAGCTAAATTTACATTGTAATAAAGTAGTCTTGTTTTTTATTTGTTTTTTTTTTTTATTTATTGTTTATTTTTTAAATATTAATTGCAATTGAAATTTGTGCACGAAGAGTGTGAAATGGCAGTGAATTGTAAAATGATTATCAGAAACTTAAATGCTGCCTTCAAATATGCGGCAAATACAAACAGGTTAAAGGTTAGCTACATTTATTTGATTACGATTTGAGCCCCAGTTAATCGGCTGACTTATTCGGCATTCTTAGCACTTGCCATTCGTCGGCGCCTTGGGGCGACATATTTTACTGCGTCCATTTGCTCCGTAGACAATGTTGCAGGAAAAGGTGAAATAGCCGCAAGTCGATGACTTTGTGTAGTAAGTGGATTGGAAGTTTTTGTTCTCCTGGGGCGGGTTCTTTGAGTTGTCCATGCTGCCCGTCACCGACTTGGTGACGGTCACATAACTGTCTGGTGCCCGTTGCTTTTGAGCCACGTTCGATGGATTTACATCACCATCCTCCTCGGCACTGATATTCACCTTCTGCTTGTCCGCGTTGTGTAGCTCGAGTGCCTTTGTGTGGAACTTCTTCTCCACATTGACGGTGCCACGGAAACCGCTGGGCACAGACTCAGTGGTTGTGCGCACCGGATATGAATTGATGCGACCGTTCTGGTTCTGCACCACTGTATACGGACCTAAGTTCGGATTAGCCACCACTGCCCGTTGCTTTTGTGTGGGCGATGATTGGGTATAGGTCAGCGGGGCTGGTGCTGGGGCTTGTGCTACACCGCTCATTGGGGTTTTGTGCTGGCTAGCAGACTTGGGACTGTCTTCAAGTTTGACGGGCTTCTCACTGTAGTAATCGTCATCATCATATTCATCATCTAGATCGTCCTCCTCCGGCTCGTCTTCTTCGGATATTGGGGGTTGTTGGGGTCCAAGCTTGGGACTATCACTGTTGTCAATTTCTTCCTTGCTGCTCTTTGAGGACCTTAGCTGCAGTTCCGGTATTCTATCGGACGCAGATGTAATTCCCGGGCCGCTAAAGACCGCGTCAACTCGATCGGTAACTCTAAACAAATAAACAAAAAAAATACGCCACTTGTTAGCTTTGTAATATTCTCAATTATATTTTCAAATGGAATACTAACGCGTTGGGTGTGTTGCCAAACTGGCTGATTGTGTTGAAGAGCTCTCTGTTCTGTTCGCGATACGTCGCCACCTGTTCCTTGGTTCCTGATGCTGATTGCGCAGCGCCATGGTAAGAGACACCAAAGCTGAAAAGCCAATTATCTGGTTTATGTTTGGAAATAAGGTAAAATTAATTGAGTCAACCTGGATGTGCCGTGTATTTGAGACTGGCTTTGGCCGGAGTGGCTGCCCGATTGCGCTGAGGCTTGTCCGCCACCCAAAGCTGTGGCCACATTATTATCCTGACCCGGACGGAAACCGATTTGCGCTTGCGATGAAGTCTGACCGGGACCGCTGGACTGTGCATCAGCCAGGCCGCCCTTATCGTTGGCCTGCACTTCGCTCTGGCTCTGATGTTGGATGCCACCGCTCTGTGATGAAGCCTTCGTGCCGCCGTCCTTACCATTAAGTTGAACTTGCGCTTGAGACTGGGAGGGGCCGCCAGAGCCTTGAGACTGACTCATTGCGCCATCCTCATTACCGGTGACTTGTGCACTTGCTGCCCGATCTGCATCCGAGGTCATCGCGCTGGCACTGAAGGAACTACCCTTGGTGTAGCTGCCAGATACCTGCGTCTTTGCAGTACCTCCCTTTTTCTTGCCCTGAGCGCTGGCTGATGCTTGACCGTCGCCAATAGTAGATTCTGCCTGCGAGAAGGCATCATCAACTCCGCCAACGCCAGCAGCTCCAGGCACTCCTGTAAAATGCAGCACATTGAATATTGTACAGACATACGTAAAATTTTACTTACCCACAACAACGCCAGGAATAAGACCAGTTCCGGCATCTGTGTAACGTCCAGCACCGGGTTGTCCAACTCCATAGCCAGGCTGACCAGCGCCAATTCCAGACTGTGTTCCGTATCCAGGTAGGCCACCGCCAACTCCAGCCTGTCCGCCTGCTCCAGGCTGAGTTCCATAACCAAGTTGACCGCCACCAATTTCAGGCTGTCCTCCAATTCCGGTCTGTGTTCCGTATCCAGGCTGAGGTCCATAGGTGGTCTGCGAAACGCTGATTCCGGCCGGACTACCAGCTCCTGGTTGAGCACCAGCAAGTCCAGGTTGGCCTCCAACTCCAGTACCGGTCTGGATACCACCAGCTCCAGGATGACCCGAAATTTGGCTTGCAATGCCAGGTTGACCACCGCCAATTCCAGGTAGTGTTCCGTAATCGATTTGACCACCACCAACTCCAGCTCCTGTTTGAGCAGGATAAGCAAGTTGAGCACTGCCAATAACAGGGTGTCCATCGACTCCAGGCTGTGATCCATATCCAGGTTGAGCACCGCCAATACTAGGTTGTCCTCCAACCCCAGGCTGTGTTCCGTATCCAGGCTGTCGTCCATAGGTGGTCTGAGAAACGCCAATTCCGGGCTGACTACCAGCTACTGGTTGCGTTTGACTACTACCAGTTCCAGGCTGCATTCCACCTCCAGGTTGGGTACCATATCCAGGTTGACCTCCACCAGTTCCAGGCTGTATTCCAACTCCAGGCTGTGTTCCATATCCAGGTTGAATACCGTCACTTACAGGTTGTCCACCAGCTCCGGGCTGAGCTCCGTAACCAGGCTGAGCACCACCGATTCCTGGTTGCCCAACAACCCTTTGATGGGTTCCATAACCTCCGCCAATTCCAGGCTGTACTTGAGAACCAGGCTGTATGCCGTATCCAGGCTGTGTTCTGTAGCCGGTCTGAGAACCACCAACTCCAGTTTGAGTAGCATAGTCTGGTTGACCACCTCCAACACTAGGATGTCCTCCAACTCCCAGCTGTGTTCCATATGTAGGTTGACCAATTACAGACTGTCCTCCAGCTCCGGGCTGAGTTCCGTAATCAGGTTGAACACCGCCGATTCCACTCTGATCTCCAACTCCAGGGTGTGTTCCATATCCAGGTTGACCACTGACTATTCCAGGCTGTGTTCCACGGCCATAGCCTGGCTGACTAACACCAGGCTGTGGGCCATATCCAGGTTGACCACCGCCAATTCCAGGCTGCCCTCCAATTCCAGGTTGTGGTCCATATCCAGGTTGGCCACCGCCACTTCCAGGCTGTCCTCCAACTCCAGGCTGAGTTAAGTATCCAGGTTGGCCACCGCCAATTCCAGGCTGTCCTCCAGTTCCAGGCTGTAGGCCATATCCAGGTTGACCACCGCCAATTCCAGGCTGTCCTCCACCTCCAGGCTGTGTTCCATATCCAGGTTGACCACCGCCAGGCTGAGTTCCGGCCCCCGGCTGTCCTCCGTATCCAGGTTGAACTCCGCCAACACCCGGCTGCCCTCCAACTCCAGGCTGTGGTCCATAACCAGGTTGGCCACCGCCAATTCCAGGCTGCCCCCCAACTCCAGGCTGTGGTCCATATCCAGGTTGACCACCGCCAATTCCAGGCTGTCCTCCACCTCCAGGCGGTGTTAAGTATCCAGGTTGACCACCGCCACTTCCAGGCTGTCCTCCAACTCCAGGCTGAATTAAGTATCCAGGTTGACCACCGCCAGTTCCAGGCTGCCCTCCAACTTCGGGCTGTGGTCCATATCCAAGTTGCCCTCCGCCAATTCCCGGCTGTCCTCCAGCTCCAGGCTGTGGGCCATATCCAGGTTGCCCACCGCCAATTCCAGGCTGCCCTCCAACTCCAGGCTGTGGTCCATAACCAGGTTGGCCACCGCCAATTCCAGGCTGCCCTCCAACTCCAGGCTGTGGTCCATATCCAGGTTGCCCACCGCCAATTCCAGGCTGCCCTCCAACTCCAGGCTGTGGTCCATATCCAGGTTGACCACCGCCAATTCCAGGCTGTCCTCCACCTCCAGGCAGTGTTAAGTATCCAGGTTGGCCACCGCCAATTCCAGGGTGTCCTCCAACTCCAGGCTGTGTTCCATATCCAGGTTGACCACCGCCAATTCCAGTCTGTCCTCCAGCTCCAGGCTGTATTACGTATCCAGGTTGACCACGGTCTATTCCAGGCTGCCCTCCAACTCCAGGCTGAGTTCCGGTGCCCGGCTGTCCTCCGTATCCAGGTTGACCACCACCAATTCCAGGCTGTCCCCCAGCTCCTGGCTGTGTTAAGTATCCAGGTTGACCACCGCCACTTCCAGGCTGTCCTCTAACTCCAGGCTGAATTAAGTATCCAGGTTGACCACCGCCAGTTCCAGGCTGCCCTCCAACTTCGGGCTGTGGTCCATATCCAGGTTGCCCTCCGCCAATTCCCGGCTGTCCTCCAGCTCCAGGCTGTGGGCCATATCCAGGTTGCCCACCGCCAATTCCAGGCTGCCCTCCAACTCCAGGCTGTGGTCCATAACCAGGTTGGCCACCGCCAATTCCAGGCTGCCCTCCAACTCCAGGCTGTGGTCCATATCCAGGTTGACCACCGCCAGGCTGAGTTCCGGCCCCCGGCTGTCCTCCGTATCCAGGTTGACCAGCGCCAACACCCGGCTGCCCTCCAACTCTACGCTGAGTTCCGGCTCCTGGTTGTCCGCCGTATCCAGGTTGACCACCACCAATTCCAGGCTGCCCTCCAGCTCCAGGCTGTTGGCCATATCCAGGTTGGCCACCGCCAATTCCAGGCTGTCCTCCAACTCCAGGCTGTGTTAAGTATCCAGGTTGACCACCGCCAACTCCAGGTTGTGTTCCATATCCAGGTTGACCTCCGCCAATTCCCGGCTGCCCTCCAACTCCAGGCTGAGTTCCAGCTCCAGGCTGTGGTCCATATCCAGGTTGACCACCGCCAATTCCAGGCTGAGTTCCGGATCCAGGCTGGACTGCGTATCCAGGTTGACCACCGCCAACTCCAGGCCGACCTCCAACTCCAGGCCGTCCTCCAACTCCAGGCTGAGTTCCGGCACCAGGTTGACTACCGCCAATTCCAGGCTGTCGTCCAGCTGCAGGATGTCCTCCGGCTCCAGGTTGTGTTAAGTATCCAGATTGACCATCGCCAATTCCAGGCCGTCCTCCGACTCCAGTCTGTGTTGCATATCCAGGCTGAGCACCTCCAGCTCCAGGCTGTGTTCCGGCTCCAGGCTGTGCTCCGTATCCAGGTTGACCACCGCCAATTCCAGGCTGTCCTCCACCTCCTGGTTGTGTTAGGTATCCAGGTTGACCACCGGCAATTCCGGGCTGTGTTGCATGTCCAGGTCGACTACCGCCAATTCCAGGCTGTGTTCCGTATCCAGGCTGTCCTCCAACTCCAGGCTGCGTTGCGTATCCAGGCTGACCACCGCCATATCCTGGAAGTCCTCCTGCGGTAGCACCAGCTCCAGCTGATGATTATTAAAGTAGCTTGGAGGGTATTGTGCTGTAGCTTTCATTTGTAAATTGATTACTCACTTGGTAGACTAATTATGCGACCGGGAATACCAGAAGCACCACCATCTACGCCGGGACCACTTGTATATAGTGCAGGGCCACCTACACCTCCAGAACAATCACCACAATCTCCTGCAGAGAATTGACTCTGCGCTTGTCCCATGCCATGAGTACCAGCTAAATAATGCATCAGGTTTAATAAGTTTATCGATATAATAATTGGGTTTCGTTAGACTTACAAACAGTTGCGCGCGAGCCACCTTCATTGGCCTCGGCCTCAGCTTTGCCATCCTCTTCGGGCTTGCCAAAATTTAAGTATTGAGACTGTGTTTGTCCTCGGACACTGCAAGGGCATTATTAGGTGGAAAGAGTTCCAGGTCTGTGTGGGTTCATGTTACTTACTAGCCTCTGCCGCTTCTTTTAGTTCGCTCTAATTCAGTCAGGGGAGTCAGCTCCGCATTATCATCAACAGATGATTGATCCTGAAGTTGACACAATATAAATATGTTCAATGCTAATGCCACTCTAATCTCAATACAACACAAAGAAAATCAAAAAAAATTTTTAGTGAAAATCAAATCTTAGCTTGGTTTCCTTCTAAAACTGACCTTGGTCACCAGTCTACCGATGATTGGGTCTTATCTCGATTTATTTGGGCCGAGTTCATGTGCATTGAACTACTCTACTTTCACGAATATGCTTTAAAATGTGTGTCTCTATTCGTGAGTATCTCTATCTCTATCTCTCTCTTCTCTCTCTCTCTCTCTCTCTCTCTCTGTCTTACACACTCTTAATTGTGGATTTTTTATTAAGGAATTTGATACTTACAATGACCGCTCCATTTGTGTATGCTACCAGCAACGCCACGCCAAGCAGCATGCCCCACCGCAAGGGCAACATTTTAATAAATCTAATTCGAATCCAATACAAACGCGTGCTCTCGAGTAGGACACAACCAGCAAGCTGCAAAATTGAATGGAATCGTATTATCACCACAATATTTCTTGATTATGTTTTTATGTATTCTTTGTGATTAGATGTTGCTTATGATCTAAGTGTGGATCGTTGCTCTCCCCAGTATCTGTCGCAAGGGGTTATCACTAAAGACACTTTGCCAAACGCCAAAAAAAAATATATATATTCATATATGTATATATTTATAAAGAAATATATAAACTATGCATGATCATCGAACCAATTTAGATTTAAGATGACGCAACGATTTGTGCTGGCAAATTTTAAGTAAGCCGTTAAAACAAATAAAAGACCCTAATCGCAATTTTGATTTACATTCTGCTCTGATACCGTTTTCTACAAATACATCATCCTTTTTTCTTTTTTAGATGTGAATGCAAAATGATAAAATGTTTTTACATCATTTCCAGTTCTATACACACGACCACTTTCACATTTTTTCACAATTTCTCTGCCTTTTTTATTTTTTAAACACATCAATAATCCCAAATGATTGTTAAATAGGTGCATTGCTCCCAGATCAAAATGTTTATAACCATCTCCAAAAGTATTTTCATGAAATATTTATTTTTAATCAGCGCCTAAAGAATTGATTACTTGGACGTATCCTTGACACAGTTAACGCACACTAACTCATAATTTCATTCACTTGTTTCATTCATTCATTTATGCGAAGATATCGGTTGGAGTATCACTTGTTTTCACATATCCTTGTTACACAAGTTATTCAAGCAATCGACACATTTGCACATACTTCTTCGCCTTGTGGTTAGGACCCAAATTGAAGTTCCGATCTGCAGCCGAATGCGACAACTGCTGGATTGCGAATAACGTAAAGTCGCCAGAGAATGGAAACGTTAAGTTCTCGAGCTGTAGTTCAATTCATTGAAAGCGGGCAATTTCAATACATTTGCATCTGGCAGCATGAATATTTATTGAGGATTCACACACACACACACACAGTCACAGAGAGGCATACAGAGCTCTGACTCTGCCTTATCGCACACACACACACATATTCATATACATATATATATATAATCTATATATATATAGATTGACACATCTACACAGAGCACAGAGACAAACCACTTAGCTCGTCGTGAGTGCGATTCATTTGGTGGATCTATCTATGTATTCCATTCCATTACACACATATCAACACTTTGATCGTGTCAATCGATCACTTTGGCTCTGGGCGCCCCATTGAATGCGTCTCCGTTTGCGTTGCAACATCGTCGTCGCAGTTGGGGGAGACTTTTGACCCATTTTAGGGAAATGTGCTGCCATTTATTAGCATATAAAGATACTCAATTGTGTATACTCCTATTCCTATTTCCCTTCCCCATTTTTCTTCCTCATCTAGCTCTTCCATTTTCAAGTGTATCCCCGCAACCGGCTCATTAAATATGCATGTGGTTAAGTGTGTTGTGTCTGTGTGTGTTGTGTCCGTCTGTGTTCGTGTATGTGTTTGTGTGTGTGTTGTAATTGTTGTTATTAAGTAGACACTTCGTAAGATCCAGGGCTATGTTTTGTTTTGGGTTCCTTCAGCGGAAGCCAATTTCGCCTGATAACCCCTAAGCCTCCCTGATGGAAGCGTCATATCTATTAATAAAGCAAACTATACTCTATCTATCAATGACCAATGTTAAACTCGAAATTTTGTCTTATCAGTCGCCAAAAACTGTTCAACATTTATTTATATTTAAATTGTTGAACTGAACAACACACATACCTACAATACCTACAATATGTTGTAAGCTCCAACACACATATACATTTAATCGTTTGCTGAGCTTGTTTCAAGGGTAGACATATTTTTAATTAAAACGTGCTCGGAGCGTAGCTCCAGCATAGTTTGATTAGATCAACAAGACACAAACTTTTCATTAATAACAAATTGCCTGTGCTTATTGAAATAAATTTGCATGCACAAAAAAAATAAAATCTATTTAGAGCATCTGTGAATGAAAATTGAATATTTTTCAGTTAAGAATGTTAAAATTGACAGTAATAAAGTGTTAAAATGACCCTACGCCCATTTTTATTGAGTGCAAGTAATAACGAGCAATATGAGCTATTTAATGGCCAAACTTGATGATATAATATAAATATATATATACATATTTATTTATATTGTATTATTAGTTTATGTTTATCTATATATATATGTACATATTTATGATTTTAATAACAAGCTTTAACATTTTAGTGTTAGTTTGATTGTTTTAAAATTGGCGCCTTGCTCGAATCACCCTGTGCGATGCTCATTTAATACCAAACCGGTGACACATCGAATACACTGCTTATAAGTATTTAATTTTAGCCGATTACTTGGCCACACTTTCGAAAAGCTGGTCACTGTTTTGTTTACATATTTGAATAAAAGTTGATTTTAACTCGTAAATAACATTGTACAATCACAATGGCCAACGCCGACTGGATGCCATTGCTATTCTGTGGCCTCTCCATACCCATCTCACTGTTCATGTGGCTGGGCAACGTGGCATTCTCAAAGTTCTGGCGCTACGACTACGAAGGTTAACAGAGAGAGAGAGAGATTAATTTCACCGCAATTTCACTGATAATCATTTAATTCGAATTTCCATTTTGATTGATCGGTTGGTAGAACCGCTGGTAATTCCACCTACTCGCTGGTTGTTCTCTACGCTGGCGCCTTTGGCTCTGATGACGGTAGCACTGCGTCGCCACTCTGTGAGCAAATCTGGAGCGGCTCTTGGTGTGATTGTTGCCTTCACGCTCTCAATTGCGAGTCATCCGTTCTTCGGCAGTTTGGTTGTTTTCTTCTTCAGCTCGTCGCGTGCGACCAAATTTCGGGCGCAATCGAAACGCAAATTCGAGGACGATTTCAAGGAGGGCGAAGGCCAACGCAATTGGGTGCAGGTGCTCTGCAATGGCGGCATGGCCACGCAGCTGGCGTTGCTCTATCTGCTGGACTGTGGAAGTGGAGAGCGTGCCATTGATTTTGGCAAGGAGTATCGCTCCAGCTGGCTGGGCATTGCTGTCATGAGCTCGTTTGCCTGCTGCAACGGCGACACCTGGAGCAGTGAGCTGGGCAGTGTGCTCTCCACACGCGACCCAATCTCCATCATCAGTTGGCGCCGTGTGCCACGTGGCACAAATGGCGGCGTTTCGTTCATTGGCATTGTGGTCAGCCTGCTGGGCGGCCTGCTCGTTGGCTTTGGCTATTTTGTTACCGTTCGCTACACGGTGGATGCCAAAATGATGCTTGTCAGTCCGCCTCAGTGGCCCATCATATTGTTTGGTGGTTTGTCGGGGCTCTTTGGCTCGCTGTTGGACTCCGTACTGGGCGGCATGCTGCAGTTCTCCGGCATCAATGCACAGGGCAAGATTGTGGATGCGCCCGGCAAAGGGGTTCGACATGTGAGCGGACTGCGCATTCTGGACAATCACAGCGTTAATCTCATTTCCAGCATTACCATAGGGGTGACAATGCCATTGCTGGCCCTCAAGTTTTGGCCAGGACGCTAGCAGCGTTTATGGCTGAGCGTGCGGCTTCCTAAATTCATTTCAATTATACATAATAGCCAAGACTATTTTTGTAATTCTTTCAAGCGCAAAGCGAACAAATTGACTTCTATGTATGTAATGCAAATGATAGACTCGAACTCACCGATCTGCTCAATAACACAACCCTACTAATAGCTTAAGTAATCCAGCATTTGTTTAACAAGCGTGTTTTTTTATGTTACGGCTAAGACAAAGTTAACAAGTTAACATAATATTTGAGTTATTTATGTGTGTAAAGAATTTTGTAAAGTGTGTTAAACGAAATCATAGTTGCAAGATTATGCAGTTTAAGTTTAATTTCTTTATATTCGAGCCAGACTGCTAGCAAATAATACATATCACTTTCATATATCGAGGTCTACTTTAAGTACGGAAATGTGGAGATTAGAGATTCCAATACACTTAATTTGTCTAAAGTTGTCCGTTGCGAATGCTTTCTAATCCTTGGGTCCACTTAACACACTTAACTATTGTCATAAGCTGCCACACAAGGTTTTTAATTTTGATAAGAATTAAAAGTGCATTTTTCAAAATAATTTACGACTATAGAAAATTGTATTAATTCCTTTGGACTTTGTTAACTCGCTTAAACTTCTGCAATTCAATGTTACGCAGCCAGTTCTGGGAGAGGAGACGCAACGCCTCATTGGAGGGCATCGTTCCACTCGGCGTCGGCTTGGCAAAGCCGATGGAGAACTTGATCATCAGATCTCCGATGGGAGAGTTAACAAACTGCGAACCTGTCGAGATGGTCTTGAAAACAATACGTCGTTTGTGCTGATAGATTTCCTGATCTGGTGGCAGGCTGTTGCTGGGAGCAGGACGTTTAGTATGATGCACTGGCTTGTGGCTCAGGTGGCTTGTGGGTGGTGCAATTGTGGTGCTTAATAAGTCAGTGTGATTTGCAGCGGCTTGCGTTGGTTTTGAATGTGAGCCAATTTTGACTCGAGTGGTTCTTGGCAACGCAGTGGTAGTGGTGGTGGTGCGTCTTCGCTGGGGACGATGGCGAACAGTGGTGCTGTGACTGCTTGGAGGCATTGTGCTGGTGCTGGGACTCAGCTGTGGCGGCGTCTGGTATCCAGCATCGGGCGGTATCTCGCCAGCTGCATCTGGCTTCTCAGCATCGACATAAGTCTGCCCCGCATCTGTAATAGTCTCATCCACATAGTCATCATCCGCATCGGCTTCGTTGCTAATGGTAAAAAGTGGCTTTTTGGGCAGCTGTTGAATGCGTTTCTGCTTGGTTTTGTCCTCCTCGTAGATGGGGACGTCCGATCCGGTACCCGCCAGCACTTGCTCCATTTGTTTTTGGAGTATTTCGTAGAGAGGCGCACTCTGTTCATCATCCGTTAGATCGATGGGTTCGCTTGGCACAAACTGATTATTGATGTACGCACTGCGCGCATCCAAATCTTCATCAACATCCAAGACGTCCCCCTCCTGATCCTGGTCCTCTGTCTGAGCACGTGTCTCAGCCAGCGGCAGCTCAGTTGTTGCACCTGCTGTCAAATCAGTGGAAGACGCATCGATGTTGCTCAGTGCTGCAATAGACAAATCTTGAGTTATAGCCCCTTCTAGTCTAGGTTTTTAGTTTTACTCACCTCCCAGGAGCAATAGTAGAAGCAACCTGGAGGACCAAGCTCCAGCTCCGCCAGTTCTGTCTCCCATTGCAGTCGTTTGGCTTCTGTATGCAGCGGGTGCACTTGTCGCATCTTTTATAGGTTGTTGCGAGAAAGACAACCTTCTGCATTGGCCCTCATCTCACACCTTTTTTGAAATGCTGATATATCTGTATCTGTTGCTGTCAATCAGCTCATATAAAGAACGTAAATGTTCTTATAAAAGGCAAGCTCAATGTATTTTTAGGTCTTTTATTCCACGCAGCCCACATTTCATCATAAAAAATAGATAAAAGTTTCTGGTAGTAAAGAAAAATCATAAAAAGAGGCTGTTTAGATCATTTTTATGGAAAAGAGAAAATTGTAGAAAAAATTATACAGTTATTTACAAAACCTTAATTTAAATTTGAATCGTATGTCGTTTGTAAATAGTACTAAATTGAAATGTATATCCGAATTTAAG
Source organism: Drosophila picticornis (assembly GCA_035043845.1). NCBI lineage: Eukaryota > Metazoa > Arthropoda > Insecta > Diptera > Drosophilidae > Drosophila > Drosophila picticornis. The sequence continues at coordinate 23,297,406 of JAWNMR010000122.1, read as the reverse complement.
TATAACAATTTACAAAACCTTTTTTTAATAAACCAAAATTTAAATCGAATTTTGTGGCAGACACATAATATTTTATATATTTTTAATTGCATTTATTTTTTTAAGATACGTCTCAAATCTCAAAGAACCTCGGATTCATCCCATTAGATTTTGATTGAAAAAAACGTTTGCTAAAAAGTGTGTATTTTTCGAGATTTCTAGTTAAAATTGCCTCCTGGAAAAATTTAGATTAGATTTGGGTGTTTCTGATCACCGTCTTTTAAATAATCAACTATTTGTACAAACACTTTATGAGTTCCACAAAAGATTTACGTTTCCCGAAAATATCAGAAATATTCACTTACGCAGAATGTAAAATATCTGTAGAGCGAACTAATTAATCAATTAAAAATAGAAAAATTAAATTAAATCAAATTAATTGAATACCAAAATAATTGAAAGTAATTAAACATTTAATAGTGACTAGTACTATAAAAAATAATCATAAGTTTGTAGGAATCGTGAATGAATACTATCAATAAATGGTAAATAATTGGGCTCGTATATATTTTTTATTTTGGTAAAACCAGAGCTTTATTGCGTGTAAAAGAGATATGTACATATATGCATGAAAATCATTCTGATATAATTGCATACTCTGAGCACCCCATTAAAATAATAATAAGTCAGGACTTAAGCAAATATTTCCAATCGGGTGCAACTTTGACTGAAAAAGACCATTGTTTAAACTGACTATCTACAGAAACAAGAGAAATCCTTAAAAACAGAATATGTGGAGTTCTCTGGAAGTTGCAGAAGAAAAATGACCCTCATTCTAAAGATAATTATTACTCTTACGGAAAGATGGGCTAATGGCGAACTTTAGTCTCGAAAGGTTATACAATAGATCTAAGTTGGTCATTATTAGGTTCATTATCCTTAATAATCATGAACAGCTGTCAACAGCAGTTTTTGTTGTTTTCCTATTTATTTATTTTTTGTTTTTATTTTTGTTTGTTGAAATAAATTAATATAAACGTTAGGTTCTGCTTGCTATTCAAGATACAACATACTTAAGTTTACTTTTATCAGACATAGATTTGTCCTGCTCCTTGGGTGTCTCCAAGGACTCGGCAGTTTTCTCCTCCTTGACCAGAACAGATTGTGGCTCAGCTGGCTGGGAGTGAGGAGATGCAACTGTCTTTGCTGGCAATGGGGGTAGAGCAATGTTCTCGATGGGAACTGGCGCTGCCTGTGGCACTGGTACTGGTACTACAGTTTCCATAGGTTGTTCATTAACGGGCAGCACAGGGGGCTCCACACGTGCTGTTTTGTTCTTATTTTTGGGCTTGTCCTGATCCTTTTGCTCCTCGCTGCTCTCATTGCTGTCGGTATCCTTGTCAGACTTAACCTCAGCAGCAGTTGTTGGCGTAGAATTATCGCGGAAGAAGGGCGACGACTTGAACTTCTTGTCGGTGTAGCAAGTTTCCTTGGGATAGGTTTGCTGGCACTGCTCATAGGGCAGATCTGTCCACAGGCCATGCGTGCGGCACTTGGCCACATTCAGCTTGCATTTGTTGTAGAAGACAGCCACCTCGCTGGGTGTCTGGCCGCAGATGGGCTCATAGCCCTCCACACAATCATCGTCGCATAGGTAGCCTTCACTCAGTGCATGGGCAATGCTGTTGATGGTACCTGAATTGCCGACTTGTTGGCAGCCCGTTTGGCCTGGCTCACAGCCAAACCAGGCAATCGGTATGGCCAGGAAGGGAGGACTCTGGCGTTTGCCTTCGCTACCCGCCAAGGGTGTATAGGTGCGCTTCACATAGTAACCATGCTCCTCGGTGGACACTTGACCGCTGTTGCCGCCCAGTTCCGTTGAACTGGACCACTTCGTCTTGGTCTTGGCTCTGTGTGAATCATCGCCTTTGTGCTTGCGTCGCTTCGCCTCAATGGTTGCAGGTGCCAAAAGCAGCAGAGTGGCGACTGCAATAGTTGAGAGAAGGGAGGCATAGGGTTGAAATTGGAGAGGCTTTTTTTACCTGGGCTGCCAGTGGGCACAACTTACCTACGATGCAGGCAGCCTGGTATGGTCTCATCTTTGTTTGTATATTCTGTGCTAACTCGATCTTAACAGCTGCTCACTTGGACTTGAACTGATCGCATCTTGTTGTCTGCAGCGTCTTAAGTATCTCATCTCTCAGCTGCGCTCAGCTGGGTTGGGTAGTTCTTTTTCTCCTTTACCGGTTTTCTTAGTAATCTTAAAAAGTTGTTTTCTGTTTCTGTTTGTTTGCGGCCAAAAGTACGCAAAGTTGGACTTTTTCTTATGTTTTGGTGAAATTTTTATGCAAACTCATGTGGTCTTCATTTATCAGCGATGTGCCCGTGTACCCTTTTAGCTGTTTATTGATAGTCATCTAGAATGTTGGTTTCCAACTGGTTGTCTGCTTAACACTTTAGCCAGCTCACCAGCTCGACTGCCCCTCCGCCCCCCGTTCCGAGAGCACAGCTTGCGTCCAAAGCCGGTTCGAAATTGGGTCAATCTGAAAGGTTTAGTGATCTCGTTTTATGGGCGCATACAATTCTACTTATGCGCCTTAGGAGATTGTCGTGGGCCACAAGTGTCTCGTCAGCAACTGGGCCTGCTTACTTCTAATTATCATCCAATCAAGCTGCTTGTTATCACCATCTAAAAGTGGTTCTTGATCTTGTTGTTGTTGTCGTTGTTCTGTTGCTGAGCTTCCAATTTGGGAGACTTCAAACTAGATGCTGGTCATGTGGGTAAACAGCGTAATCGATGGTATAGTTACAGAACTTTGCTTTGTATAGTAGTTGATCTACATTCAGTTAATTTGATTCCTTACGACCAGGATTTGCAGACCAAAAACATTCCTGCAGGTAACAAAAAACGATAACCAGTTTTATGTATTTATCTGAAATGAATTATATGTAGATTCTATCTTTCATTCAACATTTGCTTACTGCTGAGCTTGCTTAATAATAAATATCATATTTAAGTAATAATGAAATTTTTTTTCTTGAAGTATTCATTGTTTCTAAGAGTATATAAATAAAAGAATCGCGTAATATAATCATAAACAAAAAAAAACTATCATTTTTTTCATAATGCACAAATATGTTATATGTTAATAATAATGTTTTAAAGGTCAATTTGAACATATACTTTCTACAATTTAAAATAAACGTAATTGTTTTTTGTTTGCTGCTTGCCATTTTCAACTTACGCAATTGATACAAGTCAATACTTATTATATAAAATAGACGATTAGAAAAATAAATATGTTTAATAATTTTAAGTAAAAGAGTTGAAATATTTGTGGCCGACGAGAATGGATATCAAGCATTCAAATAATTTTTAAAATTGTATTTAATTAGACGGATTGCAATGATTGGGGTCACAAAACGAAAAAAATAAAGATATAAATTCATTTGAGATTAAAATGATCTCTGGCTTTCTCTCAAAGACATCAATAGAATGAGTCAATTGGCTCGTGATCACTTGTTGCTTTCATTGCTATCAGATGCGTTTGATATTCGAATTAAGCATTATGGAAAAGTTTTCAAATTTTCAAAATGCATTAGAAAGTTCAGCGCGCTGACAAAGAGACAAGAAAAACATAAGGGCAGATAAATTTGATGGTGTGGGATCTAATCAACCAAAGGCCTCTAATTATTACATAATTATGTAGGCAGAGCAATGACTGATAGCCAAAAGAAATTAAATCAGTCAATGCAGTGAGTAATGCTGTTGTACGAAAAATCTCTTTTAAATTATAAGCCTGCTGGAACTCGGGCATATATTTGCATACGACCAAAGCAACAAACGAGAAGAGTTTGCCTCGAATCGCCCGCAACTGAAATTTGGCTGTTAATGCTTAAGCCAAACAGACGAGAGGTTTGAGCGTAAATAAACAAATTTATGAAAGAAGTGACCAGAAACCGAATATTGAATAAATGATTTCGGTTTCTTTTGTTGTGTAGAAATAAACAAAGTAAACAAAAAAACCAAAAACCAAAAATACAAAAAAAAAAAAAAAAACAAAGTTAAAAAGAAAGAGCGTTGAGAGCTCGTCGCAGTAAAAGCGGCTATTTGGACGATGTGATGGTCTGCCTCAGAGACCAGAGACCCGAGACCAGAAGAGACCAGACCCCCCAGTACTAAAAGAGTGCCTGCCTGCCCGCCTGCCTGACCGGGCCTCATTTATACTTTCATTTTAGAAAACAACAACAAGAGAAAAACCACAGTCGTCGCATGGCTATAAAAAGCGAAAGCAAAGCGCTGGATTCGCTCATAAAGACCGCAAAACTGCAAAAGTCAGCTGTGCCCCGTTCCCGTAACCGTAACCGTAACAAGGATTAGCCCCATAATAAGCAGCAAACATGGTTAAGCACATTTATATGACGATGGGTAAATTTCAGGTACCAGAAAACTCGACCTTAAAGTAATTCTAGCTTATAATCCACACAGCGGCCGTGCTCATTTTGGCCATTGCTGTGAGCGCTGCGCCGGCCAAAGTGGATCAACAACCAGGTAAGGACACTGATGTCCAAGCCTCGAGCAAAGTCGAAGAGGTGCCAAGCTCTAGCGCGGATAGCGACGAAGATGATGAGGACGAGGATGACGGCGAAGTTGGACAGAAGCTGATGCACGATAAAAAACAGGATACCACCGAGGACATCAATAGCGATAATGATGATGATGACGACGACGATAATGACTCGCTTATCCGAAGACGCCGCGATGCTGTCGAAGAACCAGCCAAGGAACCAGCTAAGTCTGAAGCTGCACCAGCTAAGTCTGAAGCTGCACCAGCTGAGGTCGTAGCAGCACCAGCTGAGGTCGAAGCAGCACCAGCTGAGGCCGAACCAGCACCAGCTGAAGCCGAAGCTGCACCAGCTGCAGTTGAGCAGAGCGTTGAGAGCTCCACTACAATTCCCACCGCCGCCTCAGTGACAACGACCCGCAAACCAGTGCTCGTCCTTATACGCGATGCACTAAAGAAGGTCACCACTGGACTGCCCACGGAACAGGTGGCCAACAATGCGTTGCAGTATTTCCAGCTATTCGAGCACTTTATACAGCAGACCATCGAGCAGGTCATTGATGCCGCCGATGACGAGGAGGAGGAAACGCCGGCAGCTGTCACCGCTGCGTCTGTGGTCACCGAAGATGATAAGAAACCAGAGACGGCTGAGAAACTACCGGAGGAGAATTCAGGCTCAGTTTCAGCTCCAGTACCAATTCCAATTTCAATGGAGAATATTTTTAAGCCGGCGGAAGCAGCTGTAGCCAGCAATGCAATTTAGAAATGCCCAACGACTACCTCAACTATTTATTGTCACTATTTATTGATAGCTCTAAAATTTTAAAATACATGGAATTTGCTAGAAAAATTGTCAATTTTTTTTTGACTATACAGCCTTATCCGAAGATATCTGTTATTCGTTGAGCTGGGCATTATTGTAATCCCGAAGCAATTGGATCTTGCTGCGACTCTGGCTGCGATGACGATTCGTAATGCGCCTTCTGGGTGGATCAATCTGCGCCAGCAAGCGATTAAAGTACGAGTTGAGTGGCTTGGAGGATTGCTGATTCTTGTGCGTTGAACTGTTCTTCACCTGTTGCAGCTGCAAATCCTGTTCACCAATAGTCAAACTGAGCGGCAACGTGCCTGATGTATTGATATAGATGGGTATGGTGATGTAAATAGGTGCGCCAGCAACGGATTCAGAATTGCTTTTCTTAATATGGGAAATGAATTCAATGAAAGATGGATGAAAAATACTAATATAAATAACTTGCTTATAAATTAATTAGAAAAACTAAATAAATATTGTGTATTTATAAAAGAGAGATTATTATCTTTTTTAATCTTGAATAATTTACTAATATTTTGATCTTGACGTAAACACAAAAACCTGATTTATTATTAAAGATTGTATTTTCAAAATGGTTCAAATGGAGAAAGTAAAAAATAAAACGAAACATTTGAATATCAAATGAATTGAATACTAATTTGGAAAATGAAATTTAAATCAATTCAAAGACGCTCACGGCTGATAATAAATATTTACTTGATTTGTACATAAATAATAATATTGATGGATCTATAACGCTGTCCAAAATCAAAAGGCAAATTGAAAATACCAATTACATGTATTCAGATGTCATCGATTTACATTTAAATCGACTATGGTAATTCTACCGATTTTCAGTGTTAGCTACCTGCGCCTGGATTGATTCTGGTTCAGTCAGAGTTTTGTCCGGGCCAGCATTGGCTTTATTTTCATCTGCCAGCTGTTTGAGAAAGTGCAACGGATTGGCATCGTGACTCAAATTATTGAATTCATCGTCCGTCAGGTGGGGCAATCGATCAGTAAGGAAATTATAGTCTTGATCCTCCAAAGGATCGTCGCTGACCAAGCCGGTCTTGGACGTCGCTGTGGATGTGCCATCGGGCTTCTGAGTTGTGATTTTCTGTGAGTATTTCGGCAAGGCCTCCAACCTCTGTGGCTCCTCACCGTCATTGGGCTTGGGCTGGTTCTGGTTCCGGACAAACCTTTGGCTTGCACAGAGTGTGCTGCAGAGTAGGACAGCTAAAAGATGGTTCATACGCAATTCAAATCAATGCTAATGTTATATTTTATTTTATAAAATATTACACTTAAATCGATAAAAGTAAACTTAAGCTAATGCCCAGCCCTAGCCTAAAACCCAAGTGAAACCAAAAATCATAACGCTCTACAGCGCCGTCTTCTTGCCATTGAGCACCACATCGGTGAGGCCGAGCTCTTGGAACTGCTCCAGGCGCTCCACCTGAGTGCACAGCCGCTTTTTGAACTGCACCTCGCGACTGAGCATCTTGAGATCATCCACGGTACACAGCTCACTCCATCTGCCCATATTCTTGGCTATTAGCTCAGCCGTCAACATGATCTTGGCCCGGGACAAACGCAGATAGGAGAAGTCCGTGTTGGCCCGTCGCATCTCCTGCCGGTATAAAAATAGCTGATAGTGAATGCTAATGTTGCCCGCTGACTTATTTATTCGCTTCTTTTGATGCTTCTTTATTTTATCCTGTTGCTGTTTCTTTGCCTTGAATTGTTTCTTGAGCTGTTTCTGTTGCTTCCTTTCCGCTTTGATGCTCAGATTCTGGCTGCTCATTTTGATTCACGCTTATTCACGTTTCAGCGTTCCGTGTGCGTTTAACGCCAGGACCAGTACAGGTCATCCTTATATAGCAAGCAGGCGGCCTCCCATCGAATTTTCTGGTCCAGACCAGGTAGCTTTTCTCATTAGCGCGTCTTACCAGGCGCGTGTGGGTCATAAACATCGTTTTCAGAATTTCAGATTTTTCATTTGGTTTTTACTTTCTTCCTTAGCGTCTGACTGGGTATTTCCACTGTTTATTTATGGTTTTATGACTGGGATATTGGGTACCGTAACCGTACCCAAAATAGTATACCCTAAGCAGCGCCGGCTATGTCCAGTCTTAAGCCTCAATTAAGGTTTCCAACTTAGCGCCGATCTTTTGAAAACGGCTCAAATTTTCTGCAGCTCGTCGCGACGATGGGTTTTGTGGCGTTTGTTGGTTTTGGGATTTCGCGAAAACACCCTGGGATACATTTCGTGGAATTATGCGGATAGTTCTGGCAAACACATTCCTGGGTAACTCGCGACAAGAACTAACTAATATTGGCCTTGCCCCCCATATTTCACATATTTTTCAGAGTGCCGAAGACCTTCTTGGTATTTTGATGGATTTTGTTTTTCCCTATTGCATTTAACTGCCAACTGATCGTTTGCTAGTTTTAAAAATGACAATTCTTAGTTTCAAGAAGCATAGTATGCGGACTTAATATATATAAATGTTCAGTAACAAAGTTCAGATATTCTCAATAACTTTATATGATTTAATAGAAAGTACGTTACATGATCTGATAGTGTTTCTTAGCTGTATTCTAAAGACAACAATCAAAAGTAAAATAGATTAAATTCAAGCTTATAACTTAGATCCTTAACTAATTAAAGTATTCGTAAAACATTATTTTAATTATTCGTCGAAATTTTTCAACTGATAGTTTTATGAGTTGATTAAAAACTTTTCCTACTCACTATCCTATTTGAGTATTTGTTTTATGGTTTTCACAAAATATGCGCTTTTGTACAAATTCCTAATTTGCAGGGTTTCTCAAATAATATAAAAAAAAAAACTTTGTTAAACGCACCTCCACACAGAAGACTGAAAGACCGCTTCATGTTCGTTTAAAAAATAATACTAAAACTGCTTCTGGTCAGACATTTCCATTTTATAGCAAAAAAATAGTTTGCAAATCAAGAAATTTCACTAGATGCGGGAATCCAGCTGGAATTCTCTTTTTGGCAGCACTTTTGCATATTAATTTTTGAATAGTAAGACAGTCGCTTATCTGCTATGTAAATTTTTGCTGTAAAAGTTAAGCATCAGCGTCATTGATTTTGTTTTGTTGTTGGGGTCTGAGAACAGTCCGCATAACTAATGATGACGCGCCAATTCTTTTTTGCTCATTTCAAGCATTTCATTATTTCATTTGCATGCATTTTATGAATTCGGAATCGTCTCTCGATGTTGGCCATTCAATGGAAAATTTGCGCAGCTGGAAAATTTCCCCAATGCTTTAGTCAATAGGAATTAGCCCAAGCGGAATCCACAGTTATCGATGAGTTTTATTTAAAGTTGAGTGTATTTATTTTGCATTGGCACAGAGGACAAGTCAGAGGCCAGGGCAAGACAGGATAGGACAGGATTCGACTCGATTCGACTCGACTCGAGTCAGGAGGACATTTCCATTTGACTTGTCGCTGACTGACTTGCATAACATTTCCAGACGTCGTCCTTTGTGGCTTGCGTTTGTCATTAAACAGCGTCTAGACCAAATTTTGGAAGTCAGCCACAGTCATTGATAGCCATGGCAGACGCATGTTCTGAGCATATTCACACAAATAGACGGGTACACAATTTAGCCTTAGGGAAATACATATTGAAATTGGCAACGTTTGTGAATGCGACTGACTGAATACCAAAAGCGTTATTTGTCCATCCTCCTCCTATGCCGGTTGTTGACTTACTTTTATGTTAAGCCCGACGAATATTTTGCCAGCATATTTATATGAACGCTTCCTTAACATTTTGCACATTAACTTTTCCAACTGATTCAATATATGTATATATAAATATTTATGTATATATTTGCATATATAATAGTGTTCAATCCGCTGTCGATAAACAAATTTTTTTAATAAACCAATCTCTTTTTTATTAGTTTATTTCCCCTGATTCCCATTTGCCCCTAAGCAGCGCATTTGACTTATGCTCTCCTTTGACCATGCTCTTTACTGCCCAGCTTCCTGCATCCTGTAACTCCTGTATAAAATTATAAATTCACTCAATTTACACTTGTGCATTTTTCTTACAAAATGAGTTGTAGCCATTTTCTTTAACTATCGATATGGAAATCCAAGTTATTATACTCAGAATACAGGTTCAATGTTTAAGCGTGTTCCTTTGTTGGATGTGGATTGGTAACTACAAACATACATATTTTAGAGCTTGTTACAATATATGATTTGGGCGGGCACTCTCGACTAGAACACACTTTCTCTCTGTTGTAGAGATCACTATAATAATGTCATAAAAGTTACGAATTGAAGGAGAACCAAATCGATGTAGCATTGTCCGTACTTCCGTCCATACTTCCGTCTTACTTTATAAACAATTATCCTTATCGGATGGTTTGACATGGGCGTAGAAATACATTTCACCTTTTCTGATACTGAACATAACTACAGAAATGTGGATTACCCAATTAACAGCCAGTCGTTGTGTCTCTCCCGCAATTTAAGAGCACCAGTTAGCAAGCTAGGAGGTAGATTACTAAGATCGTCCTCCAACATTTTATTAATCACGCCTCAATTTTAAAGGCAAACTTAGACGGAAGATTACTGAAAACCTCCTTCAAAGATCGGTGTATCTTGGTTGCACCCACCCTGTTCTTTGCTACCTGTTATCAGCTCGTATAACTTATGGTATCAAACTATTTCGCAGTCGGTTACACCCGACTGCAACGTTCTCTCTTCTTTTTTATTTGTATTTCTTTTTTACTGCATTCATGATGACGTTGACGACGACGTCGAGGCTATAATTTTTCGACATTGTGTTCGCAATTTGTTAGCCATGAGGCCAATAAATTTTGGCAAATATGCGCCATAAAAAAGGGAAAGATAGAGAAAAAAGCAGAGAGCAAAGGGAGAGATGTGATCCAAAAACCTATGCACTTTATAATGAAATAAATTGACTTTCATGAAGGCGGCATCAATATGGAAGCAAAAGCAAATAAATCGCAACTTTGAATTAAAATGGTTTGGAGCGGTTCGGAGCGGTTTATTGATGAGACTCAAAGGGAGTGGGATAAAAGGGCAAACGCTATGGTTCGCCGCTCAATTTGCAATAATGCCACACAGCCAGTTTCATTTCAATTGCAACAATTTCGGACAACGGCAACAAAAAAAAAAAAAAAAAAAGAAGAAAAAAACGTATAAAATAAATAGGAGTCTGTATATTTATATATGCGCATTTGGGGCTAGTCGTGGTATACTCGTTGCTGAACTCAAGTTTCGGTCGGTGGAGCGCAATATTTGTGTATGTTTTTGTTGTCTGTTTTTGAGCTGTAAAATGCATTTCACATTTTATTGCGCACTCAATCAAAAATCCATTTCCGTTTGCCGTTTGTGCGGACTCCCGTATCCCAAATCCCGACTTCAACCCGTGGAGTCCAGACTACCGATTCCGAGCACCGATACGGTTTACTTTTATGCCAAAAATATGCCAGCACGTGTGAGTGACCGGGGGCTGGATGAGTGAACGGCCAGCTGAACTGATGAACGGTGGAGCTGAACTGGAATTGGAATCCAACGTTTGATAATTGAGTTGGAGCTGCTCGCACGTTGAAGTCGTGTCATCATCGACGGCTTTTACCAATATTGCAATAACAGAGCACTACCTGCATATTATTCTGGGTTATACGAATATATGCATCTGCACCGACGACCCTTCCCTTCCTACCATTCCCAGTCCCTCTCCCACTCCCGTTCCCATTCGCGTTGCGCGTGCCAAAGCCATCCAAGCCAAGCCAAACGGCGATTGTCAGACATTTTTGAGTTTGATGAAACACGGCCCGTGGGCCCATTCCGGATTATGGGAGTCAAAGTGGATACTAAAAACGTTGGCCAGACAGGTACTGGGACTGGGAGACTGCCTCGCAGCGCCAGCCAGTTATGAATTTCAATGAATGTGCCACGTTTTGTAGTCAGCGATAACCCGGCAAAATGCCTGAATTTGTCGATTAGTTTATTGCGAGAAGCGAGAAGAAGCCCTTGCAGTTCATTGGCTAGAAATCCCTCTGTTTGCAGAAAATGTTCAAATTTATGTTTGACATTCCATGTCAACGTTAGCAAATGAGCACTGGCAGTTTATACTGAATCGATCAGGGTGTTAAGCCAAAAAGCTTTTCTGCTTCGATTCAAAAAAGAGTACATATTTCGATAAGAATTACGAAATCTGTTCAAACTTTTTATAGTATTTGGTAGGGCATTCATAACTTGATTCTTACGGCAAGCTGTCGGTAAATAAAAGTGACCGCGGAATTCAATGATCTAAGTGAACTAGCTAATTACATGTGGCAAAGATCTGGCAACGAGCAAGCAAATTGTCAACATCTGAAAAATATATCATGAGGCTCTATCGACTTTGGAATTAACCCTAATAACGTGGTGTTTGCAGGTGGACTGAGGTCAGCAGGGTTGCGTTATTTGCGGCGTGCCTAAAATACGCTTCTGTATAAACAAAAGAACCAGAGACTATAAGAGGTATATGGCGTTCAGTATGACGTCTGTTTTTGGCTCCGATAAACAGAGACCACAATGTACAATGTGAAAACACATGAAATTATGTGGTACGGATTGCTGAAAGAAGTGCACCTCTTCAATCTTGAAAGAGGGAAAACTCATGAAGACAATGTGTCGAGTTCTCTTAGTAAGTAACAACCTGAACCATTTTGTGGACTAAGACCGAGCCTTGTCGACCATAGCATACAAGAGAGATTGAGAATTACTGGCAAACTTCTCATGGAGCCAGAAATAGCTAAAGATTACTAAGCAGATGGGACATGCAACGAACAATTGAAAGCACGTTTAGGATAAATCAAGTTATTCTGTCGCGACATTTCAGGATCCACCAGCACCTATACAAATTAAAAATTGTGGAGGATGCTGAGCGCAGACTCTGTCTTGAAGACGAGTCCCCAGAACACATTCTGGAAGATTTTCCGGCAATAGGCCGACTTTCTCTGTTCGCGGCTTGCATTCTAAGTAATAGTAAAATGAAGGCTCTAAGATTAAGTGAATTTAACAGTCACACCTAAGGGACGGTATCGACCATTATGAGGCTCCGTTGTGATAATTTGAATAAATATTAGTTCCGATGTTTGGGCTACACAAAAATATAGAATTAAGGTTCCGATTCAGATTCTGAATTTTAATCGTTCCCGATTCCAATTCCGATACCAATACACAAAAATTAGTATATCACTTAAAAGTTTTAAAGTGTTTTAAGAAATACAATGTTGTTCGACGTAAATAGTTAATAGATATAACTTTGTGGATTACTTTTAATACGACATAATGCTGTATAATATAATTGTATCCAACACAATCCAACAACTTATCTAATAAAATTAAGTAGGCAATATATTATTGTCTGCTTAACTTTGTACACCAGGTATTTATAGAAATGATGCAAGTCACTGAATCAGTCGGCAATTTAAGGCAGACATTCAAATTATTCGGTTGCTTGGTGGTTAAATGTGAGAATTATTGTATATTTCAATTTGTGTCAGTCTGTACAAATTAGCTGACTTAAAGAACTCATTAACTTAACTACCCACATCTGTAGAACTCGACGTAGTTTCACTAGCTCTTTATTTTTGTTTTATTTTGTTTTGTTTTGTTTTCTTTTCTTTTCATTTCGTGTCGTTTTTTTTCTCTTGTTTGGTCTGCCCTCTGCCCAATTTCATTTTTGGCAGTTTGCTGGTTGCTCCTCTTGTTGCTGACATGACATGAACTGTAGTTTATTTATTATTTGCTCTGATGTTGTTTCTTTCCTATCTTTATTTCTGTTTTTTTTGTTTTTTTTTTTTTTTTTTGTTTGCTGCTTGCCTCTCTTAATTTTATTTATTTCACTAGCACATGCAAACAACTGTGCTCTGTTTGTGTCTGTATATACATTTGTATACATTTTTATGCATATGTATTTATATATACACGTAGATGTACATATGTTATATATGCCTATAGAAGTATGTCAGCATGCTTATACACATGTCGTGTAGTTTATTGTCAATTGTTTGTGGCATTTATTTCGCAATTGCTATTCATTTCTCTCACTGTAGACTTTTTGTGTTCCTTTGTTTATTTGATTAGTTTTTGTTGCATGACAAATTTTACGCATATAATACGAGTTCAGAAGAACTTTTCATCTCGAACCGACTGCATTGCAGTTGAATTTTATAGTGTGGTGACAATAAAAACAATAAAAACTAAATTCTGAATAAAGCTTTCATTCGAATTTATTATGATGCACACAAATACGCAAGTTTCAAAGAAAATAATTAATATCGTTACATATGCATGTGTATTTGTGCAATGTCCATTTATGTTTTATTCTCAAATAATGTTACGCTTAAGCTACTCCATTGTGTTTTAATTTTCGCTGAAGGCGACCATTTTAAAACACAATTCGGACATATTTAGAAACACAACTCAAATTATATTTGCTTACCGTCAATAAGTAAGAAGCAGAAGCAATTTAAATAATTTGGTTTATATACCCAAGCCGCGTTCCATCAGTCATAAGCGGTAAAAAGGGGTTCGTCCCTTTTGTTTTATGTTCATGTTATTGATTTGTCCGATAATGTTAATTTTCGTGTAATCTATATTTTAGTCCAAATTAACAATTTGACTGAACAAAATGATTTTCTATTAAGTGTATCAAATTGAAAGTCTATCATAATATACAAAAGCCACTCTGATATTCTGGTGAAATCGTTAAATCGAGTATTATATATTTTATATCTTCTAAAACTGGGTATAAACTGGGTAAAAGTTGTGGCAGTGCAGTCGTCCTAATTTGTCGATTGCTCTCGACCAAACAAATCTTAGACTATTATCTGAGGCTTTATAATGCCTAATAAAATCATAAATCACACTTTATTTTTCAATATCAGCTTTCGTGTTCTTAAACACATTTTATTCCTAAGCTGGGCACTTGGGGAAATATCAGGAAGTATAAATGTAAATTGACCGTGCGACGGAACACTCTTGAACAGATTTTTAGAAAATTATTTAATATTTCAAGCTTATTTGAAAGCTTTCAGAATGCTAAAGTAAGAAAAAGTACTGTTTCAAATATAATAAAATCGTGACGAACGAAATAAATTGTTTCGTTTAATTCTCGCTCTCCATTTGCAAATCAATTTTATTGCTGACTCTAAAGTTTATTCCCCTTTAAGCTTATTGTTTTTTTTTTTTTTTTTTTTTTTAATTTTCAATGAATATACTGTTCTCGTTTCTAGGAACCCATCGAAACAACCCCTTTTTGTGTTTACATGCTTTTGTCACACAATTCACGCACAGCTTCTCCGGCGACAAAAGCTTGCTAAAGACTTTGCCGTTATTTGGCCATAAATTTAACGTACTACAGTGAATTAACTGTACAGCGATCACCCCACTCCCTTTCATGCATGAGTCATGCTCATGGGGTGCTTCTCCCTCTCCCTCTCTCCCACTCCCTCTCTCTCACTCACTCACTCTTTGTCTGTTTTAATTTCTGTTACGTTTATCTGTGAATCTGATGGTGCACAAATCAAAATACTCGTTTATTTCCTACGAGTATTCGGGAGCCGTTGAAGCTGCAGATGGAGTTGGAGGTGGAGTTGGAGGTGGAGGCGGAGGTGGAGGTGGAGATGAAGCTGGAACTCGTGCTTCCGCCAGTGAGTAGCTGGCTTCATTTGGTCGCTTATCTATGTGTGTGATGGGGAAATTGAATTTGGCCACAGCGCGGGGCACACACATGGGCGAGTTGGCGTGGAGACGAGTCTATAGATAATTGCATGATAACAGGCTAATTTTCAATTAGCGCCATTTTGATAAGCGCACATAAATTAGGCATTCTTTTCGCATGCCCTCGCCAACAAATTGCGAATGAGCTTTGTTTGCAGCGAGACCGGAGCGCTTCCGGTTTTAGCATTGTTTCCGGCTTGATGCTCAAACGTGACTAGTTTATTGATGTGATCGAACTACGCCATACATAAATTAATAATAATACGAGCATTGACCAAGTAACAATTTGCTATACTCTGCAAAATGCTTTTAAGCAGCCCCCGAAAAACGCAAACCCAACCAACCAAAAGTCAAACACTTGAACCGACTCAGCTCAGCTCAGCTCAACTCAACTCAACTCGACTTCTCCCTGCTGCCTGCCGCCTGCTGCCTGCTTGCGACGTGTTGGCCATTTTGACGTCGTCGTCGTCGTCGTCGTTATCATCGTCGAAGTCCTCCGAACCTGCGCCATATAAAATTCCAATCATACTTGACCAAAAGCAAAATACTGGAGAATTCCATATGCCTGCCCCCTCAAAGCAGAATAAAAGGAGAAAAAGTTAAGTGAAGTGGGACGCTTAGGCCAAAGGCATTGAACGCTAGATGCTCACTTTTGGGGCGAGATTGGGGCTTGCAGTCGGCAAAATGTGTGCTACACTTTTGCCAATAAGTTTGCCGTTGCTCAACGTTACAACGTTCCTTGATACACTAGCCAAAAAGAGTTGTGAAAGCGCTTAAAGCAATGTGATACACTTTCATTGAGCCATGAAGGTCACAGTTGGTATTTCTTCGCATTGCTTGAGCAAAATAAAAGAATGCAAAGCATAAATTAGTCAAAACGTTTAGGCTGCTTTAGCAAGCGGCTAACTTTGAGGGATGTTTAATATGTTTCTTTGAATGTTTGGTGCAAACTGTGAACTCAACGCAATCCACAGATTTCTCCTTTTTTGGCTCCCATTTTTATTGATAGCTCTAATATTATTTGTAAATAAAAAAATTATATTTCATTTAAACTAGCTTTCGAGATCATATTAAGCATCTTCTTAATCGTTATTACAAAAACCCTCTTCATTGTGAGTAGAGTACCCAAGGAGCAACATGTTCTGGTCTCATATTTCCGGGCAGATTTTCGAAGCTTAGCCCAAGCACTTCACTGCCAAATTGGCCAGGACCGCATCGGTGCTTTTATTTGTGTGCTGGGGCTTATTTCCAGTGCACAATTTTCGACAGATTTCAAAACAGTTTCCGCTGCATAGGTAAAATGCAGCTCAGGGCCTTGACTATCTGCGTCTGCGTCTCCACAATATTTGTGGTTGGCCTTTGGGGAGGGGATGCGTTTGGAGCTAAATTCTTTTCACTTTTCAAACGTTAACCTTAAACACTTTGCGAAGGGCGCCGCGTCGTGCAGGTTGTCACAGCTTAATCGATTTGGAAAAAGTTTCATGTCGTTTTCTCTGCCGCCTCTGCTTGCTACTTTATTTTTACGCCCCATTTGCTTGGAAGCGCTTTCGGAAAATTGCAAAGGAAAATCCGCTGTCGTTTTCGTTGTCGCTGTTGCCGTAGCTACTGCTGTCGTTGCGTGTTGTTAGTGTTATTGGGTGCCTCGGCAGCAATGATAAACTTTCGACACATTTTTCATTTATTTTCAACACCTTTGATTGATATATTGAACACTTGGCGCACAGCTTAAGCAACAGTCTTGGGTTCTCTAGTGGCTCCTTTGCTCCTGGCTCGTAGCAAGCTGCTCTGGCAAGCTGTTCATTCGACGGAAACCCGTCCCAGCTGGCAGGCATTGTGCGAGCATTTCCGCCGGATCCCAGCCATGAGCCATGAGGCGGGCCCAAGCGAGGCGTGGCAAGAAACACTCGCACAGCTGAGAAGGTGCCATGTCAAATGCTGTGACAAAGGTGATGGCTCTGCCGAGAAATGCTTCTTCGCTTTCTCTGAGCTCAAGTGCCCCATAGTTTCAATTGGAGTCTGCCCTTTTTCTTTTTTATTTTTTGGGAGCAGCCGTCATCTTGAAAACTGATAACTGATGGCTGATGGCAACTTAAATGTTCAAATAGGGTTTAATTCAAGTGTCGGCAAGCGTATATTAAAATTAACATCCATAAATTATTAATTACTATTATTACTATTATAAGAATTATCTTTATTAACTCTTATTAATATAAAATCATTTTTGCAGGCATTTATGGCATCTTAACAGACTCACACCAACAATTGTTATTTCTTTTCTCTCCAGTTTTCTCCAATGCAACATATGTTTAATCAATCCTTAATATATTTCTTATTTTATAAAATAAATATTCATATTTATTGTTAGTTTAATTTTAATATTTTGCTTACTTGTATTTTCTGTATCAACTGACATAAGTCGAAAAGAAATTAAATAAAACTAATCAAAATTTAACAACTAATTTAAGAAATAGATAAATTATACTGAGCAGTGGACAAGTCAATTTTTATAATCTGACATATTCCAGCGAAAGATAATAATAATTCTTGTTTGCGATATTAAAGGTAAGTAAATTAGCTTTCCAAAAAATGTATGTGTAGTAATCCCATAGATTTAAATAAGAGTTTCAGAAAAATGTCTGATCTATCATAGACTGCCTGCTGCAAAAATACAGACATATAAACACTTAGCGCAGAGGCAGACAGACAGTGTTCTGGACTCAATATATAATTTGGCTCCACTTCCGTCAAAGTTGATTCTTGGAAATCAAACTTTTTTGTACATAATTAATTCAAGCCAAAAGAGAGATCTTCCAATAGTTCAAACCACATAACATAATATAATCTCGACAAAAGGTTGCAGTTTCTTTCGTGGGGAGTCAGAAGTAAACAAACACCATTAAACTTAAGCGAATGTCTTGCGCTGCTCATGACTCATGTAGACCTGCATCTGGTCCCAGTTCCGATGCCGAGACAAATATAAAATGCTTGCCATTCAAGGCAATTGCCCAACTAACTACAAAGAAAGCAACAACAACAACTACAGCAACAGCAACAGCAACAATTGCTACCGGTAACAGGCCAAAAAGGAAATAAGACAGTCAACTAAACAAAGCGAAAAGATGTGCGAAGCCATAGCAAAAGTGGCAGCTGAGGAGGGGGAGATGAGGGTGCGGATGCGGGTGCGAAGGGGAAACTTTTCATAAACATTATTAACAATTATTGTTGTTAGCTGAAGTTGCCTGAATGTCTGGCTGGTGTTGCTTGTCGCGTGCAGCCAAAGAAGTTCTTTTGGGGCTCACACAGACACACACACACACACACACACACACACACACACACATATATATATATATATGCTCGCACAGAGGACTCGAGCTGGCCAAGTTATAAGCACGGCAAAAGTTGATAAGAATGAGCCATAGACGTTGTAAGGCAGCCACTCTAAGCAGCCAGAGAGTTCTTAACACGGCAGCTTTCTGCATTTTTAATAAACTAACGCGACGAAGACGACGACGATGAATTCAGAATTTGTTGCAACTTTCTTCTTCTTTCAAATATGCTCACTCGACATGTACAACAGGCATGCTAGCCTACAGGGTTCAGATCACAGATATATACGATTTCATAGTATATATACACAATCAGTATAAGCACACAATTTTAAGGTCAACCGATTCAACGACTATGCTAAGATTTACATCTTCAAAATAATATTCATATTAGTGCAGAGATAGTCCAGTCGAGCATATTTTTCAATTGATGCCGAATCGAAAAAAACCTGTCTGTCAATCTACCGTTTATAATTTATTAATTTATTTATTTAATGTCGACTTTTATTACATAAAAAATATGGCAATAACTGAGAATCGAGGAAAGATATCTCCGTCAATCGAACTGGGCGGAGACACTAAGTCAAAGACAGGCCAAATGTGTTGAAGGCTGTTAAATTCAGAATCTGTTTAAGCTAAGAAGTCGCGCAAACCCTTAAGAGAACAGTAACTGAGGAGGATATCAGCTCGACAAAGAATCTTGAATCCAAGCAAGAATTTGAAGTAATGGACCAGTTCCAGGCTCAGAAGGGGCTCAATAGATCGGGCTAATTTGCAGTGCATAAAGCTGTACAACAATAATAATAATAATAATAATAATAATAATAATAATAATAATAATAATAATAATAATAATAATAATAATAACAATAATAATAATAATAATAATAATAATAATAATAATAGTAATAATAATAATAACAATAATAGTAGTAGTAATAATAATAATAATAATAGTAATAATAATAATTATAATAATAGTAATAATAATAATAACAATAATAATAATAATAATAATAATAATAATAATAATAATAATAATAACAATAATAGTAGTAGTAATAATAATAATAATAATAATAATAATAATAATAATAATAGTAATAATAATAATTATAATAATAGTAATAATAATAGTAATAATAATAATAATAGTAATAATAATAATAATAATAATAATAATAATAATAGTAATAATAATAATAATAATAATAATAATAATAATAATAATAATAATAATAATAATAATAAAAATACTAATAATAATAATAATAGTCATAATAATAATAATTATAGTAATAATAATACTAATAATTATAGTAATAATAATACTAATAATAATAGTAATAACAACAACAATAATCAAAATTGAAGTTATTTGTGAATTTAAATAGCATTACTTATTAATATAAATTTACAAAAATAAACAAAATCTGTGTGGACAAGCCGACTCCAAAGGCTATAAGGCCCAGAGACTCCTGAGTACCTATAAAATATATTTCACCTTATCCCTCCAAACGCCAAAAATCTGTCTCTGATTGATTAACATATAACATTTTCACAATGAGCCCTTACATTGCTCAAGAACAGTAAAATTACTCGGAAGAAATTAAACATTTGCTGACTCATATTAAAAAAACACATATCACACAATGTATTTTCTAAATTTACAATTTATGAATTTTAAAGAAATCAAATCACGTTTCGAGTTGAATGTCGACGTTTACGATTTCTGACAGAAAATTACTTGGGTACTGAGCAACTCCTAGTCGAGCCGTCTCGACTGTGGCACACTTGCTGTGGCAACACGGCGGGTACAGATTGTTGTTGTTTTTCTTCCTATTTTTATTTGTTGGTATTCGCTGGCTGCAACTGCTTCAAGGAGGCTTAAAGAAAGTGGCGCCGTTGTTAAGTTCATAAACTTGCAACAAAAAACGCAGGTTGGCCACGTTCAGCGGTGGTTTTTGTAGCCATTGCTCAAACGCCACGTTGGACGTTCGGAATGAGACTCAGATAGAAATATATGGGGTAGATACATAGATATAGATTGAGCAAAACTTGGTGAGTGTGTTTTTTTTTGTTTTTTTGTTTTTTTTTTTTGATTTTTTTATTTGCCCCAGCTGCGACTGGCGACTGCGAGGCCAAGTTGAAAGCATTGCAGGAAAGTTTAATTGAGAAAGTTAAGGAATTTCAATTAACTGAGGATATTTGTTATTTTTATTTCGGCATAGCCAGTGACGTCGTCCTTGCCCCGGCTTGGTCTGGCCGGAGCTCCTCAGCCCAGCCTTATCACTACACCCAAGTATTTCGTGTGTTGAGTCATGTGTGCTATTGGCTGGCAAGTTTTTGCTTCTCGGCAGTCCCGGCTTAATATCCCATTAAACAGCAGCACCAGCAGACGCAGTATATTAGCTGAAAGCGCTTAACTCATTTAACACAAAATTGTGGCTATAAAAAAATAGCACCTAACTAAATTTGGAGCATTGTGCTCTTCGTATACTCTATATGAA
This sequence comes from Drosophila picticornis, assembly GCA_035043845.1. Taxonomy (NCBI): domain Eukaryota; kingdom Metazoa; phylum Arthropoda; class Insecta; order Diptera; family Drosophilidae; genus Drosophila; species Drosophila picticornis. Next base: position 23,276,413 of record JAWNMR010000122.1, on the reverse strand, counting down.
GTCTGGGACAGGAGCTAAAGTGTGAAAAATTCACAAGAATAATTGTCTTCCAAATTCCCAATAATATTTATGATTCGACATGATTTATTATATTTATTTGAAGTCAACACAAAAAATACCAAGTTATATTTAAAATATAACTGAATAGTAAATTGAAATTAAAAATGTAAGAAATTGTTAAAATTGTTATGTTTTTTATTTAATTATATTTATAATGTATCAATGATGTTATTAATATATTCAACTTGCACATGGCCTTCACATTTGTCTTTTACATTTGAATATTCTCCATCTTAAATTGCCCGACGTTGAGAAACTGTGCCTAAAGTTTCTATTACAATTCAGCCTTTGCTTTGGCTGTAATTTTTTTGGCCGTTACTCAAACGCCTGCAGACAATGGGCTAAATTTGTAATTAGTCGGCGCTTTAGTTAATCGCATTAATTTCGTTTAATTGAAACTACGAGTTGGCAGAATCAAAACAAATGGCTGGGCAATCTGTGCTCACGGGGAATGGCCAAGATTTGTGGCAGCCACCATTTAATCATCATTCAATCAATCACTTGCAAATAGGGCGGCTGCTGCCTGTGGCAAGAACACCTGAGTCGCTTGGCCATTTGTGTATGTGTTTGTGTATGTGTTGTTGACAAGTCATGTAAGTCGTGTGTTGTTTAATTATTGTACGCAGCGTGTCTGTTGGCTTACCAATATAGCGTTAACCGCTAACGAGTTAAGTGCTTTTGAATGCCCGCTAAGCCACGACCGCAGCCATGGGTGAGGGGGAGAAGGGAGTACTGTGAGCACACGACCAAATGAACCAGTGCACATCCGAACAAACGTATCCTTGATGAATTGTTGACCGTAGTCATTAAATGAATGGCTCAGATTGTGGCCATGGCGAATGCATCGCTTGACCTGGATCAAAATTGAGTGCTCTTTAAGTTGTCATATATAAATGCATGTGTGTGTGTGTGTGTGTGTGTGTGTGTGTGTGTGTGTGCGGTTTGTTGTGGCATTGTAAAGTGATCGGTGTTGGGAATCAACTCAGTTGAGTCGTTAAGCGCTTAAAATGCAAATGCATTTGCTTAACTGGTCACAAGCCGTGTGCTTAAATCTGTGATATGTTTCATGAAATGAAATGAAATGAAATGAAATGCCTAAATAATTGACACTGTTAGCTTAAATTGATTGACCAACACACAGCTCATTAAAATGAAACGATGATTTGATTGAAATGCCACAAAATGACGCAAATAAATCCATTAATATTCTCCGAAAAATATCTCTGTGTTGTACTCAAAAACTATTTTGTGCCGTTTGGAGTTAGTTACAGCCATGCAGAACAATGAATGGCAGCCCTCATTTCAAATGGAATATTTCAATTCATTAGCTAATATAATTAGTGATGCACACTAGCCTCACACACACACTCATAATTAGATTAACTTGGGCCGTGGTATACGTGTGGCATTATTTGATGAAAATAAACAAAGTCCTTTTGCAATAGAAATAATGCAAATTCATTTGAATCCAACAAAGGAGCAAGGGAAACAACTGAGAACGTTGCAATCGGGCGTGACTGACTACGAAATACTCTGTCGCCAAGGTTATTCCATTTTATCAAACTTTGCAATTAGCTCTTAAATTGCGGGATATATAAACTTTCGATATTGAAATTGATCCGATAATTTATGTGTCTTATCGATTAACACCAGGTATATTCGTTTTTTATCGATACCTAAATAATCTTACCGAAAAAACTATGGAGGATATATAATCATATCTGATTTTTAGGAGGCGTGGGACTGGCCTATCCGATCTGGTCAACAATCTAGCATCTAAATTTGATGACTGTGGCTTAACAACTGACCGAGGTATGTGATTTTAGCGATTAGCAATTATCAATATTCGCCGTAGCACCCAAATTGAAACATCAACTTACTCTTATATCTTCGGTATCAGAGTAGAAGAATGTAGGAAAAGCGTCGACAAGCCGCGAGCTTAATTAAATTTAAAATGCTGATGCATTACAAGAGGTATACCTGATAAACCTGGGAGAAGAGACCGAGGCAGAGACAACGCTTGTTTGTGCATGTGTAATTCAATAAACGGCATAAAGTGTGACGTGCCACAATACAAATGACGTTAAGTTCGCACAGCCCATGGCTCTGGGATAAGGAAGGCGATTGTCTAATTGGGTGGCTGCTTTGTCGCTTGTCACGTTTGTTTGCTTTTGTCTGGTTTTGATTTGTTTGCCTGGCGTTGCATTTTACATAGTCTGCATAATTGCATAATAAAGGCAAACGATATGGACGAGTAGAGATTGAATTGAGACTCGGATTTTGTGGGGTGCATTAAGATATACACATACATAAAATAAACTATTAACTATTTTGGGTTTTAGTTCAATAGTTTAAGCATAATAAATACAAATACAAAAAGATTAATTAATTAATTACAGGAATTGAAAAAATATATATTTAAAAGTGTTAGAATTTTATGCGATAATCCGTCAATAATAATAATATAATAGTGAATAAAGGGAGAAAATTGTAAAGATTTAAAAAATTAGCTTTAAACGTATTTTATGTTATGATATTATACTCTTCTATATAAATGTGAGTATTATATTAGTACTTTGCTGATGTCCTATTTGAAAGTTGAAAACAAAACTTTTGGATTCACTTTTGACTATTATCATTCTTATTATTATGTTTCGATGGAAGATCTCTAATTCTTTGCGAATTACAGAATCTCTCTCGAGATGAGGTCTTTTTAGTTTGATATGGAGGAATGTCTTGAAGACTCTTCATCATTGTGGCAAAATCTGCAGAGTCGGTTGCCAAGTTCAGCTAGGTGTCTTCTTATTCTACAATGTCCTGTCAGGAGAACGGCAAGTATTCTAAGTCTTTTCTTCCCCATGGATATTTCTTGCTAACTATTGTTTTTTTCGAACGAATGCTGTGAGCCAAAAAGTAGAACTGATATCTTCTTAGTATTGATTATCGTTTGTTTTATAAGAATGGTTGAAAGATCATCTTTTTCTTTTCGAGTTCGTAGAAGCCAATCTTTTGATTTAAACAGTTTAGCACAAGTCCCTCTCTATTTTATTCATATTAAAGGTAGCTCATGTTAAGTTCATGTTAATTACAGTAATCAGTTGTTATCGATATCTAGTGTCATTGAGTGCGATTACAAGAACTGCGTGTTATTTGCTTTGTGTTATTTGCTAAATGCTATGAATGCTTTGCCTATTACAAAACCAATTTTTTTCTTATCCTTGCCAGAAAAAGGGAGAATTTATTCAAAGTTTCAAAGTTAAGAATCTAATTAGCAGAGAACAGACAGATATCGACTAAGCTTGGAGTTAAATATATATATGTATAAATATATATATATATATATATATATATATATATATATATATACTTATATATGAGTGTGGCTTTAAATGGCAAGTTGTACGTTTTATCCCGTAATACGAAAAACAGTTGCTTACTGTCAACTTGACTGCATGTTGCCGCAAATCCGAAATGTTGGAGAGCGAGATAAAGACATAGAGAGAGATAGGTAGATAGTGCTGACATGCAATCACGTTGACAGACTCTGTTAAGTAGAAAATGTGCAGCTAAAGAAGAGAAAATAATCCCAGCAGAGTCAGTGCAAGTTTTAAGTAGAACACGCACACACATATATATACGCACACACCTGATAGCGAGACCCTCACACATTCACATACATACACATACATTCATACATATTACTTGATCCGTGCTACTTAAGAAAAACTAAGTGAAGCACATAAGTAGCAACTAATTTTCAAGCTGATGAAACAGCAGCGACGACGAAGACGCTGCCAACGGCACAAAAGAGATGATAGGAGAGAGAGGCGGGCGCAGAGAGTGTTGACTGCAGCAACCATCAACAGCTGTCTCCTTTTGTCTCTCGCTCCGTCCGTCTGTCTGTGTGCATTTGTCTATCCCCTTTGTAGTTCTGTTTCTGCTTCAATCGCTGCTCTTTGTAGGTGAGTGCGTCTGTGCTTGTGTGTGCTGCCAGCTGCGCTTAATTTGAGCGAAGTAGATAGATATATACACAGTTATACATACATACATACATATAAATGATATAGAAGGAAAGAAACGAAGAATTGTCAAAGTCGACAGACGAGCTGCAAAAGTAAAAGGTAATGTGCGAAGGCAAAGGCAAAAGGAGAGGCTGACTGCTGTGAAACTGCTGTTGAGTAAATGTGATACAAAAAGTTGCCTAAAACAATTTAAAATTACCTCACGTAGTACGTGCGAAATTGCAAACGTTGAGTGGGCGTGGCAGTCGATGCAGGCCATTTCTCACTCTCATCTCACCAGCTCTCAACAATAAATGGCAGCTTATAAGTCAAGTGAAAAGCAGAGTAAACAGAAGAACTGAAGCCAAACTTTGAAAAAAAAAATAAAAATAAAAATGGAAAAAAAACAAACAAAAAAATAGTAACTGATTGCAAAATGTTTCATTGTGCGAGACTGGGCGTGGCACATGAGTGGGCGGTTGCCCACAGCGTTCGCATGCTGTGGCATTTTAAGTACAATTTTATAGAGCATACCTAACGGCTCATTCTGCCAGACGCCATAAGAGAGAGAGAAGAGCTGCGCTCCAATGCTCTCTTCTGATGACAACGAATGAAGTGTTGTCTGTTGTTGTTGTTGTGCGCATTGCATGTGCAACGAGGCGTGCCTTTTAAGTATAGGCGACATAAAGAGTCACAAGTAGTTTGACTTCATATACGTTTTGGGACCATCTCGCTCTGAATCGCAGATGACTGAATCGATAAAAAAAAGCAAAGCAACTAGTAAATGATTATTTTTTGATCTTTTTTATTGATTATATGCTTAGAAAAATCTAATTTAATGGCTATTAATTATACAGAAGTCCTACTAAATAAGCATTCTTTTATATCGAAAGTGGAATTTAAGGGACACTTATTTTGGTTTTCTTAAAGGTCGAAAATAGACGATTCTCTCAAAGTTATATCTCTAAAAAGCAAACATCATTCTACATGAAAAAATCATTTTTTAAATTTATTAAATGTATACTTTGTTATTTTATGCAGCTAATTAGGGTTAGACTCATAAATAGGTACGTTTATTAAAACCATTTAAGATTAATTTTTTTTTACTTCACTAATTTTAGTGTAAAATGTACAAATTTTACAAAATGAGATCTTTTAGTATTTATAATGGCGTTATTCATTTTTGAACAAGACGTAATCACTCGAAAATACGAAATCTTAGTGCGGTATTTATTCGTATTAAAACATGTATCGTCAAATTGAAGAGTGAAACTTTGTCGCCTGCACACAGAGTCTGTTTTTATCTTATAGTTTTTTGCTGTGCGTTGTGTTTGTGTTGCTTCTTAAATAAAGGAAATGCATTATCCACTTAAAAGTCAAGCAGGAAGGACTTTGCCTGCTGAGTTGCGTCAGCAGTTAGGAGTTAGGAAAGGTTCCAGATACAAAGCTCGCGCTGCAGACAATTATAGTCAAACAATTGAAGTGGCAAGTTGGGGTTGTGTTGGGCTGACCAACGCTCACAGGCTTTGTTAACTCAGTTAATCTGCGACACCTTTTGGGCTCATAAAAGCGATTGGCATTGCATGCCAACTATAGATAGATTTGGGACATATCCAAAAACCCAAAAACACTTCAACTCTAATGAGGCAACTTGGATGTGCTAAAGTTGCACCTGGAGTGGGCAATTCGCTGGTGTGTCTCTGTATCTGTATCGTGTGTGATTTGAGCCATAAAGATAAAACACACGCTGAAGGCAGACAAAACGCCCACAGAGACACAAGTTTGTGGCTTAAGTTGGGGTTGGATTGGGAGGGGGGGTAGCTATCAGATTCCGGATTGAGCAGAGTGCGGGGTTTAGCGGCAATCACTTTGGCAGTCACGTGCAGCTGCTTAGCATCTACCTCCACCTCCACCTCCACCTTCAGCTTCCGCTCAAGCTCCAGCAAACAGAAGGACCCGCGTCATATACCCCATTATCAATAGCAGCCGCTGCGATATCAAACGACTTCGGAATTTGGACTCCAATCTCAGTGATTGACATGCGGGTTGCAGGCATTCGAGTCATTCAACCATTCGAAACCCCATCGATAGGGGTATGTTTGGCTTTAATATGCCAAGTTTGAAGTTTAAGCTTCGAAAAAAAACAACTTGGCCAACAGTACAAAGTGATGTCTGGACTAAAGTGCATATATTTTTACCACACAATGTTGGGAAGCACAATAATATCAGTTTGTAAAATTAGTCCAACAATTCTGCAAATATAATGTGCGCAAGAAATTTCAAGTAAAAAAAAGTACATTTTCCCTTGCTATATCGAAAAGCTCCATGAGTTCGGGTATGAAACATCTTTCTGATTACCAGAATAGTTTAAAAAAAATGACGAGTTACACGTTGCAGGCTATTCGATCCTTCATAATTTTCTGTGCTTCTGATCCTAGGTAGCATTTAAGTACAACTGTGTTTAGTGCAAGAGCTTGTTTAATTAGAATTGATGTTACTAATATATGCATAAGAAGTAAATGTCCGAAATTTGAACTGAAATATTATAATTTTGATGGATTGAGTGAAGTATTTGATTTCGGTTTTTTTTTGACCATAAATTAAAATTTTATAGTTTTTTTTAAACTCACTGTCAAAAAGTTAAAGTTCTCGGTTTTGTTAAGCAATGTCAAAGCAGTTTGATGACCAACTGTATACGGCATACTTCTATTATGCCTCCAATTCTGAAACACGAATATTGGGGGGAATTTCCATAACGGTCTATATATATATATATATATATATATATATACCGATTGGTAAATGATGAAATGTAATCATTTCTCTGCGTGGATTAGCCAATTTAATTTTTCTGTTCTTTAGACTGTCCGTCACTTGATCTGACTTTTCCTTAAACATTGTACTACTAATGATTTTGCAATGATTTCAATAGATTTTATTATGCTATCAATTCAGGTTCCTCTATTTTTATCCTTATAATTAAAATTTTTATTAATTTCATATTTTATTTTTAATAGTAAATAGTTTTTTCCAACGGTTTCGACAATCCATGCAACGAATTTTGCATAAAAATATCCTCGGCAAATTGTTCCTTGTATTTTGTATTTTTCACTTTCTTAATTGTTCTCTGTCGAATAAAATAAGATGACATTAAAGAAAGTAATCATTTATGTTTTAAGCAAATGTACCAAATGGCATTCCATTAAAACAATTAATTAATTTCAACTCAAGAATGTATTATATACTAAAAGCGCTAAATATATTATCCGATAATTTTGCCTTAATAATCAATAATAAACCAGAAATAAATACGTTAAATTTTAAACTGGAGTTCAAAATATAATTATTTGTTCATATTTTTACTGTTTAACGATGCTGCGTTATGCAGTTTTATATTTTGTTTGCTGCCTGGCAAAGTTCGATTACTGTTAAAGTGCTATAAAATATAAATGGTATTCTATGTGTATCATCCTCCACATAAAGCCCTCGTTACATTAAGGCAATTCAAGAAGCAGCCACAAATATTCATATTATTATGATGGAAACGACATGGCTGTCAGTCTGTCTGGGATCAGCAAACAAAAAAATAAAAATGTATATAGATATATATATATATATATATATGCATATGTATGTATGTATTTGCTTGCAGAATATTGTATTTCCATTCACAATTGAACAGTGCAACGGGCGAAATCAAAAACGTAATCAAATCATATAAAAAAGCTAAATCGAAGTCGAAATCGAAATCGTCGACGTCGATTTGCAGTTTGAAAAAGCTATAAAAAGTCCTTGCATACTTTTAGGGCTGGTGGATTTGCGCAACTAATGCGCCTGTTGTTGTTTGTGGCTTGTCAATGGTTATTGATTGTCTGGTGTCATGTGTGCAAGTTTGCGGGGGAGGGTGAAGGTGGGCGGGGGCAACGTCTAAGCCGGCATGTAAAGCAAGGCGGAAGCTTTTAAGGCATTTTGTGCCCCTTCCCTAAACTCTGCTCTGCTCCATTCACATTTGAAATGTGAGAGGTGCGCGTGTGTGTGTGTGTGTGTGAGTGTGTGTGTGTCCTCCACATTTACATTACAACAAAAAGGCTTTCATTTTTTCATTTCTTAAATCTGTGCATGAAAAGCAAGCGCATTTGCAAATATTCAAACATGAAGACGGCTTGGCAAATCCTCAATAGCTAAGCAGCGTATCACAAACAGCTCAGCTCCCGAGCTGTGCAGAGGAGGGTGGGTGCTATTTGGTTGGTGACGGAGGGCGGGCAGTTGGTTGACAGTTGGACATGCGGGAGCGTGAAAACTTTAACAAAACTTTGTCATAACTTGCTGAATTAAATTTGTAAAAGTCAAGAATTGAGCGCGCAACGACTCAAGCATTATCTCTCAACTCTTCCTCGTTGCTCTAAAAAGTTTGCCAAATGAGCATTGCATAGTTTTGGGCGTCGATTGCGATATGACAGCCCAGTTGGCTGCACTTTTTGGCTTGTGTTGTTGCTGGTTAGTAGTTGTTTCCCAAAAACTATTGAAGCTTTCACTCACACTCCCCTTCACTGGGTGAATGCGGAAGTGGATCTAGGGGGAAGTGTTGCATAGTTCTCGACTGACTTTGTACTGAAAGCTGCAATGTAAGCTTAAAATAATAATCACATATGCTGCTTGCAGAATACATGAAAGCTTAACGTTTGTCCAGTGCATGCGGATATATCAACTGAAGAGTAAGAATATACTTTATACGAAAGTAGTTATTGGCTTAAGTGTTTAAGTGTTGGCTTTGCAACCCCTGCTTGACTATTACCTTAGTATTTAATTTGCCATCTCTGTCGTCTTTTTATTTTTTAATTTTATTTGCAGCAGTTTTTGTGCACTAAGTAAAGTCCACAAATTTATAAAAGAGCTTATAAACGGTAGAAAGAAAAATGCACTTTGAAATGAAAAAAATATAAAAGTGAATTAAAAACATTGTAGAAAGTATTTCAAAATCTACAAATTAAAAATGCACTTAAAAGTTAAATTCACCAATCATTTACAATTTTAAATTAAAAAAAAAAAGAAAAACGAAAAACTAATACAAAAAAAAATGAATAATCTGATACATGCTTTTTGGACCTCTCTTAATAGTTTGTCACAGTTGATCATTATATGTTTTCATCAATTATTTTCTTTTTTTTTATAATTTTTTTTTTTATTAAAATCGCTAAAGCCTACTTCTATCGTATTTTAAAAGGCAAACATGAGTGATAGATGACTAGGAATCTCCTTTTACTTATGAAAACAGAGTATTCCGCAGTAGGTTACGCCCAACTGCAACGTTCTCAGCTGTTATTTTCTTCAAATAAAGAAAGAACAACTTTTAAAACAAAAATAAGCATAATAAAAACTGAAGCTGCTACTTTGCATTCTCAGCAAAAACACTTTTATCCAAATTACGAAGCGATTTTGCAACTTCTGAAAAATCGGTGTACATAATTAAAGCATTATAAATAATATTATGCTTTTGGCTTGAAAAGTGGCTTGCATTTTTCTAGAATGTGATTTTAAATATTTAGGAAGCACGTTCAGAGTATTTTAATCAGCTGCAAACAAGTTTGAGAGAAACACAGATGTTCTCATATGTTAATTTTAATTAAAATATCAAAATAGCCTGAATCAAAAAGCAGCTCGAACTTTCCCAGAATGTGATATTGATCTCTGAATAACCAAGTATCCAAATTCTGGGTTTTCATATTATAATTCATAATGGTATTAGAAAATTAAATCTGTGTTCTTACTGAATTTTTAAAATTTCTCAAATATGTTTAATTAATGTTTACGTTTCCTCTTCCTTAAAGTTGGAACATTTTTTCAGAATATGTTTCGTAAATTGAGAAATTTGCGCAAAGTCGAAAATGTAGAAATGGTTGTGTTGACTTTCCAATTTTTAGATCAAATGCTTTAGAGTGTATGGCCTATATGCAAATGGCTATTCTAACTGAGAGAGCTCACTGCTCGGAGCTGGCAAGTGTCTTTGAGTGTTCGTTGATTTGCAGTCGACCAATGACAATGACAATGCCAATGGCTGTGGCTGTGGCAGTGGCAGTAACTGGCAGCTGCTGCGCGTTTGGTTTGCTCTGCTGCTGTTTTTGAATGAATATGCATGAGCAGCTACAAGCCATCAAAACATGCCAGACACTTGCAACATAGACAAGGAATAAGGATAAAAAATGAAAGAAAAAAAAAATGAAAAAACTGTAGCTGAACTGAATCAACTTTCAGACTGAAATATGGTTGCGTGGCATTGCCATATGAAATTTAACCGCGTGACTAACGAGTATATCGTTAGAAGCGACCAAGCCACTCCACACCACATCACAACATCACACAACATTTGAACACCCCAGCCATCATGACGTATACTTGATGCCTGATATTCAACGTCCGACGACAAAGTCGTTGCTGCTGCTGCTGCTGCTGCTGCTGCTGCTGCTGTTTTTGTTTGACGTGTTGAGTTTAATTGGAACACTCGTCGTCGACGACGTTGGTGATGGCGACGTAGCTTTTGATGTTACCATTTGTGTATGTGGCTCGTCAGTCCTGCGGCTGCTGCATCCTTGCGTCCGTGCTGTTGCATTAATTCATGCAGTTTCAAAAGCACCAACACAACACACAACACAACACACTTATTCATTTATTTTTTGTTTTTGTTTTTATTTTTTTATTTTGTGCTCAAAAAAAAGGTTGGTTGGCTGGTTTTTAGTTAACGCGAGTTCTGCTCAGTATCCTTTTTCGTGGCACCCTTTAAATGATGCCAGAGTGCAACATCATTAAAGCTGCTTGCCAGCTGCCACAGACCGTTACACTGTGCTCAAATCAAAAGGTCATTGCAGCGCCTTGGGGCTCTGTACTTTGTTGAGCACGCTGATAAATTGCATGCGGTGGCCTGCACATAATAAGAATTAAAGTCGTTCAACAGAATATGCGTCCGCAACGTTATTTAATTTTCTTTTAGACTTTCAGTGCTGTCCCCGAGCTTTACTCCAGTTCTTGAGTGATCACGTTGTTCCATACACCGGTAACAGAAACAAAAATCTTTATGTTGTCTTAACTTCATTTCGTGGCAGCAAAAATTCGTTTGTTTAATAATAAATGAATATTAATAAGTCATTTAAAATTGTTAAGCATCTTTATTCAACTTAAGCCACAACTAACAATTTACAATTTTACGGCGGAAAGTGCTATTTATCATCATTTTTATCGCTACTTACGCATAACAACAATGCTAAGAATGTCAAATCATTTCGTGTTTACCAAAACTTTTTTCGAGCTACGCAAAACGCTTTTCAATACTAGAAACATTGAAGGCAAAATGTATTACTTTGCTACAGTTTTTTATTTGCTTTTTCGCTCAATGTGCTTTGCTATTGTATATGTAAATATCTAATAAATATTTCTTACTATTATAAACTATTGTGTGTGGATTTAGAAGTAAATTGTGTGTTGCACGCATTTAAAATGCACTATAAAGCACAGAGAGCATGTAGAAACAGAAAACTTAAATACTTCTCAAAGCAAATACTTTGCTGATGTATTTGTTACTGTTGCTGTTGTTGTTGCTGTTGCTGTTGCTGTTGCTATTGCTATTCTCATTGTTGTCAGGAAGCGCCAGCAAATGGCTGCCTCTTTCCTCGCAACATTCGTTGTTGTTGTTGTTGTTGTTTTGCATTATGTTGCATTTGCAATGCAAATGCTTTGTATATTTTGTTGCTGTCGGCAACGACGCGTCGCGACGACAGAAACAGCAGCAAAAGCGGCAACAACAATGACGAGCACAAGGCTTATGTTTATGCAACTCTTGTTGTCGTTGTTGTTGTTGTTGTTGTTGCTTCTGTTCAGCCTTTTATTTCCTTATTGCGGTTTATGTAGGGATTTTGAGGATGTGTGTGAATGTGTTTGTTGTGTTTGTTGTGTTTGTGTGCGTATGCATTTTCTCTCTGCTGTTTATATTTCTAATAAAAATGTTACATCATTTTATGCATCGATGCACAAACACTTACACACTGATAGATACATAAAAGAGTAGACAACAGGATGGAAGCATTGTAGAAAATTTGGTTTTTACAGACTTGGAATTAATAATGAATGCATTTCAGTATATTTTTTATACCCTGAATCCATTTAAAATGCGTAAAAGAAGTGAAATGAGTGTTTGAAAAAGTAAATAACAGTCAGAAGAAAGAATATTAGAGCTTGTAAGGTATTATTATATATTGTTTATCAGGATCAATGTACGAGTCGATCCAGCGTTTGTCTATTTATATGAACAAACTGATCTCAGAGACTATGAGAGACTATAAGACTCCAGAGACGAAGTTCTTCAGGAACTCATGCCGAATCGAATTTGGATTCCTAATTAGAAAAACAAAAATTAAAATAAAATAAATAAATAAACAAAAATGTATGTAAGATCTTTTTTCAAATTCTTTACGGTGTTGGTCTGCTTTGATACCTTTACTTTTACGGTACCCTATGGGTGCAGTACCGGTAAGTAAACGGTGCTGTTGGAACGAAGATTTCCCGCTTCAGGGAAAACCTGGATAGGAGAATGAAAAAAGTAGTTTATTCAAGACTGACGCAATGCTGTCAGTCAACAGTATTGTTATTCATTGATGATGGACTTAAGTATATGAAAAGATGCAAAAAGATTGAAAAATTAAGAAGGACGTCCTGTTCGGGCGTAATTGACTGCGAATTGCTGTGATATCAGGTAATACCTGCCGATTGCAATATAAAAAGCAGTCTTTGAGTCAAAAATAATCAATATCGAAAAAATATATCATATAGCTCGGACGGCATTTTGAATTTCTAATGATATTGTTTTTGTTGCCTTATCACAAATAATAAGGCAAGAAATAAGGGTTCAAGAAAATTGTGTTTATAGGTTCTGATTGCTGATTCCAAATCACTAAAATTCTCGTATACCATTCGCATATCAAATTTACTTCATTTTCTTGGAGTCGGAGCCACAATTTTAAATAAATATATAATGTATGGATTTATGTATATATTTTGATTTAAAATTGTGGATTTTACAAATATTTGTAAGGACTGCCGACCACAAACGACAATTAGAGCAGTTACTTGATTTGAGTGGGCAAAGCTTTTGAAAGGCAAATTTGGCATAGCAACTATATATATTTATCAGCTGAGCTCAGGGTATATCCTTGGCATAGCAACTATATATATTTATCAGCTGAGCTCAGGGTATATCCTTTAGCATTTTCCATACCTGAAATTGGTTATTTCTTGTTCAGGCTTTTTGTTCTTAAATACATTGCCGCTCTTAAATTGATGACTTACATTTTTCCCAGCCGAATTGTTACTGTGCTCCTTTCCTAAATCTCCAACCCAATATTGAGTGCATAATAGACAGAACAGATTGTCGATAAAGGGAAAACGCAGCTGGAGTCGTTCAGCTGAGTGTGTTGAATCGACATACTGTTGGGGGATATTGTTTTGTTGCCAATGTTTTGGTTAGCGTCTCTGGATGATAAACATCCAACGCAACGCAACGCAACACAAACAAACAACAGCTTGAAATGAGCTACTGATGTAGTTGGAAGTTGTGTGTTTTGTTGTTCTATCTGCGTTGCCGTTGCATTCCATTAACATTACAAATGTATTCATTGTTCGCAACTGCGTCAAAAGCAACAAAAACAAAAACAAAAACAAAAACAATGATGCTATTTTACGCCGCATTATGCAGAAATGTGACAAGTGATAGAAAAGATAATGCTCGCACTGTGAGAGGATGCCACAAGCTCGAGCAACAACAGCAACAACGGCAACAACAACAACACTACCAGCAAGAACAACAACAACAAAAAGACTAACAACAACTATGCTCGGCGCATCGCACAACAGCATTCAAAACTATTTTTTTCCTACGAGAAAGTGGCTTTATTATTTGTTGTTGCACACGCCACACTAATATGCGAGCCATGTGGGTGTGTGTGTGTGTGTGTGTGTGTGGGTTATGTGTGTTGCTGTATCGACGTTGACAGTTTGTCTAGCTTGCATACGGCTAGCAGCCCTAAACCGCAGACTATACACTCTCATAATCGGATTCCACAATCAACTTTTTATGCATTCATTCAGATCAGAATGTTAAAAATTCGACCCGAGTCATTAGGGTTATTTATATAACGAGATATTGCAATACAAATGTATTTCAAATCTTTTTATTAATTTTTTAGCATCTAGTATAAGTGGCAAAATACAATTGTTCATTTTTAAATTGAGTTGTTTGCCATTACGCAATTATAGATGGAATTATATTTGAGTTCATTGTTGTAGTAGTCATTTCGCATAGACAATTATAAATGCGCCGACAGACTTATAATGGAAATGCGAAATGTTAAAAATGTTGAGCATTGTGTAAAATGGCCTTTTCACGACCTTAATTCCGGATGTGTTTCGGAGAATTTCCACCAAAAATGGGGAAACCGAAACTAAAATATTTGAAAGATTTCTTTACCTTTTTTGCGTTTTGACATATTCGTAATGAACTATATAAAATGCATATATGAAAATTAGCAAGACCTTATAAAACATTTTTTAGCGATAGTTTTAGTTTCGAGTTCCCCACTCTCGGCTGGTTTAGTCTACTCAAGGTTGCAGAGAGTGTTACCATTTTATAGGACTCAATCAAGTAAAGTGTATAGAAAGCAACGCCGTTGGAAAATCACCGCATGTCAAATTGTTTTCCTATTATTGTAGCCATTGTTGTCGTTGCCATCATCATGTGAGTTGGTGTTTTCGTTGATGTTGCTGCTGACGCTGTTGTTAGTGTTGTTGGTCTTATCTTTATTTAAATTAGCATTACAATGCATTCACACACGCTCGCACACACACACACACACACACCCATACACTCGCACACAGGGCGTTTGCTGCCATATTGTTTTGGAAGGGGAGTTGCAATTTGTGTTGTTTTTTTTTTGTGTGCAGGAAAGAATCAAGTAGGTTACGCTTTTGTCTGCATCTTTCCCCCTTTGTGTGCTTGTGTCGCAGCATTTATTACATTTTTAATTAAATACGAGTTGCAGTGCATGCGATTGACAGGCAGTCGAATAAAATAACTCTGCGCACCATCGCGAATGTGTGATTTTTTTAGCTCTGTGTTGCGTGCTTCACAGCAGCTACCAAAAGCATTGCTCGAGCAAACATTAAGCATTCAGGTCAGGCAAGAATCTGCAACTAAACAGTTGAAAGTATTGGCTATTAATGTTCTTTTAAAAATGTTCGTGAAATTGTTATAAACATTATCAAAAAACAAACAAATACATTCATTCATATAAATAACATTTAATGTAAGCAAAGTATTTTTACATTGTGTCAGATTGTTGCTTTTTAGCAAGTTCTTCTGAATAAGATTGTAATCTGATAAGATAATGGCGTTTAAGATGATCAATTGCATCTAAGATATGAAACTATTCTGAATAGGGCCAAATGTTAGCACCTTGTTTTTACTTAAATTAATATTTAAAGGTGAATGCACATGACTTGAGCCGACTAAATATGTCTCAAAATTAAAAAATGTTCAAAACTAATATAATGTAATTTATTGATTGAGAGATTGCGATTGATGAACTTAGGCAATCTTGTTAGGTAATCCGAAGTTTACTTACATTTATCCGACCGGAAACAACCTTAATAAAATTTGAATAAACTTTCCTTTAAAAGTAGTCAAAATTTAATATTTTTTAGTTCCAACTTTAGGAGCATTATTACATAAAGAACTGGTGCCAACAAATAATTTTTTCACACAGGAACGCATTTTCGGCAAATTGTTCCTATGGCAGCTATATAATAGAATGATCTGATATTCATTCTACCTGCAGCAAAAAGACAGATATATTCTAGCTGGCAATCGGCTTGTGATGCTGATCAAGAATATATTTACTTATTGGAGTTAACGAGGTAACTTTCAAGTATGTAAAAAAAAAAACAAAAAGCCAACATTATCTTATATTTATATAATCGGAAGAGAGTTTTAGTTGAGAATTTGGTGTAGACGCTGTGACAGCCGTTTCTTAAAAACTATAAGAAGGTTGAAGATACTTTTGATCTTTGAGTTTATGAATTACATTTTATTATCACTATGTACATAATACGATTTACCTGTTATAATAAAATATCAAAATATTGCGCGTATTCTGCCAAATAACTGTAAGGTATAAGTAAATTCAAATTTCTCAGTTGATGACTTTTGATTTTGGTGAATTCGGCTTAGCACAGGTGCAATTTTTCCATTTTGTGTTTTGAGAGCTTTCCAGTTCCATTTCTGCATTCTGCATTCTGTGTAATATCCGTCAGTCCGTCAGTATGATTAGAAGAAGCCTTGCATTCATTTTATAATAAAAGTATTAAAATGCTAAAACGCAGTGCAAGGCGATATAAAAAGCGGCAGTGGGACAGCCTAAACACTTTTAAATTTCACACTACAATGCCAAACGAAATTGCAGAAAATTGCGGAAATTGACAATATATGAATATGTCTAAACAACACAACGAATTTTTTTTAGGAGTCTAAAATTTTTCAAGCGATACGCTTGAATGGGAAGCAAGAATCCACTTTGAAGTTATCCAATCGTGCATAGCCGAATGGATGGCAAGGATGCTGCATACACACACATACGGAGACAGACACACACATGCAAAGTGTTCGTGCATTATTCATGTTTTGGCCATGGCTTTTACCTTGCTTGCTGTGCAGACAGGTGTGCAAAATAACTGGCAAATATTTTACAGCTGTCGCCTTTTTGTGCATGTAATTTAACACTTATTTGTTTGCTTTTGGAAAATCACAGCGTCATAAAGACCGAGACGCTGAGTTTCATGAAAACATTTGGCATTTGGCATTTGGCAAATTTTTTAAGTTACTAACAATATCGCTATTAAATCCGGTGAGTCTAGCTTTCAGAGGGTTAAATCGATTTCGAGCATTTGGGGTTTTCTGAGAAGGAGCTAAACAAATTTTTTGGAACGCCGCAATAAAATTGCATAATTCTATCTCCCGAGATTTTAGAGACTGGGTTACCAAATTTGAGTGGCACAATAATGATTGTTCAGTGGTCAAGGCACACCCATCCCCTGATGTCCAAGATGCTTCTCAATTTTCTTTTTCATCTATTTTCTTTTCTTCATGATCAGAAAATTATTTGAGAAAGCTCGAGACTTGAAACATATATCGACTTTGCCTGTTAATGTTGGATAAAGAGAAAAGCTGATAAATCATTTTTAATTCTACAACCAATTAGCTTTAAAATGTGTCCTTAAATTCTACATGCAAATTTTTTACTTTTATTTTGAACTCACCTCCGGTAACGGGAGATTGTAGATTTTGAATCACAACAATTGCTTTACTGACTATAAAAAAAATCCATAGGCGTGAAGAAGGTCAAAATTAATGTTCTAATATAGAATTCAAATTATTCTTAACTAAACTTGGTTCTTAACTAAACTTGGTTAATTTTCCAGGACAAAGCATAAGAAGAAATTTGCCAAAGCTGCTTTTGACTAGAAGATACCCTTTACTTAATTCTGAATTTCTGCAACACACATTTTCAGTAAAATAAATACAAATCCCACACACGAAAAATACGTCGATATTTGTCAGCTTTCATGTAAATATTGAGTTTATTGTATATTTACCAATGATTCAAGGCATTTAAGTTATTTAATTTTTCTTTAGCTTTAGCCAAATATCATTATTTGGGATTTGCTCAAAGAAATTCACCCCAAAAAAAATGTTTATCCACTTATGTCCCTAAGTGGCACATAAAGCAATGATTTGAAGGCGGACATTAGGGTTGTGGCACATCTGGATGAGAGTTATCAGTGTCACATTTGGACACATACCGCAAACACATCAGTTGGCAAGCACTGACCAAGAATCAGTGTTGCCCACGATCTGTGCCTACTCCGAGTTGACTATTGACTGCAAACAGTTGTCCAATCATCTCAAAATAAAGTGTTTACCTCGATTTGTATAGTGCAATGCCCAAGCTACAGTCTGGAGTTGTGGTTCTTTGCGACCCAAGCAGCAGTGATGTGGAACAGCAGCTAAGTGAGACAAGTATTCCAGGATCAAGCTGCGCACCTAAATGATGGATCACAACTGATTAATGGAAATGCAAGTTGGGCGTTGCCAATTAATTTTGAAAGATTTCTTAACACCGCGTCGTGTGGGTGTGAATTATACAGTTATCGTCTGACTTTTAAAATTTCTCAGCCAAGTACTTCAGCAACATTGGTTTGTGCAGACGAGATCCACACTCGGTTTGCGTGGTTTAAGATCCCATTGGCCTGGTAACATGTCTGATCCCATAAAGTATATGCATTCATTATGAGCATCTCTTGCCGAATCGATGTAGTCCTGTCTGTTTATCTTTTCTATATGAGCTAAGTTTAGAGCACATGTCTAAATGGTCGAAATCATATTTCTGTCATATTAACGAACAAAAGACAAATTAATTTAAGTCCAAAAATAGGATAATCGCTCAAAATAGTCAAAAAAACGTCAGAACAATCAACAAATTAATTTAAGTTCAAATATCAACGGATAATCGCCCAAAATAGTAAAAAACAAGAAGAAAAGAAAATGTTTCAGTCGGGCAACAGTCGCGCAACAAATAAGTTATACCTGACAACAGGTGCCACAGAACGGGGTGGGTGTAGCAACGAAATACCGATCTTTGAATGAAGTTTCCAGTCATTCTAGAGAGTATTATGATTTCCAAGTTTGGTAGCATTTCCCTGCATAAATTGCAAGCTATTTACGATTTTGAAATATAATGACCGCGAGTGCTATTTTGGAGCACGTTCTTAGTAATCTGCCTTAAAAGTATGGTAATTGTAGCTCTTAAAATGCGGAAGCTATAGGCTTTTATCGTTTTTGAAGGCAGAAGTAAGCGGCGTCCAAAAATGTTTGCTTTTTTTTTGTAATTTTTAAGGGTATTAAAAGCAATATATTTTTCAAATTTGGTGACTCTTGTTTTCAAGGTGCGTGAGATACATCGTTTTATCGATTTATATAAGCAGGTGTATCGGTTTTGGTAGGAGAAGTTTGCGTGGTCATCAAATTTAATTATCGGTCTTTCAACCAGTAAGATACTTTCTAATTTTTATCGGCTCTAATTCATGAAATGTGGAAGATGTACCCTTTTTCGACATTTAGGGGCGTGGCCTGTAGGCAGCGGAGGTGGGCATGATCAACCAAATTTAGAGATTGCCTTAAAGTTGTGGGAGATTTTATCGATTCTTAAGTCTCATGGTGAACGTAGCACGCCACTCATGCATACACTAGTATATATTCCAAGCTTCAGGGCTCCATCGCTGAGGGTGTCGAGAAAAGTTTCGGTCTTTCGGGTTGGCAGACGGACAGACAGCATGACGGACAGTGGCTAAAACCAATATACTCTATGCATTCGGTAACAGAGTATAAAAACGGCTTTAGCAATACAAGCTGCCTAAGTGGCTTTCGCTGATGTTCAATTTCCACTTTTTTTGTGTTCTTTTCCACTTTTCTCGTCCTTGCCCTGCTTCGAATTGAACGAATTCTGATTGAGTTCTGAAGAACGCCTCATCTTCTCCGGAAAACTAGAGCAATTGCCTTTTAAGTTTAATGAGTCAAGCTATAGGCGAGGACGATCTTTAAAGCACATCACCAACATCCCACAAATCTTACAATTGTTGGAGGTATATAGCTTTATCGATATGCGACTATTTATCGATTTCCTATCCTCCTAGTATACCGCAATTCTGACACTTTGTCTGACGCGCGCATTTATAAAGACGCACAATGCCTTTGAAAAAAAAGAACGGATAATGATTTTCGTCTGATATATTACAGAAGACACAGTCAAAGTTTATGTCATTAAACTTGTGGTAGTTGCGCAAATTATACAAGAGATGCTGACAAAAAATTGACTTTTCCTCCTTTCTAAGCATATAGTCCAATATAAAGTAGAAAAATAAAGTAAACCTATTTCGGTCCGTCTGAAGTTGTGTGATTGCTCTTATGTGGCATATACTACATGTCAACAAAGGCATATCAACCAATGCGGTTATGACATAATTTACCGAGCTACAGTTGCGATATTTTTGTTCGTTTGTTTGTTCGTTTTGTGAGATTTAAATTTTAGTTTCTATTTATTTACCGCATTTTATTTAGACAAACTAGAAATGTGTTTTTTTCATTGTACACAAATAATTAATTTTAAATTATTTGGGTTGTGTCAATTTTTCGCCCACTTTCTCCAAGCTCGCTTTGGTTTCATTAAACCACGCCTGCAAATCTGAACCGATCTTATCGGCAGTGTTCTTAAATTCATCAGAAGTCAGGGTTGATCTCAATTTGTCCACGAACTCCTGAACGTTTGCGCTCACTGTGGCGAATGGATCGGCATCCTTCTTTGCTTCCTCGGCGCTGCAATACTATAAATATAAAATAAGACATTTGCGTCTTAGATCACATGCTTTACATAGCTTTATAAACTTATCTCAACATACCACAAACATTGCGACGAGCAGGAAAACCAGAGCGATTTTTGCCATTTTTGCTTAGATTTATTGGGTTGAATTTAGCTCTACACAGTCACACAGTGAATGGAGTACTGATTGAACTGCTGGCAACCGACGGAAATTTATAGCTCGCTTGCTGATTTTCATGATGATGACGGGCCAGAAAGCAGCGCTGCTCGTGCATGCTGTGAACTTATCAGCTATTTTATATAAATATTTATTTAAATTTCTTTCAAAGTCGCGTATGCTATTCATATTGCGAAGTACCAATTATTTTGACAATTGAGAAGATGAGAAAATCAAGCGATCATCAAAGAAGGGTTCTAAGATAATAGAATTGATAATAGAATAGATAATAGAATTTAATAGTGTTAAATGTTATACTGACTAAGCTCTACGGTGTGCCTGAAAAATATTTTTATATATTTTTTTTCTCTTTGGTTTGTAGAAGCGTTTTGTACTGTGCACATATATTTTGTATGGGGTCGTAGATGATAAAATTAGAATACTCACTGACAGGGTATATCAACAAATTACTTCCTCCACGCACAAATTTGAATTTTTTAATCTCCATCGACTGCATCTTGTACAGACGCTGTACATTTATATTAGTTCATTCGAAAGACTTTATAATCTTTAATTTTTAGCTGCATGCTTTAGTGTCGTGTATTTTTTTATTTTTATTTTTGTTCAAGGTCAACCTTGAGCGAATATTTTGAAATGAACAGTGCCTCAAAAGACACACGATTAAATCTTAAACATATGCCATTTCTCGTATACATTTGGGTGTACATAATCAGATTGTTGCATTATTTACGCTTTCTTCTCGCCCAAAGTCTGAAGACTTGCTTGGGTATCAGCTATGAACTTTTTGCCATGTTCGGCGAATTGCTCGGCGAATTGCTTCAGTTGGTCCTCGCTCACATGTGAGTTAATGTATTCTTTGACTTCATTGGCGCGGGCTTCAATAGTGGCGATCAGTTCTTCCATGGCAGTCGTCTCCTTCTTGACCTCTTCAGCACCGCACAACTATTAATTGCAATACTTAACAAGCGGCATCATTTGAAGAAAAATTACTTTAACTTACAGCGAGGAAAGCGCAAAGCAGCAAAATCAAAACAAACTTGCCCATTTTATTTGGTTTTACTTTGCCAAGATCTATTCAACTGCACAGATTGCCTAGAACTGAACGCAGTGCAACGTTCGTAACCCTTTAAATTTGCAACGACTAATCAAAATTACAGACGCGACAATCGGCATGATCAAAGTGCAATTTGCTCATTCTGATTACAAGTGCATATTAGGCATTATTTATTTAAAAAATTCCACTTAAGCAAAATTATATTTCAATCTATAGGTTAACTGTGGTAAAGATTATATTCTATTTGATTAAGATTGTTTTTATTGGCTAAATTAGGTAGACAGTAACAGATTGTGCAATCTAATTTGAAGAAATTACATCCCCGATATGATGAATTACTTAGGGGTATACCTATGATGAATAAATATACATATCTAATCAAAAATTTGATTAATTTGTGTTGAAAAATTAGTCTTCCATGCAATTTTAAGTATATAACTTGTTTATTATGAATGAATATAGATGTAAAATTCATATTTAGGAAACACAAAAAGAGTATATTATAAAACAAGAGATTGGCTTTTATATTATAAAGTTCTTATGGAAACAATCACTTTTGGTAACAAATTTCGTGTCTGTTTCAAATATCTCTTAGTGAAATTACTGTGGATTAATGAATTCTTATTAGATGTGACCAGGTCTATAAGGAAGTTTAATCTCCGGCTTGTCTAAGATACGGTTTATTTTTTGTTTTTGCTTTGCTGTGATCTCTGTGTAGACGGCTACGACAGCGTACGACACGTGTTGCATAGAAATTCAATTCCGATAAGGTGCTCCACATTTTCAATTATATATGGTATAAAATACATCATTATATAGACAATCATTTAATCTGGTCAAATAACTTTGAATGTAATCAACTACAAGGTATTTCATATTTAATCAATGCTCATTCAATAATTCTGATCATTTTAACGAAAAACCAAACAAATGTTGTAAATAACCTATTCTAATTTTGGAATAGGGTATTAGCTGCTGATTAAACAAATTTGATATTTATACATAAGCACATATGTACATAGCATATACACATTCTAAAAGTATAGTTTGTAAATATGTACACAAGATTAATTTTTGTCAAATCACTGCTTGAGCTCAACTAACGGGGTCAGGGTAAACATTTGATATACCCTTACTGAGGGTATGAGAACTAATCCATGTCTGAACAGGAAAATTACATTTGCTATTTTAATAAATTATTTTGTATCATTAACAATTTTTTATTGTGCCCTTGTGCAAGTATACCTAAATGTTCTTAAAGCAATACAAATTTTCGTGCATTCTCTCATGTGAGAGGTTAATCTTTTCTCCACAAGGGTATTGAGAATTCGGTACTAAACACATTGCTGCGTGATTGTTTAAAATAATCTTTTTATGAATAGCATTTCAAACTGACACACTGAACACAAAAAAAGTACAGTTTGGCACTTTGAGCTGGCCTTTACTAACTTATGGAAAAATACTGATAAGCATTGATTACATGAAGTGGCCCTGGCGGTCGAAGTAGTTGCCCGGCTTAGTTGATCATTGCTGCAATTTAAGATTTGTAAAAATTTTATAAGAGCATTTACAGCTTGCCATCGACAACTGTCTGCCGTTTGTTTGCATTGACTTAAGGAAATTATGTGTTATTTTAAGCTACTTCTGCGATATTAATGTTATTTATGTGTTTGCACTTGCAAAAAAAAAGTAAGTCGTTGTGAATGCAGTCGATGTTGAACGAAATTATTATATACAATGCATATTTTGAGACATTCAGTCAGTTCAGCATTGTAGAGAAATATGCATGCATATAGATATACCAATATATATGTATGGATAAAAGCCACTTGAGAGCCAGGACAGACAGCATCTGTTTTTGTTGCTTTTCGACGCTTAGTTTCAAGTGCAATCCATTAAAACAATTTAATGTAAAATTGCGTGGCTGAAATTACGCTCAGCGTCCGCGACCGGATGCTCACTTATTGGCTTCATCTGGCTCCTTCCCTGGGTCTCGCTGTGTCTGTGTCTGCGTCTGCGTCTGCGTTCGTGTTGATGTTGAGCTGTGAAAATTTCGCACAAAAAGTTTATTTTCCACTTGAGAGCAACAAGCAGTGAAATTATCAACGCGTCTAACAGACACACGATGCCTTTATGCCCTGTGCTAGTCATTTGCCCAGACACAAACAAATAAAATTAAGTGTCGACAGAAGCAGAACGCAAAACTGAAAATTGAAAATTGAAAACGAAAACTGAAAACCAGAGCGCACATCAAGAACCCAAAACGCAGACACCAAGCTGGCAAGCCAATGTAATGCAAAATGTATGCATACTCGGATAAACTAAAAACCACTAATAAATTTTCACTTACCGCAATGAAAATATTTTATTTTCATTTTGCAAGCGTCGTAAACTTTGCCCGCTCACCGTGATGCAAAGGGAGCAACTTTCTGCGGTAGTCGCTCGGCTAATTAAAATTGAAGGTGTTGAAAATCAATATGATTGAGTTCCCTAGGGCAGGCGGTGAAAAGGGTTTGGAATCTGCCTCTGTTAGTAGCTCATTAGCTTGAGGACTACTCTTTCGTTCAACAATGCCGTTCAAGTGGGGGGAACGGTTCGCAAGTGGTTTTCTAAGAAACTCTTTAAATAAATATGCTTAAAGTGACGAAAAAAAGCGGCAAATGTAAACAGTTTACTGCTATTGTTGACATATATAGACAAGTACAGTTTGAGGTGATATTTATTTTTTTTTTAACTAATCATTTGATCTGCTCACTCAATAAGTACAATTATTAATCTCTGCTTGATTCTTTGGTTCAAAAAAAGTTGAAGGCCTGAGAACATATGCTTGCTTCGTACTTCTTAATACTTAGACAACTACATATCTATGGTACAGAGTTGAGTATATGATCTGGGACCGGAGGATGGCATTGGGGCAACGGTGGTCCCAGGGTTGGGTATGTGCGCAGCCGTAAAAGCTCTAAGATCGTTTGCAACTCCAAGACATGCGCATAGTGTTTGCGCACATTGTCCAATAAGTGGCGATGAGTCTTGATCTGTTCCATGCTGCAAGACAGTTAATTATCTGCTTAGTATTACTAGTTATAGAAAAATAGGACTGTAGGTGTAGCTTACCGCTCTCGTTGCTCGCGATCGCGACGCTGCTCCATCATAACATCGCGCTGTGAGTTCTGAAGAGTGACGCTTACTTTGAGGCGTTCAATTTTAGAATCGATCATGTGATTTTGACGTTTGATTTCCAGTGTCTTTTGCTTCACACTATCAATTTTGATGTTGCTGTAATACATATTTGCTTAGTCTAATACTGATGCTTATCTTGAGTACTTACATGCGATCGATTTGCTTCCTAAAGACTGCAATTTTTTGCTCCACAATGCGTTCGATGGCACCGGCTGCCATGTATTTCTGGCGTTCGACTTTCACCTTCTCCCAGTTGCGTAAAATGTTAAGAAACTCAATGGATACTTTGCATTTCTCGATGGCATCCAGCATGTACTTCAGATAGGCAATATTAGCCTTGTACAGCTTGTGTTCCCATTCCTTAAAGATCACCTGGCGTCGGAACATGGCCACGCGCTGCATGGCTTTTATCTTCTTGTTACCTGCGTCCTGTGTCCAAATGGGTAAGCGGTCAGATATAAAAGAGGTGTCGCCTTGCATACAGCATAGATATTCACCTTGATCATGTGGTTAACATCATTGATGTCATCCACATGCATAAGCACACTGTTTGATAGTGACTTGGTGGAGCCGTGGACCTGCACCTCTACCTGCCCCAGCGTTAAGGTCAACTGTAAAGGCATGTTTCTCATGGTCTCCAACTGAAAATAAGAAATGCTTTACTTTAGACTGAAGATTAACACAATCAATATATTGCTTAATTATTTCGGTTTGTATAATGTTTAATATAAGTTGATCTGGCTAACTTACTGAAAGAATTCAAGAAAACCCTCATTCTGCACAGGTGAATATATAAATCAAATGAGTAAACCCAAATTTAGCAGGTGTTAGGAGTCATACTAACCAAAGATCTATGTCATATATAATGTAAAATGTAGCCGTGTATTATGTTGACACACTTATTTAACTTTAAGCTTGTTCAAGATGATTATATTTAATTACATGTATTTAATGCTAACAGTATTCGAGGCAAAAAGATGTTGCATTGACAAGACGCCGGATCTCGAAAAAAAACCAGAAATAATTTTAACTTGCAACGAAGATTGCTTTGGTTGTTGTGTGAAACTCATTCATTAAATTTCTTTAATAAAATTATCGAAAGAATGGCTGAAAATGTGATCAATTTTTATTCACTTGAATTGAGAAGTGAAATGAAATCAAGCTTGGAAAATAGTTAGTTGCTTTGCGTACACAGTTGCCAACAGCTGCATATTTCCTCTGCAATTTTTTATGCATCCCCAGAACAAACTCTAATATTTCCTTAAAATACAATTTAAATTCATTTGTGTGCAACAATGACTCATGCTGATGTTTCGTATCCTTGACAGGTCCATTGCCAGAACTATGCAACGACGCTACCAGAATGGTGGGGCAAGTTGACAGCCATTGGGTCTGTAGACTATCATCGAGTATATTTAACGAACTTACATAACTCTGTATTGTGTCATCCATTTCTCGTTGTGTGTGGGCCTTGGTCTCCTTAAGACCCGCGATCTCCTTGGTGAGGCCGTTTAAGGCGCTCTGGCTATCCACCAACTGGTGGCTTATGCCCTTGAGGCGCAACTCGCTCTCGATCTTCTGACGGCGCAGTTTGACAAACGCATCCCAGGCCTTGGCGTCCACCGAAGTCGGACAATTTTTGGGCGTTTCATTGTCGGCGATGTAGGCTAGAAATTCGGTAACTTCATTGGGCAAGGGGAATGCTCCACGTTGCGACTGTTTGGGGCTAAGTCGCTGGGCGACTTCACTGCAAATCAACGATGAGTTAAATATCTTGTTCGGTAATTTGGGGCGCTTCTTGAACAGCTTGGTCATCTCGTGAGCGGCATGCGGCACAGAGTTTAGAAAGTTGCCGCGAAACTGTCGCTCGCAGGCGCGATCCCTGGTCTGTTGTGCCTCGAGTCGTGTGCGGACATCCTGCTGGCCACGTTCCCAAAAGTCGAAGCGATTCGCATAGCGTTTGATGTACTCATTCAGCTTGTCAATGTCGCTGCGTAATCTGCGGATTTTATCACGCAGCTGTCCGCGTGTGTTGCTGGTGGTGATCTTGTTGAGCATTCGGACACGACACTGCTTCTGGGCAAAATCGTACCTAAGTTTTAGCAGCATTAACTCCGTGACGCGTTGGTTCAGTTTGAGGATTTGCTTGGTCTTCACTTGCAGCGTTTTGGCCTCGTTCTCGTTCAGAATGCGCAAATACTTGCGACGATCCTGCTCGAGCAGATTCACAGCCTCCTCATAGGCGCGAAAGATCTTCTGGTCCTCCAGTGAGTACTCGTGCGGCTGCTTCTTGAGCATGAATTCCGGAACGGGTATATCCTTTTTGATTTCCTCCTCCCACAGCTTCTCAATAACGCCATCCATCATGACAATCAGGGCCCGTGCCCAGAACTCCACAGACCACAGCAAAAGACGACCTCGTTTGCCGCCCGTGTCTATTGCTTTGGGCTTGCGTCGATTGATCGCCTTAACCTCGGAGTCATCCACCTCCAGAATGGACTTTATGACCTCATCCTTGGCCAGGGTGGGCACCGTTTGCTCGGGCGGCTGAAACGAGTCCATCCAGAGAAGTCTCAGCATGCAATTCATGTTCTCATAGATCCGAGTAAGCACTCCATTTGTGGTTAGCACATTGTCAATGGTCTCCCGTTTCAATTGCTGCGCCTCGTGGAAATACTTGTTGAACTCCTGCTTCATGGGATCTACCAAATAGTAACGGTACTTGCAATCATCATTGAATACTTGATTCGATGTGATTATTTCCTTAGACTGCAACTGGAATTGTGGTGCCATCATGTGATCATAGACACTAGGTCCTTCCACGACATACAGTTTTAGTTCACGGACTGCTGGCTTGCCGTCGCCCTCGTCCGCCTCCATGTCCCCGTGCAAGGAGTCTTCTGACAATTTTTCTAAGGAAAGCACAGAGAGACGCATGTGATCTTGCAGATCGTAGAAGCGATATTTGTCGAATACCATCATATCTGACTTGCGCACAACTGAAAAACTCTCGAAATTTGCTTCGGCAAATATGGAGCGCACTTTATAATTAATATTGACTGCCCGGCTTGTAACCAGCTGCATGATCCAGTCCCGTATCCTCGACTGATCTTCGATGGCGCGCATCAGTGACTCCCGTTCCAAATCACACAGCTTGTGCGCCTCCTCCGTCAGTGCCTCCAGCCATTTGTAGTGGTAGCAAAACTTTTTGAAAATCCCCTTCGATTTGCCAGTCACCGAAATATCGTAGTCGATCAGCGCCGTCACCTTGGCTGAGAAATCCTGTATCATCTGCAGTATCTTGTCGCGCTTAAACATATCTGCGACTGTGTACTCCTCCTTCACGTCCAGTTTCACGGTGGCTGCCACAAATGCTCGTGATACCATCCCCGTCTGCGGTACAATATATTTTTCAGGCACTGTTATTTCACTGTTCTCCCGCGCATGATCGGCCAAGGAGGGCAGGCGACTCACTAGCAACACATTGTTGGCGTCCAACACTATCAGGTATCTGTAAAGAAATCCAAGCAAGAGCACAGTTAGTTTTTCAGGTGTAATATACAACTAAGAATATGCCCTTAAAAAAATTGTATAACATATTAAGGAATTCATGTTGTACTCCATATAGTAAAAACATATGTTACGGAGGACAACCATGATCATCGTAGCCATATAGTCAAATGGTCAATCTGTTTATTATGCTAGCCAGCATGCACACAGATCGAACTAATTGTATTTGTTGAACATATTAATAATTCTCGACAGAAGACAATAATATGGCAAATAATAATGATATCAATAATAATAATCAAAAAAAAAATAAAAAGTTTAATAGTATTAATAATATTAAAATTATTTATAATATTAAAAGTATTAATAATATTAAAAATACTACAAATAATATCAATCAGCTGCCATTGGATTAATCAGTGGAAAAGCGATTTAGGTTGAAGGTTTCAAGGCATCTTTCTAAAAACTAGGATTGCATTTTTTAAATTCAGTGTGGATATTCCTAAAATACAGAAAATATATTTCTATGTATAAGAAATGTTATTTTCTAATTATGTGCATAGAAGACAAGAATTCTAACATTAACTCTTTTGTTACTTATTCATTAGTGTATTTTTAAAATACAATCGAGACCCTTTCTTCGAAAATAGAGTGACTTTCCAATTAGCTCCGAGAATTCTGAATCAGATAGCAGCTAAATTCTAATATAGCAATTGAAGCAGTAAATATCATTACTATTTTCCGAATTTGAAGATGAAATTCTTCTAAGATTCAGGGTTTGCATTATTACTGTTTAGAAAAGCATTTCTTAATTATAGGAACAATTTCATTCAAAAGATAAATAGTCCATATAGCATTTCAAATTTGAAGAACAATTTTGTCAAATATATAGAAAATAATTCTATCTTTTCTGAGCAACTTTTTCACTTTAAGCGAGATTTTCATTTTGGGAGATATTACAAATGTCAGGACGATTATTTCTCTGAGTGAAGCGCAGCTCTTCATGTAATTAAGTATTAGTCCCGAGCTAATCAATTAATTGAACACAGATTTTAAAGGGCTGTATAGATAAAAAAGTGGCAAGTATTTTTACTTGAATTGAGTAAACTATTGCTGGATAGTGCCAGCATATTGGGACAACAGAGCTAAAGATATACATACTTGGAATTGTAGCACTCCTTGGCGCGCAACACAAATTGGGGTCGAAAGAAAAGTGAGACAAAGCGTGACATCATAAATGCCTTCTTGGCACGCTTGTGCTGCCGGAAGTGGACCATGATGCCATCAACGCCCCACGTGAGCAGGTGTCTCGTCATGTTGACGTCAATGATGTGTCCGAAGTGGGCCGATTGTATCGATGCGACCCACTGGAGTTCGCTGCTGTCGTTGAGCACAAACTGATCAAATACGGCGCTATCCTTGACCACACCTACAATCTCAATCAGCACCCAGCGGCCCATTGGCGGCTGTACGATGAATGCCACATATGAGTTGGGCAACGGCAACTCACGTCTATGCAGCCGTCTGTCCTTGCCCCAATTATATATCCACATCTCATCCGCATGGCCCGGTTTTTGTGTGCTTTTATCGCGCGATATCATCACCAAGAGACGCGGCCCCTCCACGAGGAGGAAGCTGTGTATAAACACTTGCTTCACCAGCTGCTCATCCTTGATGGCAAAATAGTACGTCATTTTGGGCGGTCGGTACTCAATATTCACAATGTGCAGAGCCTTGGCCTGATCCTGAAAGACGGCGCAGTTGTCGTGATAGTCCATGGCAAAAACAGCTGCCGAATCGCATGTCAGCTCATAGACGATGTTCGGCATAGAGGGCTTCTCGAAGTGGATGAGCACCAGGACGCCGTCCACGGTGCCAACAATTACATACGGATTGTTGCGATGCGAACAGATGGCGCAGGCCAAATCAATGGGCACCGTGGAGATCGTTTTGCCGTATGGTACATCCATCATGGCAATGCCATCGTTGTGCAACACCACGACGCACTCCTCTTTGAAGCAGGAGAGCATTCGAAAGGCCAACACTTTTTTACCGGCAACAATCACCGGGTTCAGTTTGCCCTCACTCTCCTCGACCATCACCTGGTCAATGCTACCCAGTTCGCTCGACGCGTATAGCTCTCCATTCTGATTGCTAATGAGCGTGCAGACATTTGCCAAGCTCTGATCAATCGTCCATTCGACGACAAAGTTGCCGGCCTTCTTCTTAATAAAGAACGCCCTGACACTGGTCCAAATTAGGAATCCCGATCGGTGGAACAGCAGAGCATGTGGACGAGCCAGCACCTCGTTGGCACG
Source organism: Drosophila picticornis (assembly GCA_035043845.1). NCBI lineage: Eukaryota > Metazoa > Arthropoda > Insecta > Diptera > Drosophilidae > Drosophila > Drosophila picticornis. The sequence goes on along the minus strand of JAWNMR010000122.1, from coordinate 23,245,643 downwards.
CTCGCTTAGGCTGGCGGTTGACCAGCGCTGTTTGATGGCGAAACAGGCGATGTCGATCTGAGAGAATTCGCCATAGTCGCTGATCACATAGAGTCCATCGTCGCCGAAGCTCATGAAATTGCGCTCGGACTTCAGATAATTTCTGCCCATTTCCACCTCGGACACCTGATGGAGGAACACTTCTTTCTCCGCGTAGCACATCTCGTAGCATAAAATGCGCAATTCTATCTTGTCATACTGGACTATTACGGGAAAACTCCCAGTACCCAATGCTACCGAAAATGGTCGAGTATCAATATATGTTGGATGCTCCAGGATAGTTGTGTTTGTCCGAAAGTTAAACACACAAATTGCATAATTCGGATAGCCGCCGATTCCAATGAGTAGATCGAGATCAGAAAATCGTATCATAGTAAAGTTCAGTATGGAAGCTGAAGGGCGTTAAGAGATGTTAGTTAGTGGGGTTTTAATACTTTAATCCATTCATATTTAGTTATGATAAGTAATTATGAAAAAAGCCACTTACACGAGAGCGTCGAGTACCTGGTCATCTCGGGATACTTGTAGACGTATATATTGGGGCGCAAAACACTTTCGGCGAATCCAAAAAGCGGAAAGCGATTGTGACCGGCAAAGGCGCTTATGTGCAGACCAGTGGCAACGGTTTCTGCCCTGAAATAGCTGACGGCGAGCGTTGACATCTGCGTAAATTTGATCAAATTGGCCTGTCGAAGGGCGCAAACATCGGGACCCACATTTGCAATGCTGCCGCCATCATAGTTGTTGCACCAACTGAATTAAACAGTTCCAGTTAATGAATCTATAAATTACGTTATATGTTAAGAGAGATATGCCATACCAAACCGTTGAGCTAATATTCATTTTGCTGTTGTGGCTTTGATTTTTGCTTCCATTTGCCAAATGCCGTTCGTTTCAGTCAACAAACCAAACGGTTGCTAAGATATCAACAATTTGCCATGGCAACTAAAATTTAATTCAAACAAACTGCCCGAAAATTCAAAAGATCAATTCGTTCAGCGGTAATTGCTGTCTCTTTTCGTCCTGCGTCTAAGCAGCTCACCGTCCAAGATTTCCCAGGTGGCAACTTCAAATACCACAAAGATACGCAATAAACGCATTTGAAACGACGATATTGACGATACTAGAAATTATGTCCCATTATTTTTTATTTCACTGCATTCGCTCATCGCTTGTGTGTTGTTATTTTCATTGCTTTAATGTTATTGTTAATTTCAGCTACTTTCTCTTGTGCGAATGCTTCTTTATGAGCCTAGCGAATGCGATTTGAATTGCAGACTGCGTTTATTATTTATTGTTAGAAATAACTGTATTTGTCTATGTACACCGCAGCTTGGCTTGTATTCTTGTTTTGTAATCTTAATCTGTTGTTGCCTGCGAGCAACGGTAATTGTAAGTTCCTTATGATCCAGACCTTCTTCAGTGGTATGTTTAAGCTACTTTCATGAAGTGTGATTCAGTCGCTTTCGGTCGCTTGAACCGCTTAGAATAAGTCGCATGAAGCGGACATATATTCTATATTAAAATACAAAGCTCTGAATAAATATAAACCCCAAGTTATAATATTTATCAAACCACTTTTTCATTTTAAAGCCTCAAGATTTGGGTGCCTGATATTTATCATAGGAGCTTGAAGTTGATACCATCAACTTGTTCAGGAAGAAAGAAAGGTTTCCGAACCCCATAAAGTATTTTTTTTAGGCGTTACAAACCTTTTCGAAATATAAATTGAATTTAAAATTCATATCGATAATAATTTTAAAAGCTTTTTGGAGATTGCAATGTAAAAAGCGGAAGATTTTCGTTGACAAAATATAATGCCCTCCATATGGGAATTAAAAAATAGAGTAATATAATTTATTGTTCATTATATTATATGTTTCATTATCCGTTGGTGTTTTTCTTCTCATTTCTTACATCAATTGTCATATATTCAAATCATAGTCATATATTCAAATTTTTGTTTCTGTTATTAATGACATTGAGGATACACGGATCTTCTTACCATATCATATAGCTGTTACAGGATCAATTTGTCGAAAGAGATAAGCATGTGAGATTGAGATAGGCGTAGACTTTCAGTTCACCGTTTCTGATACAATAAAACTACAGAAAACAGAAGGCATATAAATAATATTGTTCTAAATTGTACAAAATTATAATAATATTTTGATCTGTGGACTAAAATTTAGATGCCAGCAGATTAATTTGGTCTACAAGGCCATGTCATCTTCGACTTACCTAAGAGTACCGCTTTTTCTTGCTCAAATTGGCGCTGGAAATTTCTTTAACTATTATATACAATTTCTAAATACGATTGATTATATTTTATTATAATTTTGTGGTCACTTTCTTACGCTGAGTTATAAATGACTCCATCTCAAAATGGTAAAAAATGCCTTATTTAAATAAGTGCATTTATATCAAAATTTTACAATTTCATTTTCCTTTGCTGAAGTTATTATGGACAACACTTGCATTAGATTTGTCCAAATTTACTTCAACACTAAATTCATAGACATTGCCTAAAAGAAATAAAATATGTTGTGCTAAATACAGCGAAAGTAACTTGAGGCTTGACATTGAAGTGACCATTTGCAGATGGAATCCAATTTCTGGCGAGTTACGTCAGTAGCTCGTCCATTTAAGGGCTGCCCACAGAATTGGCATAACTAATCAGCTGGCCTCTACATTCCCAGCCATTTTTCACATTCGCCAGCAGCACCTGCAGCCCAGAACTTTGCAGCCTACTTTGGGGCGCCACTCAATTATTTATGTGCCCCTGCAGTGCAGACTGTTGAAGGTGGGCGGGCAGGGGAGTAAAGGGATTGGGGTTTGGGACTGCCGGGGATTGCAGACTTCATGTAGCACTTTTGCACATGTTCCGTCTCGCAGTGGGAAACGTTGGCGCACAGTTAGAGGAGTCTGAATTTCAGACATGGAATCTCTTTAATGTTAATGACGGAGTGCAGAAAAAGTTTTGGAGGGCTTGAGGCGGCTTTGTGGCAAGACGTCGTCACCAGGCTCGGGATTGCAACTTTGTCGTTGTGTGTGAGCCGCCAAATCTCTGGCGACAAGTTTCTGCTGCATACTTCGAGAAGCGCACAACTTTTCTTCTGCATTTATGCGACACTCATTAAAATCGCATTAACAATGTATTGTGAATCATTGCTGTGCACTAAGTTGCACACATGCAGCTGCAGCGGTTCTGTATCTATGGCTTACCTGGGTCGCCACCAATGTGCATACAATATAAGACTGTTTACCTTAAAAATATGCTCAAACAAGGACACCATTTTTTGGTTAGTTTTGGTATTATACACACATATTTTTGATTTGAATTACAATTTTAAAATATGAAAACATATGGATAATAATTGGAGAGTATTTCGGAAATGGAATGAGTGTGTCACCTGATATCAGGCGTCATTAAATAAATAAATAATTAAAAAAAAACTGCAAGCACATTATTATTTTCCTGGCACAACCCATTTTTCATAACAACCAGTTTTCAAACATGTTAAGAGAAGCGCTTTCAAAAGCATTACGAGATCATCATTGTATTAAATAAATTTAAAACTGGACAATGGCAACAACAACAACAGCAACAACAACAACAACAACAAGTAGCAGAGTGCGCTGCCATCATACAAATTTAACTTTAAAAAAAAAAATATCTGCCGCGGCCCAGATATGTATGCAAATTTCTTCCTTCCGCATCAGCTGCTATAACTACAACAACGATAACAAGCACAACAGCAACAGAAACAACAACAACATTGGCCAACCTCAACCTGGGTTACACAATTGGCTGGCGAATGCCTAAGTGGCTGTCTGTCAACCAACAAGTTTGGGTCGTCCCTTTTTGAGCTCCAGGTTCATGTGTTAGGCGTCATTCAAAATATATATATTAAAATTCGGTAGCAGTGCCTCAGGGGAGTTGAGCTGGGTATTTTGACTGTGTCTCGTTGTGTTTGCTATGTTGTGTGGCAATGCTTAACAATCTATATTTCTTTATGCATTGCCGTTTTGCATTTTGGGCTTTTCTTGAACGGAAATCCTACATTAATATTAACTTTGGCATCAGACTTATTGGTGCTGCTGTTGTTGTTGTTGTTGTTGTCCCCTTAAGCGAATTTGTCTGCTGAAAAATACTTAACAAATTTTGAAATAGTGTGGATTCATTTTGCATAAGCGCACAGGCATTAATAATTGGTTGTGTGCTGTGTGAGGGGAAGCCCATTTAGAAGGTATTTCCGCTTCAGGGCTAATTATACGTGCTGTATTTAAATCGAGCGGCTTTTAGCGCATTTTAATGCATTTAATGCCTAACGCATTTGCATTACAACCGATTTTTATTTACGTATGCAAATTGCAAGGCTTAAATTAAACGTATGCCGAACTTGTCGCTAATGCAACTGGTAAAATGGTCAAATTGCATTTATTGCAAATATGTCTAATTCTAATTTATGATTCTGCTGTGCCATTTTAAATAAATATTAAAATAAATTACATCTCCCAAAATGACCTTTTTCGAATTTAATAATTCCGTTAATTGGACTCTGGTTCGCCGAGTGACAGCCACCTAAATTATTGATTATTTGGCTCAAAAAGCTAATTTCATATTGGTTTGCCATGAATAGTCATCTCCATTACCCACCCTCAGTCATCAAGCAAATAATTTGATTTACTCATAAAGATAAATAAATACAACATATATTGAAGATTAGTTCCTCATTCAGGGGCACAGTTAAAAATGTCAATGAAATCAATACCAGCACGTCGAACGCGACCTATGAAATTGAAGTCTATCTTGTCAAGTTCGCAACGAGTTGTTTATGAGCATTGGGGCCCTTGTGAGGGTTCCGCTCTTGTTCACCTTCCTGCTCTGGTATTCGTTATCGGACAGACAGCTGATTATAATGGGCTGTGTATTGCAATATCCTGCCCCGCCATTTTATGCGTATAGTTGCTGCTGCTGCCGCTGCTGTCGTGCAACTCGTTAAATTTCCATCAGTGTGCGTTGTGCGTTGTGCGCCATATTGGCCCAAAGTGTCGCACAGAGCGAAACTTAAGCAATGAACTCTGATGTCCTCACGTATTTGTATAATATCGATTTGACTCACAAAAGCCACACACTCGTGTGATACTGTGCACACTACAGTATGGGTTCGCTGCGAGTGTGTGTGCGTGTGTGGGTATGTGTGTGTGCGTCGCTTAGCTGCCACACATGTACGTAATTGATATTTTATGAATGAAATGTAAACACTTTTTTTATGTGCCAGGCGACCATGGGAGCGCCAGCTCCAAATGTGAGCGTAAAACTTTGACATGATGTGCCACATGCACCCTCCACTTTTCATGTGCTTGGTTCATCAGGAATCATTTGCATTAGATGGATAACGTTGGGCACTTAGGTCTCAAATTTAATTTATAGAAAGAGATGCTTAAGTACACTTGCCCGTTTTTAAAGGTTTCTGTTGGTAATATTTGAGGTAAATTAAAGGAAAGTTGGGCGAGTCTTGATGGCGACAACAAATTATCCACGAAAAGATTAATTGATACATTTTTGTCAATTTTATTTTGTACAACTGACGTTACTATCTACAATAATCATAAAGACCAATCAGGTTCTTTCAATTAATTATGTATTAATTTTTAAATTTAAATATTCAGTTTGTTTTCCAATTTGGTTTTGCCTTTATGTATTTGCTATTGTTTAATCCTGATACATATTTATCCTGATAGTTTTTGGTAGCTCATCTAAGCTTCGGTGCGACTGGCAGCAACACTGAGAACATTGTCGGTCACAGGCTCTTTAGGAGCTCGGGGACACAATAAAATGGCAACAAAGTGTCGAGCGAAAGCAGCTTCATAAAAGTATTTTCAAGTACTTTTATACAAAATATAAGGCATAAAATACGCTATGCTTAACCCATAGCAAACAGTCAACGCTTTGTGTCGGTCATAAATTTGAAATTTTATCCGTAATATTATTTTTTGGACACACATACTATTATATCTACACATATGCATGTATTCTGTGCTCCTCTTTGTTTTTGTTTAATTTGCGATTGAGAGCAAAGCTGAGTAAAAACAACAAAAAAACTTTCGATTATAATTACGAAAGCATTTGATCGGCGATGTTCATCCGGTCCGGCTTCTTTTGCCTCGAACTGATGATTTTAATTATTTTAATTGTGTGCATGGAAACGCTGGATGTGCTTCGACTGATTGCCCGCTTTATTTGTGATGGCATATTTGCATTAGCTAGCACAAAATTGTTGTAATGAAAATCACAAAGTGCACATTTCATTTCACATGTTTGTTGTTGTTATGGAAAACTTCAGCTCGAGAGCTGTCTGTTCTGCATATGGAAAGTTATCTGCTGCTGCCAACAGTGCGTATGATTGATGTGCCGTCATGGATGGCAAACTTATTTGTATTACGCTCAATTCAATCGTGTGATTTTTATTGCTGTACACGCACAGAGAACGGAAGAACTTTATTGAAAAATGTCTGCAAACTGTTATTTTATTTCCCAGTCAATTTATGTTTTTGCAGTGCTTCCATGGCAATGTGCAATGCCGGCTTCTAAAAACAAAGTGCTTCAGTTTCAGTTTTCATTTCCACAAGTGTGATAGACACGGACTCAAGCAGTCGGCTTTGACATTTGCGGTATCTTACGGACATCTGGCAGCCATGCAGCTGTGCTTAGGCACAGGGCGTGGCATGTGTCCCTGCCAACCGCAGGCATAGCCGCAGAAAGTTGCGCCTAAGCGGAGCTGCTGTTGGCATATGCATGCCGCACTACAAAATGATATATTGGCCGCCATAACAGCACAGAAATTTGAACAGTAAGTCATTTAGTTGAGTGCTGGCAGGATCTATAAATCACTCGATGAGTGTGCCATGCGTGTTTGTCATTAGCTTCTCAAAGATGCTCTAATCTCGAGAATTGATATTGATAATCCATGAGATTGCTGACGGCAAGTTATGCATCAAGCAATATATTTCAATGAAATTTATGTTTTGTTTAATTTATTTTATTTATGTCTTATTTTTAAGCACACGTTATACTTTCATGGCATGAATTTACCTTCTTAAAGAGATTTTACCCTACTTTAAGCATTGTAACAGTAAAATCTACTAACATATACAAATTTTCATAGGCGCTGATGGTATTCACAAGAAAATGGTATTCAAATTGTCAGATCCCACTTTAGAAATTGTGTTTTCCAAATTTGCCGAACAGGAGTAGGCTATCTGCAAATTGTGATGTAATGTGATGATATTTATCGATATATTTCGATCGGACCATCGATACGACTTGATCGGGCATACAATAATGAACATTTTAAATTTGATCCATTCTACTCTCTAAATTCGTCCAACATTGTTGTAAAAAATATCTTTATGCTGATAATGTTTGTAATATAAATGTATATTTATATAGCTGCCTACTACTGCATGTTCAATACTTTTGCTTAATTTATTTTATTTATTAATTTATTATATTTAATATACATTTATATTTATATAGCTAATTCCTTTTGCATGTTGAATACTTTTTTTTAACTTATTTTATTTATTACTTTATTATATGTAATATAAATTTCTATTTATATAGCTGCTTCCCTCAGCATGTTCAATACTTTTGTTTAATTTATTTTATTTATTAATTTATTATATTTAATATAAATTTATATTTATATAGCTGCTTCCTCAATACTTTTATTTAATTTATTTTATTTATTAATTAATTATATGTAATATAAATTTATATTTATATAGCTGCTTCCTCAATACTTTTGTTTAATTTATTTTATTTATTAATTTATTATATTTAATATAAATTTATATTTATATAGCTGCTTCCTCAATACTTTTATTTAATTTATTTTATTTATTAATTTATTATAATTAATATAAATTTATATTTATATAGCTGCTTCCTCAATACTTTTATTTAATTTATTTTATTTATTAATTTATTATATTTAATATAAATTTATATTTATATAGCTGCTTCCTCAATACTTTTATTTAATTTATTTTATTTATTAATTAATTATATGTAATATAAATGTATATTTATATAGCTGCTTCCTCAATACTTTTGTTTAACTTATTTTATTTATTAATTTATTATGTTTAATATAAATTTATATTTATGTAGCTGCTTCCCTCAGTATGTTCAATACTTTTGTACTAACTTAAAGACATTTTGTGTACCCATTATAAAAAGGTTTGAAAGTACTTTAATGGCAGACCGAATAACCTGGAATACATTAAAACAAGTATTAAACGCCAACCATGTAATTAACTATAAGCTTACGGACATGAGCTTATATAAGTATTATCAAAAAACAAAGATGCAACATAGAAACTACAGCACTTTTCTGCTAGCTCCGAGTCTGCAACCGAGATGAAGCATGAGTATGCGTAATGTTTGTGGGAGGCATGAGGTAGACGCAGACGCACACGTACATCATACACAGCCAGGGAAACAACAGCAGATAGATCAAGAGGGAAATGCCTTCACACTTATTTGCATATTATGAATGCGACACATACACAGCAACAGACACACGCAGACTGGAACAAACGGAGCCGGCAAAATACCCAAATTCCATGCTCAATTTCAGATTTGTGATGGCAGCATACCTGAACACAGCCACGCCCACTTCCTCAGCACATTCATGCCCCATACGGTTTACGTGCCGCAACGATAACGTGCTCTTTGTAGGCATATAAATTCAGAGTCGATTTTGGGTGCCGTTGTGTTTTGGCTCATTTGGGCGACTTGTGTTGTAGGAGAATCGTCCTGGAGTTGCCAAACGATGCCGATAGCAACAACGTGTAGCAATTGACAGCTTTGCAGCATATCAAACATTTTTGTCAGTAGTCAATAATGCAAATTCCCCAAGTAGCAATGCGTGCACACAAGTGCTTTTGTGGCAACACTTTGTAACATATTTTCAAACGCCATTGAAAATATTGATGGAAATTTTTGATGAATCATTAAGAAGTGGAACATGAATTGCGATAAAACCGCAGGAAAATTGCACAACATTTGCTTCCAGAGTTTATTAATTATCACGTATTTACGTAGCTACTAACTAGAAAGGCTGCTCATAATTGCAAATGTAAATTGCCTCTTTTGACCACTTTTGTCAGACACAATTAGTTCATTTGAGTTCTTCTATTAACAGTTAAAGTTGCCAAAATTAAAGATTAAATGCATTTTTATATGTTTATTTTAAATGCATAAATTAATGAACAATACGAATAAGTTTCGATATAATTATTAAAGATAAAGCTTGTGAAACAAACGCACAGCATAGATAAATTAACACTTGTGATTTATGATAACACTTGAAATTGAAATTTAAACTATACATAAAAGCATCATCGTACTTCTGTGGTTGGTTAACAATTACTTTATGAATTTATTTTTTAAGCTTAATATTTATTAATGTAGTCGAAAAAAGTTAAGTACAATTATAATAAGAAGTGAATATATTGTTTCCAAAGCAGCTTAATTCTGAATTGAATGAATGAACAACAACAATGAATTTGTTGGCAATATTAGGAAATTAATTTAAACAGATTTTGTGCTTAAAAGTGTTTTTTAACACTCACAGATTGTAAAATTCGATGTTGAATGCTTATTGAATTATTCGGTCCACTAGTTTTGGTAAAGTTGAGCTTTTTCAAGAGGAACGTTAGGTTGTGATTACATAATATTTTTATTTTCTACTTTCAAAATGGTCAAGACTTTCATTAATTTTCCCGTAGTCTTAGCTATTTTTTCAAACTCTCTTTATGCCGCTTGTCTTTCTGTTCATCTTGTAATGTTTTTAATTTATTTATTAATTTATTTATAATTTATTCGTTTTTAACGCATTGAAGCTGACATCTCCGACTCCATAAAGCATATATATCTTATTGCTCAGCATCGTTAACCGACTAGGTTTTTTCTCTTAGTTGAGGAAACTTGGAGTATATCCGACAATGCATACATATTTTCGAAATGCCTGAATGATGAAAATTTTATGTTGGCTGTTGTCTGGATAATCATGTAAGTATCTCATAGAAAGATGCTGTGCACAATAATGGTATTACTTGTTTTCAGATACCGCCAAATATATCGAGTGTGAATCTGTGCAATTTAGAGAAACCTTGCTGAAGAGAAGTTTTAACAATGTCTCGTAACGTTGCATGAACTTCAGTTAGCCTAGTCTCCCTTCTCGACTGGTTCGAATGAATTTTGCTCACATTGGCTCTACTTCGGCCTGCCCCATTCAGTTGCACACTTCGTTCCATGTGTGGAAACCACGCACATACGTTAGCTGCCCTGTCGTGTTTCGTCTGGCACGGAAATGAACTTAATTTATTGCGCCAAAAAGGATTTGAGTTGGTGGCCTCCCACTCACTACTCCGAGTCCGCCTTCACCCTATCCGCCCATCGTTTACGTCGTTTGTTTTTCCGGGTTTGGTTTTGTTTTGCTTCGTTTTGGGCCCTTTTTAAAAAGCAAACGCAAACTGCGATTCTCGCAATCATGGCTATAATGATTTGTGTGCTTAACGCGGCGCCGCCGTCGACGACGCTCTAAGCTCTAAATTATAAACTATCTGCAGAGAACAAAACTTTGCAGCACATACTTAAATATACACAATATATGTATATATAAATATATATGTACACTCGCCTGTAAGTGTTTGTAGTGTGCTGCTTTTGTATAATTTGTGGCCAAAAGTTGTAATCATATCCAGTGGAAAGTTAGTGCGTGTTTCGTGCTGCGAACTCGGCTCTTGCCAATTACAATTTCCTTCAACATTAATTAGCATGTCAGTTTTATGGCAAATGGCTTTTAATTTCGCCTCCAGTCAATGGCATTGCCAATGGCCTTGTGTTTTATTTGCCAAGCCAATAATTATGCAAAGCAGCTGCCCACATTGAGTGCCAGTTAAGCCATTTGCGAAGCACGCAGAGAGAGAGACAGAGAAGAGGGTCCTTATAAGGTTGATGAAGCGTATCCTTTATAATGTGCAAATGAGAGCTTAGTATTCCAGTGTAAGTGAAGCTGTAATGTAAGTAGATAGGAAGCGCCTTAGTCGGGGACATTCACACATATATTGATAATATATATACACGTGCTGGAAGTGCGGGACTTGCAGATACTCTTTACCTGGTAGTTTTATTGCCGATTTTTTTCAACAATCTTTTGTTTTTGATAAGTTGCATAAAACATATCTAAATAATAAAAGTAGGTTACCTAATAATAAAGAGTTTCAATCACTTTCCTATGATGAACTTTTCATTAGACATGTTAAATTAGATGTTCCTTTACTTTATAGTTTACATATTTATTATTTTCTAATTTTCTTTAAGAATGTGTTTTCTTTAATAGCATATACATCCTTCAATTTGCTCCACTCACATTCATAAATTCATGTCACTAGTATTATCATTCTTTGTTCAATACTGCTAAACCTTTTATATCCTCTTCAATTTGTTCGAGGTTAGTTATAAAATACAATCATTATTATTATAACCTTAATATTTCTTAAAGTTCGTGTGAGTTTTTTTTTCATTTCATACTTTCGCTTTAACCTCTTCAGTGGATAGGTGTGGATTTTGGTTTGGATTTCACGGCGCTACTCGCTATAGGCTTTGGCCCCGCTGTCTATCAATGCCCTGGTAGACTTTCATTATCTTGTCAGTGTGGCTTTCGAAAGTGTCAGGCGACAACAGCAGCCACGGCATTGCTGGATTTTACGGGGCCGACAATGTAAAAGGTAAATCTCGAGAAGTTTGTTATTTTCGCAATGGCATTGTTTTTTTCTTTCACATATCTGCACATTTCACAGTCTGCATCTGATAAATGCGTCAGGTAGACAGGCACTCAGAGGTTTCGGGGTAGACACGGGTTCAATTTACGGCCTTTGAGATGTCTGCGACACGCTGAACCGCAAGTCGAATTCATATGGCTGACATTTACTTAAGTGACTGCACCGAGATGGAGGTGGAGAGAGCCCAAGCTCAAAGCCATTTCGCAATGCTGTAGTTATCATAACAATTATGTTGCAGAGACAATTGCAACAATTGCGACGGAGGAGCCACTTCAAACAATGACATAAAACAAAGCCGTGGCAATGCCAACGACGTTTCAGCATTGTAGTTTGCAAATTAAATAATTCCCAGTTTCATTTCCGTTCTGCCAGTGCGTCGGCAATATTATTTCGCATTTGTTGGCTCCTCAGTAACCAGTTACCATCTACCAGTTACCAGCTACCAGTTCCCTAGTTGTCGAGCTGTTTCCGAGGGCTAATTGTGCGGCCGTTGTCATTGCCGTTGCCGTTGCCATTGCTGTTGCCATTGCCTTTTGTTTAAGTACGACAGCGTCCAGGACAATCTCTGGAGTTATGTGACTGCAATAACACTAAATTGGCTAGATATTTCGCGGTTTTGCCGCTGTGCTGATTCCCAGCGCTTCACCAATTAACCCCATACGATCTGAGATTTATCAAACAAATATATTAGTCTTAGCTTATCGGACTGTCTAGTTAAAAAATAATACTGTTTTGGAAATCAACTTAATTCGAAAATAAACTGAAACGTTTTTAATTAAATGCCATTTAATTAAATTAATTAACAAAAAGCCCTTCAATAAGTTGCTACACAAGTGTATTATGAGATCTAAAAATATCTAGCACAACCCATGTGCTCTGCATTGTTAATATAAGCCTGAAGCTGCAATTTCAACTTAATAGCTTACCTCTTTGTAATTATTTTATATTTAAGTTCATTTTAAATAAGACTCGGTTAATTTAAGTTCATCTTATGACAGCAGTGAGTAACTTTTGGTACCGTGTGCACTCAGTGGGTTAATTGACAAATACAAGTTGACGCTATCGTCGAGTGCGTTTAGCTTTTAATTGTAGCAAAAATTTGGGGCGGTGCATTTGCATATAATTATGTAGGGAGTTTTATGCGCATTCGCGCTATCTGCATTGCTTCATCCCTGGAAATCTGGCGTCTCTCGCGTCTCTCCCGTCTCTCAGTAGTCATTTGTTGTTGTCTCTGCGGCTGTCATTGCACGTCGCCTAACCATATGCAATGCAATTGCAGAAAACTGTCCATCAACGCTGTCATTTACTGGCCTGAACAGGCCCAAACTGTCGTCCTCATCCTGAGGCTGACTGATGGCGGCTGCTGATGCGTTTCTTAAATGTTTGCAGGCTGTAAAATTTATTTAAGCGCGCCTCTGTCATACACATGACACACTGACGGACAGAGGACAGAGAGGCATACGCACTGCGTCATCATCAAACCCATTCTCTGTTTCTGTTTCTGATTCCTATTCTGTGTTTCGTATACGAGTCTCCCTTGGGGCCAACCAATGCAAATTGCATTCAGACAGGACATTTCTTCGCAGAAATGTTGCAAATTAATGAAATTTGTAAACATCTATTGACAGGAGTCACTTCCAATTTAGTTCACCATCTACATTACATTGAGCTTGCAATAGAAAAGAAAAATTTACTGTGCTGCAAATGGAAATAAATTATTTATATACATGCATATGTATATAATTACCTGCTCACATTTAGGTGCAAAATTTTTAAGGATACATTTTCCAATACAACTAGAACATATTTAACAACTGGGTTCAGGGTATATCGTAGTCAATCTCACTCGTCTGGAGCACTTTTACTTGTTTTTCAATTTGTTTGCAGAAAATTGGGTTGTTTGTCGAAAAGTGGTTATAGACTGGCTTATATTTGAATAATTTATTTTCTTCAATCGTTAATTTTACAAATCACATCATATCTTTACATACAACATATCTTATAATAGCATAGATTATTTATTTCTCAAAACCAGAACTTTTATTTTATAAATTCGATTTACAAAAACTAAAGAACACATAAACCTAAGTAGATTTTCTTCCAGATGCATTTAGAAACACAAATAAATCAGTTTTTTTTTTCTTTCTTTAAATTTGAATATTTGATCGACTTTCCATATTCTGCCGTATTACGTCATTTTACTTTAATTGTTGCAATCGATATTCTTTCGACGTAGAATATTATTGAGTGAAAGGTTGCTGGAAGTACTTCTTAAGCAGTTTTTATACTTTGATTCCGAACCCTTTCAGAGAAAAGACTTGAAGCTTGAAACATATAAAACTTGGAGTGCTACGTCCATTAAGGGGCTAAAATCCCACAATTTTGAGGATATATTCATCAAGTTTGGCTGGCAGGCGCATTCAGCTTCTATGTTGGTCAAACCAAAACTTTATGTAACAGCCATTTGGCAAAATTCAATAAATCCGTCGACCCTCTTGAGCAGCGTTTGAGAAATCCATTTGAGCCGAAGCGAATTATTAAAATTTTTTTTGACTGATGCCTATAAACCAAGTGGATTATGGCGAAAAACTTGGCCACGATTGGACTTGCTTACCGAAGAAGTTTGGCGACACGTCGAACTTGCTTCGCTACTCACAGGGAAAATAACTTCGGAATCGATCCAGCTCCTTTTCTATCCCTGCAATTAACTGCGTAAGTTTTAGCCAGGACACAAGTCTTTGCAAATTGCTATAAGCCCGTATAAGGCTTTGTGGGGTTAGCAACCAATTGATTGATGTAATGAGAAACGTAATGCAGAAGAAATTCTTGTGAAATGCACATATAAATTGTTGGATCTTCTCCCAAATACGTTCATTTGGCTACCTACAAGGAATGGATTACCTTTTCTGCAGCATTTTCTTACCTTATTTTTTTTGCACGCTAAACTTAGATAAATTGCTGAAATTCGCAACACACTTTATGAATTTTGAATGTACAGAATGCTGTCCTTGCACAGACAACAATCTTACATTCTGTAGACATTCGAGAATGTAAGAAATGTTGTAGTGAAATCAGGCTCTGTGAGACACACTCTTCCACACACGCAGCCGGCCGCAAAATTTGCCAAAATTTTCGAATTTGCTTGGAAATACAATATTTGCATTTAATAATTTTAGTCTTCTTCATTTAATTGAACGAGATTTTATGGGCTACCGATTTAGTTATCCCTTGAAATATCATTCTGCCTATCAGCATTATTAAGGCAAGCCAATTTCCAACAGTCTGAAGTCATTTTAATTATTATTATTTTTGTTAATATTTTACCACATTTTCGAGGCCACTTTGCGTTAGTGTCGCCTAATGCCAAGCCTTAACCCCATTTCCCTTTTGGGACTGAGCATTACACATGCGTCAGGTGATCCTAGTTGGGCCCGAGCACAAGCTCATTGCCAGAGCAGGGCGTTTGTTTGGCCAGCTAAGTTTCGTCGTTATTTTGCAGTTTGTTTGGGGCGTGCAACGTTGGAGAGTGAAATGGCAAATAGCCTGCGGCTTATATACTTCAATGCTGAGAAGATGTCATTGTGTGGATGCATGTTCTTGTGGGTGTTTGTGTTGTTGTAGTTTTAGCTGTGTGTTTTGTTTGGTTGTTTGTTGTTTTCTGATGCAGCCTGCATTTTTGTAGTTGTTGTGCTTTGTTTTTGTTTTCTTTAACAACTTGCTGATGTAGTGGTTGGGTTTGCGGGGTTTTATTTTGTTTCTTTTACATTTTGCGTACATTTGCGGCTTGCAACATTCGCTATGCGTCCTGTGTGTGTGTTGCAAGGACACGAACTGCACCACATCCGCTTGAGTGCCATTAAAATGCACCCGGGGCGGTTGATTGCCAAAGAAATATGTAACATGTGGTTTACCTACACTTTTACAGGTCCAAATTCGCTCTGAGCACGAATTGTTAAGACTATCCTACCTCAGTGAGTGGATGCACTTGGAGCCTGACACCTTCATATAACCTTGAAGGATAAGGTCCTTTCCAATGACACAAGGATTCATCCTGCAGTTGTGGCTGTGCTTGTGGCGAAGAGATCTGGTTTGCAATTAGCTACTTGGAAGAAAATACTTTCACTTAATTTTGTTTGATTTATTATTATTATTACTGATTTTGGGAAAAAATTACTCATCGTATTTAAACATCTATTGAAGGCAATGAGTCAAGTTAACCAAAAGCGTTTTTTTCGTTACTCAGTTAGTGCCTGGTATTTATTTTATTGAGCTTGTGTGCTTAACTACGCATAATGATTCATTTTTGGTAAAATTATTTAATATTTAACCAGCACTTTACCTGCAGCAAATATGTTCGTCGTGTGTATGCACAACAAATATTTATATGCCCCACGTATGAACACACCTACACACATACATATGCGTATGTATGCGGGTGAATATGTATGTATTTTGCGCATAATTATGCAAAGCTCACTTGCGTTTTGTTTGGCCAACGCAACACTTTGAATTCATGCAAGTGCTGCTAAAAAGATGAACATGGGCGGGCCAATTAACCAAAAGGGGGGCCCAGAACCACTGGCAATATAAGCAGAAGAACAACTAACAGAAATTTTAGACTATGTGTTTTATATACAATACAATAAAGCTGAAAAGAGAAAAGACTTAAGATTAACTCATGCAATTATTTGTTTAATAAATGGCAGATATGAGCTTCAGCTGAGCTGAGTTGCACGATTTAAAATCACATGCCAACTATTAAATAACAGCAAATTTAATGCAAAAGTATAAAATTAAAAAATTAGTACAAATCAGTCAAACTCAATGAACAAATTATTGAAAAATTTGCAACAAGTCTGTCTTATTCTCAGCTTACAAATGAAATGAAATTTAAATTAAAGCAACCCTTTTCTGATGAGGGCCTACAGCACTGGGATTTTCATTCCCCGAGCGTAGAAATAGTTGCCAAAGCCACCGCACGAATTTTCTTAATGAGCTCAAACGTCACACACACACACACACACACACGCACACACACACACGCACACACACACACACACACACACACACACGCACACATGCTGGCGCACACACATACATGCGCACACAAGCTACAAATAAACCTTGGCCTTTATACACTGAACGTTATGTGCAGTCGCACATATTATTATTCCTTGCTTAAAATGTGTAAGAATTTGCTTAGTTTAGCATGTTGAAACTCATTCCGACCAGCAAATTCGAATGTACTTGTGCAAAAGCATAATTCGCAGGCGGGCAGCTTAAAGCTGCGATGCCACGCCCCCAACGCCTTTTTATATCCAGCGAAGACGGTGAAGACATAACAATTAAATTTCATAAGCCGTCAAGCAATTTAAACTTAATTATTTTTACGGCTAGGCCAAAAAAGTATAGGGGAAAAACGAGAAAAAGGAAAGATGGGCAAGGAATAAAAACATCGGTTATGAAAGACCACAGCGGAATTAACTTACACCAAAAGATAGAAATATTGAGAATGAGATAGCTAGAGAGAGAGAGAGGGAGATAGAGAGAGAGAGAGAGAGAGAGAGAGAGAGAGAGAGAGAGGGAGAGAGGGAGAGAGAGATATGTGTCTGTCTTTTGCTGCCTTCGCTGCTGTTGTTGTATTTTGGCAGCGTTGGCAGCTGGGCGTTGGCAGCTGCTTCCACTCATTAGGCGCTTTATTAAGCGAGATAATTAGCCGCAGCACGTAACTTGCAGTTAATTGATATTATTTGAACTCCAGGCTCGTTGTATTAAGGCTCAGTCTCAGTCTCACTTTCAGTCTCTGTCCGTCTGCCTTGCGCACCATGTCTCTCTCTCTCTCCCTCTCTTTCTGTTTCTGTTTCTGTTCTGTTCTGTCTGAGTTTCTGTCTCTGTCTCCCGGTGTTGCTTTCAGTGTTGCAGTCACTTAACCTTTGAACTTTTTGCAATTGTGCACAATTAAGTTGAAAATTGTATTATAATCGTAAGTAATTGTTTATGAGCCGATTAGGCTGGTCAACAATTCTGCCTGCCGCAGCACTTAAAGCCCATTAAAAGCAGCCGTGAGCCAAAAGTCTGCCAGAAAAGGGAACGATTGAGAACAAGAGTCGCTAACTTCAAGTGCTGCTAAGGAAGCCCCTCAGTCAGCTTGCAGCCCTTTCATGACTTCCTCCAAGCTTTCCGCCAGTGTTTGAGCCACATCTTTTGAGCTGCTTTCTTTGGCTATTTTTGTGGGCCAAGTCACCCATTTAAATCTATGAGCTTCTCATTAGCTGCGTTGCAGTACATTAATTTGATTTTTCAGTCCCACACATATATATAAAAAAAACACAAACATTTGCGAAGGCAAAGCTCACCTCACGGAGCGATTTAACGACTTTAATTAAGGCAAGAGTTGCTGCCAGACATCGTCGACATGTCGACTGCGACGCGCTGACCTCATTTTTTATAGTCGACTATAAATAACTGAAATTATGTGCATGCCGATCTGGACAGCACTATAAGAGACGCCCAGTTGTGGCAGTTGGAGTTGCAAGCAGATCCGAGTTGGCGTCCGACTGTGGGTCTGGGTGTAGGTGCGAGTTGGGACCAGCCCCCCTCGCAGTTTTGGTCGCGTTTTTCAGCGCCAGTTTAACGCGCTGCCATGAATTTTAATTCGACAACACTTTGGCCAAGGGACACGCAACTCGACAGTCGGCTTTGCCGTCGCAATCGAAATATAGCAAAAATCAAGAAAGCACAGAATTTGTTGGCACGCCGAAAACAACACACCCTTGCATGGATCAATTTAAATTAAAAGCATATTTAATGTCTGCATCAAGAACTGAGCAACTAATTCGTAAAACTCCAGATAGACAGGCTGACAGACGAACAGACCTAAATGGCTATACCAACTCGGCTGGTGACTTTGATCAAGATTAAATTTGCTTTATGGTGTCTCATCCGATATGTTACCAAGTGCACCAACAATTAATATACCCTCTGCAGGGTTATAATGAAAAATCAAAACAATAAGAGAAAAAACATAAGAGAAAATCATAATACTCGTCGCGAAAAGAAATTTAAGTAAAATTCGCAGTTGTCGTTTATCGAACTGTGGGAACATTCATAATTCTGCTGCTCAAAATCTTTCAATGGGTAACTAAATCATAGCTTAATCAAAAAATCGGTGGTCTAATCGAAAACTAATCAACTGTAATCAAATCATATAAAAAAATTTTCAATTTGAAATTAAAATTCGAATCACAATATTAAAAAAAAAAACGCATAATTCATCGTGTTGAATAATCTGGTAGTTATTAATAACATATTATTATTAATAAACCAATTCTGCCATGCCTTAAAAATCAAACTTTCAGCTGTACGTAATATTAATAATATTTAACCAATGCAATAATTTAATAATTTTAAGATATGTTGCAATGAATAAATCTTAATTTAATTCATTCAAGTGTTGAAAAGATTCAGAATATATGTGAATGAATCAGAAATTTCCTCTTACTGTTTGAGAAAATGCATATTATTATATCCTTGCATTGAACCTCTTCAATTTGTTTTGATAAGTTTTCAAAATGTGTCCATTGTTAATGGCCAGGCAAGTATGATTTGGGTAGGGGTCCAGTCAAGTTGGCGACGCTCTGACGCCGTCCACCACAATCGGCATTAATTTAGCGGAAGTAATGCGAAAAATTGTTGAAGTCCTTGCTCCGTGGCAAGCAGAAATGTTTTTTATTGTGCTTCGCTTTGAGCCGAGGCTAATTGGGGCTTGGCCTGTACTTTTGGCAGCATTCACATATTAGCAGCATCCCGACAAGACCTCATTTATTTAATATATTGGCCAAAGGGTTTTCCAACTGTGATCCCTATTTGTGTATTCCTTTTTATCTTTTTTCTTGCTTGGTTAATTTTAATGAACAAGACATTTAGTTTTATATTTTTTTCGGGCGCTTAGTTAATTAAATCAACTTGCCCTTTCTTGCTTTAGTGGCCATATTAGTTTTTATTGCTCAATGTGGAACTTAATGCAGCCAAGAGACTCCTCTGCTGCACGAGGTGGGGCAAGGAAAAGGCGAGGTGAAGCGAGGCGTGGCAGGCTCTACTAATTGCTTTTATTTGGGCCTATCGAAAATATCTAGTGCCGTTTATCAAAAACAGCCACATGGCGAGCTTATTTCATTGTATTATGTTAATGTCATTTTAACGTGAGCCATAGAAATATATCTCGCATATAATTTATAGGCCATCTACGCAATAAAGCTAATGGACATTGGAAGTCTATCAGGATTGAAAGTGCTTAATAGGTATTTTTGGCGAGGAGCAATACTATAGTTAGGCAATTCAGTATACTGAAACTTATTCTGATATCACAAATAATACATGAATTAAATTTATAAAAAGTAACCTTATTCTAGTTGAACAACGGAGTGCAGGAGTCAATAAATATAATAAAAATGCTTATAATTTTTATATTTATTGTAACTTGTTCAATGATTTATTACACACAGCTTATTGATAATTTGAACTTCTACTTACAGTGTACTTCAAATTTGAATTGAAATTGACTTCTGCTACTTAAATTTGTTCATAATTGTTTACATTAGATGTCCCGTGACATTCTACTTCGTTGTCGAGCTGGGGACACACAGCCTGCCAGGCAACCTTGTGAATTTGCCAACAGTTGTCTCGGCTCATATAATCTGAAGCTGCACCACTCAGGCTTTCAGTATGAATTCGACACATATTTAAAAACTCATTCACACGTCGTGCCAACTTATTTAACAACTCAACTCAACTCAGCAGCAACAGAAAGCCTTAGAACAGTTGTATAGATCTTGTACGATGTACTTAAATTACTTGACGACGACGAGGACGACGACAACGACGACGACTGCTGCTCAGCTTGAATGCAATTTAAGTACGTACTTCAAAAGCAAATGTTTTATAGAGCACCCATCTCATAGGCACATACACTCACACACATACACACACACAGTATCTAGCTGAAGAGCACTTTGCGACCAAAAAAGACACTTTGCACGGGAAGCTGTCGAAATAGGAGCCGACATTCTCCTCCACAGCCACATCCACATCCTCGTCCTGTCCTCGTCCTGTCCTCATCAGGCTGCCTGCACTCTGGGTTGTCTCTACTTTAGTTTAGTATATCTCTTTTAGTTTTTAGGTTTTACTCGTTCTTGCTGCTGCTACTGTTGCTGTGGTGGCATTGTATTTTATTATTTAAAAGCCTAAAATCTATGAAATGCGGTGCAAATATTTGCAATTTTTGAGGCAACATTTGCAACTGACTCACTGACTGCATTTGACAAGAATATTTGATTTGATTAGTGAGCAAAAGACAAACTCAGCCCACACATGCCGAACATTTTGCAACTTGGCAACCAACGCCGATTCGGTTGATGCAGCACTCTGTAGCACAAGGGTATAATTACTAAGTGATTCAGTATATACACTCA
Source organism: Drosophila picticornis (assembly GCA_035043845.1). Taxonomy (NCBI): domain Eukaryota; kingdom Metazoa; phylum Arthropoda; class Insecta; order Diptera; family Drosophilidae; genus Drosophila; species Drosophila picticornis. Next base: position 23,224,275 of record JAWNMR010000122.1, on the reverse strand, counting down.
CAAAAGATATCAAAAATACTTAGATTTATTAGGTATTAAAGATGCTTCATTTCAGTATGATACTACTTGTGTACTGTTAATAAATAAATTAATTATTTCCCTAAATTGCTGAAATAGTTTTCATAAGACTAAGGGTCCAAATCGAAGTAGGGTGATTCTGATTTAATTTAAGGATTTTACACACATGTAGATTCGATAAGAATCTCATTTATGGTATCAGAAGAGTTTATATAATTGGAAGGCAACACTTATGCATTTATCTTACAAATAATATTTAACTTTTTGGTGTATATATTGAATGTGCACAAATGTTGATTAAGGTTCTATTTTTGATAAGGGGCCGATGAGAAAATCGCTGGACTTAAGCGTTGAGGGATCAATGGAAAGCAGATAAGCAAATTAAATCTAAAATATTTACTTACTAAGATTGTCGTAAGAGGTGCGGAAGAGAGGAATAATAGATGGAAAGATAGACAGATATATAAGGTAAATAAGAAGATTTTCGGAAAACTCAACGTCTACCTTAAGTTTTGATATAGACAGGTGCGGGGGTTGCAGTCCCTCTGCGTAACACTAGGACATATGACATATTAAATATGACACATGACACATGTATTTATGCATATCACATTCAGCTTTCGCAAGTCAATCCTCTTATTTTTTGCAAGGGTAGAAACACGTCGGGTTTCTTGGTGCTTTTTTATTTCTTGCTCGCCAAATGGCATTCAATGGCATTGTACTGAGTGCTGATGCTTCCGTTTCCGGTTTCGTATTTACATTTGTGTTATATGCCAAGTTGTAACTTGTAGGTTGCAGTTCTTTTCAAACTACGTGCACAGCTTGGGGCCAATGCGATGTCTGTCTCCAATTTCAACTCAAAGCTGTCTGGGAGTGAAGTGAAATGCCTAGAAGTATTTATCTATTTAATATTTAAAACGCTCTATTTACCGTAAATATTTTCAAAGTAATTGACCGAAATTTACATAAATAAGCGCAGTGAAAGACACACATCTCCCTCCACACAAGCGTATTTGCACACACACACACATGGACACATGCCTAACTGTTTTGGCTCGACGTAACCTCATTTGAAAAATGTCAAACGCAGTTTTGCCATTAAATGGTGGGTGGTAATGGTAATGGCAACGAGCCAGCACGCAGGACACAGTACACAGGACACAGGACACTGGGCACGGGAGTCGGGAGTCCAGTACAGTCTGCACTCGGGCGCACCATCGTTTGTTTGGCCTAATAGCTTTTCTATAATTTATCATAGAATATTTATGGCACGCGCTTTTGTATCTACGAATTATGCATTTATTATTCAAAATGATTTTTATGCCGCCAAACGAACGACTTCCCTGTCCACAAATTGCATGGCAAAAGGGAGACTCGCCACAAACGTTGTCAGCGTTTAGTTTACTTTTTGAAAAATTGTCATATTTACAATGCGGGAACAGAATTCTATGCCCTGCTCTGTCCCCAAGTTAATTGGCAAATTTAAATTGAATAAATATTTAATGATAGTGCAACGGACTTTGCCAAACGATTTCAGTTAGCAGCTGCACTCGCATGCAGACGTATGTATGTATTCATGAACGTATATGTGAACTATGTCCATATACGTCTTCATTACAAATAAATTGCTGTTGCTGTTTTTGTGTTTGTTGTTGTTGTTGTTGTTGTCTGATTTATTTATGTTGCCGTGCGAGCGCATTAAGCTGTTAAATGTTATGTACGCGATTTATGTGGCTCAAGCGTAATTGGCATCTAAAATGGCTGCCACTAAATTTCCTGATTGGTTGTACAACACATTTGATTTACTATTGGATTGAATATCTGAGCTAGCGCTTAAAATTACATTGCGCAACAGTAAACTGTATACCAAGCATCTTTCATTCAATCACTATACAAAATCGCGCTCTAAATGAAAAAAATTGTTAAAGGGTTTTTTGTTGTGTATTTTATTTTCCTGTAAATTGCCATGCTCACTTTAACCAGCCGTAGCCCAACCAGCCATAGCCAAAAGTAACAAACACAAATTTGTGTATGGAAAAGGTTGACATAGTCATTATAAGTATACAAATTCTTTAAGTTGAGGTCTAGAAGCGTCCCTATTGCGCATACGGTGAACGGGAAGACATATCAGAGCCCACAACTCCAAGGGCTGCACTCTGGATTGTCAGTGATCCATCGGTACACCATTGTACGGTGTGTGACGTCAAAGGATGGATTTCATCTACTGACGTCCATTCCCTTTTGCTGCCGAGGCGAACTTTGAAGCTTTTGCTTGAAAATGTGTTCAGCTTTTATGGGATATCATCCGATAGAAGTTCAGCTTAATTTTTATCCAGTAATTGGACTTCTCGTAAAAGTGCAATGCCATTCATAACCTCTATTCTCGGTGTGCATCTCAGTTGCATGGCTTTTAACTTTCGCTGTGCGCTAAATATTTCTCACCTAAGTAGCCACAACAAGCAATTCTACTTTAACTTTGCCCTCGATAAACTTGGGCACGCAAGTCGCACTCAGCGCTGTAAAATCAGCATAACGTTGCCAGTAGCGCACAAGTAGTCCAATGCCATAAATGTCAATAGACCAAAAACCATTACGCATAATATCGCAGAGGGAGGCAAGCCACATGCAACATCTTCAACTAGCTGCACCATCTGCCTCTCGTCATCGGTAGCCGTGGCAGGCTAAACAATGTTTTTCCATTACAAAACAATGGCCCCGCTGCATCGTCTCCTGCTTCTTGAGGACTAGCAACACCTTTTACTTGTGGAATTCGTTGTCAGTTTTGTCAACTTTTGCTTTTTATGTTTGCGCGTTGCAGTGTTTCCCGCCTGCAGTTGGCCTGCCACCCAAAAGTGTCTGCAGTTGTCGCCACAACTTTTCGTTGCCTACTTTCGGGCTGAGAAGACTTTTGCGCTCGCTCTATTGTCCAACGCACAAAACTTTGGCTGTTTGTTGCCAAATTGAATGCGACTTGCTGCGCAGTGTCCTTACAACTGAGCTCACCGAACAGTTGTCCGTGGAGTTGGAAATTGTAGCACAGGTAAGCGCAGGCAATCGTCAGGTGATCAATACTGATTTGCCAGCAAGGAAAAAGACAATAAATACACAATATTGGTAAAGTAGTGTAACATAAATACATATGCTATGTTTTAGGCCAAAAAATGTATATATGTTCCCTCTCAAGCTATATTAGATCTTGGGATATGTCAGTTTGTACGATTGTCCAGGCGTTCTTCGATCGGCGAGCATAGCATATACAAGCCAAGGCACACCCACAAACTTAAGCAAAATTGGTTCATGGAGTGACATTCGCCCATACAGACTGAAAAGGAAGGAAAAGAAAGCTTATATCTTTTACTCTTACTGACTTATATAATATTCTGTACGATGAGAAATGACTTGGAGTACGAACAGGATTTAAACACATGTTTTCTACCATTTCACCATAACTATCTTTTTGATATTTTAATCAATCATTCAACACCATTTGAAATGAGTTATTATGAACGTGTTTTGGTGAGACGATTGCTTGCAAACGATAAATTTATTTTTCTTATAACATTTAAAGTATGAGCAAACGAAGTGGATTAACTGGTGCTCTTTCAGAATTCCACGAAAATGTGTTTGGTCTGCATCGCGTGACTACTCCAATATTGGTTTGTATTGCATTGGGAAGCAATAATTTCTGATATTCCCTTAGGCTTGGCTACGTTGGAACACTTACAAAGAAGAACCAATTTTGCCCGTTTAATTTCCCGCTTAGTGACGAGACTTGATTATATTCGAGATCAAACAGTCCACAATGAAACTCGGAGGGATCATTTCGCATCAGATCTTCCATATATTGGTTATAATCGTTGTCGCATGGATCGACATTCTCAACATTAATCAGATTGTCGGAAACAATTGGAAAAATAATTTAGCGGAATTCGTTGCTGTTTTGGACCGCCCCGTTGAACTGTGGGCATTTGGCAATGCAGCTCAGTTCGCTCAAATAAATTTTCTTTTTATGAGAGATTTGTTGTTTGAAGTATAATTTTTACTTACTTTAAAAATAACTATTGCAATCAGAGCACACTAAGTTGTGTGCTGGAAAAACAAAACTCATTCGGTATCAAAGTCAACACAGAGCACATGAGAAGCGCCAACAATTTGGAAAGTTTTAGTTGCCACCACTTTGATTGCCCATTACTTGAAAATCTCCCATTCATATGCATTTACCAACCTGCGCACAAATGCTAAATATTCTTAGTTAGAAAAGTGTTCTTAGCAATTTTCCTTGCGCAACTCCATTTACTTTTTTTTCGAGTGTTAGCTAAGGATTGAGGCAATTCAACAATTTTCTTTCCACAAAGTTCGTTCGATTTGCAAAGTTTTTTAGTTAAGAGAGAGAAGCTGACTGATATTTGATAATGGAACTCTGAAAGTGAAACGCAGCTTTAAAATAATCAGCTTTGCGAGGTATGAGCAGAGGAGCTACATTTTAATTTCTTATTATATTCACTTAATCTGGACTAAAACCAGTAATGATTAATAAAAATATTCTTCAAAATAAATATGTAAAATTATTTGAAATTAAAAATTAAAAGTACAAGTGTGTAATTAAATTTAAAGTTAAAATTAAAAAAAAGGACAACCAAATTAAATCAAATAATACAAATAAACACAGTTAAAAGAGCGCAAGGTTTTTTAAAATGTTTGAAAAATGTACAATGCGGACCCCCCCTTAAAAAAATTGGAACAATCCCTGGTAATGCCCATTTATGTGTACAAATCTGTAAGCTAGTTTAAAGACCATATGGCTAATTTGTGTAGAAAGCGACTGGTAAACGGCTTCAGACTAAGATCGCGACTTGATCGACACATTAGGTTCTTAATGGAGTCGAAGACGCTTTCTTCAATATGGTGACTTGACCCTTAGCAGATATATATATATATACAATTTGAATACCTTTTGTCTTAACGATTTCGATGAACGTAAATATATATTTGCAACCCACACTGTTTAATCAAACTCAGTATTTTTGTCAAATCTTGTATTTTTTTTTCTTCATTTTAATTTAAATGCATAAACATAAAATGTTGTTTTTAATTTAAATTATTTTATTTTTTTTACTTTTCTGTGTCGACTGATGTGACTGACTATTTAATAAATAAATACTTTCTATATATATTGTCATTGTCTGCTGTTGCGTACCCATTAACCCAAGCAAAATAATTAATCACTCTACGCTTTAAAGCGTTAATCGTTTAAGGGAGGGCGGAGCTTTTCAGCTCCAAAACGCTTTTAATTCAATTAAGCTGCGCTTTTGTCTGGCTCTCTGGCAATAGGCAATTACGAGTAATCGAATTTACCCACGACGAATCCGTTTGGAACAATAAATTGTTCACTTGCAACCCCGAGGAGGAAAGCAAATAGGGGAAGTTGGGAAGTCGGCGATGGCCGTACCCACAAAATACTATTGTAGTCTAGTCAATTTCAGCAACTACCCAAAAATGCAAATGCAAATTGGGCGTGCTGTTGTGCTTGTGCTCGCCTAATCCTCCTCCTCCTCCTTGTCGTGGCTGGTACATTAAACTTAGCCCCGGCTTAAGCTCTTAAGCTCAACTTTCACTTAACCGCAGGAAAGCGTTAAAAGCATTCCATGTTAATGTCTAATTAAATGCAGCGTGTGCCTGCCCAGACGAGGCAGCAAGCTTTATTTGTTTAAGCTCAAAATAAAATTGCGAGACGGCTTCATTTGCATTTTAGATCTGGACATGCGCTGAGCTGTACTTCCTGAAATGACAATCGGATGTATTTCATTCAAGTGCGTCGCTTCCTGCTGCTGCTGCTCCTGCTTCTGCTCTTTCTTCCTGTGTCCAGCTCTGCAGCTGCCATTCGCTTTTGATTCTCTTATACATTTTTCAACATTTTGGGAAATACAATTCGTATGCGTTTCTCAGCTGTTGTAAGCATTAAATAAAATATCAGTTGTCATTAAAGGTGCTCCCCGCTCGCTTGCGAGAGAGCTGCCTTCATTTGTCACTCGACTTGGCTTGACAATTAAAAATTGCAAGCAGCTGGGAGGAAGACAGCTGGCAGAAACGTCAAATAGAACATCATATTAAGTTGCTGCATTTTGTGCAACTTTTTGTCTGCCTTGGCCACTGCACTTGACTTCTGAAGCAAATTAGCCACTGCAAAGTTGGCAAGGCAAAGTTTGTACTTGGCATTCATTTTGTGCGCATCCAATTTATACGAAAGATTGAATGATGTCTTAAAGATGTCTGCATATATGTGGCGTTCACTGCAAACAATCAGAGGCTGCATAACCAGACTTTTTAAGCTTTAATTTGTCATTGCTTCCTTTTGGCTTTTGGCAGCCATAAATCTCTAACAAGTCGTCTTCAAAACTGTTTGTTACGATTTTTGCTGATGTCAGGGGAACTTAACCAGCACTTTTCTGGCAGATGTACGTATTTACACGCATATTTACCCCTACTCCACCACAAGAATTGCTCTTAATTTTCTTGCTATTATTACATAAACACGCACACACAACCACATACACCCACCCAGCTCACAGGGATCTGTTAACAGGGCGTTTCGCGTTAATAAATCTGATTTGTATTTGTATATTTCAATAGGCAATGTCGCTTTTGTGGCTGTGCCGATGTGCGAATGGGCTGGCCCACCCACTGATATGTGATGGGTTTATTATTGGGCAAATAAATTAAAATTGTTTACCTTTCAGCGATCCCATCTACTCACTGCGAACAACAGAGACAGCATGACTTTCTCTGCGTGTGTAGCCCGATTCAATTGCGGTTTCGTGAGTGCGCGTATGTTGTGGCAACTTTATGTGTGCAAATTAATGGATAAATGGTGGCATCCACACACACACAGCACACAGCCCACAGCACGTGTGAGTGTGCTCATATGATCATATATATATATAACATTTGTAGAAATAACAACAAGATAGAACGTTCAATAAAATGAGTTGCGCAATATGAAAGTAAACAAAAGTGTGCGAAATATGTTTTGCATACAACAGCAGGCGTTGGAGTGGAAATGTTTTTCTTCAATGTTATGAGTGCTCGCCAGGAAATAAGACTGGGAGATGAACAGGCGTAGACGTGTATTTCTAAAAATAATAAGCTATAAAAATAATAAGTATAAATATTATACTGTTGCTCTTACTACGCAATATGGGAATATTTTAACAGTCAATAGTACTTAACCAGACTATAAAATACTCATTTAAAACCACTGAAGTGGCACAAAATTTAAAAAAAGGTTCATTCTTTTAATACAAGCACAGATTTTTCTCTAACTTACAAACATGTTTTGGTTAACTTGAAAAAATGGCAATAGCCAAAACCGTTTATTTTTATGTCAATACAGAAACCGAATGAAATACAGTTTCGTAGATATTTGTGTTCACTAAGCAGGCCCTGGACGTGAAAGTAACTAGTTAAAATAGACGAAACATTTTAAAGCATTAAAATCCATATAGAGAACAAGTTGGAAATATGTCTGACGACGAGTCATATTCTTATCAGCCAGAGGCTGAAGAGGTTCGAAGACGGTTGCGTACTAATGTTGTGGAACAGCAATTTAATAAAATTCATCTCAGACATACACAGATATCGAGACTGAGAAGGCGATGCAGTTCCTCAAAGACAATGATCTGCCCATGTCAGATCTGCTATATGCCCTCAAATATGTTCGCATTGCTAGTCGCGATATCTCAATGGATGAAAAGTTCAAAGAAATCGAACAGCGTTTAAAAGTGTTGCGTACTGAGGACATTGTTGTTGTGGCGCCCCCATTGCCTGATGAGACTTAAACTGTATGAAATATATTTTGCGGCAATTAACAGATAAGATTAAGCCAAAAATAACAACATGTACCCAGATGTATGTAGCTAAAAATAAAAAAAAATCGCTAGGAAAGGTATTTTCATATTATTTTTACAGATCTCTGATTACGTCAAACTGTTTGTTGGTGTTTTACAGTGCTTTTTAAAATATTTCAACATTCATATCCGCCCTTAACCGTTTCTGTTTCGGGAATTTAAGAGCATGGCACGAGTCAAATAGATAAAATTAGACGCTAGATAAAAAAGCACAACAGAGATAAGAGCTGGGGGACTGAAATTGGTATAGATTGTATGGTTAGTAAAGGGGGGGCCGGCAGGAGTAGAATTGCATGCAAAGCTAAGAGACAAAACAGCAGAAGAGCAAACAAAATTATGTTTAAGGTTATATGCTATGCATAAGTAACTAAGCAGACAGCGCTGACGGATCAGACGGACACGAAGCCAGCCAGGCGAGCGGAAACGGAAGCTCGAGTAGCAAAAGAAAGTGTCTGACTGGCTGTGTGCATGTATGTTATTCGAAATGTGTGTGTGTACACATATACATGCGTGTAGATATGGTGTGTGTGTGTGTGTTTGCGTGTGTATGTGTGTGACTTATATACAAGAGCCGCTGGCACTTCCGACAATTGGCAAAACATAACAGAAAGGCAGCCAACCAATCCAATCAGGAGCGGATTTGAAATGTACAGAAAATGCTTATATTAATTTCAATTTTATCCCTTTTCTCTTCACTTAAACCCAAGTCTATTCAAAAACTTGTCTTCGAACAAAGATCTTTTTAACTCTGTCTGTCAGATTTAGTCAAGATCTACGAGATCAGACAGACAGACAGACGAACTGGCGGACAGGTTGCTGATGCTGATAAGGGCTTACGGGGTCGAATGTATATTTCTCAATGCTGTCAACATATCTCTTTGCCAGTAAAATACATTCTCGCAACATTCTTATACTCCTTATACAATTTCAATTGGTATGTAATCAATATAATTTACTGTCCTGCTTTTTCCAGACCAAATGAGTTCATCCACATAATTTTCTGAAAGTTATACACAAATTCTTAAAAGTTTTCATTCGATTATGTAAATTCCTTATTTATTGCTCTGTGCATTCATTATTTGGTCAGTATGTGTGGGCGCTGAGGCCAATAAATGAGTCCGCTCCTGTCCTTTGCATTGCGGGTTAGCAGACGTACAACTGAACAGGCAAAGCAGGAAAGGGCGGTGAAGAGCCAGCCACAGACTACGATGCTCTGCACACGCGCCGAGTGAGATAAAACATTTGTATGCGGTGATAAGAACGCATCCACTTACTTTTGGTCGCGCATGACTTGAATTTTTGTGTACCACACACACACACACACACACACACACAAACAAAACCCTTTGGGTTTTTGTGACGATCGTTGCCAGTTAGTAGTAGCAGTTTCAACTAAAAAATGTTATTAATAATAATAAAAATCATAAGCTTTATGCTTGAACTAACATATAAATTTTGAATTTTGAAAAATCTTTAATTGGTGTATTATCAGTAATTTTCAGTATTAGCCTGGCAAGTAAATGTTGAGGTCTTTTACAGTAGAAACAATGCGATAAATTACGTGCAGCTGCATTCTCAAGAGTAGTATGGAAATGGGATAAGATTCTAAGACATGAATTGGTTTATTATTTTTGATTTTTAATTGATAATTTATTTTGGCTTATCAATTGCTTTTGGCGAGGGGAAGGGTCAAGCATTAAAATTGTAAAAACAAATTTGAGACAGTTGTGATTGAAGAGTGTAAAATTATGTACACACATATGTATGTGTGTACGTGAGCATGATTTTAAAGCGAAGATTGTGTGTTAGGCATATAACCTGTACATATGTGTTGGAATCAAGTGGAAGATTGTTAGCAGCTGCCCCACTTGTGCGTGCCGAGTTCAACGATCAGTGGAAGAGTAGTTCTCTGTTCTCTTTTCTCATCTTCACTGTCAATAGTCACAACTCATATGAGTCTTCACAGGCACCCTTGCCAATATGTAGTTCATTCGAATGTTGAGTGCATTGCCGCACGATATTTACAGTATTACAGGAGTAAACTTTTCTTAAATAAGTACTACGCAAGTAGGTTTGCCACGTGCTGGCACTTTGTTGGTGAGATCGGCTCTTTCGCTTTCTTTCAGAGCACTCTTTACTCCCCATTTTCCTTACTTCGCTCAAGTTTGTGAAATCGAAAAAGCGTAGTGTGTCAAAAAATAATTCTTTTCCAAATGCTAATGATAATGTTAGTAAATAATTTTCAAAACGTTTTAAGCTTTGATGATGCAATGAAGAATGTTATTAACGCATTTCTAGATTCTTCAGATTCTTTCGATTACATCAACTTACTCTATTTTAAATTTTTGATAATTTTTTTTCATAATTCATACAATAAATGACGCCACAAATATTCTGCAGATATATGCATACTTTGCTGACCTTGATTTCAGTTCCAAAGTCTTCTTACTGCGTTTAATTTTAAATGCATGATTTTGTTATGCGGCATCAGGGCCAATTGAGTCCCTTTTTTTTATGGAAATAAAACCTATTGAGTTTTTCATTCAAAATTTCCAGTTTAGTTACACAACACATGAGCGGAAACAAGAAAATGGAAAGATTCGTATCTGCAGAGTTGGAGAGAGATTGATGTGTGCAACGGCAACATCAACTAGGTTCTAGCAGCCACTTCCCTCTCCACTTGTTTCAATTCTGTCTCACACACATACGCACACACTCATACGCATACACGGATACACACACAAACGTCTGTGAATCTTGTGGAGAACAAGCGCCGAAAAAATATTGAACCGCCCGCAGCACTCGAATGCGATTCGTTCTGTCTGAATCAGGCACTCCGCCACCCACTCCCTGCCGTTCTCTGTCTATGAGTGAGTGCACCCCTTATGCGAAAATAGGATTTGCTTGCAAATTTTTGCTATCGGGTTGGGGCTGAGGGAGTGGGGCGACCATGTGCGGGTTACGGATGCTTTGCACTCGTTTTGTTTGTTTGACACTTGCGTGGTTAGTGATTGTCCATATTATGTGACACACTGTGTGACAGACGAGCAGATAGAGCAACTCTGGCAGACTATCAGACAGGCAGACCGAAAAGGATAGGGCAAGTGTCAAACTTACTGTCAAAGAGAGACAGAGAGACACAGAGAGTGAGAGGGGGACCGAGAGAGACAGAGAAAGAAAGAGACGGGTAAAAAAGAGGCTCAGTTTTGTGCTGCATCAGCGCTGAGTTGGCAACTCCTTCCAGCTGCCGAATTAAAGTTCAGTTCAAGTTGTCAAATTTTTGATGTGATTGCCCTCAGGCAGAGTTCTTACCATCAATAAATGAATTTGACAACCTTCAATCTTCAGTGAGTTGGAATTGAATAGGTGCATTGGTTGAGAAGCCGTAAGTCTATTTATAAATATTACATTTGCTTCTTCGTACTTCACAAATGTGAAATTACAACTGAAGACCGCGTTAAGAATTAAGTTAAACCAATTTTGAATGTTTGTGATCCTGATTAGATATTCGCAGAGAGTGTTGTAATTTTACTATCGGAATTCATATTTTATATTTTAATATGTTTTGTTTTTATTGTCTACACAACTAGCTGACGTGAATTGTCGAAAATATAGAATTCTAATTTAAGCTCGATAGCTCCATCTGTCCGTTTTGAACTTGCGAATGAATGAATGAATGAACTTGAATGAGTTTTAATATCTCAATCTCTTTTCATCCATCCGTCCGTCTGTCCGTCTAAATTCACAAAACTTGGATTATAAGTTCTCGAATACCAAGTGCACATTAAGTTTATTTCATTTTTAATCGATAGAAGTTATATTTGAATATATAGATTTGTATTTAAATTAGGTTATGAGAAAATTCATCTCTAAAAGTTTACTCTAATCAGTTAAGAAAATACTATATCAAATAAAATGAACCTAATAAAACCGCACCAAGCGACAATATTTGTTTTTTAATAAATGTTCAAAAAACTGATTATTTCAATATCTACGAAGTAAACAATTTATAATACGTAAACGATTTGTCCCAGATCGAGATATCCCAACGCAAGTTTTACTCTTCTAAAGGGTATTCAAGTTTTGTCGTGGAGTTTGAAAGGCATTAACAGTGTCAAAGCCTTCAAATTATATACATTCTTGGTTCTTGATTAACATCACTATCCAAACTGAAATCACCATGTTCGTCTCTCTGGAATACTTTTGTCTTTTTTCTGTAAGTAGTTCATATTTTAGGTCCATTATATGATATGTTTTTGTTTGAAAATTAACAAACTATTCGTGTTATTCTGTTCCCATAAAAAATTACTTGTCGGCAGGCAGACTCCGGTCTGTAAGAGTTTGTTATCTTTGGCATGTTTAAGATAACTTAACTTTTGTATGGAATTACATTTTGTTATACCTTCCAACTGCTTAGAAAATCCATTAACAAGCTTCTTGCATGTTCTGGAGAGTAGAATATCAGTCTCCCTTGAGCTTGAAAAGTGAGTAGTATATAAAGCAAGAAGGAGTTAAGAACAATGTGTATAAATTGTAATACCAAATCCATGAACAGATCGAACTAAGCCAACTAGCGGCTGGGTGCTTTGGGTGACCCGTGCCACAGCAGTCAAGGGAAATTGTGGAGATTTATGGTGCCTGGTAAAAAGGGCAGCGCCATATTTATTTGAAAATAAGTTGGCCCATAGGCAAGTGGGCTGTGCTGGGCTGCGCTGAGCTGGTTGGTAAACAGCTTACAAATAACAGGCTGGCCAAAAACTCCCAAAAAGGATATTACATATCCTGTTCGCAGTCGTGCAAATGCCATTATAGATTGAATATTTGCAGGCTCGTACCCCTCCTCTCCTCCCCACCCCGTTTGATTTACGTTGTTTCACAACTTCCGCCACTTTGCTGCACACTTCTTTGCTGGGCTTCTTCTCTGTTTTGTATTATTTTGCGGCGTGGTTTTCAAGTCCAAATCGCGCCACCGTTGACCTTGCTCCTGGCTTTAACTTTGACTCTGAGTTATGTGCTCTGCTGCCGAATATGGGAGGCTATTAGAAGCTTACTGTCCATACACACCCCACCAAACTAGTGGTACGTGCAAGCTGCGCTTTTTCACACACACTCAACATCGTTATTGAGTTGGGCTCGTGATTATTGCCATTATGGCATGAGACTGAAAGCCGCTCAAATCGTAGCTGCTCCCCATAACTCTGAACTCTCTATTCCTGAATGGCTCCGCTTTACCCCAAACTGCTGCGTTTCGTCTCAAGTGACTATTCACAGCCCGAAGATTTATTGAATGTGCGCGATGGTCTCCGCTTCTTCTGCTGCCTGCTGCCTGCTGCCTGCTGTTGACTGTCGACTGTCTGCTGGCTGTGTCTGTGTCTGTGTCTGTGGCTGTTGTAAGTTGCTCTGTCTGCTCTTTGGCATTGGGTATTGAGTGTTTATTTATTTTCAAGCATCATAAAAAATACAGCAGGCAGCCGGCACGGGGCAAGCACTAAAGACATACACAAACACACAAACCCACATTCAATAATATTTTCGCCTTGTGGCAAAAGCAGCTGCAATTTTTACGCCATTTTGTGCTGTGCCAAGCCAAGTGTAATTTGTGGCCTGGGAACTTTGTCTATTGCTCTTGTTGTACGCATCGTTGTTGTTGTTGTTGCTGCTGTTGTTGTTGTTGTTGTTGTTGCTGTTATTGCTATCGCTTTTGTGTTTGCTGTTGCTGTTTAATGAAGCATTCGCGTCGAAGTAGCTGTTGCAATTTTTATTTCATTTGCCGGTCAATGAACATTGGAAATGTGTTAAGTGCCATCGCTTGTCTTTAATTGTCTACAACTTTGCTCAATGGCTTTTAATGAAGTGTTAAACGCTCATTGCCACACTAACATCCACAAAGCCATGACTATGTTGCCATTAACATATATTACGCATACGCAGCGTTGCATGTGTAAGCGTTGCCTTGCCAAGCTCTTTATCATTAAAACTTCTTTACTATGGATCGATTCTATTGCATCTTTCGGACTGTAATTTGTAAGTACTTTCATTCAAATAACTTATTATGCAATCGCTCTTTTTGTTTATAGAGCAATCAATTCGCTGTACCAAATGACATTTTTATTTTTACTCACAATTTAATATTATAACGTATTATTTTGTAGTCATGAGTGTAACGCTCTGAAGAAGAGGTATCCGGCTGCATAAAAATATATGTTGTTAATCATCAGTCGATGAGTTGATAAAGTCATAATCCGTTCACCCATCTGTATATTTCCAAGCGAATTAATTTTGTAGTTTTTTCTACTGTCTGTTTATATAGACCGGTTCAGACCACACCATCACAGACCACAAGTACAGCTTCCATTGGTACAAATGGAACAAGAATTAGTTTTTCAACTACTTGGCACAGATGAAACTGTACAGTAATGGAATATATTATATTATTATGCTCACAGATAAAGTCGCACTGAAGTTTATGAGTTCCTGTATCACTGTATTGGAGAAGTTGTGTGTGCTATATTAGATTAAGGTAGATATGAGGAGATCTAGTTAATAGATCAATTATTGGATTATTGATTATGGTAATACTTTGTAGATGGTAAATAAAAGCCCCTCAAGTCGGTCAACAACGAGTAGCTTGATTTCTTCTTTTAAAAATACTCCACCACATGTCTGTCATTGAATGTAAATGAAGTAAACAAAATCAGCTTTGGATGGTCATCCACCCTCCTCTGCTCAGTATATGCCTTTGTGCCACATGACGAGCATATATGGAATATGAGTTCTCTATGACGTTGCCAGCACAGCTTGGGGCATTTCCGCTTTTGCCACCGCCATTACTGTCGTCATTTGGTGCTCAACTAAAAACCAGAGTTGGTTTTTTTCGTTTTTATCTATAAACTCTATGTATGCATAAATATAAATATGAAGCAGTAGAACAGAGCGCGTTTTACTTTATGCATACAACGGCTACATTTTATATTGCACATATATTTTTCATAAACTGCAAATTTGGGTCACAACCACGGGGTATGCCAGTTAGCACAGACAGGGGCAGAGAAGTGGGGATGGGAACTGGGGATGGGCCTGGGTCTGTGTCTGGGCCTGGGACATGTACGACAGCAGCGCTAATGCAGCAACAGCTTTGGGTTCCCAGCGGTCAACGTACGGCGTTGACGATGGCGACGTCAAAGCGTCGTCAAAATGAATATGCGCATAGTTGCTGCGGAAATATTTAACATACGCCATGCATGCCGCATCGCGAGTGCTGAACATAGCGCGATGTGCCGCAAGCAGCGGTAACGAGCGGACCTGCCATTGCTGTTCTGCGAATCGAATTAGCCACAAATTCACACATCAGTCGGAGTAAATTCATATTTCAGTATGCATTTATTTTTGCTTGACATTAATGAACCTGAAAGTTATGGAACTAGAAGATGATACCAAAATAGACATTTTGTATCTGGGAAATCGAGCGAATAGCATTTGTGGAACTGCATTAAATATGAACGCACACACAGTCTTGTCCCCATATCCACAGTGCCCGGTCCCAAAGTATGATTGCGTGCCTAAGCGCCATCTTACGGTTGATAGCTTCATTACAGTGCTGTTGTTGCTTATTACCCGTTAGTTTGTTGGTGTTCTCGTTCTCGTGCCTCAGCTTGTTGTTGGTATTGTTGCTGCTGGTTGTTGGTTGTTCTGGCTGTGGTTGTTAGTGTTGCTGTTAGGGTTCTTGGCATGTTGTATGTGCTGATTACAGAAGGGCGTCAATGTGGACGCCAGCAACCTGTGCTACTTTTTATGGGCGGCTTGTTGCAGCCATCGTAGTTTTTTCTAAATTTATCTAAAGTGTTCTTTCGTTGGGCATCTCGCGAATAGTTTGTTTAATTTTTAAATTGCCATCCCGAGCTCTCAGCCGAGGCAAGGACCAGTCGTCCTCGTTTTACAAAGCAATGAGTCGCTGGTTAGCGCCGCGAGTGAAAGTTTCTATTAAGGCACAAGTGTTATGGTCGCCCTTAAGATGGTGAAATTATGATTGGCGCGGGGAGAATTTCTTCTAAGCAGTAGTTTACTGTTTGGTTAAGTGCGCATTTCTTAAGTGTTTTCCCACTTTACATCGCTTGATTTAAGCTTCAATAGGTGTCAAGTGTGTGTGTGCTTCCAAACTGTTTTGTAGGTCAAAATAAAAATATAAACAAATATATGTGAAGCAAGATTGCCAATGCAGATCAAATTGATTTTAGAGATCCTACGAGCTAGGTACGGCTCAAGCACTGTCACAAGTTGGCCAGAAAGTCTTCCAACCCGTTTTCGTTAAATATAGAACAAAAGAGAACTTTGCAGTTCTGCGTACCCGACTAACTGGTGCAGAGTGGGCTTGCCACAGATCTTTAAAGGAGGCACTAGTAATTTACCCTCACAGCTTGCCTTCAAAATTGCGGTGGAAATAGCCCTTTGTAAATTATTTTGGGGCCTACGATTTCTAATGCCGAAGTTCCTGGGGGCGGCAGGTGTGGGCGTTGTCTGAGAACATATATGCCGATCTTTTAAGGAGGTTACAGCAAGTTACATCTAAGTTTGATAAATTTATCTTTAAAATTGTCGGAGATATGCGGTCTTATCGAGCTACATTTTCCGAATTATCGGCTTTCGGCGATTATGGGCGCTGATGTGGGCGTGGCCATAAAAATGTGTGTTTATTATTATCTGTTTATCCCACTGAATTATTTAACAATTGGTAGTCCTATTATAGAATTGTACGAAAATGATGTAGCTATATTATTTCTCAATACTTCAACTACAACGCTGCAAATAAATAAGTAAACAACTCTTCATTCCCACAAATAAATCATTTCAAGCTGTCAAGCTTCACACGCCCCAATCCCCACCAAGTGTCTCTTTGCACCCGATATCATGCTTCAAGGTCTTTCGGCGCTTAGTTCGACATTGCCAAAGGGCACGCAATCGGAGACGGCAACGAGCGCACTTCATTCCTAAATACGTGTCTCAAAAGTTTCCAATATTGCAATATTGAAATGTCAAAACATGTCGTGTTATATTGCCACGCTGTTGTTTGCATACTCTGTAACTAAATATCTAAAAAGTGTTTAACGTATGTAACAGGCAGACAACTGCTTATATTTTTTCACTTGGTCTGCTTTTATTTAGCAGACAATTGTAACCATTTAGGTAGGTCTACTCTGCAGCGAGGGTATATTTTGCTCGAGCATACCTGTTCTTGTTCTCAGTATTCAACGTGAGTTGTGTGTGCAAATAATACAATTGTCAGCAAACACGAAACTCATCCCCAAAGAGCATAGACAGACGGCAAATGCAGCAGGTGTGATTGAAGGCAATGTGATAACCAAAAAACAGTTAAAAAATAATATGAAATATTGGCGATATCATAACGCAAAGCTCAGCAAATGGTGATGATGCGATTGGTTTGCTTTTGAATACCAGAGTCTGTTGTTGACTTGGCCTTCGAAGAGTGCGGTCAAGTATTTCCCTAACAAAATATGTGTGCTATGTGTGCTCTTTGGGGTGCAGTCTGGTCATTGTCTGCGTAAGCAAAACCATTTTCATTTTCAAGTGAAATTCAATTGTTATCGAGTTATTTGCATGGCTGCATGAGTTGGCCCGAGTTGTAAGCAGTTTGGGGGTAGCTTATCATAAGCAATAAATGCTAATGGACGAGCTTTGCACCGGGAGTCGCGTCCTTTGGGAAGGCAGCCATTAGTTGCATTGGCTATCTGGCTGTCCCCATCGCTAGAAAATATAAACCAGCGATGTCAACAATAATCTAGCATTCAACCACCAGACCCAAGGCTGCGCCACAGTATTTACCCTCAGCTGCTGTCCAAAAGCAAAGGTGACACGGGATATCGCAATTTTATGAGTAATCCCGACACTCTCTTTTCATGCCAGACCAAACCATAAGTAGAAGTAGAAAGATAGAGAGAGTGGGAACGAGTGCCAAGTGATGACAAGGACTTGCACTGATTACGGAGCGGAGCGTTACCGACTGTCCCAGCAATGGTAATAAAATTCTCACTTCTGTATAGATTTTTGCATTGTCGTTAGAGTAGATAATGTGTGGGAGGTAGGGGAGGAGTGGAGCGGGATGGAGAGAATGAGCGGGCTTCTGATCCGGGCTGCCCCTTGCATTGTTTGTCAGCGTCTGTCTGGCTTCGGATGTTGCGGATGTTGTTCTGAGTCATATTAAAAAGTAACGAGCAAAATATTATGAAGCCAGACAAAGGCATTTCCGGCACAGGGACGAGCCACAGCAAGAGCCAGAGCCAAAGCCAGAGCCAAAAACCAGAACCCCGAGCTACCAATATTGGATTCACACGTTGTTATGTAGGAGTAAGAATTGGGTGTGTATATTGGGTGTGCATGTGTCTGTGTCTGTGCCTGTGGTTGTACATCGCCGGCTATTGTTTGTTGTGCGTTGTTCGCTGGATGCCCCTTTTCATTTGCCCAGTGGCAGCTACATGATGTGCTACACAACAGTCAGCCGTTATATTATATTGTATTTTTAGACCAGACAAGTCTGCATTGCTGCATGTGCTCTGCTCACTATGTCTGCGAGTCAGGGTCCTGTCCATCCTGATGAGTTGTTGAGATAGCCTGCCCCGGCATCCCCCTCTCCGGTTGCGCTATTATTAATAACCATAACTCAAATCTATTGCCGCTTTACTGCTCATTGAACCCTGCTTCAGGATTCCTCAGTTTCTTTGAGTTTGCATTAAAAAGTGTTTCATTTAACCGCGAACCGGTAGAAAAACAGATTGGGGGAAATGAGCGTGTAGACTTGGTGTTGAAGTTTTTTACTTTGGATAATGGATAATGTATTCGTTCCTTCGTTTATCTTTTTATACCTTTAAAATTATTTGAACTTCTGTATTGGCATTACTGTGTCCTGCGAATGAGAATTTGAGTCAATAGTACACCAGTAGACCAATAATTATTTGTATAAATTTTTAAGAAAAAAGCGTTGTTTCTAACTTAAGATTAATGTTAACATGCCATATGTATCCAGAAATATTTGCTAGAACCCATTTGGCATTGGTAGAAATATTAATTATAACCAAACCAAACCCTTTTTTCGCACACTTTTCAGTTTTTTAGAATACTAATAAAAACTATACTTACTGCGGCCTTCTTTTGCCCTTATCTTCCAAGGTCGGGTCAGGCTTTTCACCAAGGTATTGGTGTGATTCCAACTTATTGTCTCCCATTCGCCTAACTATGCCGTTTAAAAGGACTTGCTTGATGAAATCGTTTGTTTCCTTGTCCTCTTCGTCAGCATGTCCCAAATATGCTCAATTGGACTGGGTGACTGGGTGGTCTTTGGCTTTCTGTAGTGGTACAGTCTTAGACCTTATATGTCAAATCATTTGGTCCACTATCTTGTGGAAGCAAGAGGGTTTTTTACATGTACTTATAAATATCCTTGTCCTCATCAGTCATGGCTTCTTTGAATTTTCGCCTTCGAGCACAAATATTGCATATTTAAAAAAATTAAACTATGACTGAGGAAAATGTGGTTACCAATGTGAAGAAAATAAGAGTGTGCAGATAATTCTGACTGTATATGCTTCCACATCTTACTAAAAGTAAGTAACTAATTATTCTTATTTTTTAACTGACAAATCCAGTCCAAACGTTCTGCAAAACTTCTGTCAAGTGTGCTTGCAGCGAAATTTGAGTTCCTTTTGCTCAGTTAGTCAACTGTCGTCATTTGGCTTATCATTCACGGCTTCAGCTTTGATATGCAGCTAACGGGAACTGGCTTTTGCGCCATGTTTTAATTGTGCTCATATCTCAGGCCTGCTCAAACCCCTTTTCCTGAGTGTTCAGCACAGCCAAACTTTGCACTTGCCCATTTGGCTGCATGTGTGCGAGTGTGTGTTTGCCTTAAACTTTTTGGGAGGTATGTACACACACACACACACACACACACACAGGCACAAATTGCTCAACAATCCATGTTGCCATTTTACAACACTTGAAATTTCTTTGGACATTTGCTTTTGGCTTAGACCCGGAATCATGTTGACTTTTACTTTAGCAAACGGCAGCTGAGCAGGCTACGGACGCGGCAGACGGGCAGCCAGGCAGCCGGGCAGACGGGCAGACGGGCAGACGGAGAGACGGACAGAGGGGACCGGTTCGTATAATTTCAATGTGCACTGTCGTAAATAGCGTAAGAAGAAGAATAAGAAGATATAGCAGCTCGAGAAGCAGTGGAAGCAGAAAAGATGCTGGCGTTGAGAAAACGATGAGTATTTTCTTAATTTTCTTGCGTTTCCTGCATTGCAAAGTTTTGCCAGCAAAGTGCGAGAGAGTTTTCTAGCTTTTCTAGCTGCTGCAGCTTTTCCGTTTGTCACGACAGACAAGACACCAACATTAAAGTATTATGCAAGCGTATTAATGCACTCAACGGAACAGAGCAAAAGAATTAGAAGTAGCATGGGGTTCACAGAGGGGCGGCCAAGTAACCAGCTAGCTAGCTAGCTAGCTAGTCAACTTTGGACACTTGGACACATGGACAGACTGGGATTTAGAGTCCGAGTCTTAGTTGTGAGCACTCGCACAGCGTGTGTCACACGGCCAAAGAAAAACAACTCGCAAAAAGCATCAAAAGTTTTTCTTAAGCAGGAAATAATATCTATGCTGCGAAGCTTTAGCAACTGTCACTTGCCATTGCATTGGAATCCCCAACTTTAAATTTACTTATACGTTAATTTGATAGCCAGAAATTAACTGAATCCGAACGCGAATCCGAATTGAAACCAAAAATCAATATCCTGGAGAGTGTCCAGTGCAACTCTTCTTGCTGCACTCTTCTGTTCTTTCAGCTGTCAAATTAAAGTCAACCACAAAGTGCCAAAATGGCACAGAACCGAATCCACATCCACAAATACATATTACATATATGTACAAATAAATATATACAAATACTATCAGCTGCATGCCGCCACTGATTCCCCAGTGTATTTCGCTTTGACACCGTAACTGATGATTCCCCGGCAAGGCTCTCGTTCTCCTTCCCTTCATCCCTGTCTGTCTGTGTGTGTATCTGCATTAAACGTTCGCACATTTACATGATGTATGATCAGAGTCCAGAGTTAACCCCACCCCAGCCATTAGCAACAGAGATGGCCACTTAATGACATTCAGGTTGCAAGTCGAGGGTGCGTCGCCTGCTGCCCTTAAAGTGTCTTCAAGTTCTTCTGTGCACACGCGAGCTCCAATCAGACAGCGCCTCTTACCTGGCGCTCAATCAAGTCGTGCTCAAACAATTGCAGCTGCGCCCTCCCCACATAATACCCCCCTCCTAACATACTTAAGAGCCGCGCACACACCACACACACAATAAAAACACATTGAGCAAACACTTACCACACGATATTCATACACAATTTACACATCTCCACAACATTTTCGTCCTGTTTCAACTGCGCCACAGTGGGTACAAATAGTTGCATAAAGTAAAGAAAATTAGTTTATTCTAACATTAATTTTTCAAATATTATTCACATGTTTCCAAGGACAATCACAATAGATATTTAAACTCAGTAAGTCCAACTAGCTTTTAGGTGTGTAAATAACGAAGTAAATAATATATAGTCAGCAATTAGCTAATATTATTTAGTTAAAATCTCAAATGAGACTATTTTAGAGCTTTCTTATAAGCACATTTACCAACGACTTTTAAATTATTATTCCGATTATTCCGAAACATGATGCATACCAGTGAAAACAGTCCATTCTGTTGATGGCAAACTCACTATCTTCATGCCCGTCTTCTGTGCCAAGTAATGTAAACGTAAAACCAAATGCACTAAGAGCATTTCAAGTGCGCCAGTGGAGAGTGTGGGTGTCGTGAGTTATTTGGGGATGCCCCCGCTGAATGACTGTTATGGTTATGTGGATAGCATGAGTATTCGTCAGGCAAAAACCGGGGGCTGCCTTTCAATCACTTAAATTTGCTATGGTGTATAAGGAGAACAGCACACACCCAAAACACTTGAGAGGTCCCCAGGTTATATGAATGAGTTCCATGCTTTGAATGTTTCGAGTGTGTGGATGCATGGGAGGTGGAAGTTTGAGTTTGTGCTTCATTGCTTCATTGCGCGACCTGTTTGAGTGAGTGTGTCATTTATTGTGTATTTATTTGACAAGCGCATGCGGTGCAGACGCTTTAGACAGAGACACGTGTGCCAAACACAGTGCGAAAACAAAGGGGAAGAGAAACGGGTGGCAGGGGTCAGACCCCGGTTTGGCAAAATGATTTCACCATGTTTAAATGGTAAATGATGCAACATGTTCTATATTATACTTGTGCAATTTTTCTTGGCAGACCTTTGAGCGTGTCAACTTTTGCTTAGTTTTATCTTCTTTATAATATTTTTGGTTGGTTCTCATCTGGTGTGTTCCTTCCGGCGTTCATCATTAGTTAATGTTGTAAGGGCGTCTCTGAAAAGCTTTACAAGTCCCTTGTTTGTATTTCTTTAAGTTTGATTTATGTCGCTGTCCGCTTACTCAGCTGTGTTAAGACTCGGCTCACATCTGCAAAACGAATTTAATACCCACAAAAATGTTTCCTTTTTTAGTTTTTGCCTTTTTTGTGGCGCACATGTGATTTTATTAAAAGCACAATAGGAATTAAAATAGAAATGTGATTTATTTTGTATAAAAACAAGTTTCGTCTCAGGGATGGGATCCACCCACTGTCCACTCAACATATTTTTACGACTGAAAAAACTGAAAGCTGAGAACAACACAATGTTTCATTCATTCATCAATCAGCGCGGCATTCCATGAAAAATGTCATCGAAAGAAGGCAAATAAAATTGTATACCTTTGAATGCACGGCTGTGCAATACCCTACAGAACTAAGATAGCTGAAATTTCAAACGGTCCGTCTAAGGAGTACCTTCAAAAGAGATTAGTGAATTTTCAAAATATTAATCGAATACTTTCTTCTTACTTTTCCTTTTACTTAGGGAATGTACGTCAAATTCATATGTCAAGTCAAACGAATACTCCTCTTAGAATACCATTGAGATGCTTGGCATGTAGGGCAACAAGAGGTATTTGATCTACACCCACTTCAGTGGCTTGCTGGGGACCTTTTTATTTTCGACCCGTGAAGATAGTCGAGTCACTTTTCAATGGCTGCCGCGTTGCTGAGTCCACAAGCAATCAATATTGATTGCATAATGAATGACAATCAATGCAGCGTTTGACACTTTCCACTTAAACACACACTCACACACACACCTCCATAACTGGTTCCCCAGGCAGAGGCAGCTACGAGGGACGCTTGCCAAATTAGTTTAAAGCAAACTACAAGCCACAAAAAAGGCATTCTAATAGCATTTAGTACCGAGCCATTTCTAAAAGTTCCATGCAAAATATCCGAGCGATGATTCAATTTACATTCTAAACGGACTGACAGCGGATGTTGATCCAATAACCTCCATTTCTTTACCACCTCCATTTCGTGCCATTTGCCTCCCCTCCGCTGTCTCGCTGCTGACCGTGTGCATGTCCTTTGAGTGTTTTTGGCTGCAGTCAACCCAGCTCAGACTGGTCAGTCATCCGCACAATGACCGCCAGTTGGATGCTGGTGCTGTTACAGTTGCCACTCGATTGCGCGTCTCCATCTCCAGCACTGCTTCCATCTTCATCTGTACTTGTTTGTTATTTTTTTTTGCTGCGCATATTTTTTTAGTTTCTTTTTCCACTGACAGCAGCCCCTTTTATTTCGCTGGCTTTCGACCATGTATTCGGTGCATTGTTTGCTTTGTTTTGTTGCATTTGGTTGTTATCATGCTGGCTGGCATTGCTCAATTTTAGCTGTTGCTACCTTTCGCTGCAACCTGCTGCCAATTCGTTAAATACCCCACACAAGAATAAATTAAAGTTAAGTTCATAGCTTCGTTAGATCTTAAAAATAGAGAGAGGCAGTCAACAAGCATTTCTTTCATTAGTATATATTCTTAATATAATATTTAAAGTTCCCTAAAAAATTAATTTACACCAAGTTTGTATTTTTATCTTGTGGACTAATTTATCGGATTAATAAATAAATAATGTTTTCTTTTTGGACTTTATACAAATTACGATTTGTAAAAAATTTCAGTCTTCAAACTTTTAAGGGGTACCCGAAATTCGTTCAATCGATAAACTTCGCCTACAACAGTTCCTTTTGTGCACATCACTCAATCGGTTCGTGTGTTTCTGATATTCTCTAAATTGAACATATTTCCGTTCCAATCGTAGCAGACTTTTTCTTCTGTTTTGCTTTTATCAGTTCCTTGCCAACGGAGATACTCTGTTAGGTGCATTTCCTGTTTGTTTCGGTTGGAGACTGAATATCCAGTCAGGTCTACTGAAGTGTTAACTTTAGTTTAAACAAATTTGTTAACCTGGCGACTATCAAACATAAATTAAAATGAAAACAAATAAAAATATGTATTTAATTTATGAAAAGCAGCTGGTAACAAATTCAAATTAATTGCGTGTGTTTTGCGCCATTATTTTTAAAATGTGATTGTTTTTACTGTGTGTATTTTTAAAAATTTTTACTGTTATTTATTGTAATTTTTGTAATCCCTAATTTCATTTTAATTTAAATCGTCGTGTGAAAAGAATAATTAGATCATATTCTAAGAAAATCGAAATAAGTTTTTGTTATAAGTAGACCTTTAATTTAGAATCTCATTTTAAACATTTCTTAGAAAAAATCGAACGAACATGTTAAAAACGACAGAAAGCAAAAGCGGTGCTTGATTAGAAATAAAAGTTGATTATTTCTCTCATATTTACATCGCTGGTTACTTTATTGCGTTTACTCACACTGAATTGAGAGCAAATTAGATTTTATGCCTATCACAGGAAAACAATAGCAAAACTGCAGTCCACATATTAAGTGAAGGTAGTTGCAGAAACTTCATTATGCTGGGATCAGCACTTTAATTTTTTCACAGCTCAGTATTTGTTTCAGTTGTGTTGGTGTTTTGTGTGTGCCTGGTTAAAGCACGTTACATAAATAAATATTTTAACAAGTGTTATTTTAATTGTGTGCAGTGCAGCGCAGACAGCAATTGAGTGTGTGTGTCTTGTTGTTGTTTTAGTTGTGGTTATTTATCTTTGTTTGCTTTACCTGTGTGTACAAATACATGTACGCATATACGCACATAAAGTGCAATTGCAGCTATGCGGCCCATTTGCATGTAAGAATGTCCATTCGCAATGGATACGTGTGGGCGCATAACTTTGTGGAATGTCGAGGGGTGAATTGTGTGCTTGTGAATGTGTTGCATATTCATGCGCAGATTTTTACTGGCTTTAGCCATTTTATCTGATTAACGCCTCACGCATAAGTCCCAGCTGCGCCCTTCAATCGAAACAGCGCTCCAATTTAATTTGCCAACGAGTCCCGGCAACGACAAAAGTTTTCAGTTTGTCACCTCCTCGGCAAGAGGAGTGGTGGATGGGCTTTTGTTTTTGCTTGGGCTGGCTTGGGCCTGAGCCTGGTGGTTGCATAAATCAATTCAATTTGTAATAAATTTCAAACTTTTCATTTTATATTAATTTTTATGCCAGCGCCCCTGTCGTTCTTCGTGTTCGTCCCCACGCAAGAAATCAATTTTATTATAATAAAATAAGTGCAAGAAAAGTTGAGGGTCCTTGGTTAGTTTATCGTGTGCGGCCCCAGCATATTAATTCTTCTTTTTTTTGCCTTTTTCACTTTGCTACCTCTATCCAAACCAGCCTCCTGACCAATACTCTCTCGTTCTCTCTCTCTCTCTCTCTCTCTCGCTTTCTGTCTCTCCTGTGAGGCATATACCCAATCGTCCTTTTGCCTGCTGCTGCCGCTGCTGCTGTCCATGTCCTGACTGCAGCTTAACAAATTGACTTTCTTCGGCGGCGAGTCGCCTTAGTTTTTTGTTGCACACTTACGTGCTGGAGCCGTAGCTGGTCTCCCTCCATTCTTTTGCTCTTTTTATTATGATTACGATTTGAGTTATTGCTGCAGGCAGTCGCAATATCAGCAGCAACAGAGCCCTGGGAATGGGATCCTTTTATGGGCTGTCTGGTCGCGTTGTCGTCACTTTGTCTGCGGCATCGTCGGCAGTCGCCGCCAACTCAGCACATAATTTCCAATGCCAACTATTTTTGGGCGTTTCTGACAAATTAATATGCATTGATTGTTGAACGGCAGTCTCAAAATGAATTGAATTGAGTAAGAAGTGGGTTATGCAAGGAGTCTAATCTTTGCAGAACAGCTTTGGGCATGGAAAGTAGAACGATTGGACTCCAACTCAATTATAGTCACATTTAAGGCATTGAAAAGACTGAGTTCAATGGCCCTCATGCGAAATATTAAATACCAATCTTGACATGACAATATTCAAATAAAATAGTATTTAAACTTCTATTAACCTTCGCCTGCGCAAACCACACTGTGAACAATTTTCTCAACAGGTATAATATACATAGATCCATTGGTTCTGCCTCGATACAAGTAATATCTGATTAAGCTTTAGCCTTTCACTTTGTCAACCTATTTTTCTTAACTGCATCTCACAGTGCTGTCCCTTTGGTCTGTCAGTTTTCAATGCAATGCAATCAATTTGTGTAAAATTTTTTTGTCATTTGTTAAATTGGAAATTTCCAGCTTCAGGTCATCATGTGCCATATGCCCGAATCGGCTTGAATTGAATATTTGACCTGCTCTAGTTTGAATGCTGGCAAATTCCTTTGCAAGTTTAAAATACTCTTTGTGCAGGTCTATAGGACTTTTGTGTGAATATACCTTTGCCAGCCAGAAATGCATTACATTTTTGTTGATAGACTCGCCGATGGCAAACTTAAAACATGCATAGAGTGCAGGTATTGTTGATTTTTAATTGCGCATCCTCATTGTGGGGCAAGCAAATTAAATAATTTATAGCCTACTTGCCACAGAGCTGACAGAGACGACTACAAAGCACAAAGCTCCAGATGCTATTAGGCTCAGAATCTCCACATCCTTCTCATGTGCTGCAAAAGAAAGCATTTTTTAACAGAATGTTGTTTGCCTGCCTGCTCTTTGTAGATGCTGCTCTTGTTTTGTCAAAAAGATCGCAAAAGACCCACACATTGCCAATTTGTGCACTTAGGCTCTGGGAGCAAAGAAGAAGTCAAGAAAACAGCTCGTATACATTAAAGAGCATGGTCAGCAAAGGAAATTACTTTAGGAACATTAAAGCTTAAGTACTTTTGAATATGCTAGAAGTATTTACTGAAGTATAACATTAGTTGGGTTCTCTGCATATTATTTAAATCAAGAAGGAAGGATTCTAGACCATAAGATATTTTGCAGCCGTGGATATGTATATTTTTCACTCTTGCAGCGTAGAACATTTTCTGCCTGAATGACATAGTTATGCAAAAGTGCTTAACAGGCAGCATAGGCATCAATCGCCAATTATATTTAATGTTATCGATATCATCCTCTGTTTACCAAATACAAATCGATTACGGGTAGCAATATAAGCTACGGTACACGATAGAGTTTTGTGATTGGGACTGAATAGATGTCGCCTTTATGTTGAAAGTTTATCCAGATCGGCTATTTAATATGCGAGAGCAACTATTTTTTTGTTAACAATATTTTGTTACCATATTTTTAGCTGCACTTAAATAAATAATATGTGTATCGCACACACAAAAATTTCAAGTCAATTGATTTGAATTTAAAAAATGTTACTTTAAAACCAGAAATAAAAAAAAAAACAGATAGATACAAGTTGTTTTTTTTTTATCTGACATAAATAAGTAGCATTATTACTGTATTTGCCAGTTGCAATGCAAGAATTCTTATTTATTCATTTATTTCTTAGCTCGATATTAATTTCGTTTGTTGACAGTTTGCCGACACTAGAAAGTTTCTACAATTTCCTCGCCTCCTCGTATGTTCTTAACAGCGTTCTCCATTACGTGGCGTATGAATTTAATTGCGTATACGTCGCGACTAAACGATGGACAGACAATTGGTTTATGACTCCACGCAGATGTGCAGTGACGCACACACCTGAACACCGACGACACGGTCGGTTTTATTGAAGTGTAACTCTTGACTGGCCATTATGATCGTCTGCCGTTTGCCTGATGCTGCTGCTACTGCTTCTCCTTCGCCTGACACCAGCAATGGCAGTCAAAGTGTTTATAGCGATGACCCTCTTAGGTCTGGCAATGCCGCCATCAGTACCTGCCAGCAGCTGCTGCTGACTGCAGTGAAAGCTGGGCACTTGGACGCGTCTTAGACTCATCATCAATGTCAAGTGGAGGCCATTGCAGGCAGCGCCGGATGCGGCTTTTGTTATTATTGTCGCTTGTTGTCGTCAGTTCGTCGTCGTCTTTTTGGGAGCTGCAAGTTGTGGCTTTTATGGTGCACTTTCGACGCAATTGGCTTTAGTGCTTCTTTCTCTCACTCACTTGCTTTGTATGTCACCGTGGACAGGCAAGACAATTAATTAAATGTTGCGAGAGGTGCAGACAGCGATGATGCAGCAGATGCCAGTTATCTGAGGAAGATTATGCCTCAGTTACTTCTAGCTTGGGAACTTAACTTCTTTCCTTTTGCGTATGAGATTACATTAAGAAAAGTAATGGAGATGTCTTCATTAAGATGAGATTTTTTTTATAGGCAATGAAATCTCCTCACTGCGATACAACGGAAATAATTTTCCGACGTGGCTTTATCTGTGGGCCTGAAGGATTTTGTAGTCGTTGCTTCAAACCAGAAACTGCACAAGGGAGTAAGAATACTTTCAACCTTCTCATGAGGCCTTGCAAACGACCAGACTTCAGAACTAGTTTTTCCATAACATTCTGTAGTTATCAAAGTGATAAGATGGACGATAAAAACTAAGGGGAAAATTTTAAGCGACGCTAATCGAGCCATAATAAAATATATCAATTTGTAACTGTCTTAAACAACTATTAGAAAAAAGAATAACTTCAAAAAACCTTTTGACAACTCTTTTCAATAATATAACTATTAACCGATTCCATTGATTTTATCACGGGTTAGGTATAACATATATGCTATCAATGAAAATAATGTCGTTAAATTAAATGTTTAGCTGTTGGTAATATATTGGCAATGTTGTATTCCTTTGGTATGAACTTGTATGATTAAACTCAAACTGTGCTTATACTGCAAATACAAGTTTTAAATTTTTATGGCAGCATCTTATTTGTTGCACGCAGATACTTTTGAAAACAGCATGTAACGAACACTTACAGAGTCTTCTATTCGGACGGTTTTGCTAAGGGAAATTTGGAGTGGGTCTTGTGCGGTGTTACAATAATAATGTCGTAGACAGAGAAGGACTTAAGACAAAAATCGGAGCAGAAAAAATAGACACCGACTGATATGCATTATATCTTATCTAAAATTGTAGAACTATATCCATCCAACCCTGTAGAAATCAACCATAATTTTATATCATATCCTAAACAAGCCTAAGGTGCTGTTAACCTAAGGTGCCTTTTTATGAAAACAACTTAATTCGTAATGAATTCGTTATAATATAATTCAAAGTACTCAAAATCCTTAAGCACAATTCATGTCAATAGTATTTCAGATGATTCAAATTAAACAAAACTCTTTCTAATATTAAATTTAATCTTCTTATAAAAGCCAATATAAATTCTTGGGCGGTTTATTGTATTGCATCTGATGACGCAATCCCATGCCGATTGTATTGAAGTATTGAATTTAATATGAATTTAGCCTAAATTTCACGTAAAATGACGAGGACGATAAAGCTCGTTGGGCTGTCGATCCATTTGTGACTCAAGGAAAGACTTCAATTTAGGTGCCGAGGGGCTTTGTCGTCGATCACCTTTACGCATTCAGGCTAAGTTGCGTTGAGCAACTCACAACGCAAAAAGGGGTCAACGTCCTTTCTACTACTTGTCTACCGAACAACTTTATTTTCTTCACAATTCATTTTCAAAGGTACAAAAAGCTACGTTTGAATTTTTAAATATAACTATAAGTTGACAAGATCGATCAGTTCAGTTTGGCAAAGATTGATGGAGCAGTCGAACATATTATTTTACATTAAAATTTGTATATATGCAACTAATTAGTTAGTCGAATAATAATTGTATTCATTTCTGCCATAAGCCATTTCACACTCATATTAAACAACAATTTCAATGCCATATTGTTGTACAAAAACGCCCCGAAGACTAAATTAATAATCTTTCACTAGCCATTAAATCAAATAAATGTTCAGCTCATAAGTATGTAAGTCAACTTTGAATTAAAAAACTTCATCAACTTAATATCTTTTTTAGCTGACAGCAATCAACATCCGTTACATTAATTTCATGTTGCCGCACTGCTAACAATATTAAAATCTTTATCAAATCGAAATTAAAAACCAGTTTGAATTGCTTCCTTGCGACCCCACCGACAACCATACCCCACCCACAACTAGACTACAGTTATTCTGTTGCAAATCTACATCCTCTTGGTCTGGCCATAAAACTTTAAATAAATATGCAGCGTGTGCTGCCGTTTGCCATGGTGAAGCGGATGTAGTCTTCCAGTGCTGTCTGCTCCGTAACCGATAACATCATTATTGATGAAGACGTGGGTGGCCGGAGCAGGCGGGGGATTGTGTCAGGACAGAAGTCACTGCTGGCAAATGGCAAAAAGGCAGCAAAGCGTGCGCCGCACGAACAGATTGCAGGAATGTGCCTCAGCTGCCACAACCACACGGCTACGGCTCGCACTTCCGACTGGGGCA
Source organism: Drosophila picticornis (assembly GCA_035043845.1). Lineage (NCBI taxonomy): Eukaryota > Metazoa > Arthropoda > Insecta > Diptera > Drosophilidae > Drosophila > Drosophila picticornis. The sequence goes on along the minus strand of JAWNMR010000122.1, from coordinate 23,193,530 downwards.
TTGGGTAGAATACGGCTGGGACTCTGGCATTGGCACTTGGGGTGCATAGGATGTTTAGGCTGGGGTGTTGGCTGGGTGTCGTCCGCTCGTTTAGAGATTGGAAATCGTAGACATCGTCGACGTAGCAGTCGTTGTCGTAATAACTGTAATTGATTTTTGATTTGTGATTTAATTTAACAAAGTTAAATGAATTGAAGTGAGGAGACGATGCCGTGGATTTCTGCTGCAACAGAGTGAGTTGGTGCAGGAGTAAGCTGGGCTTAGCTTATGTCTTTCTCCTTGCTCATCAGAGTATTTGTCAGAGCTTTAAAGCCGACGGTGTGTTGATAGAAAACAAATAAATTACATTTCTTACAACCTACTTGCAAATCATATCTTCGATTAAGCTAAAAGCTGATCACCTTCCAAGTATCGATTGCTATCTGTCTAGACTTGGTATGTTATATTAAGCAATGTTAATAAATATTTTCTTTCTATATTTCTTTATTTATTTATTTATTTAATGAGGACTTAAACAGTCCACATTAAGTAATATAAATTAAAAGGGATGAACTAAATTACAAGCATTAAAATGAAAAAAGAAATATAAATAAAATAAAATAAGGAAGATGACAAATATATCTGGGGATATGACATGGTGCTAATTGTTATTGTTAATTAATATAAAAGAACTAATCTTACGATACATAGTGAAATTGTAACTGTTAACGGACATGACTTTCAAGGCTGTCCCGTTGATATTAATAAAGTTATTTCGGTCTTTAAATTTAATCTTATACAAACGGCTCTCTAAGCTTCTGAAGTTCACTTTTTCGAACCTGAGGTGATTGCTTTCCAAGACATCTTGGCCCATAATAAACATATTTCAAATAATTCGTTAGAGACCATCAACATTCAAAAGCTTAGTTTCCGCTTAATAAATAAGTAATTTATATTTATAAATTTGAATTCAATTTTTATTTATCTGCTGAAGTGGATTCAAATCGTTCAAATGACGAATGGAGCCATACTTTGTAGTTATAATATGTGATTGTTTGCCTTATCAATGTATTTAGCTTTTTAATCAAAATGTATCTGTGTACTGAAATCCAATTGTAATGTTTTCTTTCATTATTTTGAATCGTAATGCAAGTCTACCCTAACATAGCCACAAGTATCACAGTATTCGAAGTCTTGTTAAACATTTGCTTTCTTCACAATAAGACTCAATCCTTTTTTCTCAAATATGTATTTCCCATTACTTCTTTTGTGCTTTATGTAATTTCTTTGGCGTTGGGTCCACGCTCTCAATTCAGATGAATGGAAGTAATGTTTTTGACCAAACCCATTTGTTGTTCGCAGTTGCTTTTCAGACCTGGCCCTTCGTTTGCTTTGTCATTGCACGGGAAATTAATTCCCATTTATGTAGCTACACATTTTTGGTGGTTGCAAATTTCATTAGGCAACGGAAAAGCCCGCCAGGAGTCCAGGCAGTGCTCCAAAATTTGCCCAATTCAACTTCATTTGTGAGCAAACAGCAAACAGCTAACAGCTGAACTGAAACTCCACAGTACAATAACAACAACGAGCGCAACTCTTGACTTGATTTTATGAGTTTTGGGCCAACTAGAAATGACTGCAATAACAGTAAAGCAACCCCAGGCTCACAGATGAACCCCAGTCGCAACAGTCGTAACTGTGCAACCCTCTAGCCAATCATATTGAAAACTTTTGGCTATGCCACAATTCCACCATCTACCCATAACCCCATTCTATCAACCCATACACCTCCCCCCCCCCCTGCCACACACATACACCACTCATAGTGTGTGTTTCTGACTAATTCTACATTTTAATTGATGCTCGTTTTGTTTTATGAGAATCCCGGCTAGAAGCTACAGGCCATCAGACACTCGACTCAACTCGGCTGCTCGCCCCAATTGTGCCTCAACTGCATTGTCATTTGCATAACTTCCCGGCATTTGCCTGTGCCACAAGCAGTTTATGGGCCACTGGGCTGTGGTTTACTTTTCCACGCCATCAAATCGCAGCCACCTAACCAATGACTGGCATAATTCACACGCCAATGACTTTGAAATCAGCGTAATACATGTACTCATATAACGCACACACACACATTTACGTATGTGTGTATGTGTGTGTGCATGTTTATATTTATAGCAATATGCATTGTGCGTTATATGGCACATCTTGGAAATCTTATCGGGTATAGCACAGCTCATGTAACGTGGAAATCGCTCGAATATTGAAATTGGCAATTTTGATATTCATTAAATGCGTCGTTCCGACCCGCTTCCATTCCCGCACTGTGGCAGCATCATCTGTGCATGGGAGCGTGCTTATCCTGGCATCAGCTTTCGCACAGAGCACCAATCAAGTTCCATAAGCATCAACGTCGCTAAGCAGCGAAATCAAAAGGGCCCGGACTAAGTCTAATGTTGAGTTGTTGGCCAGGGAGTTGGGTTTGGGTTTGGGTTTGGGTTTGGGTTGGGCTTGGGTTGGGCTTGGGTTGGATTGAGCTTGGGCTTGGGCGCCGAGTATCTCATTTCCGATAACCGCAAAAGAATTTCGCACGCTCTTCTACATATTTAATTTGTTATCGGCGTACTTAAAATTGCGATTCATTATGAAGCGTTCCGTTTGATTTAAAGCTTTAAGACGTCTCCCCTTCAAATATAAATACAGACATGCATACTTATTGGGGCGTTATCCACCCCACCGCTAGCTGTGTAAATTTCATCAAAATAAATACAATTTATAGCGTAATAAGCCAATTTATGCGCCATGTTAATTTTTCTAGCTAAGAAACGCACAATTTGCATAAATTTACGCTTTTGCGATGGGAATTGGTAGGGCACATGTTACTGAACATGAGTGTGTGGCAAATGTTAAATGTATAAATGGCAAATAAATAATATTTGATTGCCCCATCCCAAACAGTACATAACTTAGACCGGCTGAGTTATTGTTTAACTTGCCCCTACGAATTGCAAAGTACACACAGCTCCCAAGACTCAGCCCAATCCTGCGAAGAATCTTGGCAGTGCTAGATTTAATGGCCCAACATAAACCAATCAACCAAGAAATGTAAAAATATGAGCTTCAACGACGCTCAATATGCATGCAAAGCCTTACATTATTGTACATTATAATAAAAAATCAGAGAGAACAATATTAAACTTAATCCTTTCTGTTTTAATTTTTCAATTTAAATATTTGGGAATATTCAAACAGTATACATAAATTAAGATTTTGCTTGTTCGAAAATAATAAAACTAAATAATCTTAATCCTTTAACAAATATTGTTATCATGATAATAATTATAACGCATTGAAGAAAACGTCATAAGCCCATAAATATATACATTCTTAATCAGCATCACCAGCAGACTCTATATACCCATATATGACTTGCATTTTCTTTTCACTAATATGAAATATCTTTACAAATATAACAACATTATAATTGGTACCAAAGTTGGCTAACCTTAATTTTTTTGCCCACTTTTAGTATAGAATGTCGTGCTGCTCAATTTGTGAACTGCAATTATACAAGGTACTTTTTCTTGTTGAAACAATCGTAGATACTGTCGATCGAAGTAATTAAAACAGTGAGATAACAAATGTCTCAAACAGCCAAAAAGAACAAAACGAAAAGCAAACAATTTAAGCTTACCAATCCCAAACGAGCAGACCGAAGAAAATACTCCACAAGAGAAATGACAACAAAAAAATCAGCTTTGACAAATTTGTATGTGGAAAAAAAATAAATAAAGGGAAGACAAAGCGAATTAAAAAAGAGAAAAATGTGACACAGGACGTATGAGCAACATTTTTAATTTCTGAACATTGTTGCCGTAATTGGTGTGGCAGTTTAACTGACGAACAGAGAAAAGTGGAGAAGTAAAAGTGTAAAAATGTGTGGTAGATAGATAGAGAGAGAGAGAGACAGAGAGGGAGAGAGAGAGAGAGAGAGAGAGAGGAAGCTTTCAACAGCGCTTTTGTTTCCATCCAGCAAATGGACATTTAAATCATTTGTTTACATGGTTGTTGTCTGTTAAGTCAATTTAATTTGTGATCAAACTGATTTTATCACAGTTGGATTATTTGATGTTCACTGAGTGCCTCTAAAGTAAAAACTCACTACGTTGGCACTGTCAGAATCCTTCTAGTTCTGTTGGCACTGTATACTCTCATTGGAGTATCACCTTTCATATAACTTTAGTTTTCCAGAAAGTCGTCTTCACTTAAATCGTGTTAACCTTTGATTATATCGCTTCCTGGTCGCTTTCTTTAGCATTGTGCTCTTAAATTTCGCTTATGGAGCAATGTACTAGCCTGGCCCAAGTGATAAATTGTGTACTGGACACAGTGCTGCACTAGGCTCTAAGTGAAAAATAAAAAAAATTGCGTTTACAAAAGATAAACAACACAATGGGCGAGAGTGCAAGGCGCGCAGTTGTGTCGGTGTCAGAGGGGGTTGGGTGGTAGCATAAAGTAAAACTGTATTTAATTAACCGACATTGCAATTACAAATTCTGTGCAGCGCGGCGCACTGAACCAGTGCCATGTCCATGGCCTGGACTACACTCCTCAGCCCGGCTGCCTCCTGACCAAAAGGCAACATCAGAATCAGCAGCTGTTCGGCATACTAAAAAGGACTCAAAGCCCAAGCGACGAGCTCTGCACAGCACGGCAGCAAAACAATTTCATTTTGTCCACCACCACAGCCAGCAGGACGAGCTCTGCCTGCAGAGACGTGGTCAGCAGGGATGTTGCTACAGCTACAGTTACAGTTAGCCAGCGGAGTCAGGCCAGGAGTGTACACAATGCAGCAGTTTTGAGGCATGCAAACAAAAGCTCAAAAGCGCAGTGGAAACTGCAGTGGAGCCTTGGCTTGCCTTTGCCTTTTGTTTATAGCTTCGACAATTTACACCTTCAAGAAGTGAAGCTTCTTTTATCTTTTCTTAACTTTGTCCTGGCTGGAAAAAAATTAACAGTAGCAAAGTTATCTCCTCACTGCCAGCCTGTAGCCCCACCAGCCGAAGCTCGTTATCAGTTTTGTGTACAGTCCTCGGCAGCAGTCAGGCGTCCCTTCACAGCACTCCCCTGCCACTCTTAAAAATGTTAAAAGAAAGTTGTGAATAACTCAAAGTCTTAATGAATTATGGCTTCGCGCTGTCATTCCCATTCCCACTGCCATTGCCACTGCCACTGTCGTTTCTTTTGATTTTGCTTTTGGGCTCTGTTGTCTGTTGAATCGTCTACATTTGCAAGTTGCCAAAGTTGAAATGAGTTCGAAGTTCACTCATTCCAGAAGTTATGGCTGATTTGTGTGAGTGATAATAGTGATTATGACTATTATGAAGGCGAATCGATGTTCATCCAGATTTAAATTATTTTATTTTTTATCTTTTGTTGATTGATTTGCCTTCCTGCTCATTGCTATCCAGTTTCATTTGTAGTTTACTCATGTACCTCTCCCAGATAGCTCACTCCAACCTTCTACGACTGGGACTCGTTCTGTTGTTTCTAACTGTAATTCATTCATATAAGTAAATTATAAATTACCCCCTAGTAAAAATATATATTCCAATCCGAAAACCAGTTCCAGTTATTGATTGATTGATTATTGATATATTTAAATAAGAATTTTGCTATTTAACTGTTGTACTCCTGCCTTCAGGATAATGTCAAAAAATTATTTTATCTCTAATTTTTGGTTTTAAGTTTTGTTTCTATTCAAATCATTTTTAACATTGCTGATCGATTGGTGTTGATCTATAAAATGATTTTGCTTCTTTCAATCCTTCATCTAATAACGATTAAAGTTTCAATTTATTAAGCTTATTGTTATCATTATTGTTATTGCGATGAAGTCAGCAACAAACGAAGAATATACACAAGTCGTGCTCGAAGCACTGTTTAACAACTGAGCTGCCCCAAGTGAAGATTACATGCATTGCATATATGTACATATCTATAAAATGAGAACAACGGCAAACTTATAGAAACTTAGTAGTACACATCGAACCGGAGGGGAACAACAATCCTCTATAAATCAAATTCCAAAGCATAAAATCTAAACAACTAAAATGAATGTTGCCAGCCAGCAAGAGAACAAGGACAACAAACAAATAATTTCATGTCATACACTGATGAAAGTTTTGTACTTTTGTGGTCCCCTTTCCCTCTCTCATCACTCTCTCACTCTCTCTCTCACTCACTCTCTCCTTCTCCTTCTCTCTCTCACAATGTGCACTGCAGAAAATTAAGCAATTTAATTTAATAGATACAAAGCATCAGCATCAGGAGCGACTGGCAGTGTAAGTGGAATTGTGCACTGTGCGAAATTACATCCATAAACTGGGTGAAACATTCTTGTACTTTCGTATGTAGCCAGCCTTTAGTTTTGCCTCATGCCCAGCTCCAGAATAATAACTCAGCACATATTTAAATGCACAAGTCTCTGCTTCTTGTGCCCCCTCCTTTCATTCGTGGCAACACCCCAATGACCAATGCACTTGGAGCCAGTTGCTGCAACTACCGCTTGCCCTGGCTGTCCAGCAAATGAAAATTTAGTGTGCATGTTCCTGCTGCCAGAAGCAGTGCCATAGTTCCAGTTCCACTTCCACAGCTCTCCATAAAGCCACCCCCCAACTCTCCTCCCCGGCCCATGTGAAATATGTTTGTGGCAGTTGTCGTTGTGTAAAAGTTGTTGCTGCAGAACTGCGTCGCATCGAAAGCTAAATCAAAATTTCTATGAGCCGCAACTACTGCCACCAGCAGTGGCAGCAGCAGCAATAGCGGCAACTGCAGCAACAGCAGCAGCAGCAGTTAAAGATGATTTCTATCTGAGTCTGCTAAGCAACTAATTTCAGCTTAACCCACTTTTCCAAAGCAATTACCGTTTCTGACCCTCAGTGGCCATCGCTCTGATTTATGGCATTACGTAGTACAACAAATGCAGGCTGACAACGGATTGCGGATTGTGTTTTTACTGCCATTGAAAAGGACTGAAAGATTCAAAATCGCCATTTAATGTAAGTGAAGATAAATTATTACAGCAAGAGCAACAGCAACAACAGCAATAAGACCAACACCAACAACGACAAAGACAACGATGACAACGACAGTTGTGAGGGGAGCGGCTGCTGTCAACAAACCGGAGATCAGGCAACATCCGTTGCATAAACGGATGTCCGGTTTGTTCGCACGTTCACGCTGTGCTGCCATTGAGAAAAACAGTTTCATGTTCACCCTGCCCTCCCCCCTCGACTCGGCATAAAATTGAACAGAGTCTAGGCCTAAAGTACGCCTCTGTAAGGAAAGTCGTGTTTTCTTTCGTGACACGACCACACTCCAAATACAAAAAGTCGACCTCAATTAATATAAATACAATATTTAAGTATATTTTATATTCAGCAATATGTGTGTATTTAAATATTGAAGTACTTTTCTGTGTCACTCTTCGATTTTTAGTATTCACTTGAATCTTGTCATTGTTGATAATGCTTAACAAGAAGGTGCTCTGCATTTTAGCGAATATCTTCAAAATATTCTTGTAAGTCAACAATAATTTACCAATTTTAATGAATGTGTGTCAGATGAGAACATCTGTCAAGACCGAAATGTCAACTCTTATCAATGTAATTTTTCCAAAGTAAATCTTTGCTTTGTTGTTTGTTGGCTCAGCGTGTATTTCGTATGAGATTTGCAATTGAATTGATATGTTAATAGATATACTTGACTACAGCTTGATTTGTCTCCGGCATCTGCTCGATTTCTTAGCTTGAAGCTGTCACTCTGTTAGGATTGGCACCTGCACAGCTGTTTTGTTCAATTTGCGTGCAATGTATTTGTCCAAGGATTGTTGGCATTCATTTAAGCTGACTGCCGTCAGCTTGCGACACCGTCGCCCTCAACACTTGAATCTTTGGGCACAATTGCGATGCAGGTTGGAGGCGAATTTGATTTTATTTCACAGACAACAGACAACAGACAGACAGGCAGATATACAGATTGACACCGTGCTGAAATATTACGCGAACTTAGCATTTCAATAGAAAATCGAATATTTCAAGTGGCTGGTAATGACATTTTCTCAAGTGCGAGTAGCAAGCAGTTCTCCAAGAATCCAGCGGGTAAACCGACACCATTCGCAGTCATTCTGTCATTCATTCACTCGTCGCATTTCTGAGGTAACCACGCGAGTTTTTGTGGTGGGTGGAGCTGGAGCGATAATTGAAGCTGCCATCTGATTTATTAACTCAATTATGGCCCAGGAAACCAACCCCAACATCCATCCAGCACAAGGGGAGTGTTATTCTGTTTACGCCTGTTAATGCAGAGAAAAATTGATGCAAATTTACGAATCGCCTTGCAAAAAATTCCTCTTCAATTCTGTGCATAATTCGATTCGCAAAAAAAATCAGATTAATCGAAATATATTCAATGAAAACGGGCAGAAGGATGTGGGAAAAGGTGCAAACGGAATGTGGTGGTGAGAAAATGTTTCTTGTAGTGTTTAATAAATGTATTATGTATTTGAACATAATATGGCATGCTGGGGAGTGTATGTATTTAAATCAATAGAAATAAACTCGAAGAAGTAGTCTGAAGCATACGTTATTTACAAGGTCTGCTCCTCATTTTGCCATCATCAACTGCTAAGCCCTCAAATTAGCTGAGGAGTTCCAGCAGTCATTTAAAGACTTTGTCTTGGCTTAACTGTACATTTGCTTATAATTTATGAGCTCAGTTCCATTGGCAAATATTGCCATCCGTTTCCTTTTTGTGATGTAGTTCGACTCCATTAGACAACTACGAAATAGGCTTTCAGCCGGGACCCAAACTCTTCGGCTATCTTTGCGCTTTGCTAATTATTTCTTAATGTCGCCTGTCAGTGAAAGGCCTGCCATTTCCGTTTCCGCTGTAACTGAAACTGAAACTGAATCTGTCAATGGAATGTGGTGGCATCATCAATCTGAATCAGTATACAATGGCGCTGCTTATTACGAGTATTTGAACTTATTAAGAGAGATGGTCTTTTAACTGTCGCTAACAGCCACACTCGACATTCTCTTCAAGCACTCATCATTAGCAGCCGTAACTACGCACATTTAAATTTACAGAAAGCACAGCAGCTGGCCTTACAACTAACTAATTACAACCAAGTACAACGAGTGCTACACAAGTGGGTCCCAACAGTTGCCACTCGGTGTCGAATTACGAATAATTATATGGGAAGGCATGACACAGTTGCAACTGGGCACATGCTGCGTGTTGTTGCACCTGGCCGTTAACTGTTCTAGGTGTAAACTGGCCCAATTGGTTGCATGTGTTGCTCTTGCTGTTTTTGCCATTTGTGGTCTTGCTGACCTCGTCATGAGCCCGGCTGCTGCTGCCACTGCAGCTTGCGATAATGATGATTGTTGTCGTTGTCGTTGTCGCGGTCGACTAACCCAACTGTCTGCCCATAATGGGGAAGGTCGTAGAACTCATCGCCACACATATCAGAAGTGCAATTATAAAAGCTATGCAGCACCAGTTAAATTTTATTGGCTTATTTAAATTGGCTGCTTGCTGATCTGCTTTTAATTTTTGGGTCAGGCGAACTTCGAAATAGCGAGCTTAAATAATACATATATGAATTAAATATATGTTTTGTACCAGTCTGATAGAATTGCAAATGAGCACAGTTTCCTTAAAATTAAAAGGTCCTTGGCACATACTAAAACTGAAATCGTCATCCAACCAAAGAGAATTATGGAATATGGTCATAATCGCATTTACTTCAAAAATTTGACAGTATCATGATATTTATATTTATAAGCTGAACATGCATATATATATGTAGATATATATATATACATACACATGTACGATATGCCATGGAAAATTGGGCAAGCCAAGTAAAATGGCCACAGAAAAGGGGGAAAAAATGAGTAGACTTGGCCCAATAAAAATGAAAAAGCTATCCTTAGACTAGAGTAAAGATTGAAGTCTATATAGGGTTTTACAAGTCATTCAGATGAGCAGCGACTAACCAATTAAGGAGAGCAGCACCAAACAAGGCATCCAGAATATCCATGATTATAGTATAAATAAAAGAGTGCTTGTATGTAAATTGTCCTACCTGCTAGGATAATGATTTCATAGCAATATTTTTAAGTAAACTCCATTTGGCATTGCTCTTCATAGCGTCAGGTATAAGTTAATATTTCATTGGAAACGTGGTCGTACATTTTAAAAGATTATTTAATAATCTATTCTATTCTGTGAATTGAGTGTAGTGCTTAGACGTAGTTGGAAATACCTCTTAAATCAATCGGTGAAATTAATAAAAAAAAACTGCCTCAAAGAACTATCACTTATCAGGGGCTCCCAACAGATGAGCTCAGCTCTGCTGCCCAGTTTGAATTTAAATGCTAATATCAGAAATCCAACAACTGTCTTAGTTCTGCTTCTGATGAGCACTAAAAATGCAGAGCATCTGTGTGAATTGAAATCGTGAAGACTTAAACGCAAAACTACTCTAGAAATGCAGTTAAGCAATCGTATTCACAACTTCCTTGAATTTGCAGGATCCTTCGCGAGTTTAATGTCCTGTTCAAGTCATTTGCACCATTTGCATTGTTTCCATACGTGTGTGCTTGTGGGTGTGTGTGTGCGTGGGCCGTAATGCTGACAACGTTCTCGCTCTGTGGCCATTGTCTGCCACTATGGCAACTATTGTGGTTGCCTTTGTTTCTGTGCATCGCGCGCTGTCGTCTAATAAAAGCGCCTCATAATGTGGGTCATTGTACCGCCATATGGCACTGCATTTGTCACTGATAATAAGAACCACATCAAGAACAGCAAGTTAGAGTGCTTCCGTCGAGAGAGCTCGACTAAAAAATACCCTGTGCCGAACGCTCTACTAATCATAGACTGTGCAAGTAGATTCTCACTATAAATATAAATTATACAAATGTTGGGGCTTTCGATAAATCAAATTAATTTGATTTGGGGCTTGCATACGATACTTCAAGCTCTAGTTTGACTCGGCTGATTATTCTGATCAAGACTGGATATACCTGTACTGCACATGAAATAGTAATAAGCGAGTGTCTAAAGCGTCTAATTGCAAACACAGTCGCCGGCAACAGTCGCAGTTGTTGCAAGGATGTATAAGGGCGTCCAGCCAATTAAGCAACTGCGGCACAATGCCTTCAAATTTTCATTTCGCATTGATGCATTCCCAAATAATATTAATACTGTCGGAAGCTTGATTCGCAAAGCGAATTAAGCCAGAAAGCACACAATCTAAATTAAAGCAGTTTTAAAGTTATCTTTTGTGATTTCGAAGAAATTAAATGCGCATTGCAAGTACAGCTTCTGAGAACTTTGATGACATATAACTTAGAATTACTAACACAACATCTTTGCATAATATACTTTTATTAAATTACATGTACATTTACATATACATACACCTATATATATTGTGAATTGTTTAGTAACATGAAAATTATGTGAACAATTCTTCTCATCTCTCTAATAATATACATGTATGTACAACAGTGCTTCTGGTGTTACAGCAGAAAGCCAACCACTCAACAAAATTTGAGAAAATCTGATGGAAATACTATATTAAAGAACACGAGAAGTTGAATTCGTATGCAGATGCACAATAATAGCATTAATAATTTGACCGAACTTGATGCTTTAAAAGTGAAGTTGAGACCATCGCTATTGAAATGGATTGATGTTAATGATCTTACCACTGGCGATGAGGCATCATTATTAAATTTGTGCTCGGCCAGCCAGACAATTACTAGAGTCAGGAGCACTGTGTACATTTACGCGGAAGCCACTTATTTCTGATGAATGATCTACCATGCGAATAATCGAATCATTTTATTCGTGAGACATTAAATGTGTAATAACAAAAACTTTTAACGAGACTGGCATTCATTTAAATTGTAAGCTTGTGCTATTCATTTAAATTTGATAGATGTGTGTAAGATGATTCACAATCTAAGATATACTTTAATATATTTTATTTTATTGGTTAATTTTCTGTCTTTACGGCCCTATTTATTTATTATAGCCTTAACACATTGAAAATTGATCAAAAGGTCATAATGATTTTATGCAAATGTATGTTACGAGCAGAGAGAAGCATCAACCCTTAAACATATATTTTCTTTAACAAATCAGCAGCCTCTGTATGAACAGACTTTAGACTTGAGGTTCTCGTATACGAAGCGCATATAAAGTTTGCTTAATTTGATGGATAAGTGCCTTAGTTTCTCGAATATCGATACATTTCGATTTCCGATAGCAATAAAAGACACAATTTTAAAGCGCATGTGTGAGAAAGGGATGGCATGATGAGCGAAGTGGGCATAAATATGTTCGTATTCATATATGTTTATTTATCGCAAGTCGGTAATTTCAGTCTGGGCCTGTGAATAAATACTTATGTATGTATAATTTAGTTTTTTTTACTCTTCAGTGCGTGTGCGGACATAAGAAAAGAGTGGACTTGCAGAACTGCTCTCATCAGGGCTTGCAACGCTTTTAAAGGTAAATCGGCAAGAAACTATAATATAATTAACAAGAGGATTCAGCGAAGGTTCAGAGTTATTTTACCTCGATTAAAATTAAAGTGAAAAAGCTGTTGAGCTATGTTCATTCTCAATCAAAAGATTATGTCTTCAAGCTTGTGGAAAATGGGGGAATCTATCAATGATGTGAAATACGCTTTAAATATACGAGAACTGCTTTCAGTCTCTAGCTGATATAGTCTCCAGCTTATATAGTCTGAGCAGTTGATACTGATCATATATATTATTAAGGGGTCTTTAGGCTGTCATATTATATAAATGGGAGCTCTTAAAAGTATGCAATTGTTTTAAAATTGAAAATGAATGTGCGATTTTCCGACAGGTGGCGCCATGTAAAAACACCAATGCGTTTGTAGTAGATTTAACTCCTTATTATGCAGAGCTCTACCTTTTCAATTCATTTCCTTATAAAACAAATACTTTTTGATTTTGTTCAATTTCACGAACGGAAGCAGAGCTGAAATAGTTGGATTTTATTAAATTCTGCCGAAATGTAAATAGATTGACATAATATCGAAACCATATTCTACATTTAAGAATACAAATATTTTATATGAATATTGTGATTTTGTAGTTTCTAACAAGATAAAATATATATTAAATATTAGATAAAAAATATAAAATATCATATTCAAATTTAAAAATAAAAGAGCACAAAATAAATTTATTCGGTCGTAGATACATATTTTTGGTTTGTCTTTGAAATTTTTTGTTAATAAACTCAAACAAATTTCAAATGACAATAATTGTATGCACTTGATTCTGTAACTCTATTGTGTCCCCAATAAAGTGAAGTCAACGTGTCTATAAGATAAATAAATGTATTCTACAAAATGTTTCCTTTGTCACATTGGCACCTTCGAACTTGCAAATAATTAAAGTTTACGTAACTTTTACGGCAATCAGTGTAGTCAATATTTGCCAAAGTACTTAAACATTTGTCGTGGATGCAATTGAGATGTTTGGCTGGCGATAAATGCGCGCAACAAATTTGTAACTCAGTCGTTTGCCAATAGCCCATGACTTTGGCGACTTTCCGATTTGTTATTCCACAGAATCTGATGCCAGCCACTGCATTCAGCATTTAAATATTCGCCTTTGAGCGCATTTAAGACACATTTCCAATTTGTAATAAAAAAAATCTGTGGGCAGCTTTGGGTGCTTTAGAAAGTATGAGTTTTTTTCTATATGAACGAGTAGAAGCATGCTTATAAAATAAAAAGGAAACAACTGCTGGTCAATCAAGTTTTAGTTTGCAATAAAGTGCAGCAAATGCTGCAAAAAGAAAGGCCCGCATCAGGCAGGCAAAGTGATAGATTCGCTAACTCATTGAATCAGGTTACCAGCCCAAACGGACGGACAGACGCGCAGACAGACTTTGAGGCGAACCCACAATTCGAGCAGCTGGTACAAAGCATTCCTCGCCAGCGTCTTTGAGCGCCTTTCACTCTTCCGTTGCTACAGTTAGCTGCAAGTCGGCACCCAGGCACCCAGGCACCCAGGCGCCCAGCCACCAGTCCCAGCAACAGCCATCACAAGCAGATCGTTGCTATCGATTTGTTTGTGTGTTTGTGTTATCGCTGCACTTCTATAATTTTATGGCTCGGACGCCGATTTCCATAGCCTGGAGTTATGACTCCAACTGCGACTCGATCGTTATGTTTGAGACTTGTCAGTTCCTGGGCAATGAAGACATATTATGGCTGTGAGCAAGTCACTTATGACTGTCCCATGGCTCTGTGCTCTTGTTTAATGGGGAAATGGACTTGGCTTTGTAATTGCAATTGTGTGAAAATACTATAATAGTTACCCATAATAGCGAATGGAAATTTAAGTGGCAGCTTGTTTAACACACTGGACTCATTCAAAACTGGTGAAACGTATAGGAACAAATATAATTTATAAGGGATTCGGGGTTTTTATTGAATTTATTTAACTTTACGTCATTTTGAGTGTTTGCCAGCTACGACTAAAAAGCTTTAAGATTGGCCTGTGACTTGTATTGTGCATTGCTGAGTCTTTTATTGTCTCAGAAAGTTTTTTCTTAAGTTTCACAAAGTCTTAAAAAATAATTTCCAGCTCCAAAAGTATGTTGCCAGTACTTTTCGATCTTGGTTGACCAATAAGATAGGTAAGATGTCCTTTGAGTAACTCTTAAAAATAATATACTTCAGTACAGTGTTGAATCACTTTTCTTTATGGCTACCCCTGTATTACTTAGATATATTTTGGAACTTGCCTAATGGGAATGTTATATCTGGTTATTGACTTGGTTTGTTGAATATTGAAAATTTTCAAACCTGCTGCATAAACTTAAGCACAGTCAAGCCTTATGAGTCAGGCAGACTTACAAATATTATTTTTGCTCTCATATATTTCTCCAAATGCTATAACAATTCGAAAAATACTGCTGTGTGAGTAAGTATATGATTATATACATATTATGTATATTAGAAAACTTTTCTCAACATGCTTATAATTTGCCATGCGAATCGCACTAAAGAATAAGTTTGAGACACGCCCTGTAACGCCGCCCCCTTCGCACTTTCAGATCATTCTCATTCTCATTTTGGTGGGGAGTGCAATTTTCAACTCTCTCATGGAGAGTTTCATATTGTTACATGTGAGTGTGTGTGTGGGTGTGTGTGTGTTTGTGTGTGTCAGTATTACGCCAACGGACAATGGCAAAAGTTTCTGTTACGGCTCGATAAAGTATCTGTTAGATACAATTTACAATATTTCGCTAGCGACTGGCGCACAAGTGAAAGTTTTTCGCCTGCCCAAAAAGTATGGCTTTAATGATAATGACTTTAGCTGAGCAAAAAGTGGCGCAAAGTTTAGAATACGCCAACGCAACGCTTTTGGGGATTCTCCAAATGCCGCACAGCAGAAGTTTACCACATCCACACCCATGCATGCCACACACACACGCACACACACACACACACACACACACACACACACACACACACACCACCACTACATGCACAAAAGATACGCAACGAGTTGCGCAAAAAGTTTTCTACGTGTCGGTTTTGCAACATGAAATTGATAAGACATTTTGAGTGTAAGGGTGTACAAAATGCACAAAAAAGTGGACAAATTTACAAGAATCATAGAAAATGAAAGAATACGTAACGATTGCGTGTTAAGCAAGAACTTCCAATGCAGAACATTCGTGAAGTAACATTTCCCCAAAGCACTCAGCGTATTCTTAAATGTTCAAGACTTGAGTGTGCTCAACACATTCTTAAATTGTAAAGAGCACATTATCCAGTGAAGTATCTAATATTTTATTAATTGATGCATGAATATAAATAAAAACGGTTATCAGAGACGTGTCTGTTAAGTAACGTAAACAATGGACAAGATGGATCAGTTAGCTTAGACAAGCCGCAGATAAAACACCCTTGTTTAGCGGAGTTAATCTCCAGCTGAATGTGAAATTTTAATTGAATTCATTCTGCTTCCTTTAGTGCTTGTTCTGTTAAAATTATATTTCTTGCAACGAATATTTAAAAACAACAAACACTTCGCCTTTCAGAAATATTTTTCCTATAATTCCAGGTACAGGTTAAGCTTTGAACTGATTACTTCAAATTTTTGTAGTTAGTTTCATTCAGTTTAGCAAACAGACGGATATATTCAAAGTTTCATCAAGATGGCGTTTACACTAAGTTCAGCACATATTAGTCCAAAAATTGTGGACAGACGGACATGACTATATAGATAGTGATTCATAGTGATTCAGATACACAAGTGTATGTAAAGAAAGTTTTTAAAAGTAAGCCCTTTTGGTTGAGTTTTATTACTCACTTATCAAGTTAACGTCGCTCGCAAGACAAACTTCAAAAATGATTCATGATGCATCTTATTTATTATAATTCAAGTATTTTCTTAACACTCAAACCGTTTAGAACTGACTGCAACTTACATGGTTACTGGCTAAAGATCGTAAAAATTAGCTGGCCCTTCTAAGCAACACGATCTTGGCTTGCAACGATTTAATTTTATCGCAGACCCACTGCAACAACAACCTCTGCGATTTATTGCATCAGTCACAACAACAACAACAACAATAAAAACTCAACATTCGCTAACGTTGTAATCGCCCAAGAGACACAATAAAAAAAATCACAAAAAGTAAAACAAGCAACCTCAGCAGCCCAAAAGGCTACCAGCTAAACGAGCCGAACTACAAGCCACCACAGTCTGCAGTCTTCCGTCTGTATTCTTCAGTCTTCAGACTTCAGTCTGTGGTCTGCAGTCTTCTGCCCTGCGTCTGCAGTCTTCATTCTTCAGTGCTTAGTATCTGGTCTCTGGCATTTCGGCAGCCTCATCAACGCGCTAATCTTGTTGTTGTTGTCGTTGTCTGCAACGTCCTCATCATCAGCATCTCGAACCTCGAACCTGGACTCTCTCAGGCTGTTAAGAGTTCAACTCGTGATGTTAGTGGTTCAAGACAAGGCAGCGATTTCCTCATTGGTCCACTATTCTCTGGCGTTTGTTGTTTTCTTTTGTTGCTGTTGTTGCTGTTGTTGCAGTTGTCTCTGGCGACATTCTGTCAAGACGATCACGAAGCATTCGTAACACATTTGTTGCAATTTTCGTCGCGATTTGTTACGGTTCAAGCGAGGTTGTTCCATGGGGAAAATCTCGGTTCCATCTGGGTTCTGCTGCTGTTGTCGTCGCCTTGGCGGAAATTAGCAACGTGTAAAATATGCACTGGCTGGCCACAAAATTTAGCACGAGCAGGACGCTAGTTGCAAGTCGCGTTGTCGGTTGGGTTGTTCACTCTCAATGCAGATCATAAACAACTCACACAACCACATAGCAGTAACTATTGCTGACAAGGTTCGCTCATGTGAAAAGAGCTGATTATTGTGCTCTCGAAAGTGCCAAGCGCAAACTGACAATTACAGCAACTTCACTATAAATCTAATCTGATCATTTTCTATTCAACAATCAAATAACTTCTGTTGTCATCATCATCATATTAACATCTTTATGTGTCAATAACTGTGTTTATGTACCTTATATTTATTTACTTTAAAATGTTTGGTTTTGGTCATGAACGAACTTAAGTTATTTCAAGCTTTATTTAGTTTTTCTTAAGAAACTGTTGTTTTTCTTTTTAATATTCCTTTTTGCTTCAAGCTTAGCATGCGGCCTTGCTTCAATTCACGCTCGCCCGACTTATTTCCATTTTCTACAGAACTTCCCGCACAATTTGCCCCAGAGCAACATCAATCACTTCACTTGAAACCCAATCAATTATCAATTGCTTTGCATTCTCAACGGACCCAGGTGCACAATGCTCTCCCCAGTCACCCCCTGCCGTCGCCCACGTCTGTTCATATAATAGTCCTCTAATTGTTTAATTGAGACCCTATGCAACAACAGGAACAGCAACAGTAACAAGAACAGTAACAGCCAGCCACAATACACAGCGCACTAAGCCCGAGTCCTCCCTGCCCTATTTTGTGGCTGGCCATCAGCAATTTGTGCAAATTGCACGCACGTAGCTTGTGCCATGGCTTTGGCCCAAACCAGTCGATAAACATATCAACACCTGTTATAAGGTGTGTGTAGGCAACCCGTTGCAAATATTGAAAATCACTGGCATCATTGTGCCACACACACACACACACACACACACACACACACACACACACTCACTCACACACAACCTGGCACTGTCGTACCCACATGCGATTGTCGACAAGCTAAATAAATTTTATTTGCTTGATTTTCGACGCGGCGCATTCGCAATTTTTATACAAATTCACGCAACAATGGTGAGCCAAACGAGCTGGCAACTGAGTGACGTGTATCCTAGTCAATCAAAGGACGCAGGACAGCAACGGGTACATGGAGAAGCAATGTGTGTCGTTTGTATGTGTGTGAGGTGTGTGTGTGAGGAGTGTTTGTGAGGTGTGTGTGTCCTCTGCTTGTTAATCTCGCATGTTGGCCGTTTGTCGCGTGCAACAATATTTTCACCAGATATGTATACCTGCAACATTCTGAATTTCACACGCGAGTTGCTCTGAATCCGTTTAAGCTCTCCTCCTCGTCCTTGTCCTTGTCCTCCTCCTGCTGTCCAGCAGAACGAATTCTATGCTCTCCTATTTTGTTGATAACCATTCGCGGCACGTTCATTTGATTGAATTGAAGTCGCTTTTGCCATTTTTGCCTCACTGTTGTTTTTGGTGTTGTTGTTGTTGTTGTTGTTGCCGTTGCCTAGGCTTGTTAGCAACATTGTCAGCTGCCTGTCTGTCGGTCTGGCTGTCTGTTGGTCTGGCTGTCCAGCTGTCCAGCTGTCTAGTCTAGTCCACTCGATCTCCATGCACGTCCATGCAACAATTATTCAATTTGATGTGCCTCGCCTTTTGTTTTGCGAATGCCCAACTCCACCCTTCCCTTTCATGTCCATCTACCCTTTCTCTCCCGTATTTCTCCCGCTGCTATATTGTTGTTGCTACACTTGAATGACTGCCAAATGTGTCGGGCGTGAGAGTTTACACCTGTGCCAAAGTGTGTCTCCACAACGGAAGCGGCGCCGAGCGTGCCCCTCATCCCCAAACAGGAAGTGGATTTAATGCGGCTGCAATTTGCAAACCCGTTTAGCCAACGCATTAACACCAGGCAACCGCTGCTCCTCCCCCGACCCTCCCCCTTCACATACCACTCTTAGTACTCATATGGATTATACTTTATTGATGTGTTAATGTGTGGCACCTAAATTTATCAGCATTTAATGGGCACATATCATATAACAGTTTCATTCAGATGGACACAGGATAATTTAAGGTTCAAAGGAGAACGGAATTGAATTCTAAAATTAGCTTCAAAGTTATTTAGTTGGAAGGATTTATGCCATTCCTTTTTCATCTTAGATCAATAAATAATACATTTAAAGCGTTTCCTGACTAAAATAAAAAATATTAGTCAAAAGATAAATACGATTTATAAATAATGATAATATGGAAAGAATAAATACCCCAAGCACTTAAACAAATTAAAGAATAATTTATTGGTTGCATGCTCGCTGGATTCCCACGACGAGTCGACCACTCAGTTGGCTAAGCCCATTTGGGCCACTTGAGTCCACTTGCTTCACGCCACTTGGTCTGTATGCTAATCATCAAAGCAAATCCAGCATAATTGAACTTAAACGGAAACTCATAAAATGCACTTCAAAAAACTAAAACCTCCCCTCTCCCCTCGGCTTAGCTCCGACAGACAGTGTAAACAGTTAACATGCTAAGCTCATTGAAGCTGCCATTGTAAGTGCAACCCGTTGCCACGCAGGCGAGGCAGATGCAGCCCACGCGATGTCAGTCGATTAGTCCAAGCCCGAGCAGAGAAGACCGTCGAGTGGCAAGGGAAAAGGGAGAGGAAAAAGGAAAAATGAAAAAGTAGAGGCCTAAACTCGACTCGAGTGTCAATTAAATTAATATCAATTAAAAGCGGCTGCAACTTGTTGCTTGCTGCTTACACTGCATTCATTCAGCGGCTGCAACTCCAGTTGCAAATTATGCACACGCCATCAAGTGGCTGTCTAATGAATGCAGCCAGTTTAAAGCTTGCAGCTCCTAGCGATGCGACGCCTCCATGCTGCAGATTTTCCACTTTAATGAGTCTCGCCTAATGAAGGGTTGCCCTCCTCCGCCTCCTCTGGTGCTGAGTTGAAATTTAATCAGCAATTTCCTGTCGCAACATTGAACTGGACATTTGTAGCTACTCGTAGCTCAAATGACGTTTAATGAAAGGGTCACTTATTAAGTGGATTTTGAGTTGAGCTTTGTTGTCATTGTGATTCAACAACAAGCACAGCAGAGAACAGCTGCTATAATTTAGTGTTATTAAGTGGTTTCTGCTTAACTTACATTTTGTCAGCTAGTATCATTAAAAGTTAAAGCTGCCAGCTTCCAAATTGATTCGCGTACAGTTTGTCAGCGTCAGCCAGGATTAATAGAGCGGGAAGCTGGAGACTGGCACCGCTCCCGTGGGTGAAGTGTCACAAAATTTGCACGCTACTTGCCGGAAAGCCACATGGCAACAAACACGCACACAGTTGCACCACAGCACCGCAGTCAAGACCCAGCAAGGCAGCAAGGCAGTCAGGCAACTTCTTGCTCCGCAAGACACACATGTCAGCGTGTATTGAATGTCGTCGGTTGCTGTCGCTGCGAAGGAAATGGCGTTCAGTGACTGCCACCAGCTACCAATTACCAGTTACCAACCAGCTACCAACCAGCTCCCAGTTAACAGCTACCAGCCAACAGCCAACAGCCAGCAGGCAACAGCTCGTCAGCTTGGCGAACTCTTCAGCATCTCAGCGAAATTTTACGCACGCACACGCATCGACGGCCAAGTCAAGGAAATGTGCAAAGCTACGCCGCAGTGGCAAATTTATAGCGACAAATGTTGACTTGAGATACGACAATGACATACTCTGCACTCCATACTCCACACTCCTCGTACTCCTCGCACTTCTCTCTCCATTTTTTCATCCTGCATGCCACATACTCAGGCCAGGGCGCAGTCAGCTGAGAGCTGCTGTTGCCTGCCTGCTCAAATTGAATGTCAATCGATTTTAGTTTTTAATTTAAAAAAGTGCGCTACCTTTTGCTCCTCTCCGGAGTCGTGTAGCTGTTTCTGGTAATTTAGATGGGCGTGTGTACTTGAACAACAGAATTGAGCTATGCGCTTGATTGCGTCCTGCCTCAACTTCAATCTCATTCTTAATGTGTGAGTGAGTGTGTCTGTGTGTGTGTGTGTGGTGTGTGTGGGTATGGGTGTGGCAATCAACCAGAGGTTTAATGGTTCAGCTAACGGCAAATGAAGCCACAGCAGCGACATGGGAACAATCCAAGTTAAGGGTTTTGCCAATCAGAAGACAACAGTTAAATAGATTTATATCGAATTGGAAAAAGAAAAGTTCAACCGAAGTGCGGTTAACGTGTTTATATGTGTATTTGAAGGAATGAGCCGTGCTCTGTGACTTCATAAGTAATTACAATTGAAAGCTATTATGGAGTTTAGTCTGACTACTATTGTTTGATCAAAGTGGTGTCTCCAATATGACAAGAGTATCAAATGATTTCTAAAAGTGTTGAAATAATTTATGAAATTAAAGCACCGAATTGGATGCTAGCTGTTAACCTCCTTCTGAAGGCAGAATGTTAATCACTTGACCTTCAAAGCTTTAAAGTTTATCGATCGGTAAATACAGAAAAAATAAACGTTATAATTAGGCGTATCTATAATAATAGGTAATAGATATTCTCAGCATAAATTAATAAATTATTTTCCGCCCATTGATCCAAGCTTGAGTTTATGGTTTAAATTATTTTTTATGTTACATTTTATATTCGATATGTTAAATTGAGCATTTATTTAGTTTATTATTATTCAAGTTCATACCTCAATTTTTTCCACTTGTGTATTAAGATGTGCTTTTAAATTGCGTTGCCTCTAATTGAAATGCCTTTCTGAATTTAGAGTCTTGCGTCTGCAGACAATGTTTTGTATTTGGAATCCAGTTTATCGGGTTGTGAACAAAATAATTCGTACGGAATAAGTTCTTTATAACATGATATATGACAGCCCTTGTTGTTATATGTAATCTTTAAAATCAATGCAAGCTATAATATTTTTCTGATGATTGTTACACAGCAATTGGCGTCTAAATTGATTCATTTGTGGAAATAGTTTTTTGGCGAGCAAACTGAGGCTGAATGGAAGAGATTTTCTATTTGACATAACTGCGAGACAATTTAGAGCGTCGAAACAAATTAGACAAGCTGCTAGAGCCACAAGCGAGTTGGACCTTAACTCAGATCATAACGGCAACTCGAACTTATTGCCAAATGACTCGCAAGCCATCCATTCAAGCCTGTCCAGTTGTCTACCCTGGGTCCAGTCGCCGTCTGCAGTCATTTGTTGTAGTTCTTGTTGTTGTTGTCGTTGTTGTTTTTGTTTTTGTTGTCGTGCCTGGCCTCCATCGATGTGGCCAACGCCAGAGCTCTAATCGCTCATTAAATGGCCACAATTTGCCTGCACCGCGCTGCATTTAAATTACTTTCCCATTGCTCTGGCTTTGGCTTTGGCTTCGGCTTTGGCTTTGGCTGTGTCTAACAAAATTAGTTTATGAGGCCCAACGAAACCTTTTAACTAAAACTAAAACTAAAGCTCATAACTTTGGCTCTGTTCCCCGTTCGCGTGAATTTCAGCAATCAGGCGAATGCTCAGCTATGAGTCCCACAGGCTGCGGCTAGAGTTGGAGTTGGAGCTGGAGCTGGTGCTGGAGCTGGAGCTGGAGTCGATGTTGGGCGGCTCTGGCGGGAACCGTTCAGTCGCATTCATCAAAACCGTTCAAGTCGTGCAGTGTGCATCCAAATCTAAGCGGTGCCCCACCCGCGTCCCAAAAGTTGAAGCATGCAATTCGCATGCCACGCTCAGGTTCTGCTCTTCTTTTTCTTTATCCATTTTGGAATTTTCCAATGTATTTCGAAGAATCTGTCTCTGGCTAGAGTGGACGTGGTATTATAAATTTAACTTTAGCATTGGTCTCTTCGGTATCCTCCCCGTTTTTGTTGTGTTTGACTTTTGTTGGGTCAGATTTGAGTTCAGCTGCAGGTTTCTTTTTTGGTATTCTCCCTAACTTAAAGATGGGAATCTACTTTCATTTTGGCTTAAAATGTCTTTGTAAACAGCATTAACCTGGATTTATAATTACCGACTGCAATGCATTTCCCATATTTGTGCTGCTTCGACATTTTTTTTTTTAAGAAGACATCCTCTACTTTGAGTCATTACAGCCCTCCTCTCATCTAGAAATACTAAATCCTTCACTTTTCTTCATTAAATTTTCAGTCAGATTATTTTACTACTACTACTACATATATTTTTAATTTTTAATCATAGCTGTCAAATCAACAATCTGTCAACAATTTCGATACGTTTTTGAATTAAAAAGATATCCAGATCAAATTTTCCAGTGGCGAGTGATATTTTTGTGCTTATTTACTTTATGTAATTATTGAAAGTTGTCCACAGATAACAAAAAAAAAAAAATAATAAAAACAATAAAACTTCTAATTAAATTTAAAATGAAAAGTAAAGAAATCAATTATATTATTTAAAATAAAACGTGAATGAATGCATTAAAATTGATAATGCAAGAAATAAAAGTATTGACAGAGTTTATAAAGAAGAAATAGGAAAATCTCTGAGTCTGTTGAACTAGACAAGTTTATCACAGTTAAGCGCGCTTAGAAAATTGTTCTGAAGATGTGTTAGTATTTAGAATAAAATTATAAGAATCGAGAGTTCCATCAAGAGATAAGATAGTACAATGCATTTTAATATTTCCACAGGAGACGAATAACAGGAGACAAATATCCGTTTAGGATATCGTTATTAAGAATACAACAACAACAATCAGCTGAAAATGTAAGACTTGATATTGAATAATTTGAAGAAATGTGGGAATTATCAATTAATTTTAGAAACAACTACAGCAATTGAAGACTCACTCAAATACCCATACAAAAGTCCAGCTGTTGTCTGCGGCTGTTCCTGCATCTCTCTGCCCTTCTCTTAATGCTGCCCAATGCTGCACATTTAATTTATGTTGCCGACAGCATCGAGTGAGTTACTTTTTCCCGCCCCAAAATTATCTGCCTGCCACTCTGGCCTGGAGAATGTGTTTTTAATTGTGTATGCGTTGTTGCACGCGTCGCTTTTCAATGTCAGCGCCGCGCTTCTCCTGCCTCCATCTCCCCATCCCTGCCCTGTCCCAACTCCGATGCTGCTGCTGCTGTTGCATCTGCTGTTATGTAATGGACGGGAGACTAACAATAGGTTTGAGTTTGTTGTCGGTTTCGGGCTCCCTCTCTTATTCATTTCGAGCTGTACGCTTCGTCACCTTATTATTACGTGGCGTTATTTTCGTAGCACTTGAAATGCGCTTAATTGGTTGCTCAACTTGGACGTGGCACATCCCTTTCCTGCCAGAGCCGCAGCTTCTAGTCGAGTGTGGCGCCCCCTCTGGCGGAGTCAAACTGGCGTTATTAATATTTACAACCTGGATAAGTAATTTAAAACAGTTATGAGCCGTTGCTCCCCCACTTAGCGCTCGATAATAAATATTTGAAATTCCTTTTGAAGTGCGGCCATTGTTGGGGTTTAGTTTTTCGTTGGGAATGCGGGAGCAGGCACTAGGAGGAGGGGGAGGGGTGTCTGTTTTATTTATGAATTTATTTTTGGTATCAGTATCTCTGATCTGCCACAGTTTTATTTTTAGATGAGTCGATTTTACGTTGATGGCTATTAAACTGTTGTAGAATAGTTTACAAGTGGAATACACAATTCGGATCAGATTCATTTTTAAAATGCTTAGCGAAAAACAAAATACATAATATGTAGTTAAATTGTAAACGGGTGTTTAAAAATCATTTTGAAACTGTCCATTCTCCGACCATTTAACACTTTCAAGTCTCCAGAATTATAAGAATTAAACTTCCGTCCGTAGATATACAGAACCAGCCATTTTCCAGCAACGGTGATGAATTTTCATATAATTCTTATAAAATGTTGAGCTTCCTTTTGCGTTTTACTCATATTACATAATCAATATGTGGTAAATGTTCCACAAGGCTGCTTTAATTTCAGAACTCACTCAAATATTTCTGAGATACAAAATAGCTCTCAATGTGTGAGATGCGCAACAAATCAAGCTTATTGCTAAAAGTTGCTGTAACGAGACTTTGGCCGAAAAACAAACACTATTGGAAGGCTGTTGTTGTAGAACTGTTTGATTTACGTGCTTCTAATGATGGCTCACAACAATCAACTGCGATTGGCAATAAAAGCGCGGCACTAAAAGAAACGTTGCATGCCAACCAAAACCAGGAAAAACTTAACAAAGTTCGTGGCTTAAGTCACAGCTCCAAGTCTGCCTCCCTCTCCGTATCCATCACCGGCTGCGTCTTCGGGTCTAGTTGGATTACAACAGCAGCAGCAGCAGCAGCGGCAGCAGCAGCAGCGATTGCAGCATCAGTCCTGGCCCAAGTGCAGCTCATCCGAGCGCTATTCAATACACGGGGCACTATAAATTATGCCATTGAGCTGAGCCAAGCAAGAAATCGAAATCATGACTGCATTTTTTTATTTCTTTCTTTGCTCAGCTTTGTTTTTTGCTAGTTTCGCAGTTTTTTGCTGATTATGAGACTTAAATTGACTGCGAGCAGCGATCGCATTTCGGAATTGCAGCTCCGAGTCATAAATAATCATAGCAGCGCCATTTGTTATGACAAAATATCATTTGGACATTTGTTTGCGGCTACTCCAGGCCTGGGATTCGCTTACCCTCCGCAGCCATCAACAGGAGGAATAAAAAACAAGAACAAAAAATAGCAAACTTATCCCGGTTACATCTCGGTTCACATCTCTCTGACCGCATCTTCACGGCGCGACTTTGAATTGTTTGCACAATTTCATTGCCATTCTTGTCTTTGTGCTGCGTTTTAATATAAATTATTTTTAACAATTTGTGGACGGCTTTCCCCCACTCCTCGCCCAGTGTTAGACCCTTGGCTCGTCCATAGCTCTGGCCGAGGACGAGGTCGAGGACGAGGACGCGGACGCAGGTCGGACAATGCAAGCACAGAGCCAAAGTTTTTTGGCCATCTTCTCTGGGACCAAACTGGCGGCCCAGTGCCAGTTTCAGCTGGCGGCTGCAACCAAAGGCGCATTAATCTCGCCAACGAATGTCAAGAATTGTGGCTATGCCGACGAGCCAACTGCAATTTTATTGTTGTTCTCGTTGCTGTTGCTGTTGCTGTTTCGCTTTTTGTTGCTTCTTTGTTGTTGTCTGTTTTGTTGTTTGTTGTTGAAAAGTGTAAGTTTCATTTCTGTCTCACATTGCCTTTCTTTGCCGTATTCCTCATAGTAGCATTCTTCGCTCTGATGCGCCAGCAATGCAATTTTGATAAGCCGGCAGTAGCTGGCTCCAAGGCCCCAGAGTCTAGGGGATCGAGTCTAGACCTTAGGCCCAGCCCAACCCCATCCTCAGCTCCATCTTGGCCGTTGTCAACAGCGGGGCGGCGGCATAAGACAAAAGAGGCCCCAAAAGTTGGCGGTGGCGGGAAGAAGAAAAAGCGACAGGCCGAGAGTCCCTCAAATCGAGTCAGCGAACAGTTCCCATTGCCTTGGGCGAAATATTGTCATGATTATTATTTATGGCCCACCAAGAACAACCAAACGAAAACGCTCGAAAACCTCTCAAAGCCCAAACCGAATTGGGCTTAAAGTGCACTTTAATAGTTTGATTGTAAGTTGCCTCTTCGCATGCCAGCAAACAGTTAGAAATATATATTCGCAAATGCCAGTCCGAATGGCCCAAGTGGTTACCAGGAAGTGGGAGAACTAACTGTGAATTGTAATTACATTCAACACTTAATGCACAATCATATTTGTTATGTTATTATTTGGCTGCAAAAACATTTGTTAAGCTTGACGAATTTTATCTGCTTGAATTTGCTGAACTAGAAATAAGTATTGTGAACATATTTTCGCATAGTTGAGCTTTATTTATTGCTTTTAAAGTGAAATGACTTCAGTCTTACAGTCTCAGAAAATGTTTGTATTTGATATGAGTTTCCTCTTCTTCTTCTTAACAAGCTTCTGAAAACCCACTCAATCAAATAATCGAAAGTATACTAAGGATTTGTGTAGAACTCATCTGGAGTTAAGTCTTTCATTTAGCATTTTCTTTCGGCATTTAACATTTTCTTTCCGCTTCACTCCTGCTTGCACCCCTGTCTACATCAATTGCTCGATGTATTATTTCAATGCTGCTTTCTCAATTATAGAAAACCAATTCTACCTACAACTGCTGAAACTCTTTGAGCAATTTTCATCTATTGATTTTGGTTTTTCTCTTTTCAGTAGCATTCAACGCATTCAACGCTTTCAACACTGTTGATGGCTGACTTTTAAGATTGTTATTGCTAAATATTTTTACCAACTGACTGTCAATAAACCCCCACAGCGCCTAACCCCTACCCCCTCTCCAACGTTTCCGCTACCCGTTCCTGGTCTAGGCCATCGTTTACTGTCGAGTTTTTTGCCATTTTAAATTAAACTTAAACTTTTTTCATATCCATTCACACACATCTCGTACGTCAGAAAAACTCTTCCCCTTTTTTTTTGCACACATGCGTTTCAATTCAACTTTTTGTTCATTTCTGTGAGTATGTATGTCTATATCACGTAAATCTGCACAGATGAGTGGGGTATACCTCAAGTCTGGTATTATTTGTGACTTGCTTATATATTAAAAAATATTTAATTGTTTTTTATAACATTCCATTCCTTATACACTCTTGTTGAGAAGAGACAAAATGTATTTATTTCTATTCAGTTCTTTACAAAGTTTTCTAACACTAACACTTGTCATTTATTATCATATTAATTTGAATTTTATTGGTATATTAAAATTATGGCAACTTCTATTAACCCCAACATTTCTAATTTCATCAACTCAATACAAATAAAACTTTACAAAAATGTACTTAGCAAATTTTTCCATACTTATTAAAGTACACAAACGTCTCACTTGGCTACAGGGTATATCGTGATCGTATACTTTCGACTACAGAAACATTGGTTTGATTCGTGGTACGCGGCGTGCTGAGCGTGTTGTTTGCTTATTTGAAGTTTCCGCTGGGAGCTGCAGAATCGAGTGGAACTGGGGAGTCCGATTGTCAAGTTGAGTTGGGCCAACGAGCGCGCAATATTAAATCGTCTGTATTGTTTACAATCAGAAAGCGTTTTATGGGCTTCATAGGCGACGCTGACGAATGCGAACAGCGGCAGTACAACAATTACAACAATGCAGCCACTACAACTACGACAACAGTTCTGGGTATCGATTTGAGCTGTTCCTATTCCGACGAATATCGGTGTGTACACTTGTATTTTAGTATATATAGCATATAGACGGCCCCTTTTTCGCATTGATTCGATTTTACTTAGGAATCGTCGTACGGGGGTTTCACAGTCCAATAACTTTTTAGTCAGTCAGCTGAACTTGGCTGCCATTGCCGTTTTCATACAAAGTCACGTTTTAATCGCCGCCTTGCACAAATCATTAATCAAAATTAAATAATAATTATGTTGCACAGCGAAATCAACCAGCTCAAAACACCACACAGCTCACACACACACATGACCCTAGAAATAAGCCAGACCAAAATAAAAAATGTGATTGGACATTGGTCAGTTGGCCCAGTTGGGTCGATCATCAGCTGTTGGGGGCAGGTGCTTGGACAGCTTTTTTGTGGGTGCCCCACGCTCATTATGATAGAAACGTGCACAACTCAACAAAAAATGGCAAAACAATAATACAACAACCGAAAAGCCATAACATTTAATTGAGTTTTAATAATCCGTAATTATGCGAAGAGAGCATCGAGAATCGTAATGGAAAAAATCAGGGCAAATTGCCGATTTAACATATCATCGTGTGAATAGTTTATGCTTCTGCTTGTGAAACCCGAGATATGCTCAGCTTCATACTTAACACCTCAATTAAGATGTTCTTAGATGTTAGTCGACACTCCATTATTTTTATTATAAAGCCTTTAAATTGTTGCTGCAACTTATGCGCAGCAAAGTATTGGAGAAACCTAACAAATAATTTTAATATTGCTCCTAACCAAATAGTTTCACCATTATTTACTTTATTTATTATTAACAACAAGTAAAATAATGAAAAACTTTATTCATTTGAACTTGGGTTAATTGAATCGTTTTGTTACATTTTTTCTGATTACCGATTTGGTTTACAATTTGATCTTTTTTACCAACCATTTTAATTCAATTTTTGACATTTAATAAAACTTATTTTCCACGAAAACTTAAAATAATGTAAAAGTGATTTGAATTGTGTTGTTTTTGCCATATTACGTATTCATTTGAGGACAATTTTGACTGCATGTCACAATTTTTTACACAATCATTAGCAGCGAAACAATCTTATCGGTCCCAGAACAATTTATTTTAAACATATTTCTGTTTTGTTGAAAATCACAACATTTGAGCTTTTAAATCCGCGCCCCTTGTTTACATGCACGTTAAGCTAAAACCCACAGCAAACAGATTGTTTAAATTGCTTGTAAAAATAACAACAGCCAGTAAGCAATAACAATGACCAATACATGTAGTAATTTTTGTATTTGTTATTTTTTTTTCGTTCAGTAGTCGCAACTGTGTTGAGTTTTTTGTTACAAGCATCGACCCCAGCGACTGCGGCGACTGCTGGCCAACATTTATACAGCAATTGAACCCCAAAGTGCAAAAGGGTAACTGCAAACCCCGATGGGCAGACGGGGCGGAGCGCGATATGCGATGTGGTACTGCTGATTGGGTGCTGGGCACTGGCTAAGGCTACACATGTGTTTTTTTTTAATGAAATGCGCCGAAGAGTGAACCAGGGGGATGGGGGAAGGTGGGGCAGGGAGCACAGCAAAATTGCATTTTATTATACGTTCGATTGATTTCACAGAAGCCATGAACCAGGGGTCAAAATCGCACCCGCCTTTGCGCTAAGTGGAGACTTTATATTTATATTGACAACACACACTCACTCACACTCGCACACACACACACACAAATATATGTATGTGTATGGAGATGTAAAACATAGCTCCGGGGAGTCGGCGAGCTGGTTGCTTCAAATTGAAATTGTCGATTTAACATTTTGAATTATCGTTTAGCAAATGGTCAATATTTTGTAGCAGCCAACTCCCCATACTGCTGCCTGCCACATGCACCAAATGGTGCCACATAAATTGTATTGCTATAAACAATCAATTACTTTGTGTGCTTCCAACAACGGGGCAACTTCTCAAGGGAGTTTGAATGTTTGGTGTTCGAATGTTTACAAGTTATCGTTGCTGTGCTTATAGTTCTTGATATGCCCGTATGAGAATCAAATTCCTCAGTTTGTTTATTTACTCTCTGATATGCCCTGGAACCAGTATAAGTGTCCAAGAAGGGTATCTTAAAGTTGTGCGAAGACATGTGCCGGAAACAAGTCGGTAAGCCCACATTTAGTGTCGGTCTGTGCCAATGATTTTAATTAATTCACTCAGTTACCAAGTTCACGATTTATGGTAGATGTTCATATAGGGTATGTTCTTGTCGAACTCTCTTAGATTTCTTTTACTTCCTTTGTGGTTCACGTTGTGTGAAAGTAAACACAGAAGTTGAACTTTAAATGATCACCAGTCAAGGGCACTATGAAACGGCTTAACTTAAAAATAAAATAATGACACAGTGGAAAAGCTATCGATTGAAGAAATCAATGGCAAGGCAACAAGACAAGAGTTTGGATTTTCTTTCCCCATTGTCCACCTGCAGTTCATACGGTTACCTACAAGGAAAATAGAAGAAATTGCTTGAAAAAAGAAAATAACATTTTACGAGTGCAAAATGGTTTGCTTTAGTGTAAAATTGATGGACAACCAACGACTTTTCAATATTGAGTAACAAGTGAATAAAATACGCAATGGCAGAAATTTATTGCGTTTGCATGAGCACCTTTGTCACAGACCTTACAAATGAGTGAGTCAGCAGCAAACTGAACCGAAGTAATGAGCTACTCAAGAAGATTTGCATTGCGTGCAAATTGGAAGCGCAAACAAACTTTTAGTTCCTGCGGATGCGCAAACAGGGCCACAAAATGTTGACTGAGAAGATCACAAGGCAGGAGGACTTTCACTTTATCGGAGGAATGGCAATTTATGGAGGGAATCGCAGTTGGCAATATGGAAGCAGAGACAATGCTCAGGGCTCCTTAGGGCACAGATGCACCTTAAGGTTCAAGTTAAGAAGACACAACAACAACAATAAAAAACTAAATACTCCCAACTATTTGGCTTTTCGATATTTTTATGATCGTTTTTGTAAAAAATTAGTTTTGTAGTATCCCAAATAGTACAACTGAAACTAAATTTTTACCCTAACAATTTTACAACTTTTACAAAATAAAATTCGTTTTTAAGTCATTCCAAATTGATTCAAAATGAATTAAGAACATTTTGAACTATTCGTTATTATAAATACACAAATATCCAAACACTGACAGTTAGTAGTCAAATCGTTCTGTATATAAAAATATACTTAGAACATCACCTGATTTGGAAATTTCACTCTTAAACCTAATACAGTAAAAACAGCCATAAGTAAATACTTATATAAATATGTTCGTTTTCCTTTGGGAAATGCTTAAACGCTTTCTGTTTGCTAGCTATTAAAGTTGCAACTAAACCTGGCCAATGTGTGCCACTGAACGCTGTGCCGAGCAACAGCAAATACTTTCCACAGTTGCGAGTGTCGGGGACGGAGTTCCGCCTGGTTATGCGTCCGTGCCTGGAACCAGGCGTCCCTGTGCCAATTCCATGCCCAGTGCCATGTGTTGCCACCAAATGCAAGCCATATATTATTCGAGTACTGCTGGTGCAAGGGCGTTGCTCGAAGGAGGGTTTCGGGTGGAAAGCGGTGGGTTTTGCTCTGTTCGTGTTTTGCTTTGCTCGCCAAGGGCCAATTGACAGGAGCCAGGAGCCAGGAGAACGGCATCACAATTAACACATGCCGGAATAGCCAGAATCGCTACCAAGCCGGGGATGAAGTCCAGAGTCGGAGGCGACTCGACTGCAGTCTGGGACGTGAGTGCGCTACGAAATCCGTGGAGCGCTGCACGTGTCACATCTGCGGCATCGTCAAGTAAGTCACTAGCTTGCACTTCCCATCCTTGATGGGTTGATGTGTTGTTGCGACAAGGGGTCGAGGGTCAGAGTCCTGGTCCTTGCTCCACCTTCACACATGCGCCCCCTCTTAGCCTGCTGCTGTCTTTTATTTCATTTTGACGCAGCGCATTTTAATCGTTTTTCATCGTTTTATTCCAAGGGTGGCTTTGCCTTCTTGTTCGTCACTCTTCTGCCTCGACTGACAATAATAAATTATGGTTTGACTTTTACAAGCACCCTCCTGACGAGGTTGCCCCTCATAAATTGCGTAACGTTTTGCCCCCAAAAGCGACACCGACGACGACGACTATTAAAAATTACATAATTGCTTAAATGCAGCAGCCCAGACAAAGAGAACAATAGCAGTGCCCTGGGCTCTCTTTCTGCTTCGGGTTCTTCGTGGCTGCGATTTTTTGCGTATCAAATTGCATTATTTACTTTTCAATACATTGCCAACAGGCAGCAGCAGCAGCAGCAACAAAAACCAAGCCAAAGGAAAAGACCAACAGAACCAAGCGAAGGCTACGCGAACAAATTTGTTTATAAATTTATGAAATCGACCGGAGCTAATCGATTAGGCTACGAGCAGATTGCTATTTACATTATGTCTGCCTGGGTTTTTATGAATCATGTCTTTCAAGTACTGCAAATTAAAAGCAAATATTTATGCTAAGGCTTTCAAAACATCCTTTTGCAATTGAGAAATGGGTCTTACATTAATCATGCTAGACATACGAGTATTGTGATTGGGTTTCTCAAAAACCCAATTTCGCAAAATAAAATCCTGTATTTACCAATGGCTAAGAGAAATTCAAGATCATGTGAGTTGGCTTAAAGTAATTTAAGAGAGATCGAGAGATGTTAAAGAGGTGAAATATTTCTCTCTTTGAGTATTATCGATTTAGGATAATCGGTAAAAATTGTTTACCAAATCAAAAACAGATGGATTGACTTGGGCATACTCGAATTTAAAAATATTACCAAAATCTAGAGTAACTAAGAAAACAACTAAAAATGCAAATAACATTTCAATAGATTATTTGTATTAGTATTAAAAACCCTGTAAGACATGAGTATTAAAAAGGTGCTTGCTTATAAATATTACATTACAAATTACATTAAATTTGATAATCAAAACTCACTAAACACAGTTACTGCTTTATGGAATTTACCTAATTTGTTATTCACTGTTACTGGGAAATGAAAAGTAACTGGAAACACCTTTGAAATATATTTATATTTCAAAAACACAGACATATTGTTACTTTATTTATTTAGTTATTAAAATGATAATAAATCTAAGCTACTTTAAAATAATTTACTTTAGTTAACCAAATAACTAACAAATATTGCAGATTTAATCATCAGACAACCAGAACTAAAATAGAAAGGTTAACTGAGGTTAGATTATCTGAAGGTTAACTTAAATGTCAAAATTATTTCCAGTTTATAAACTCCATTTAATTGGATTTTAGTTCAATGAACAGTCGGATTCAATACCATTTACACACAGCACTCAGTCTGATAAAAATCATCAGTCAGAAAGATTCAATTCATCTGAATATCTGGCAATCAGACTGCTGACCGCGGTCATTGCCCCAATGCTGACTATCAATTCCAAAAAGTGTTTTCCGTTCTACGGGATGAGTGGTGCTCTTAACTATTCAACTTTGTTGCCGCTGTTGCACTAACTTTTTCACAACCCTTACTCCTAGATTGCAGCGAAACCCCCTCCGGCATGTGGATTGCCAGCATAGCTTTGACTGACTAACTGACTGATTGAATGACTGACTAACTGACTGACTGACTACAGAACTGAGCAAAAAACCGCAACTTAATAATTATAGCTGGGACCATTTTTTAAACATTTGCTTCCTCTTTGCTGCGGCACTTAAATATTTTTACCTTATTTGCTCCACTTTTCGAGTGTTGTCTTCTTCTGCTCCATTCTGCCCTATCAGTGGCGATTTTGCTACGCTTTGGGTCTTGTCGTCCCAGCACAATTTTGCATGGTCATTTGCTTTTTGCACACACCCAAAAGTAACTGAAAGTGTAACCGAGACTGGGGCTCCGTGACATCTAGATTGTGAGACTCCCCATCCCCCACTCCCCGCTTCCCGCTTCTCTCACTCTCCACTCTATACGCATTTCCCTGGCCAATGTCCCCGCATTCTGGCAACGCGCTGCTACTAATTAAAAACGCAAATGGGTTTATGATGTTGCACAAGTTGCGGTTCGCTTGAGGGGAGAGTGGGGAGAGTTGGGAGAGTTGGGGAGGCAGGCAGCATTTTTACTGCTGTCGCTGCACAAATGTAACACAATAAGGCCAAAAGAAAAAATGTTGTAAAGAAAAGCATAAAAAGTGCGCGCGGCATTAAAACAAATTTCTGTATCGCTCTGTCCGCTCTGTTCGCTGCTCCTCGCTTCTCTGCTCTGCTCATCAGTCCGGTTTTGTTGTGTGTTGACAAAAAAGAACGTAAGGAGAGGGAGGAGGGGTGAAAAATACAACTCTGGTCTCTCCAGTTAGGGAGACCATCTCTTTCTTTTTCATATGCGCTGTGGCCTTTGCTCGGTTTCGCTTCCCGCCGAATTGTCAACGCTGAAGCTTTATGCTCCGACTTTATCGCCATCATCTTTCCCTTGCTCAACCCCTCTTCCTCCTCCTCCTCCTCCTCCTTTCCCTATCCCTTCCCCTATTCCTCTCCTGTCCCAAACTCTCACTTTCTGTGTGTAGGTTGGCTACGCTTTTCACGCTTTCTCAGCTCTGACTGGCATGTTTTGTATTTTATAAGCGTGAAAATTTTTCAAAGGTGTCAGCAGTTTTTATCTCACTCTCTCTCTCTTTCTCTCTCTCTTTGTGTGTGTGGTATGTGTGTGTGTGTGTGTGTCTGGGAGTATGTGTATTTCTCTTGCAAGGAAATATGAGAATCTTTTTACATGCTCCGCAGTTTCTTTCGCTCCTGGCAAGTGACGAACTCATGTTGGTCGCTTTGGTTGGGTTTAGGAGGAGGTAAACTCCTGGAGAGGAGAGGGAGTGGCAACCATTCAAATGGAAACAATGCAACTGTTCAACTCTTCTCCAAAAATATAACTCGACAGCATTTGCAGACATATTTTAATGAAAGATTTTTTGTGGAACAGCCGATGAAATGCGGTCAACTAAGGAAATGACAAAGTGTAGAGCGAAAAATATTTTTTAATTGCCAAATTTATGCAGCTGAAATTGTTTTTTGGAAAACAAAAGCGAAGCTTTCTGTCTACTGTGCTAATTTATATGTTAATTTTTTATGCTCTTTTTCATATTTCTATTTATTTCGTATAGCATGCATATTATGAGTATTTTGTGCCGCTTTGCTATTTTTGTTGATGTGGTCGCTTTATTTCGAACACAAAAACAGGAAAGGATCCCCTGCCAGTTGGTGTCCCTATTCAGAAAGGCGTTTCGTGCTTCTTCTTTTTTTTGGGTTCTATTTTGCATGGAATTTTGCTGAGCGCGCACAAAAAGCCCACAGAAAACAGACCGCAGACGTCGGAGGGGAGCTGTGAGGGGGTTGCGGGTGAGGGTGAGGGTGGGGAGGGTGTTGTTGATTTCGGCAGTTAGTCATAGGCAAGTTTTTAATTTTCGCCACGAACTAGAATAACAGTCAATGGATATAACACAATAGATGCTGCCGCCCAAGGACAATGAGTCCTCCATTTTTGGCCTGTGGCGCGTGTTACCGGACATCCGGTCGGTCGTGTTAAGGCCAACTGGAAACCCAAATACATCCGGAAACTTTCGAACTTTTAAGTGAGTGCCTTGCCTGAATTATTTATTAAATTATTATAAATTAAATTATTGAAAGTCTTTATTCAATTTTAAGTATTTCATTTATTTGATTAGCAATTTAGTTAACACCTGAGCTTAAAATAAGTTTCTGACTTTGATGGACAATTACTTAAGTAAACATTAAACTCATCGCAAAGATATTTACATACTGACATACTTGGATGGAAATGGAACTTTTGTTGCACACTCCCCAGCAGCCTTTGGATCCGCTGCCTGGCGTTGCAGTCGAAGTTCTTGGCTTGCTTTGCCTTATGGCTTATGTTATGCTCCCATATTTATACCCGCAACAATGTGCGCCTCGTAAAACAATTTATAACTTTTGCGCTCTTGCCTAATAAGTTGGCATGTTGTGGCCAATAAGTTGCCGCAGAATAGCCCGCCAACCTGCCACCCCGTGCGCCGTGCACGAATGGGTCCTGGCAGACGACAGGCTGCACACAAGTCGAAAACTATGCGAAAAGTGCAACGCACTGTTTTTCCTTCATCCCCTCCGCCCCTCTCCTTCCCCCTTCCCTCGACCAATCTACAAAACAAACTAAATTACAAGCAATGCTGAAATAACAACAGAAAATGCCTGCAGCTGTACTAGGTGCACCAGCAGCTCCTTATCCACTTCCACTTCTACTTCCCCTTCATTCATTCCTTTTCGCTGCACCCGCAGCACTTCTTGCCAACAAGTTGCTCCCAGCTTAACTACTGTTAATTCTTCTAATTGTGTGCACGTTGTTTGCGTGCGCTAATGTCGCATATGCAGAAACAACAACAAGAACAACAAGAACAACAAGAACAACAAGAACAACAAGAACAACAAGAACAAGAAGAACAACAAGAACAATAACACAACAGTACGAAACACCTAAGGGAACTTTCGGGGGCGCAGAAGGAGGCGGCGTGTCATGCAAATGTGTAACTGTTTATGCCAGCCATCCCTCGTCGCGTTCTGTACTTGAGATTTTTCGATGATGTTGTTCTTGTTGTTGTTGTTGTTGTTGTTGATGGCCGTCGTGTGCTGCTTGACAAGTAACATGGCAACTGCATCTAGTGAGAGAGAGAGAGAAAGAGAGAGAGTTACTTGATTCTCTCCTCGCTCGCGTCTCGCACTTATTAGCACAAAACGCAGCACGCGCGTTGTGTGTGTGCGTGTGTGTTTGTGTACGTGTACATGTGTGTGTGTGTGTGTGCGCGCGCTTGTTTTGTTATTGTTAAATGTTATTAAATTATGCAGATGAGTGCCAACATGTCGCTGTTGCTACGCAAATTACATAAAAGAGCGTTTAGGTATGCCACTTGCCAGTGTTGACAAACAGCTGGCAAATCTTGACAGATGGGGCTAACTGAGCAGTTTTGCACATTGTTTGCCAATTGCTTATCACATTCTCAATAATATAAAATGCTAATAAAAAATGTAACACATTAAAAATAATAAAATAAATTGCCACTTGGCAGCGGTGGGATTCGAACCCACGCCTCCGAGGAGACTGGTGCCTTAAACCAGCGCCTTAGACCGCTCGGCCACGCTACCACATGGTTTTCGAACGTAAGTAAATTAACATGACTAAATGAAATAAATTGTTGAGCAAAAAGTAAATTTAAAATGTTCAATTGATTTATTTACACTGCTCACGGAGCAGTTGACTAGTCTATCTATATTTATGCACCTATTTATTTATTTCATCGTTTATGCATTTTTAGACGTTTGACATAAGACTCGCCAAGTTGTCAAGTGACAAAATAGCCACGTGCCATGTGACTTACTTAAGAATTTCTATATATAGACAAAATAACTATATATCGCTGATGATGATATGTATATATATTTATACAAATAATTTGTTTGCAAATTCGTAGTATATCGTTTAATATTTCCCTAATATGTTAAAGGTAGTTCTGCTCTTGGAATGTCATTCAATTATTTATTTCAAAAACCCAATTATGTTGGCTAAATAAATAGAGTGTTACCCAATGAAGCAAAGAAAGTCGAATGAATATGAATATTAATTAATTATTTCTTATTTACTATTCTGTGCTCGAAGGGTGGAAGAGGGTTTCTGTACAATACAAATGTAGACAGAGTTGCTTGTGAGGAGGCTCACCTCAGCTGCAACAATGAATATTCATGTATGTTGATTATTTTGAAAAATATATTATTTGTATTGTTATATGTGAAATGTCTTTATTAAGAAATTACTGTCACAACTGTTTTTTTTTTTTTTTTGTATATATATACAAACACTCCTTGACTTGCATTTCTTCTCGACTACCAAACGTCTGGCAACTCTGGTGGATCTCTTATATTTATGTGTAATTATTTATCATTTAGTTTGCCTCTGCCTACCAAGAACTGTTAGTTAAGTGAGATTCTTCTATAAGGGCTTATTTTAAATAAGTCACTTATCATTTTTAGGTAAGTTGCTTCATTATGCTAGGGTTCAGGAGCCCAACAAATAGCT
This sequence comes from Drosophila picticornis, assembly GCA_035043845.1. NCBI lineage: Eukaryota > Metazoa > Arthropoda > Insecta > Diptera > Drosophilidae > Drosophila > Drosophila picticornis. Next base: position 23,154,814 of record JAWNMR010000122.1, on the reverse strand, counting down.
TATATTGTTGATTTACACAATTTCCTTCGCAGCTCAGTTTATATTTTAATTTGATAAGTTGATAAATAGGAAGTAATTCGGAATATATATTTAATGGAACGCCTAAAGTATATAAATAAAAAAGCAATGAACTGATTTTTTGAATTTGTATATATAAATAAAAATGTATAAATATAAAAATTTTATTTATTTATATTTGATTATTTTAAATTTAATATATAAATACATATGTACTTACTTGCAGGCAAATAGCTTCACAATCGTTAAGACTATGATTTTTTAAGTAGCTCATATAGAAAATAAACAAGTGTTTCATTTAATATGTTAAGTTTGTTGTTTATTTGATTTTATCTTCTAGTTCTTGAACAGTTTGCAATCTTATGTTTCATTTGACATCCTTCCTACGTAAATACGTGTAGAAGTATATGGAAATTCCTTGTATGGTATTTCATATTTTGTTATCTTCGTCTACCTTAATAGCATTTTGTGGTACTCGTACAATAGTAGAATATGATCATATTTTTGGTTGATTTCCTTATACTTTTCTTAATTCTTGTCACCTTGTTTAACTTTTGTTTTGTTTTCGTTTTTTGCTTTTGTTTTTTTGTTTTTGTTTTTTTTTTTAACTATTCGTGTCCCTTGTAATTTGCTTAGAGTCTATGAAATTTAATTTATTTATTTCAATATATGTATATAACTAGATGAGAGATTTGTCGCTTTATGAAATATGAATATAAATTTACGTTTGAATAAGTTTTTCAATTACAATAATTTTCTCTTCTTGTCATTCGTTTGTCCGTTTGGTTTTAGGTTACGTTTAACTCCCTTGTATGTGTTTTGCATTTTGTTCCATTAAATTGTTAAATATGTACAATTATTCAAAAGTGCCACTCGACAAAAAATGTGAAACGATGATCAGAAAAAGAATAATAATTAAAATGTGAATAAAAACGGGAAACCAATCAGCCAAATGGCCATATAAAAACAACAGAAGATTAAATTTGTTCCAGCATACACTTTTTATTTACACATATTTTGTATTCGTATTTATCTACTGCATAAATTGCTTTCATATTCATATTGTGTCAATTTGTAGTACCATCCTTATGAATACTGTGTAGTTTGTATAATTGTTACTATTTTGATGCCTTTCATAAAGTTTTTCATTATTTATTATTTCGATAAGTTATTTATGTTTACCTCCTGTGTCTATTTATTTGGAATTTATTAACTATAAAAATCGTTTTTTTATTTTCTTTTTTGTTTTGCTTGTTTGTTATATATGATTTTTACTTATAATTTGTATGCATTTCTTTTTAAGTGTGTTTAGCTTAGATATTGTTTGTTCTTTTTTTAAATATATTTTTTCATATTTCATTTTGCAATTGTATTTTGATTTTTTTTTTTAATAGATATATTTATATATTTCAAGTTTTTTATTGCAATATTTTATACTAAATACATTTATATTTTTAATGACTTGTGCTTAGAAGCGTAAATTAATTGTATACAAATTGATTCCTTTTTTAGGGATTTTGTGTTGTTGTATTCCTTAATTTGTGCATAGCATTTAATTATTTACAAGAATTTGAAAATTGTAAGCAAAACTTATTAGTTAAATCACTGGATGCGAAGAAAAGAAATGCAGCAGTTGACTTGTGGGGATTTGTCAAACAGTGTTGGTAAACAGTGTTAAGCTGTACCTATTTACATATCCGCCTGCAATTCAGCAATTCTTTTCAACTAAATGCTAATTTATACAGATCGCTGCACGCTTGAATAAAAGTAACTAAAAGTATACATACACATAAATATTAAATAATGCATAGTTCACAATAATAACACAATGCAACCGGATTCAACCCTTGTAGAAGTGATGCAACTCAATGTCCGCTGTGTGCGGCTGCAACATGCTGCTGCGGCAAAGAGTGCCGCACGACTTAAGCGTGTATCAGTGATAGCGACGCAGGCTGCCGTTGTTGTTGTTGATGCCGCTGCAGCCGTTAGCCAACACTAGACCATTGTGATTATTGTTTGACAGCGTTGCCACATTGTTGTTATTGTTGCTGCTGCTGCCGTTAAACGAACGCCTGCCGGTCGTGTTGCCATGCACCAGAGCCATGCCTAATCCGTTGCGCAACGGCAACGCCGGCGGCGGCGGAGTGGGCGTGGGACTGGGCGGCATATCGTGATCCAGCGGCAGCGAATAGTGCGAATTATTGTGGATATAGCCCGGATCGGTCATCGCATCGCAGGGCTTGGCATAGACGCCACCGTTGTGATTGAAGTGATCCTGGGTGAGGCGAATGCCCACCGGTTGGCTGTAGTGCGACAGAGTGCTCTCCTGCACCCCACACTGTCGCCCAGCCATGTGGCGTGGCAGCGAGGCATTCAAGCCGAGTGCCTTGCCATTGGCCAACAGTCGCATATCCTGTTGCGAGTGATGGGAGCGAGGAGTTGTTGTTGTTGTTGTGGCTGCTGCTGCTGCTGATGCAGTGGTTAGTGGATTATTGGTCATGTAGTGAATGTGACTGAGTTGGGCGAACGGAGCGTGCGCGTCGACAGCGCTGGGCACGATCTGGAGTTGCTGTAGCGATGCTCCATGACTGGTTGGGGCACCACCCCGACCCCGCAGCTGAGGTGGGGGTGGAACTTCTAGCTATAGCTCAGTGACGGGTATCGGCCGACTGCCCAAATACTGTGTGGCATTGTAGCCGCTCGGACAGGGATAACCCGAGCCGGGATGCACACCACCGACACAGCCCGGTACTGGCGGTCGCGTCATGTAGTCCTCATCGGAGAAGGTCTTCTGATATTCGCGCTCCTTGCGCCCCAGCGCAGAGTGACCCTTGAACAGTTCGCCAATGCGACGACGGAACGCATAGATCATCAGACCCAAGGTAGTGATCAGGGCGGCACAGCCCACCAGGGTTACCATGATGATCTTCTGGTTATTAGCCGCACCGTGAGTGCAGCCGAGGAGCGGCTCGGAGAGCTGTGTGAGTGGCAACTCCCTCAAATTAGCCGGATAGGCGCAGATAACGGGAGCGTATTGATTGCTCGCATTCTTGCTGATGAGCAGATTACGCAGCCACATCAGCTGGCAGTCGCAGACGAAGGGGTTGTCCGACACATCCAGCGCCTGTAGATCCGACCAGGGAAATAGATTCTCCGGGAGCGAGCTCAGTTGATTCTCCTTGAGCACAACACTGCTGAGATGCGGGAATCCCCCAAAGGTATTCGCATGCAGCTCGTTCAGCTGCTTGTTGGCCGACAGATTCAGGTGCTCCAAGTTGGCATTGTCCGTAAAAGCGCCGCTCTCCACACGGCGCAAGCGCGGTGCTCCGGTGATATTGAGCTGCCGCAACTCACGCAAACCCGCAAAGGCACCTGTTCCAATCACTTCAAAAACGTTTTGTCCCAGCGACAGCTGCTCCAATCGCGCCAGATGCTGCAGTGCAGCTGTAGGCACCGCCTGCAAGCTGTTGTCGGACAGATCCAGAGAGCGTATGCGCTCCAACCCAGCCAACGCATCCGCCGATATGTTGTGCAAGCCCGCACCGCGCAAATCCAGGCGCGTCAGAGTCTTGAGATCCTTGAAGGCGCCTCCCGGAATGGTCATAAACGAATTGGTGCCCAGATAGAGCTCGGCCAAACTGGGCAGCGCCTGGAATGTTATATCCGCGGGCACCGTTGTCAGCGTATTGTCATCCAGATAGAGTATACTCAAATCTTGTAGTCCGTCCAGGGCATGCGGATCAATGTGACTGATGCGATTCTGGCCGAGATTCAGCTCGACCAGCTTCACCATGGGCGAGAAAGTGCGATAGTCCAGCTCGGCAATCAGATTGCCACGCAGATTGAGCACAGTTATCGTGCTGAGGCCCATAAACGTTTTGTTCGTCACCTGGCCAATCTTGTTGTGATTCAGATGCAGCTCAAGCAGCTTGGCATGATACAGGAAGGAACGTTCCGGTATCGTGACCATATCATTGTAAGACAGATCAAGGAATGTCAGTTGCGAATAAAACTGCATCGATGAGTCAATGGTCTTCAGCTTGTTGTTCTTAATGACCAGCCGCTGTATGGATGGATTCAGGGCAATGGGCAACACATCCAGTGCGCCCACACCACAGTTGACTTTCAGTGTTTCGTCATCGCATTCACAACCGTTGGGACAATTTGCCAGGCCATTTGTCGGTGCCAGCAACGGCAGCAGGAGCACCACCAACGACAGCAACGATGATGGCGGCATGGTAATTGCCATTGCCGATGACCGTCGTCTGCTTATTATGTGCCACTCTCCTCTCTCTCTCTCTCTGTCTTTTGTCTCTGTCTCTGTCTCTGTTGGTGACCTGGCTCTGTCTGCGGCTGGACAAGCCCCTCTGGAGCCCTAGTCTCCCTAGCCTGTGGTGAGGTCCGTTTGGTTAGTTGCTTTTGCTGTCTGATGGACCTCAGTGCAGCTGCTCCTCTCTATCCTTCTCTCTCTCTCCCTCAATCCTTTTCTCTCTCTCCGACTCCTCCTCGCTCGCTTTTATATTGGGTTAAATACGTTTTAGCCAAGTTTGCCAATGGCTTTCGTATTTGGCGTCCGACATTCGTGGCGTTCTGTCTGCTGTTTAGCCTGCAAAGAGAATGGGAAAAGGTTAGATAAAAAAGGGAGGGGGGGAGAGGGGGGAGTTTAGTATGTGCGCTTTAAATTGATTTTCCATTAGAGTTCAAAATTGCTTGGCTTTTGGATTTTCATTGGATTTGGCAGCTGCAGCATTCGGATACCTCGTTGGCAACCCGGCAAGTTAATCGCTAGTTTTGTGCATTATTTTCCCTGTCTCCGTCTCTGTATCTGTATCTGTATCTCTGTATCTGTATCTTTGTATCTGTATCCCTGTATCTGTATCTCTATTTCGTATTCTTTGTCCGACAGTAAACAAATGAAGACAATTTAAAAGGCTACGGCAACGAAATTAGGAACAGCATTCACATTAGTGGCAATTTCACAAGCTAAGCTGGCAATGGTTGCTTTTAGCAGATCTGGCCCATTTTAAAGTCTTAATTCAAGCTGGCAATGTCTACAATATTAATCTGATATTCGTATTTTATTTTCCTTTTTCAGTTTAAAGTAAGTGTGACAAAATTCTGACAAACAAATCTTATTTTTCAGATTACAACACTTAACATGAATATCCAGTTGAATCGAATCTTCAATGATATTTGATAATTAATCAAGACATAAAAACAGTTACCTAACGTTACTATTTCTATTATTAATGTTACAAATGAATTATCATTAATAGCTGGTTAACAAAATCTAAATAAATGTTGCCAGATTTCTTACTTTATGGCTGCAGATTCCTAATATTTTCTACATTGATCGTGTCCTCAATTGCTCAATCTTATAACCAGAATGTTAATACCGATTCTACTCTGAATATATCTGCTTAGCAGCAATGCACATTTTTTAAATATAAATTCCGATTTTATTATGTAAAACCCCTAAAGAAATTTAGGGTCAAGAAAAATTCAAAGTGCTGAATTTAGTTTCATAAAGAAAGAACTTTGGAAGCCAGAGGTAAATTTAATTGTATTCTTTAATTTGCAACAGAATTAAAGTCCAGTTAGAGCCAAAGCACTCTGACACACAAATTGCTTTAGCCTTGCCTAGTGTCCCTGCCCCTTTTATCGAATTCATTTTTCTTTTTCTTTTTTTTGTTACTGACCCAACCCTTTGTGGCAGCTTGAAAGTCCCCAAAGTGGAAGCCCAGTCAATGTCCAGGCGAGAGCAGCTCCCAAAAGCGGGCCAAAGCGGGGTCCGAAGATATGGCTCATAGTTTTGGTCGAAACTTGAAAAACAACTTGCACTTTGTATGCTTTGGGGACATTTATCAGTTCGGGAGCAAAAGGAAACTTAATTTAGCGCACAACTGCCAGAAGTTCAAGGATGCCAGCTAGGATGTGGGCACAAGGCACAACCCCAAGTGCTCTATCAAATAAATAAAATACAAAAAGGGGGAAACACAACATTTTGTTGCGGTTGTTGTTGTTGCTTTTGTTTTTGCCCAGTTCCACACAGTATACAAAACAAAAACCCAACCAGTCGGCCACGCCCCCTCACACAATTTGGCTTTGGCTTTTTCATATTTTTCAACTTTACGCATTCCTCGAGTTGGAAATGGTTCGGCCCCGAAGGCGTCATGAAAATAATCATAGATGTGGGTCATATTTCAGGATGGGTGACGGCATCGTTGTGGTGCTGTGGTGGTGAGGTTGTGGCATTGGGGACGAGTGATGGCTTTGTGCTGTTTATGTTGCGCTAAAAAAGGATAACGGATAAGGGCTGGCAGCAAACTCTCGGGACGAGCAGCCAGACTCGGCTCCAAACAACAATTCGCCAGACTCTCGTTTTTATTATGTAAATATCACATAAACACCCGGCAGCGACTCAGCGGCACAATCATATGAAACAACGCCGCAGAAATGGAGCGACTGGTCCTTGGTGAGACTGCAGTCTCTCATCATTATCATGCATATGCCATAAAGCGACTTGTTGAGACTGCGACTCACTTTTGGTTGTCTTTTTTGTTTTTTGGCAGCTCAACTCGGTGCCAGAAAGACGAAGCGAACGGTTAAGCACACAAACAACACGCAAAACAAACAACTAACTGAAAGCAGATTCACAAAATAAAAATCAAGGAAAGCAGGCAGGGATCTGTCCTCCAGTCCTCAACCAGTCAAGTAGTTGACTGCTCCATTTATGTGCACCTCGTGCGGGTGGCAGCTGCTTAGGCAGTCAGTCAACACATGCTGGGAAAATTAAATTTAAATTACTGAAATGTGAATTGTGAAATGCTGCTAAATGGCTGAAACAATCTGCAGACCAGTCTCTTAAATGGCCCTGAGCAGAAGGCACCCGGACATGACCCAAACTTGCTCAAAGCTGTTGGCTTAGCCCCAACAAATGTGAACGTTTGGCAGACACTCTTCTTGGGGGTCGAGGAGACACTTACTCCCGGGCACAAGCCAGCTGCAACCTGGCCTAAACCAACATTGTCAGCAAAGAATCGCTCCAGGTGCTCCACAAGCCAACAAGTGTTGTCGAATTGTGTTAGTAAAAGGTCTGCTAAAAGAGACTCCAGGACACATTTTTAGCTCTAGTGGATTTCACTCTATCCTTTTTGATCAGACCAATCCATAAAGCTTAAAGAAATCCATATTTGTTCAAGAGAGAGGGAATTTATTTAAAATCAGTCGAAGGCCTTTGTAAATAATATTTAATAAAGTAATAAGGGAAAATGTATTTTGAATCACAACTCAATAAATACTTGCATAGTTGACAAAATACCATTGGCTATAATTTTTATAATAATATATTATTATTATATTAATTATGTTGACTGATGCGTACTACTAGACAGATCAGTGCCCGTATAAAAAGCACAATGCTTTTCTAGCACATCCTAACAATATAAAGAGTCTTTTAGAATTTACGGGTTATTATCCATTTAAATAAGCGAACTCCAATGTTTGTTGTGTTTCTCTAATTTGTATGAGCACATTTTAATTTTAAAAAGCTTTTCGAAAATAAATATACAATATTAAAATCGGGTCTGGTAGCGTATGCTTTATTCGGCGGGTTGAAGCTATCTGTTAATTCCCTACTTATTTCACAAACTACTCGTTTTATCTCAATCAGCAGACTTTAAGCTTCTCCTTGGTCAGTCACAAGCAAATTCAGTTTCAGTTCTAACCTCAGTCTTTAGTCAACGCCATTTAAATTGTCACCCAGTCATAGTCCCAGTCCCAGACCTAGCCGCCCCCCATTTCCCTTCTACCAATCAGCTGACGTGTCTGCCGCTCCGAAGTATGCTCTAAATATTTTATAGCTAGCCACCGCCATGAGCGCTGAGATTTCTTCTTTTTTTTGGCTTTTTATTTGGTTTACGGGCGACGGACAAATCTTTTTCGACTGCTGCCCGCTGCTGAACTCATTTATTAGTTCTGCCTGTGTCCGTCGCCGGGTGCAAGTCCGAGTCCAGGTCCAGGTCTGACCCCAACTCCCACCAACTGACTATTGTTATAAATGTTTGGCTGTCAGTTCTACTGTGGCTGTGGCTGTGTAGCCTTGCGGCCATGCCCCACAAAATAGAAAAAGGCAAAGAGGCAAAACTCTTTTATTGTATGTGTCTGTCTGGTTCCGCCGTAGTCGTTGGCCCGGACCCTGGCCCATCGTGGTAGTGTTTGGGTTGTTGCTGCGCCGGCTGCTGGGCAAGCTTTGCTTTCGCTTTGCGCTATGAGTTCCGCTTTTTGTTGGCTGCCCGCTTTATTGTTGGTGCTTATTGTTTAGTTGGGTGAGTTTTTGAAAATTTGCCAAACTACGGCCAAATAAAAAGTACTTTTCCAGCAGTTTTTCTTTTGTTTCCTCATTGCCGGGAAATTGCTAAATAAATGCATGTTTCGTATTTAATACGACAGCGGCCAGAGACAGAGAGAGAGACAGAGAGAGAAAGAGAGAGAGAGAGAGAGCGAGAGAGAGAAAGAGAGAGAGAGTTGCGATGAGTTTTCTCTAGTTTTTCGATACATTTCAGTTTTGCAATGAGTTTTATTTTGGAAGCTGCCGAGCTTTAAATGGTATCGTCCCACTTGTCCACAACTCTTGCTTTGCTCGTTTTATTAATTCCTCAGCCATCTTTGAGCTACTCCAATTTCCACTAACTGTCAGCACGCCCCGCATGTCCACGCCTCGCACTGCCCCTGTTTGTGGCCAACAACGCCAGCAATAAACTTCAAGCGGGCTTGCTATTCTTTGCCAAATGTTTAATATTTCAAAGTGACGCCAGCCAATAGCAGAGAAAAACCCAAAACCCATTTTCCATTTTCGCTGTCCCTCTCCTTGTGGGGGGTGGAGGGGAGGCGGTCAGGATGATTGCAGCCCTCGGCGTCTCCCTTGCCCCAACCAACCCCCTGGTGTTATTTATATGACATTTTCGCTTGAGTGCGCGTTAAAATATCGCTGACAATATTTTATGCTCATGCTTTGCCTCATGTTTTGCCAACGTATCACGCTCCCCGAAGCCCCCGCCCCCTGTACCCCATGCTCTACCCCAACCCCGTCGCCCACATTTGGCTATGATAAACTTGGCAAATTTATCCTGCTTTGAGCCATACGTCTTTTGGCACAGTTTGCGCTGAGAAACCCCCGAACTCGCTCCCACTCCAGGTTTCCTGCTCACTCCTTCACTATTTGCACAGTTTACAGTTTCAGCAGCTTGGAGTCGAGCTTCGCGTGTGCATCTGTTAGATACTTTGTGTTGCTAAACAAGCACAGTCAAATATTTGCAATGCTCTGCAAACAACAACATCAGCAACAATAGGAGGAGAACGAAAACGAGAACGGGAAACTCACGCACGCTGCAAAGATGGGCGCGGTACGTGGAGCACTTGCCAGCGAGCAGATGCAGAAGCAGAAGCAGAAGCAGAAGAAACAAGTCAAAATGCTAGAGTCGAGAGAGCTCGACTACGATATACCCTGAAACTAGCTGTTAAAAAGTTATTGCCAAATTAAAAGTTTCGCTTATTCAAATGTAGACAGAACTGCAACTGCTGTCAATTCTTAAGAGTAAAAAAAGTAGGGCTCCGCAAATACACACGATACAATTATGAAATTTGTCCAGTTTGTCAATAATTTGCTTAGGCATATAATATATTAATAAACATAATTTTCCGTTATATTTGTGGCTTTTATAGTTATCAGAAATCGAAAGGAATCAACATTCCAGTAACAAAGCCAGTTGTCGTAAGCTTGTTCTGCCATTGGTGTACAAGTAATTATATGTCAAATTTGTCTTTAGCTCTTATGGTGTTCATGCAGACGGATGTACATGGCTATATCGACTCTGCTTTTGATCCTGATCAGGAATACCCGCACTTTCGGATGTGGGAGATGCTTCTTTCTGCATGTTACATACATTGACACAAGACAATTATACCCTTTTTACCCATTTTTATTGGGTTCAGGGTATAAAAACCCCAATCAGCGTACTGAAGGCTCTGTGTGTGCGTGTGAGTGTGTGTGTGTGTGTGTGCCAGTGAAAGTCGATGGATGGAGGCAGTCAGTCGTCTGTGAAATAGAAAACGAAACAATGCCCTCGTTCGGCTGGGTGTAACGAGAAAACAGCGGGTCTGCTTTACAATTGCAATGCACCCATCGTCGTCACACATCTACTTCAATTTTCGGTAATGGTAATCTTGCAACCAGCAACCAGCAACCAGCAACCAGTAACCAGCAACCAGCAACTTGCAACTTGCAGCTTGCTGCTTGTGAATTGCGGATAGCCTTGCAAGTTTGTCTAGCAATTGATTTGAATTTAAATTTGGAGCTGCGGTTGAAGCTGCCGCTGAAGAGCGTTCTGTGGGTGTATTTCTTTAGAATACTTGAGTTTCTGCTGATTTGTAAGAGTAACCACAAAGCTTATTGAGAATTTATATTGAATGCATATTTGTTGCTTTTCACATGAAGAACATGCACACATATTTGTGTGACTCGATCCCAGAAATCAACATCAATCAGTCATTGATTTTTTGTAAAAAGAAAAATAAAATAAATGGAAGATAAAATAAAAAATAAAACAACATTTCCGACAGGGCAACGATATTGAAAACAAAAAGTTCGACTTGCAACAGACAAGTCCACCTATGAACTGTGATAAATAAGCCTGGAATATACTGGCCGACTTGGATATGGCCATATCGACATTACACAAAAATTGCCATAATTCTGAGGGATCTTTGTAGCCATTTAGATCAATTTTGGTTTACTTAGCATGCTTAAATGTGCTCTTAAGCTAACCCAAAGTGTGGTTTAAGGGAGTTGCGACTGCGTTTGGCTTATTTGTTGGTTTGTTTCTGTTTCTGTTTCTGACAACTTTTGTAATTTTTGTGAAAGCCGTAATCTCTCACTCCATTGCAGTGCGACGAAGAGCGCTTTAGCTGCACAAAAAGTATTTTATGGCTCCCTTGAACATTGCGACCAACTAAGCGACGACGGGCCAGTTGTGTTAGCCAAAAATTTGGTAACGTTAGCACTACGACGACGACGACGACGACGACGACGATGACGACGACGACGACGACGACGCTTTTATGGCATAATTCCTAGCACCGTCTTTTTGTTTTTACAGCCATGCCAAAAACTTCGACTGCTCGCCAATGAGAGACAAGGAGACGGCTAGACGGGGTCGGCAGTTGAAGAGGAGAAAAGCAGCCGAATTGGCAAGGCAAGAAAGTAAAGAGTAATACCCAAAGCAGTCATAAAGTAAAACCAAATACTTTACATATAAACGACCGCAAGCAGACGTCAGAGTCGAGGCACTCTTTAGCAAGAGAACTGAATCCTCCACAGAGGTGCGGGCTAGACGACGTCGCCATCTTTCCCATAACTTTTTTTGCTGGTTTTCAGTCGCTTTTTTTTTGGACGCATGCCCATAAAACGGCGACAGGCCAAAAAGTAAGTAAAAAAAATAATTTTACCCGGCGACCTTGCCAAACGCATTCCTAGAACTGTTTAGTCGGATTCAGTTTCAGTTTTAAAGCCAAGGCAACTTATGTGTGGCAGACAATAAATCCGGGCCATTGATCCATGTTATATGTCTTAAGCAAATTTATATGGCCAACGGAAAACTAGCTATGTACTTCCGCTGTAATATACTGACACGTTTTGGCGCAGGACACCCCCTACCCCATTCTCGATACTTGCCCCCGCTGCGTGGCATTTGATAAACGCGCGTATGGCATCGCAGGAGCTTGTCGAACATAAACCTTGCACGGCTGGAGATTTGCCATGGATTCGGAGCAGCGTTTAGTGCAGCAGAGTTGAAAATTAAGGCGAGCAGCAACAACACTTTTTTCATTTTATTACAATGTTTATCCTCAGAGCGGATTAAAGTGGAACTATAAATTCCAAGTGGAACAAAGTGGGGGCAAGGCGAGCAGTAGAACTTCAAGGAGATAAGCCATGCCATACATATATGCATCTAAGGTTGGAGAGTTACGTTTAATATGGCCTAAATACGCAGGCAAAGCATGAGAAAAAGAAAACTTGTGTAGAGCAAAAGAAAGCCCAGATGAGATGAGAAGGAAAGGAAAAAAAAACAGAGAAGGAAGATAATATTGTTTTCCATCTTTTGGAAAAGATAACATGTCTCTATTAAAAGCAAGCACATTTCGTTGTTAGTCATGTATTATGGCAAGACATTTTTCAGAGCATGTTCACAATGTGAGCGAGTTAAAAATTGAAACTTTGTAGAAACGTAAGCCTCAAGAACTCAATTATACTAATTTGGGCTGAGTTAAGCAAATTTGCTTCAATTTGAAGCACAAAATTTGCTGCATAAGGCTATCAAATTAAATTTCCATTGCAGCGAAATTATTATTTTTTTTTTTTGGTTTTTGCACTTGGGAACATTGCCAAGTTTTGCTTCATTTTGGCTGCTTATCGACAAAAGTCAGCAAGCAGATCGGATTTGTGTTTGAATTAAGCAGTAAGTAGGGAAATGAAGAAACCAGCAAAATGAAAACGAGAATGTAAAAGCGCGTAAAGGATTTACAGCCAGCACCAGTTGGCCAACGGCTTAGGTTGCTTTTCCGACAATGCTGGCAGGCATTAGAAGGCAGCATTTGTTGCTGCTGAGCTGACTCAATTCGCGAATGCTGCAACTGCAACAAGCTGGCAAAGCAAACCGACACAGGCAAACACAAAAGCCAAAGAAAGGGAGAGGGGGACACACTAAGTAGAGCTTGCCAAACGCTGACCGCCGCCATGTCGAGCGCCATAAATCTTTGCAAATCGCGGCGGGCGCAAAGTGCGCCACAAAATGGCGAAAATTGCACGGCAAGGAAATAACAAAAGGACCAGAACGACGGCAGCCAAAGAGCCTTGTTGCCACGTAGCACACTCAGAAAAAAAATGAAACTTAGTAAATCGACCTAAATATTAGAAAGCATTTGTTGCTTTTATAAATATTTTCCAAGTTTGAGAAGAAGGCTCGCCCTAAATCGACAATCCCAAAAATATGGTTCTTTCCATTTGTCTGAAATATTTGCCATTTTTAAAAAATGCATTTCTAAAAAGTAGAACTGCCTACTCTGATTCTTAAAAATCCTTTATGAAATTCTCTCTCGATTTCTACATTGAAGTTAAGTTTCTGTCTGCTTCAGAGGCCGAGTAGCTCAGAGGAAAATAAGTCAAAGAGTTTTGCGATGACCATAAAATTCCTCAAAAGTCGATTCAAATGAAGGTAAATGAATTTTTATAAACTAATTTGAACTGCCTGTTTGCATTGTTTATTAATTACTAAAAAATATTCTTCCATATCTTCTATTATTTTAAAATTTTAGAAAAATCCTCTATGAAATTAAATAAATAAGAGCTCAGGTTCGTAGAAAGCCAGAACCATAAATTAAAGGAACACTTTGCTCCCAAAGTAGTGCGAATTTCAAAAATTCAAACTTACTTTTCCTCAGTGCAGGTAGACATGAATCCGAAGGGGCAGCTGGCATGGCAGCTCGGCAAACAAGTTTCGCCACATGCTCGGAGTCGCTCTTAGTTGCAGCGAAATTTAGTGCGCTTGAAATTTAGTTGCACAGTTGCGGTGATTTAGTTGGCCATCGCACTCGAGCGGCAACCCCAATCTGTGGGTGGCAATGCAGGTCAGGCAACTGAACAATCAACTCGCCTTGAGGAAGAACCAGAGAGAAGAAAGAAGGAACGAAGAAAGCGACAGGCGATGAAAGTAGCTTTAAGCTTAGACAACTTTTGACTGGATCGGATCATTCTTAATATTACAAGCTTTAAAAGCTTTAAATCTGTTTGGAAATATACAAATCAGGCAAGGATTTATTGAATTCAGCAATATGTAAATTATGTTTTCTCCACTGAGGGTCATACAACATTCGAATAAATATGTTGCGTGGTTTAGAAATTCGCCTAGAGTATTTTGTGTTTTTCAATGATTTATCGAATTTTCGTTTTATGAAAAGTATGGCAATATCAACTTCACAAACTTCAGATAATCCGAGAAAGGTAAGCGCTTCACTTGATATACAAATACAAAAAATGAATTGTTTGGTAGGGGGATAATAATTGTTATTACCAACTGAAGATTTCTAGCCTCTCAAATCAGAAATGCTCTTATTATTATTAGCTGAATGCATTTACTGTTATCACTCCCTGTGCATTCAAATGTCCCATAATGTTCGCATTCATCATTTGCACAAAACTTTTGCCCACGACCGACATCCGATTTAAGCCTCCCCCTGCTCCATATTGCTCCCCCCGCTTCTCTTTAGGGGAGCCAGAGATCGAGGACAGTCAAGGTTTTTGCGTTAAACAGATCCATTGTTCATGCACCGAGTCAGAGACAGTCAGATGGAGAGGCAGAGAGAGAGAGAGACAGAGATAGAGAGAAGAGGGAGGAGGGTAGACTCATTTAAAGACCCTGTCTGGAAGCCGACATGAGCTAAGTGCAAAGGCGAAATTTATGCGGAAAATGCAGCTGCAATATGTGCAACAGGAGCAGCAGCGACAACAGCAACTACAGCAAGTGCGGCAACTTCACCAATTCGCACTCAAACAGAGCACAAACGAGGCAACCCAATCCAAGCCAACCACATGCCGCACACAACAGCAAGGGCCAACAAGGTACGCAGAGGCGCCCTTTTTTCCAGGGCTTTTTTATTATATGCACACACATATTGTTTGAAAAATGTGTAGCAAGGGATCGGCTCGGATTGGGGGCAGCAGGGGTAATGCGGCTAGGCATTTGCCAGGCGCAGCAACTTGTTCCCTGGTCCTGTTCCTCTTCTCGACCCTGTGTGCAACGCATGCCCAAGTGTGAATGAGAAAGCTTTGAAAGATGCTGCCGAACAACTCGCCAGACGGCCACTCCTCGTGGCATTATTCACTGAGAGAGGGAGGGGGAGGGCGAGAGGGGAGAGCGACGGATAGGCCGGCGAGGACTTAATAAGATTTTAATTGAAGCGCAAGAATTTAATTAATTTAATAATGAATGCTTAAGACAAAAGAAAGTGAGTAACAGACTAATATGAAATTGTATTCGTGGCATGTGAAAACTGCGAAAAATGTGCCTTGCCAGCGGCGTGGGATTGAAATAAATTACAAAATTATTTCTAATATTCCATTTTAATAAAGTTACTGTTTTAAACAAGTGGAGTGTTTGGTTATCCAATCCATCTATCAATACCAAATTCAATTTTAAATTGAATATGTCTTCTACATTTCACTTAAATAAAAAGAAAATCAAGTGTTCTTAATTGCAACTCTATTTCAGTGAATACTCTAGCAGAATTAAAACTTACGCATTAATCTGTTAACTATTTTCCAAAAAGTGCACGGAAAAAAGTTTGTTTTGCAAAAGCAGCAACTGAACCCTTTAAGCTCGTTTGGCTTTTGGCTACGTGTTGTTTGGTTTGGGGTCAGACGCTTATTGCAATTGTTAATGTTGCAGCTGCAAGTTGCGAACTGCAACTGCAACTCAATTGAAAATCTTTAGCAACTCTTAAACTGGAAGCAATATAAATCACGCAAAAGGTTCCGAAAGTAACCCAATGCCGGCAATGGTCGCTGGTTTAATGACGCAAATAATTACGACTGTGCAGCAAGTTGCAAGTTGCAAGTTGCCAGTTGCCAGTTGTGAGCTGCCAGTTGAGAGTTGGCAGCTGGGGATTGTGTGCCTTGAATGGCACAAGGGAGCGACTTAATGAAAATCAAACACACAACGCAACAACAATAGAAACAACAATAACTCAAAGTCGGTCAACTGTGCTGTGGAAAACGTCGCCGAGACTTTGGCGACCTACGAGCGACTCTCAAGTGGTGCATACCAAACAATAATTGATAAACGAACAGATGTACAAGTGTTTAAGTGAATGAATGATGTGCCTCTCCGCTTCAAATGTGAAATGTGCCTGCCAGTTGCAAGTTGCTTGCCGCTGGTTGCAAGTTGCTCGCTGCTCGTGCTTTGAAGTTAGAACATTATTTGCAAGGCTGCATAGTGGGGGGACTGGCAGTCGGTAATCAGAATGGCGAGGGGGTTGACCCAAATCAATTGATTTATGCACTTGCAACGCATGGTTCTATGCTGCTACTGCTACTGCTGCTGCTGCTGCTGCTGCTGCTTCAATTGAAAGCAGTAATTAAATTAATGAAGAAAGTTGACAAACTGCAGATCTGTGTTGTTTACAATGCACAGCTACGCTCTGGCATTAATTAAGTTAAGCATTGGCAGCTCGCGGCTCAAGTGGAGCGTGGAGCGCGGAGCGCGAAGCGTGTTGCAGACACGGCGGCATGTGAATGTCATCTGTTTGAGAATCGCATGGAGAGGCGCGATTGCAACGGCAGCTGTTGAATTTATCACGCAATTGCAGACCGAGCGGGGCCAATGGCCCTTGGGGCAATACCGTTGGCGTTGCACAAATGCGGAAGACCAACTAGAGAAGCGCGCCCAAAACAGATCGCTGACAGCTCGCAGAAAACTGCAGAAAAACGCATCGAATTCTTTGGCGCTTCGCAGACGTGCTTAAAGCAAAAGGCGTTAAGAAAAACTGTAGATAAAAATGCTCGGTATGCGGACAATTATTAGCTGTCACCCTAGTCAATTGGAAATGCCTCAGTTCTTGCAACAATTTCACTCGCGACAATTTCTCATATGTCAAGTGTTGTAGCGAAACAAAAAACGCGACAGAAACATGCACTCAAATTCAGAGTATTAACTTCAAAATCGATAAGTTGAAATAAATAAATAACCAGAACATCAACCAGAACATGTTTCTTGATTAGGCCTCACCCTGAACTGATTGCCTTGGATAGGTGCGACAAAAAACGCGCGTTGCTTGCCATTTGCAGGCGTTAAAAACCGCAAAGCGACATTTGCATGCCGATCAAATCGATGTAGTTGGCAAATGGCATAAATGGCAGCATAAACAATAATTAAAATTGTCTGTGTTTAGGTGGTTTTGTAATGGAATCAGCTTCGATTTGATTACCTTTAATTGACTTTTCAGCAATGTTGATTAATCGACGCTGACGGCGACAGTGGTAAAAGCAGAGGCGGAGGCAGCGACAGCGACAGCGGCAGCGGCAGCGGTGACGTCATCAACATTTAACACTTTTTGAAGCTCATTAAAAATTCCAAATGAGGTTGACTTTTCCCCTCGTCTCTCTGTCTAGTTGCCGTTTCAATTTAAAGCATTTGTTTCGTTAATTTCAATTTGAATGGCGGAACTTTGTTGTCAAACAAATTACATTTGAATATTATTCATGTTGTTGTTGTTGTTGTTGTTGTAGGGCCTGCAATGATATGAATATGTAGGGAGAAATATATATAAATTATTAAGGCAACAACAAAGTGCAGCTGCGGCAGTGGTAAATTGTTAATAATGTCACAGTTTGATGCCAACAATTTATGACGAGCTTCGACCTGCATTAAAAATAAATTAAATGTTCGCTTGCAGCCACGCATTTTGTTATTTAATTTTTTTCTTGCACTCAACATTTTTAAATTATTTATGTTAATATTTTAATGGTTGAATTGAATCTATGAAATCCGGTAAAGCGACTTTTCTCACCGATGCATAAAAAGTGATTTAGTTTTGCAGTCCACTTTGCCAACCAATCACAAATAAATATAATAATTTTTTAAAATTAAAATTGAAAAAATAAATAATAATAATATGGTTGCCGCAAATTACATTTTGTTGCCAATAAAGTGCAACATTTAAAGCTCATATTTATATTATCTGCATTATCAATATAGCTAACATATTTCTTAGCTTGTCAAGTGAATTTATTACTCTTAATTAGATACATATTGATGGCCTCATTTCCAGCCAGACAAGCATGAATACAATTTCGATATTCAATTAACTTCTCCACATGCAATTTTGCATTATTTAATGCAAAATAAAAACTTTTTTCCGTTAATATTATTTCGTTGGAAAAACCGAGGAAAATTTAAAAATGAGCAGACTCCAACTAAGAACCATAAAGAGCATAAAGCAAATGTGTGACAACGAGAAAAACCGCAACAGTAAAAGATGTAAAAATGGAAAAGCGCACAGGAAAATGCAAAATGCGCGCCTGAAGAGCCTGCGACGTGGATGGGAGCCGAGTGGAGAGCTGGGGAGGAGGGCAGGGGATAGGAGCTGATAATGGGGAAGGTTCTGTGTCTGTGTCTGTTCCTGCTTCTGTTTCATATGTACAAGGCAAGTGTTGTAAGTATGTGCTTAAATACGCATTTATTCATACAAATATGGCCAACGGCAGCAGCAGCAGCCACCGCAACAGCAGCAGGCAAAATAATAAAACAAGTCCTCATGCCACTGTGCTGCGGACAGACGAAAAGATACCCTATAAATGTGATCTGCTTGAAAGCATAATGTATTTCTACTACGACAGCACTAAGAGCGCTTTAGTTGTCAGCTGTTTAGATGAAACAATGTACCCCACAAATGAGACTAGGAGGTGCGCACACAAACAAAACGCAGAGCGAGCGAAATTTCCATGTCGTTGTCGTCGTAGTTGGGCAAATCAGATGCGCAACTAACGAGCAGCAGCCACGACAATGTTACTGACAACTGGAGCCAGGAGGACTAGGACCCATGTAGGACCAGCGCCGGACGCTGTGCCGCGGGCCACTCTCCGTCTGTCTGTGGCTCCGGGCAGACGAATCCAAACCCAACCCAAACCCGAACCCATGCGAACATGGCGCAAATGTGACAAATATGGGCATGAAGTGTGCAAGTGACAAGTCTAACATACTTACAAATTTTATGCGGCGGCCACAGAGCCCAAACCACATTATCACCCAAAAGGGGCAGAGCGAAAACGCTGGCAACCAAAGGCAACCGGCAAGCGGCAAGCGCAAGCGGCAAGTGGCAAGAGACAAGAGACACAAGGCATTGCAGCACGGTAGGAATTTGCGTTTTCAAATGTATGTTAATGATGTACCACCGGGTTCCAGCGCCGGCAACGGCAACGATGATTTCCAGTTTTTCACTGTTTTTTTCATTTGTTTTTTTTTATATGTTGCGCCTCCATTGCGTTTGCTCAGTTAGCCAGACGTATTTCCTGTCATTGTTTACTGGTCCAACACTTTGCTATTTTTATTTTAATGCCATTTTTTGCGCTCGCCAAGGAATACAGAAAAAAGTAGTGCCAAAGATAATTTGAATATGTGCAATCTAATGCTGCTGATGAAGCTGCGTTGCTTTTTTTGCCGCGAATTAAATTTAAATTTTCAATTTTTTAACGGAAACACCTTGACGGGTTTCTGGTGAGTAAGTGAACTAAACATGCAACTAATGTGATTTAGATGGTCGGCAAATTTAATTGGGAATGAGACAGTACTTTTATCAATTTGGATTGATGTGCTTGAAGAGATTACTTCATTCAACTCACTCGCTTCCAGAGACGATGATTCTCAATTAATGTAATTATTGTTATTGTCATTATTATTATTATTGGGGAGCATTTACTGCGAACTGGTTAGATCCAGTGCTCCCCTTTCTAAATCAAGAGCTCTTCCCTCAAAACCGAATCAAGAATTTTTGTCGGGTTGTCGACATGTTTTCCTATTATTCAGTTTAACTTTAGCCACAGGAAATGCGTGTATTTGGCCATGAAGTTGACACAAAAATGGGTCCCAGTGCGTGGACAGGAAGTGGCAAACATTGTTGCAAGCACACACACACACACAAAATAGAGTTGCAGACGATCAAACAGCTTACAGTTGTTGCATGTTGCATGAGAGAGCATATCTTAACTAGCTCTCGCCGGTAACAGCTTAACTTTCTTAGCAGAGTGCCAGATGAACCGGCTAAAGGCAGCAAACAGTCGTTGTGGCAATCATAATTTCTTGCATGCAGCATGCAATGGGCTCCCTCTACTCCCTCTCCCTCTTCCTCTTCCTCTCCTTCTCCTGCTTCCTCTCGTTCTCCCTCGCTTCTCCTTCTCCATCTCCATCCACCCAGCGCAGAGTTAACAAGCCGTCAATAACAGTGCTAGCAGCTGTTCTCCTCTCTCTCTCTCTCTTTCTGTCTCTCAACACCCACCCCCTCCCCCATACTCCGCCTTCTCCATTCAGCAGGCTGCGTGCTTACCCACATTGAGTGGTGCAGCTTGCAAACTGGCTTCAAATGCATTTTTCAGCCTCAGCCACACATTTAAATGCGCACGCATGCAAAACGCAGAAGGTCCGCAGTGGCAACCAACAACTAACTGACCTAGGCACGCACAAAGATACATGTGCACACAGATGCACACATACACTCAGAAAAATTAGAACTAATTTAGAGATAAGAGAAAATTCTTAAAATTTTAATTTATTTTTTATTGAGATCTATTTTATATTATTAAGAAATGCATTTCTAAAAAGTTGAAATGCATTTCTAAGAAATTCAGAAACAATTTACGCAATTTATTCACTTATTTTACACTTTTAAACTCAAATTGAGAAAAGGAAAACCCTGGATTTTAAAAATATACTTTCTGAATATGCAGCAGAGTTAGCCCTGGCGCCATAAGTAAACCGAACCTGCTTCCTTTTCTCTGAGTGTATATAAATAGTATTTACACGCACTTGGATTGTCAGGTTCAGAGTGTGAGCTATCTGGGATGGAGACTCGCAGTCTGCTAACTACTCGTATCTGTCGCCCTGCACGAAATTACATAATTACCAACAATAAATTGTAATTACTGCCTTGAGATACATTTGCCCAGATAAACGGTTTTCCGTGTCTGTCGCCAGGCCAGACTCTGTTTGCAGTTGGAGTCGGTAAGTTTTTCTAGGTTTTCGTTGCTCGTTTCGCTTCTTTCTTTCATATTGTTGCTGATGTTGTTGTTGCTGTTGCTGTTGCTGTTGCTGTTGTTGTTGCTGTTGTTGTTGCCGTTGTTGTTGGTGTTGGTGTTGATGTTGGTGTTGGCCCGACATTGACTTTGGGCCGCCGCTCGCATAAATTACACTGAGCAATTACAACAAACCATCGAAAATGTAAACAAACTTGGGGAATACGCACTCACAATTTGTGAACGCATTGGTGGCGCCCCTCCGGTGGCCCATCCGGGGGCAACATTACATGGCACGGCCGGGGCAGGGGGCCAGACGAGGACGGCACATCAGAAAAAAAGCACACAAAACGTTTTTAAGTTCACAAAGTGCGTGCATAAATTGCGTTGCCTTAGGTAATTTATACTGATTTATGTTAGGACAGAGCTATATATATATATATATATATATATATATGTGTATATACATGTGTGTGCTATGTAAAATCTGGGCTAAGCTTCTACAAGGTTGTTGGACTAAAGCTAAGCGGGAGTGGGGAGTACTCAAAGTTTTGCTTCTTTCATTTTCAGTGGATGTGACAAAAGGCTTGAGGCAAATGAAATGTTTACTGGCTAAAGGCTAACGAGCAATTAAGTGACAATGTTCTGTTCGAGAGAGCTCAACTATTACCAATATGCACACAGACTAACACACACACATTGTGTCCATTGACATACGGTAATCGATTCTTATCGATATAAAAGAGACGAGAAAGTTATTGAAGAAATTAAATAAACTTATACTCAAAATTCCATAGTTCGTGGAATCACTGAGGAGCTGACAGATTTGGTTACATCGGCTGTTTATGCTGATCAGGAATATATCCGCAGTAGTTTTCTTCTGTATTAATGCATGTAAAACTTTATCATACTCCAAGATTTCAAGAGCAAATAATTAAATATGTATTCATCAGCCCTTTTTAAAGCACTGGCTAATCTGACTTTGACTGAAAAATTACGTTCCATTCATAAATAGCGAAATTGAGCACTGCTCCGCTGTGTTAAGTTATCCGAACGAATTAATTTAAAAACTCAGTGAAAATGCTGAGCGTTCATGCGATTTGCAACTGAGTTAAAGCCGTCTTAAACATTTTTTGAGCCTCTTTCAATATTCATTCAATTTCCATGGACAAAGACAGAGCCTTGAAGAATCGATTGACTTTCTTTTTGGGTCCATTTCTAGCCAGCCTCAATCGAAATGAATCTTGAGCGCTGTCCGGTCGAGCACACACAAATCAATGTCGTATGCCAAACTGGCCTGGCTGTGTGACCTTTGCAGTGATATCCAATAAGCAATTCCCCAATCAGTGTCAACAACAACAACAACAACAACAGTGACAACAACAAAGTGCTGTGACAAATTAAGCTGCCCATAAATTGCAACTGAAATTAAATAATAATTGAGGCAAAATGGACGATTTGATGGCAGACAAAAATCAATAACATCTGCATCTCTTTCTCTCTCACACTTTTGTTCTTTATTATTGAAATAAAAAGCAATTTCAATAAATAAACAATTTGGGTCAGTGCATTCAAAAACTGGGTAAGCTAATGACATCATCAGAAGCAAATCTGAAATTGTTAACGTTGTTATTGAAATATTGCATTCAAATGTGATTAGACACGCTTTCAACGGGTGTTGAGGGATCACGGGTGGTTAGGTTGTCCTAACCAAGTGTGGCTCATTAAGGTCACAATCCCGGGTCGCTCTCATTTGTTATGACCATATAATCTAGCGGACGGAAAAATAAAAAATAATACTCAGTCAGTCCGTCAACTTGTTGAAAATTGTGGTTCGAAGAGCTTTTGGTGTATTATGCAAAAATTGTGGTCGATTTTATAAAATGTTGATGGCTAACTAGTTCGGTCTTTTGTAAGCTGCATATTTAAGTTGTACAACATTTTGAACGCAAAGTGATTTGCATATTTAATAAGCAGCCAAGCAGCAACATTTACACAAAATCAAAGAAACAGCATTGGAATCAAATTTAAACATGCTGGCTTTGGCCAAATAAATTGTGTGCATTTTGTACTCCTAAGTAAACGAATACAAAATATAAAATTCAAAATCAATCTTAAATAAAAGCTCGCAACGTTTAGCGTAATTATATAATGTGCAAACATGCAAACACATTTGTTATTGGGCTCTGATTGTGAACAGCTTGGAATGAGGGGCGTGCATTTTTTTATTGATAAGCACGTCGCACAAATAACAAATGTGTTTTTCGATTATGTTTTAAAATTTATTTCAAAGGTTAATTGGGTGCTGATGCGAGGAAACAACAGAGACATGAATCAGATAACGGGCTGTTCGAAATAATTGTTATAATATTCAGTCTAGCACGGAAATTTACGTGTTTCCCTTTCCATTTCGTATTCGAACTAATATTTTTATACCCTGAACGCATTGACAATGCGTATAATGGTTTCCCGGAAATTAATGCAGCAGGCTGAAAGAAGCATTGAAATATATAAATATATTCTTTATTATCCATATCAGCATAGACTAGGAGACTAAGAACTAAAGACTTCCAATTGGGAATATATTTATTATCCTCAATTCATTTATAATAATAGCATGTTAATAATGTTAATCCCTAATGCCTGGCCTACGAATTGAGAGACCTTCCATTCATGCTTTGATTTGAGTGCACACTGAATGGCCTTAACATTAAAATAAGATATTTTATAGCTGGGTTCAGAGTATCTCGCAGTCGTCCTTGGTCGACTGCAGCACTCTAACTTGTTGGCCATTCATTTTGTATCGATTTTTTTTTTTTTTTTTGAGAGTGCAAACTGTTTTCAATTTGTTAACGACTTAACTGACTTTGCAAACGTGTATTATAATTAATATGAAGTCTTCGGAATTAAGTAAATGTTCAATTTAGTAAATCTCCGCAGTGAAACATTCGGATTTGTGTTTAATTACGCTCATTAATGATGCTTAAACTAATTGTTTGTTTCCCATATCAATTAATGCTGTAATCTCGATGCAAATGCAAATCATCCCGCCTGCATTAATGTCCTTTTATGTTCCACTGTGATAGCTTTACCATTTAAGCCCAGTCACCCAGACACCCCACCCAGCCACGCCTTGTTCTGCTGATGTATTTATGGCTGTTGGTAATTTGTTCTTCTTTTGCATATGCCCCTAAGTCCGTAAGTCAAATCGATGGGAGCCAAGCACCGCTGTGGCTATTTATTTATTTATTTATTATCGCAATGAGCCAGTCCTGGGGCTATTGCCTATTCCCTTTCATATACCAAATGCTCCTCCGTTCATTTCCTCGCCTCATTTAATTTCGCCACCGCTCAGACCACACACATCGCCTTCTGGCTGGGAATTTTCTTCTTTTTTCTGTTTTTTTTTCTGTTTTTCTGTTTTTTTTTTTTTGCTGGCACTATTAGTTGTTCCATAGTCTTTTTATTTTGTGCTGCCTAGTCCAGACTACTCCATTATGCGCGTCCATTATGCCTCTGTTTGCCTTGATAATGTTCCATGTTCCATGTACCGTGTACCGAGTTGAGGGTCCGAGTCTGCCTGGTCTGGTGATGCCATTGTCAGCTTTTGCCAGCCGACTGCCCTTTTGCCTTTTTGTCATTTCAGTTTTGTTGATTTTGCAAAAAAATACAAGAAAGAACAAAATATATATTTGCCACCTCCTCAGCTGCCTAGTTGCGTAGTCAAACGCCCCGCCCCCGCCCCGGCCCCCGCCTTCGACGATGGGGCCAATGTAAATAATTTATTTATGGTCTTGTTTGTTTACTTCGTTGCGAGGCTGCACCCAGCTCATCTTTGTGCTGCGTCTTGTTTGTCTAGTGCTTAGAAGTTGCCGGTTTCGGCTACCCAAAGCTCTTAGTGGGCATGGCTCTCCCTTCTTCACCTCCAGCTTTGCCGCCTTCTTCACCTCCTCCTGCCTCTGGCAGCCTAGACCTGATACGTGTGGCAGTCACATTCACTTTATAAATAAGATATCAATTGATTTTGTGCAGAAGTAAGTTAAGAACTGTTGCCTTTGACAATATTTACAGCCCTTAAGGCGATTAACAACGATTCCATTTCAGTACTCATGTAAATATCTTCAATTTAAATGAAATGGAGGCATTCACTTCGGCTTGTATCAACAGCAAAATGACATAAATATTATTACAGTTGCCCGGGAACAGAATCCCTGAGTCTTATTTAAAGGAAATAAGACTCAAATATGATTCTCCAATGTTGTTAACTTTACGTTCCTACTCGTCTTTCGCTTTAGCTCAGATTCTTCTATTTTTATTGGCAATGTTTATTGTCGAGCCTTGCGTTTCTGGTTTCTGTTACCATAAATCGAATTTTGTTTTTCATAAAATTGTAATTAGAGAATATAGTTGCCGTTTAATCGTTCGCAATTACAACGCAAGAAATCCAACCCCAACAAATCCAACATTTCTCTGCTTGGGTATTCTGAATCAGATCAATCTTTTCAATGTATCGAAAAGAACAGTTTTCAGTTCACTTCACGTTTGGTCCTCAATCCTCATATCTCTGAGGTCACATCAGTTGAGAACTGGAAATTGCTTAAACCGATGAATCATTCAGCGATTATGTGGTCTGACCACGGAGCATGGCAATTATGCAATTTTCCACAGACCGAAAACACTTGTCGCAGCTTAATGCGCAGGTTTGATAAATGTATATTTATATATATAAATATATGCTAACGTATCTGATGATTCACACGCTTCAGCTATTTGGATATGTAGCAAATTGTGCGATGCGACGCCAAGGGGCAACTGGCCAACTGAGTCAACGAATCTCCAGTTGCACAAACCGAGCAGGCAGATTTGGTAACAGATACGGGCTAAGCACGATAAGCAAATCAAAGCAGAAAGTTTACATTTGAAACAATAAAATCTGGCTTCGACTTGCTCTGTGCTGTGCCTCGGCTTACAGGCATTTGTATCAGATACACACAAACACACACACAGCATAAAATCTGCAGACGGAGACCGCACATGACTGTGAAGCAGAAGCCGGAGGGGCAACTAGACATCAAAAGGCACTGAGAATGCCGCCAAACTCGACACTACCTATGTAGCTGTAGTTACAGTACTATATCTCAGTCTCAGTCTCAGTCTCGGTATCTCTGCATCTTCAGCCAGCTAACTGTAATTGTATCTAACAGCTTCAACTGACAGGCCCGGCAAAGAAGCGACTCAGACGACAACAGCCTGGCAACGCGTCGCTCTCGAACTTGTCTTGCTTTTTATGGCCAATACCAGCAACAACAGCATTGACGACAACAACAACAACAACAGAAATAGCAACAGCAACAATAGAAACGCGTGCGGCTTTGCAGTGCCACAAGATAGTCACTGGAGGAGGCGTCGCATCGTTTCGAGTTTGGGGCCACCCAAACATGGTCAGCAAAGCGCCACCAAATTGACTACTTGCCCCGCATTGCTCTGCGATCGGCTCACAGATACTTTTCTCCTCAGTTTGCTGCTCGGCTGTGCCATTGAATTATTGTTCGAAATCAAAAACTAACCATTATTTACCACCAGAGGAGTGCCAAACAAAACCCAACTCGAACGAGCAGAAAAACAATGCAATGGACGAGTAGCAAGAGATGAGCTCGAGATTTAGTGATGAAAACAATGCAGCAAACCCGAAAAGCAGAATTTCAATTTTGACTTAAAATGAGCAGCAGCAAATAAGACAATTCGATTTCAAATTTTAATTACCTGATTTCTTACAAATAAACATTGACACTGTATTGATGTAGTCAAAAGAGTTTTATATTTGAAAGGAGTTTCTTTGTCAAAGCCAACAAGCAGCAAATAATTGTATAATTTTCACTCCATACTTCAAGTAAAGTGGTTCTTAATTAATCCAAGTTACAAGACTGCCATAACTTTTTTCTCTTTCTTTATATGTTATAAAGATAAAAAGCTGTAACCTTCAAAATGTTCATAAATTGCTTCTGTAACGTGTGCTTTGAAGTTGATGCTTGGTTGGGTTAGGTTAGCGTAGCAGCAAATCGGGAAGTTGAGATAGGAAGGGAGAATCTTGGATCAAGGGATGTTGAGTGGACAGTAGTGAGGCGATGTTGTCAAGGGCATAATTGTAATTTTAAAAGATGGAAATCACTTCTACATAAATAGAGCTCAACTCAACTCGCAATGGATGTGAGGTGTTCTAGAAAAAGTAATATGATGATTACTTATTGAAAAATAAATGGTTTCTTCTGAAATTGAACTGGTCGATGCAATGCTTCCAGCAAGTGCATTAAAGAGGTGTTGAAGCTTAATTAGGGTTTGCCTGAAATTCAATTAACTAAGTGGTATTTTTATTAAACTATTTCCTATTAATGTGGGTAAATTTGGCTAGAATCATGGTTTTGAAAGGATGAGTTATGAAGTGGGTTTTTTATTGAATCTGTATTTAATAATGCCAACTCTGAATACAAAAAATGTGCAAGCTCAGCTGGCTTACCTCTCTCATTTGCGAAACTAATTGAACAACCGCCTCAGATTAGAGCGGTGGCCCATGAAAGTTGTATTGAAAGGCGCGCGACAAAAACAGAGACTCAGCGACAGATACAGATACAAAAACAGATACAGACGCAGAGAGTCAGAGCCAGAGTCAGAGTCACAGACACAGCCAAGTCAGCAACAACAACGAGTACAACAAGAAATAACTTGGCAAGGGGCCGCAGCACAATTGACTGGCAAACTGGAGCTATACATCCTGTCCACCCCCCCTCATACCCAGGCTCAACCCTCCTCCTGCTCATTGCCAGTGCAAATAATAACTTATGTGGAGTGTCAGGCCAAAAAGCCGTAAGCGCTACGGGAAATATTTTCAATGTGTGCTTTTCCTGCCACACACTGCTCCAGGGGGTGGAACGTAGTAGTTGTGTTCACTGTACTATCCAATGTAAATAAAAAGTCCGTGCAGTGTTGTTGCTGTAGCTCTTGTTATTCCCATATCCGTGTGGCTTTTTCTGCTTTTTGTTGCCTCAACTCGCCTTTCTCCGTAGCTGCAACGAAATAATATCTCAGTATTTTTGCAATATTTCAGCATGCTGGCGCGTATCTGCTGGATGCCTGTCTGTGGCTTTCTTTTGGGGCCGTTGCTATTGAACTGTTCTGCAACGCACGTAATTTAAGCCAAACAATCTCACCTCCCCCTCATCTGCTGCCCAAAAGTGACTCCATTGTTCTACTACCAACAACTTTCGACTACCAATTTTCGCCTTTCGACCCCCAATCGAAAATTTGTTAACGAAAGGGAATTCTCTCTGGCAGTAACTGAATCCTGGGTCAGAAGCTTAGCCAACAGCGAAGTGCAAATTATTAGAAGGAAATAAGTTGAACGAGGCAGACAAAGCAAAAAAAATGTAGATATATCAAAACTCTGAACAGCTTTTTGTGGTCAGTTCGGTTGCATTTGCTAATGTAAATTGTTGTGAGTTTGAAATAGTTTCGAAGCTAAATGTTGTGGAAATTCCACCGACAGAATTGCATGCAAAAGTTGTTTTATTGTTTTGGCATTGCAGGAAATTCATTTCAAATGCGAATTTGCTAGAATAGTGGGCAATAATTCAGATATTTAATTAGAAATTGTGCTCCATTGCTCCACAGCATAAAAAAGATTTGTGTATATTTTTTGGGCTTGCAGCGATTTATCACTTTAAAAAGTAAATGAAAACTCAGCAAATATTTCAAGTCAGTTGTAAACTACTACGACTGCTATCGTAAACTATTTCAAGCTAAAGCCATAACTTCAAATAGAAACTGGCCGCAAACGCAAAAGCCACGCCCCAAGGCGCCTTTGCACATTCGACTATTGGCATCATAAATACGAAACCCCAAAAACACACAAGCTCTCTCCGGCAAGTTCGTAAACACAACCCAAAAGCAATTAAACTTTAAAGTCACAACGAAAACATCAACATTCGACTGGGCAGAAAATGGACACTAGACAGTTAACCGGGACACAAGCTGCAACTATCTCCGAGTGGACGGGGGGCAGCGGTTGAAATGGATGACCAACACGTGCTAAGCTCATTAGATGCTTTGATTTCTCAAGTCTAAGCCGAACGTTGGGAAAACTTTGGGATCGACCGGAAGAGCCCGGCAAAGGGACATGAATTCTGGCAACAAACTAATAACCAATAAAATTTCTTAAGCCGTCTAAGCTCATAAGTGCTATTTTAAAATACACGCAGCAACAAATGGTGGGGCGATGGGGCCAAAGGGTAGAAGGGTAGAAGTTGGACTTGCGGTCACTTGCTGAGCATTTTAAATATACAAACGTCTGCCTGTGTATAGACTTATGTGTATAGATTATATTAAAGTGGCCCAGGAAACCGTTCAAGTTGAAAAGCTCTCTTAATAAGCATTGGCCCGGGGTCTGCAGCTGGGGTTGGGCTGGGGCTGCTCTTAACTCGCAATGCCAACAAGTGGCCGGAGTAGGGGCACTGGCCACGGATGAGCACTGGCAGTGAGAGGGGCGAGCGGAGCCACTTCACTTGATGTTTGAGTGAATGGAGTCCAAAGATGAGCAACAGCAGCAGACGTCAGACCAAGACGAAGACCAATGATTGGCAGTCGCAGACCCCCAACTAAAGACAGGCAGTAAAATAGAGCAGCAACAGCAGCAGCAACAGCAACAGCAGCAGCAACTGCAACTGCACCAGCCACAAACTGCAACGGCAACAGTTGTTCTGTCAGTCAGTCAGTCACTCTGCCTTGCGGTAGTCTCACTACGCTGGTCTTGAGCGAGGGTCGCTCCAAAGGTACACAAAAAATACAAAATGGAATTAAATAAATAAAATTAAATAATGTCAAACATAATATTTAGAATAAAATTTACAAAATTATCAACTCTTTTTATATTTTAATGCCAATTCCAAGAGCATTAAATTTAATTTGAATTATTTTTTATTTAACTTTTTATATTTAATAATAGCAAATAAAAATCTATAAATTATGTTAATTGTGTGGATTTTTTATGAGAACTTTATTACGCTTTATTGTTTATAATATTTTGTGTTTTATTTTTGGTCTGACTGGGTACAAAAACATGTTTTATGTGAATTCATCTTCTTTCAAGTGCTACTAACTTAAGCTAACTTTTAACGAGACACTTTTTGATCAAACCGCTTTTGGATAACTAATATTGGTGATAACAATTAATAATTAAAATGATTTCCATTCTTAATTTGTTTCTCTTAATAATTATGCCATAAGCTCCATTGGTATTCATAATTTATTAAACCATTTTTTTTTTCATTAATTCGCTACTTGTTATCTCATAATTTGTTTGAGCTACCTGTGCTCGAAGGTTGCCTCACGGCAACTGACAGGCAACTGCAACAGTGTTGAGCTTTTAATTTGATGAATGATACACATTTGTCTCGAGTGCAGGCCACAGCTTGCCGTAGCCGCCGTAACCACCGCACCACATTCACAACCACAATCACAGCCACAGAGAGTCGAGTAATTGTTGTGTGGATCGCAGCTGAGCGAAGATCTCTGCACCGCTGGCATATTTACACGGTCGCAGAGCCACAGCCGACGGGGCAACAGAGTGGAGTGAAGTGCTGCCTCCTCGCCCACCCCCCTCCCCCTTGCTCTTTGAGGATGACACATGCGTTGTGTTATGTATGTGCTGAGATCTGTCGAGATCTCGGCCTGCTGCTCCGTGGTATATAATTTTGCTTAGCTGCAATTATGAGATGTTGCGGCTGATCTTGAATCTGCCGCTGAGGCAAGAGAAAAAACCAGCACAGCCGGCACCGGAAGCTTCGTCTTCGTCTCCGTCTCTTTTTCTTTTTCTTTTTCTTTTTTCTTTCTGCTGTTGTGCAGCTCTCGAAACTTGTTCTTACGGTTATCTGTTGGTTTTGCAAGTGCCTCGAGTGCAACACATCAGTCTGCGTTGTCTCAGAGTCTGGCATGCCAGCACATAGCATCCGTAATTATGACAATCAGCGCTGCTTGATGTTCATTTCTTGGCCCCAGTTCCCCAGCCCCAACCACAGACCCAGCCCCAGCCCCTTCCCCCTCCCGATCGCTCTCTCTTTTCGGGATATGTGCGCTGCTGATCCAGATCGGTTGCAATATTTATATATATATATATATTGTGGTTGGTTGGCATGGAGGCAATCACGCGATCGCTGCCTGGTTAGCTACAACGATCTGGCACAGTTTACGGCGAAACGCATCGGAATGCTGTGCTGGGGGTTGATTCTCGTTTCGGGGACAGGGCGTAAGGTGTACAAGGATTGTTATCTGGTAGAGTTTATACATATAAATATATTAGTGCATACATCGGAACATGTAGCGTGAGAGCGCGAGCGATGGGAGACAAATTACTGAAAGTCTCATTGGGTGGCATCTTTGAAATCAGGATCAGGCCCAAGGGGCATTTAAGCGATTTAAGCGCAGCTTAAGACTTAAATGCATTTCTTCGAGACGATAAGTTGTGATTGGCTATAAATTATAAACATCTTCGGCTGTAGATAATTTGTTATCTCTCATCGACAATTGGCAAATCAGAAACGAATTTTGAATAGAAAATAATTGAGAAATAGTATGGGAAATGAGTTAGGTATCTTATGAGGTGATCTTCCACTTAAGTGCTTCGATAATCGATGGGCAGACCGCGTACACGTTTTCCTAGAAGCGATTGGACATAACTTTCGCTGCAGATCGAACCAAGCCCAATTCACCACCCCAACAAGACACACCCAAAAGCAAAAGAAAGAGAAGAAAAACCGCAGGTGGCCCCTCGACAAAAGTCATGCGAATGCTGAGCGTTGATTGATTATAGGGTAGCCGGGGAAAAAAAAATAAATACAATTAAAGGTTCAGCTTTCACCCAGAGGCAATGCCAACTAATTACTTTCACTTGGCCAGAATTTCGAGCAGTCGAGCCGAGTTGAATCTTGTAAATCAGCGGCACTTACAAATCGAGCACGCAGCTATCTTCATTATTATCAACACCATCGGCCATCAGTCATCCGCCATCAGCCAACAGCCAACAGCATGGGGCCATAGGTTAATACGGCAATTAGCCAAGAAGCTCAGAACCCCACAGCAAATAAGACACAAATCCCGAGTACTTCTCCAGTCCAGCAAGAGAAAATGAGAAAGCCGGCCAGAAATGCAGAAAGCAGCAGCAGCCTCTGCTCTCTGGCAGAGACCGGCAATTAACAAATCGCAGAAATGACAGACTAAACTCTATTGCTCATAACTTTCAAATGTGATTAAGGTCGACGAGCTGCCAGCCAAGATGGAACACATAATAAAATCAAAATAGGCATCCAAAAGTAAATCGACAGGTTCTAAGCGCAATAACCAATGATTATGTTGTTTTATCGGGCCGATGGCTGATGTGGGCTAAGAACACAATCAAAATGCGCGTCGGCCAAGTCTCAGCTCAGCTCTGACCCAAAACACACACAGCCAAATAGCCCATGGGCCTGGGGTTGGCCAGAACGGATGCTGGACCACAACAAACAGGCAGCAAGAAAGTCTTAACAAAGTCTCCGACTACGAATTTCAACAGGTTCACGCCTCTATCGTCAAACAAAAACAACAAAACGAACTGAATAAAAACCAAAATCTGTGCAACAACACATTAAAGTAATTTTCGAGCCGAATCACAGCAGAGCCAAAGCAATTGCTGCAGGAGGGGGCAAGATATCGAAGCCAAAAGAAGCCGCCTCAAAGCCAAACCAGCGTTGCCAATAAAATGAAAAACACTGAAAATGGAACTTTCCTCGGCACGCAGAAGACTGCATGCTCTTTAAAAAACCAAATAACTGCTGAAATATGCATTCACTTATTAATAATATGTATTAAAAAATACTACTTGATTTCCAAATCAGATGTTGATCATATTCTTGCCAAAATCTAAGGAGAATAATAATTAACAGCAGTTCATATTTCAATCAAATCAAATGATAAATGAAAATAGAAATGGAATCAATTTTTTATTTATTATTAATTAGTATTTATTTAGTTATTAACCCGATCAGCTGTTTTATTATTGAGTCAAGCGATGACAACAATGGATATCCATAATGGAATCGGGAAATGTTCGGAATGTGAATGCAGGAAATGTTGGGCATAGTGAAAAACAGACTATAAGAAATAAGTTGTACCATTAATTATCAATCGATCGATTGCTTCTATATTTATATAGTTCATATAGTTCATTCCGTCCAACTACGACTCGACTTATTGGAAACTTGCAGTACCCTTGGCAAGGCAAGGTATTTGAGACCGAACTGAAGTCAGCCGCCGCTCGACTTGTAAGTGGTACATCAAATTTGAACAGTTTTTCAAGTGTTTATGACGTTACATGTTGCGCCGATGCGACGTGTGTGTGTGGGGAGGGGGAGTAGAGGGGGAACGGGGCTACTGAGACAACGGAGGCTTTTTGGATTGGTGTGATTATCGCGAGTAAACCATCTCTCAGTGTGGGTCTCTGGCTCTGTGGCTCTGTGCCGGTCTCTGGCTGCATCGACAGCCGCTGCCGGTTTTTTTTCGTTCGTTCGTTTTATGAAGATGAATTTCTTTTTTATTCGAGATTTAAGCTCAGCTCACAGCTGCCGCAACAGAGAAGAGACAAGGCACACACACCGGTCTGCTGTCTGCTGTCTGCTGTCTGTTGCTGAATTTTACAAGCTCGGCGCTGCTGGAGCTCCAATTACTTCACTCACTGTTGATTATTGTGTTGTATGTTGTAGTTTTATGAATTGTGCGAGTTGCTCTGCTGCTCTGGTTGTTGTTGCCACAGAGATTCCTCAAAATCAGTGGATTGCATCAAATATTCAAGGTTTTTTGGACGTTGTTTTTAGCATTTTTTTTTATTGAAAATGCAAACATTTAAAATTGTTTTTTTTTAATATATTTTTCTGTGTGATATTTCTGATATTTTTGCTAGTTTTTTACATTACAATTTTATTAGTTTATTTAAGAACAACTAATTTTCCCCTATTTCTTTTCAACAGTGGAACAAAAGTCAGCAAAATAAATATGCATTTTAATAATAACTTGGTTTTTAACCATAATAAAATTTAGTTCTATTGACAGGCTTCCATTTTTTATATTTCATCCGATTCCTTTACATTCCATAAAACGGAAACATTTTTTAGGAATCTTTGTTTTTGATTTACTCTGTTCTTCATATTTAAATAGACTGATTTATTATATACAAATGAAATATCGATTATTACTATTATTGTCGCATTTTGAATTTGAAATTAATTATTCACTTTTATTTTTGTGTAATTTACTTGGTAACTTTGAGTTTTTTTTTTTAAATAAAATACTTTATTAGTAAATATTAAATAATAACCTAAAGGCAACCCCAGCTTAAACCATTTCAGGTATCTTTCTCGTTTTCTACTCGAGTTTCACCTGCGTTAATCCCCTTGTCATAAAAAGCAATTCAAAGGTTTGCCATCAGCATTTTTGGCTTTTCCTTCAACCTTCGCCTTTCAACACGTTTGTAAGCTGACGTGAAAACCGATCCAAATGGTTGAAAAGCGATGAACAAGAAGAAGATGATGATGATGGTGATGAAATACAACAAAACACTCAACAAGTGCCACTCAGCATAATCTGAAGCGTAGCCCCGAGTCGCACCTGTTGCTACCTTTTGGGCTAATGAGACTGACTTGGGCTCAGCACAATGACTCTATTCAGGCTACCTGAATCTATCATATATATCTAGCATATAGATATATATATATCATTTCAATAAGCCGCAACGCATTTGCCATATCTTTGGTGGCAATCTGGCGGCGAGTTCTAACCTGTGTGGCATAAATCACGAGCGGAAACCAGTTTCCCAGTTTGAGTTTCTGATCTAGCGCAAAAGATCTACGCGCATAAATTCAAATTAGATAAAAATAAACTTTTACCAGCCAGGTGATTTAGTACTTGAACCAAAAATATATCAACAACAACAACAACAACAACATCAAACAACAGACAACAAACAGCGGACAAGAAACAGCGGACAACAGACAACAGACAACGTGTCGCAGGTGTTTGTCGATGCCAACTCGAGAGAAAAAATGAGACAAGTTTTCTAGATTTATTCTCGAGTTGTATTTTTGCCCACTTTACTGCGACTTGACATATTTGCCTGCTAATTTCGTGTTATTTATGCGGCCGTTGCGCATTTCTTGCCCCAAGTGGCAGAGGCAGACAATGGAGAGCTTAACACTCGCTGGCCAGAGAGAGGAGGGCAGACGAGGGGGGTGCGGGGTCTGGGTGGGGTTTTGAGCTGGTCTTAGCTGGCCCCAAGTTCGGCAACTTGAGCCTATTGTTTGTCTGACAAAATGACAATTACACGTCGGGAATTTCAACAAAAATTATTAAAACAAATATTTGCGTGCTAAACAAATTGCCTGTCAAGGCTTTTCCAAAGCTGTGTGTATAATTTCAACGACGGTGTGTGTGTGTGTGTGTGTGTGTGTGTGTGTGTGTGTGTCACTCGATATTGATATTGATACAGCTGATGCGGAGTCGAACTTGATTTAAAGTTGAAAGCGCTTTAAGGGGATCTCTGATCCGCTGCCAAATTCCAATTTGATTGTACAGCAATCTGGGGCTTGGTTGTGTCAGTGATTTGTTCATTTGCCAAACTCATTTGAGCCACCTTCAGTTGTGTGTAGCCGAGAGCTAGGCCAAATTCAAAGACAAACAACCCAACAGCGGCTCATTTCGTGCAATCCAAACTTCAATTTCGACTTGCAACAGACTCATGTGAAAATTCACACTGCCATCATGTGGCAAACGGCAGGCGCAACAATTGACAAAGGCCCTAGGCCCTCGGCCTGTGTTGGGAGGGAATTGCCTGGGATGGCACTTCATTAAATAGACGCCGCGGCGCTTTTCCGAGCTGCTGCCACGCCCCTCGCATTACACACACTGTGGCAAACTGAACTCAACTCTCAACAGGCAAGCGACTGCTTATTTTTCACACATGCTCGCCAACAACAACAACAACAAACAGCAAACAGCAGAGGAAATAAGCAAAAACGACAACAACAACAACAACAGCAAAAAGGCAGAAATGTAAGAAATATTTTTCCCCCTTTTTGTTGTTTTTTTGTTTTTTTTTTGGTTTTTATGCGCAGTGTTGTTTATGATGACAATTTTTTCGTTGACGACGCCGACATGTGGCCATAAGGTTGTCGGTAAATAACAAACAGGCGTCGCCTCGGAGGCTGCATGTGGGGAAAGGTGGGCGTGGTGCCTCCCACAAGGGTTGCCGGCAACAAAAAGCAAATTTCAAATTTCGTTGGCATTTTCGTTCAGCGGATCTGGGTGCTGCCACATGTTGTGGCGCTCTCCGTTGCATGCAACAACAAAAAAAGTATCTCAAGCATTGCGGTCAACGTGTGTATCTGAAAGATTCGATTTCCAGCCGCAGCTAAATTCAAATTCAAATGAATCTCGCAATGTCTTTCAGCTGTTTCGCTGAATCTCAAATTATTCCCAATTGAGCCCAACATTTTGTGCATTATGGAAATGGTTTTCTCTTGAATGAATTTTCAAAAACGAAAATCGCATTGTTGCGTTATTATTACATTATTTCTCTACATATTTATATATATTTTTTAATTTTTTTTTGTATAATGCGCTTGGCATTTGAATGTCTGAGCTCAGCTTAAAAGTAAATGCGACTTTTTCTTTGCCATAAATTATCTTTGTACTTAGCCGTTACCCACGACGAATTTTATTTAATGTGAAACCTGTTTTATTGTAAAAAAAAAAATAATAATGAAAATAAGTAAAAAATATGATAATTATAATAAATGATTCGGACGACCTTGAAATGTGTGGCTCTAATTAAGGATTAGTCATAGCCAAAGTTGCTTGGCCTTACAAATTTAATTTGAAATAATGTTCTGCGAGCAGGTTGAGTTCGTTATGAAATTAATTTATTTGTAACTCATTTGTTTGTTGTGCAGTTGATTATCGGGTGGAGTGAACTTTCTTGCTGATTTGCTTAGCTTTTTTTAAATTTCACATCGTTAATTCAAGTTCCATCAGCAATTATAATTTAATTACCATTGGAGAAGTAATTAAACACGCATAGAAATTTATTAGCTATTACCAATTATAATCGCAATACCAATTTTATTGAGTTTTTATAAAAATATTTACACTATTTTGCCAAGTTTGGCCCACTGCTGCCAACTTGACTTCCAATTGACCCAACACAAAACATAATGTTCAGAAACTTACCCAAACAGTTTTTGAGACTCTCAAAAACATGTATATATATATATATATTGGTGTATATATATACGAATCCACTCGACGACTAATCCACGCACACAATTTGGTCCGCATTTAATCTGTAATGAAGAGCAGACGTATAAATTTAATATGCTTCCACATAAATTCTCCAGCAGCACTTAAAAGCAAAGTCGAAATCGCTGAAGCCAAACACTAAATAAAACTATCTAAAAATATTTCCAATTAAAAATAATGGAAAAAAATGCTGCTACTGGAAAATGTTTTGTCATCTGTGTTCGACTTGAAGTAAGCAAAGGATTGACAACGTAATTTAATACTTAGCGAGAACTTAAACTAAGTGAAAATTAATAGCTGGCTGGCACTGAAACAGACACAGAGACGGGGGCAGAGGCAGAGGCAGGGGCAGACAGAGGCGTGGACAGAGAAACAGACACAGAAGAAATTTGAACAACTTTCACTTGAAATTTGTTGAAACAAGAAACTTGAAATGACTCTTTGAACTGTGAACCGAATGAGAAGAGCTGCTTTCAGTTGACTTGGCTCCGAGTTGGGTTGGGTTGGGATGAGTTCGCTTGGACTGACTTGAGGCGTCATAAATATAAATAATATACATATTTCGAAGTGTGTACATTCCCCCTCCCCTCCCCCTTCCCCTCTCTCACTGTGTCTGTCTCCCTCTCTCTCTCTCTCGGTGTGTAACTGACACGCTGTTGATTTGGGGAGGGGTGTTGCCGCCTGCATGCCACAGCAATTTGTGTGTGACTGTGCCACAGCGACAACATTTTGACACACTTAAGCGTTAGACAGCCAGCATCATCAGCTTCTCCATGATGATGATGATCACAGTACAAGTTGTCAAGAGGGTCTCGGCGATAAATTTGGAAATTATGAACATAATTCTTCATTAGTCCGCGCATTCGATAATGGAACTGAAGAGGCGTCCAACGAGAGCGAAAGAGAGCCCCCGACCCCCCCTTCCCCACTCCGTATCTCTTCACCAAAAATCAACCCACACTCGCTTTCATCTGCGTTGCTAGTGATAAATTGGCAAATTACGCATTCGAGTTGGGGATTATTTCCATTTTTGCACGTGGGCGTTTACCGAAAGTCCGAAAGTCCGAAAGTTACGCCTATTTTCCCTCAGTATATCAGCAATGCAGACAAAAGTAAAAACACAAAAACGGAAAACAGAAACAGAAAACCCGCTTGCAGAGATAAGCGATAACAAGAGAGCTGGTCCCATTGATGGAGCGGCGATTGTTTGGCATTTAAATTGAAATAACGTGATTTTTGTGGTCCACTGGGCATAGGTCCGCATGCCGTCAGCGGTTAGCGGGGGAGGGGCGCCAAAACCACTGGCATAGATTTTTCCAAACTATTTTCGACTATTATTTTGCGGTTTTGCACAGATTTCGCTCAGCTTGTGCGTGCTCGATTTTTTTTTTACCTTTTTTTTAGGCTTGAATGAGTTGAACACACACTTTTCTCTCGGTCTGTGTGTGTGTGTGTTTGTGTGATGTGTGGGTGTGTCTGTTATGCGGCCTTGTGTGTCTGGCATGCCAACGATTTATGACTGAAGGCGTGCACGGGACTATATTGGTCATTTAAAAAAATATATATTTTTTATAAAATATACATTTAGTTATATTAAATAATTAATTTGCAAATAAATTACAAAAATAAAAAAAGACTTTCTATACAGCCTCTCCCCGACGGGGAATTGAACCCCGGTCTCCCGCGTGACAGACGGGGATACTAACCACTATACTATCGAGGACACTGAATGCGATGTGCCAAATTACCTACTTGTAACGCTGCAAACAACGACAAAAGAAGATACGAATTGGAATACGAGAGTGTAAGTAATTGATTAATCACAGGAATAATAAAAAGTTGTGTGAGTGTGTGTGTATATACATGTGTCTATAAATAGCACCACAGCAGAATAAAGCTTTGCATAAGTTTTTGGCATCTAATAACGGCGCATTTATGCGAACTCACATGTGCTTTGTTATTATGCGTTGTTATTGGCTAAAGTTATGTTTATGAACGGTTATAATTTGATCTAATATTTACACAGCGGCAAAGCTCAAAAGCAATGACACTTTCTTTTTTATATAGCTTCCGCTTCGATTTATTGCCAGCGGAAGCATTCGTATATATTTAAAGATACAGTTGTGAAAAAAAAAAATAATAATAATAATAATAAAAATAGTACCACCTTCACAAGAAATGGGTTCAAATGTGTATTTTTTGCATTTGTAAGTCAAGGGAACTTATGAACATGATTTCAGAAGTGGAAGAGACTCTTAAGAAAAAGGGGGGAAAAATCAATCACATTATTCACGTTTTCAATGAATTAAAAAAAATATATTGTGAAAATTTAAGAACATAAACGGAAAAAATAATATCAAAACTTTTCAAATGTATACTTATAAATAAACAATTTCTATAAGATGCATAAAGGGCTATTATTTTAGCGCTACTTTTCGCCACTTTTCCCTTCAAATGAAAAGTAAATATGTACTGAAGAAGCTGTACTACTTTGAATTTAATTTATTCTGTGAATACAAAAAAATAAATTAAAAATCAACATTTGAAAAAATCTAAATCGAATGATTTGTTATATGATTCGTTAGATAAAATGTCGTAGTGATGATAATATTTGTTTGCAACTGTATATTTATGTGTGAAGCTTTTTTTAGCTTTTGCGTCTTTCAATATCTCAGCTTGAGTGCTCAAATGTTCAAATGGATACAGACATATTTATGTAAGTGTGTGTGTGTGTGTAGAAATGTGCATACATTCTCCTTTGTTGCACTTGTGCAGCACTCAAATGCTGTCAACACGTCAACAATGTTGATAACATCTCTTTGGAGACCTATTACAAAAAACTATCAAACAACTGCCAACAAAGTGCCGCAGTCCCAAAACGATTTCTAAACCATTCACTCATAACGCATATAAAGCGTAAAGCAACTAAAAAAAATTAATAATGCTCGCCTCTCTTTCCTTCTCCTCCACATGCTATGGCACATACTCTGTGGGAGTGCGAGCGAGCGCAACCACAGAAACCGCAAGGTGCGTTGACTGTTATTATTTGTGTTTTTGTTGTTGCCAAACAATCGGCAAAAATGAGGCAAACAAAATAAGAGGAACAACTACACAAACAATTCGATTGCAGTCGACGTCGCCGCTGGCAGCAGCATGCACGACGCCACTCAACTGACACTCAACTGGCAGCAGCAGCCTATGCTTCTCTCCCTCTTTCCGTCTTTCCATGTCTCTCTGTCTATCCACTCCCTTTTTTGAGTGCAATCATGCAAATAAAACATTTTTATATGCAGCCATTCGTATTTATGTGTGTGTGTGTGCCTTTGTGTGTGTGCGTGCAAAATGTTAACCCAAATATTTTGTAGACATGCAATATTTATGCTACAATAACAGCAGCAGCAACAGCAAGAGCAACAACAACAGCTAAACTGCAAACAGGCGCAATTACAATAACAATAACAGTCAGCAGACGGCAGACGGCAGACGGCCAACAACAACAAGAGCATAGCAACATTTTTGATGTAATGGATTTTTGCTACTTGGCGAATGGGTAGATTTTCGTGCACAAATACTGCAACAGCAACTGTAAACCAGCCAACCACCGACGAACCACTGAATAGCCCCGCGCTCTTCCGTTGGGCTGAGCAGCTGTGTTTTTGCCATTTAATATGTCCCTTAATGCAGCTGTCCCTCAAACATCGCTCACTCGCTTACTCTCTACACTCGTCTCTCTCCACTCTCCGCATTTAGCAAGCAATTTTCGCCTGCATTTCTAATTTTCATAAACACATTAAAATGATAATTAAAAGGCATTTCAGAAGTAGTTGATTTTTTTCGGTGTTGCACGTCAGAATTTCAGCGAAATGTTGCCGCTGATGTTGCTGCTGGCGGTGCTGCTGCTGCATTATTTATTTATTATGTATGCAAATGCATTTAATTGCATGGACTGTGCTGACTCCTAGCAGAGCAAACAAGTTGCTGGGCGTTGCAGGTGGTGAAGGGTTGTGCGGGGGGAAGGGAGAGGAGCTTTTGGGAATTCAGCGTTGCCAACGTCAAACAATTTGCATATTTTAGCATGTAATGAAATTTGTAATAATTCTGCAATTAATTGCGTGCGTGTCCTTGTTTATGGCCACTGCAACACAACGTGCAACAGCAGCAGTAACTGGGGCAGTTGTGGCAACAGTCCACTCTCCAATTGTCTGTGTGTTTTAGTGCGTTGCTGCTCATTGCTGCTTCT
Source organism: Drosophila picticornis (assembly GCA_035043845.1). Taxonomy (NCBI): domain Eukaryota; kingdom Metazoa; phylum Arthropoda; class Insecta; order Diptera; family Drosophilidae; genus Drosophila; species Drosophila picticornis. The sequence continues at coordinate 23,113,352 of JAWNMR010000122.1, read as the reverse complement.
TTGTGGGAACACACACATAAATTTCACAGTTTTCGGCATTTACTTTTTCAGTTGTTGCTTCTGGCATTTTGCATTGCATTAATGTGAAAGCTTTTCATTATTTTAATGTAGCACTAATGACTATAAAATATATATAAACAAGCAACAAGCAATCTCTCTCACTCTGTCTATGTCTCTCTCGCTCCCTCTCTCGTCCCCCAAAGAAGGATATATTTTTTTAAAGTCTGCGTTTCGATTGTATTCACATTTGATTTATGTAATGTTTTTATTTTTTTTTTTTGTATTTACTTTTACTGAAAGCAGTCGACAAATGAGCAAAATGTGAAGTGTAAAATTAAATTTGGTTTCGAGTTAAATGTTATAACATTAAAAGTGAGAAATTAAATAAACATTGGGAAACAATAAAATGAAGTTAATAGTAAATATTTACAGCTGCTAAAAACTACAAGATATTTAATGAAATTTATGTTAATGAATTAATTCTTTATTTTGTGTTTATTTATTTATCAAGGTTATTTATGTCTACATATTTTACTTTGTAAAAATTCCTCAAAAGTGTGGGAAAGAAAAACCAAAGCACATTTTTCAGAATTTATAAAAAAGAAGACAGTCCAAAAATAAATTAAAAAGCATGACTTAATAAATAAATAGAAACTTCATTTCATTCAATTGTTTATTGAAGTACAGATAATTAAAGTATTTTAGTAGCATTTAATTCTTGTACTTTAAAGAAAAATGTGAGCCGTTTAATATTAAAATCCAAATTTCAAAAGAATTATTATATTCCTTTTGTTTAATTTATTTATTTTTTTTTCCTTCATCACTTTACATTTTAAATATAAATACTCCCTTTAAACTTGTATCATTTATTTTTAAAGGTATTTTAAAATTTAACGTATTTGTAAGGCATTTTACAAATTGTAGACTGTTTTTAGTCCCAATAAATAAGTAAATAAATAAAAAAAATTAAAAAAAAGGCAATCCCTTCTGAGCAAACATCGATAAAATTCGATAATTATCAATAAAATGTTCTCGATAAACGTCGACACCTTTCCACTGAGACAGGTATGCAATATAAAACATTTGCAATTGGATAATTTAGGAGTGAAACAGTTTTTTAAGCTTAAGATTCACAGAATTGTTTGTTACTTGTGGCAAAGTGTCATGTGGCATGTTGACTAGTTCATTACCCAATGGAAGTCTGAGCATAAAATGTGTAGCTGCAAACATGATTATTGATCTTTCGCAAAGGTTGTGCAATGTTGAAGACATTCTTTTATAGAGCCTACGTTGAGTTGAGTTGGGTTGAGTTGAATGAATGTTTATTTTCAATTGCTTTGCATGTTTACTTTCCATTTGCAGCAGCACAATTATGGCAAACAACAACAAGTAATGTTGCACTAATTATGAATATGTATGGACAGTAACTGGAATCCCCCCCCTTGCCGCAATAATATTGAAATTTTAAGAGGCCAATTTACGGGCAGCAACAGCAAAAAGAGTCGGAAAAGAGTCAGCTGGAAATTGCATTTGGGTTGTATCTTTTATTTTCTATCTTGTATCTAACAGATACTCGTAGCTTTGATTTTCATGTTGATGCCTGTGCGTTTGTTTTGATGTTTTTCAATTATGTAAGGGCGGCATCAGTTGTTGCTTTTCCCATTTCTATTTTCCCCATCTTGCCCATTTCCATTTGCTTTTCTCTCTTGTTTTTCATTCCCTTTTTGCCGTTGCAATTGTCTGGACTGACGATAGACAATAGATTTCAAGGATGGTTTCATTTGTTTCCCTTACGCAATTCTGCCAGCTGTACTCGCCCTCCCCACCCACACATCTGCCCAGCTTGCCGCTTTTTTGTTTGTTTTTTTATTGCTTGCAATAATCATTTGGGCCAAGAACATCACTGGAAATGGGGAAGAAGCAAAAGTCTAATAAAATTAGTGGAAAATGGCTTTAAAGCGCAATGTTTCTCAACAGTTTTTCCCCCACTGCTTCATAATATTGCCTTTTGCCCCTCCGGCATTTGTCGATGATTTGTTGATTAGTTTCGCGCCGCTTGAGGCGCCTCAGAAAGACTTGAGGCAATTATGCACGGGACGAGAGGCGACCGCTCAATTAATTGCATGATCCATCGAATCAAATATTGAAAACACTCTTTAAACATTCAACGGGATGGCAAATTATTGTGTGAACAGAAATGCGTGCCAAATGTTTTAATTGCCGCAATTCACGATCCAATGCGATGCGCGAAAATTCGAAACGCTCAAAATTGGCGGCAATTTAGCTTAAGACAATCTATTAGAATGAATATGTTGATGGATTGCCAGCCACGTGTTTATTGGCCCCATAAAGGCGAAGAGCTTCCTCTAAAAATCGATTTACTTAATGTATTTTCATTTCTGTTTTTCTTTAATTTAGTTATTCAATGCTAGAGGCACTAAAAAACATCTTTGATGGTGCCGCGCAGAAAATAAGATGCTTACTAAGACCTAATTATCGTTATTGGATGTGCATAAGCATAATCCATTTGGACTGTCTCAAGGACACTTTCCTTGAATTTCATACTCAATTTTAATTAGGAATTAAAGAGTATGGAACGAGAAGATGGACGATGATGGAGGTGATCCAGGAAGGCAGTAAATGAAACAAAGTCATCAGCATCTCTTTTAGTTGTGTGGATGAATTTGTTACTCAATAATGTCTATGCAAAATACAATATTCAAAGTTTAATTTGATCTTAGACATGCCACATCATAAAAAGTGTGCATTTGAAACAATAATTTCTGATTGTTTCTGATTTTCGGGTTTCGAGTTCGGGTTTCGAGTTCGGGTTTCGAGTTTCCGGCAAGCTGAATTCGATTAAATGCCACATTTTTGTGTGTTTTTAATTGAATAAATATAGTAGTAGTAGTAAACCAAACTTAAAGAAAGGGCAAGTCAGGAAAGATACATTTAACTAAAGAGCAGAGCTGCAAAGCATGAAAAATAAGGAAAAGACCAAAACAATAGTCAATAAAGAATTTGCACGACCAAAAACCATTGAAGCGTGGACTCGGTTCTCTTTTTGTTTATATCAATATGGATGTATAGGCACTGCACATATCGAGCAGGAGGTGGAGGGGGTGGCAGAGTCCTTGAAAAAAGAACAGTGTAGACCAAGCAATGAAAGAACATTGAAACAAGTAAAGTTTTCTTTGGCTGCTTTTGAAGTGCACATGGCCAGACAAGTTGAAAAAAAATGCTTAAGGAAAACAATAGATGACAGCCCCCAGAAAAATTTAACAAAAATAACACAGGACATGTGATGACATGGACTGGGGAGGGGGGAGGGGGGGGGGTGCAGCAGCAAGTGGGAGCTGTGTGTGCCAAAGAAAAACAATTTACAATGTTTTGCTTCTAGTTGAAGACGTTTTATTCAATGCCAAGCAACAAAAACAGCAGCAGCCGAAGAACTCTTTAGAAAGTTTTGTTTGTTTTCCTATTTTTGCTTATTTTTGTTGTTTTGTCTTTTCTGCGAAGCCCGGTACGCTGCAGCATTTGTCACAAAAAAAAAAAAGAAACACAAATACAACAACAAATGTTAACCCATGACTTGAACGGGTGCCAACGCAACAAAAAAATTGGTGACCTTCTAACAGAATGCGAATGTTGCAGAGAAAAAAACACCCAGCAGGAAATGGCTCAGGATATTGGCGGATACGAGGGCGTGGGCGTGGGCGTGGCCTGGTGGGTCGTGCGTGCATTCGGCGTGAAATGCGACAACCCTGGCACGCCTTTAAAGCGCCCGAGTGTCTTTCAGATACAGCTCGAAGTCCACAACTCCGACAATGAGCGACGACTGCTCACTTGTGGCTCGGCTCACCTCCCACTTGCAGTTGTGTTGACCCCGCAGAGCTACTTATGGCCATTTTAGTTAAATTTTACGAGGGTTTAAGGGTCCCCGTTTGCGAGTCGCCCAAGCGCTGATTTCTGATTTCTGATTTCTGCAGCCAATCTATTGAAATTGCGGTCGAGAGCGCAGGCCGAACAAAAAAAGGTCAACACATTAAATTTATAATGCGATTGAAAAGGACGACGAAATCGCCAAGTGTTCTGTGGGCGTGACAGCTTTGTGTGTGTGGCGCTGTGTGTGGCAGTGTGTGTGTCACAGTGTGTGTGTGTGTGTGGAAAGTGCTTTTAAGTAGGTCAGTTTGGTCTGTCATAAAATGCAATTGGAGCGCATGGAAGTGCCGCGATTCCGGCAACAGAAATGTCATGTTGTAAATAAGCCAGAGAGCAGCGCCAAAGAAAATCGCATGTTGCGGGGCATGCCTCACTGCAATCTGGGTGGGGCACGATGCTCCAGCTATCCGTTTAAATTGTAGATTTAAGGAGCTGCCAGCCAATGCATATAAGTGTGGATAAATGGGTCAAATAGTATTCACAGCTTACGTACAGAGATGATTCATACTTAAAAAGCATATAAAAGAAAGGAAAAAAAAAGGAAAAACGGATGAAGGATGAAGGATTTTCAGCTTTAAGAGTGCCCAGCACGATCAACGGACTTAAATTAAGATGAATCCTGCAACAATCTTCGAATGCGATTCCTTCTGAGTTTGGTAACTTTATCTTTTTAATTGCGGGACAGTTAGGAGTGAGTTTATATCTTATATCCGATTGTAAGAAAACAAATCGTTTTCTTTTTAATCTGTTTTAATGTGACTGATTTTCACGCCTTAACCTCCATTTTAAAATTAGTTTTATTTGTTTTTCAGCGCGTATTTAAAATGCCAAAATTATCAATTGAATTGCGCAAAGTGGATGCATCAAAGATAGGTGGAAGCACTGAGAGAATAATTGGGATGGCGGCAGGCAGTCTGCATCCACTCGACTTTAGGCAAATAACTATTCAAATAAATGTAGAATGGTCCATTTTATAAATGAAATATATAAAAGCTGCTTTGTTAAATTTAGACTCGTCATAAATGAACAACAATCAAATAACTTTTATTGGCATTTGTTACATCTGTGTGTGTGTGTGTGTGTCTCTGTGTGTGTGGCGTATTTTCAGTGGCATCTGACTGCTGTTGGGGGGCCACTTGCGGGAGGTTGTTGGTAAAATGTCCCCCACTTTACAGCGCTAACAGAAACGACCTTCATCAAAATAAAATCAGATGACAAAGTGCTGCTGGTTTTATTGACACAATGCATGTCAATATGACAGAGACAGAGAGAGAGAGAGAGAGAGAGAGGGAGAGAGAAAGAGAGAATGAAGCCGAGCTTCCGCTGTTCTACCGGCCTGTCATAAATAGACGCGATAGACTCGTATTTTCAATGCAATAAACAAATCAGAAGAGACAAATCAAAATCAAATGCCAAACGGGCTTCTGTGCAAATTAGCAACAAATCAAAAAACTGTCAACTGGCCATATTGCTGATGAAGAGTGACGGGCCACAAGGTCCCCATAAGCCCGGTCAATGTAAAGGCCAAACACTAAAAAACGCTTTGAGCCAAACTGACGTGTGGATAACAATCACTGGCAATAAAATGCGCTAAAATATGCATCTATTTGCATGCACAAAAAGCAGAAAAAACACCGAGTGGAGAGTCATTAAAAAGCAGAGACTATCAAATACGAGACAATTATATATGTATGTATAAATATCTGTATATATATATATACATTTTTTTGTCGCGCTGGTAATTAAAACTTGTTGGCAGACTGTCAGGCAGTGAGTTAACAAGTCGGCAGCTTCACAGACTCCCAGTTGTTAGGCGGAGTGGAGAGCGGAGAGCGTCATGGTCAGCTACACTCAGAAAAAGAATCACCCTACAAATCAAAAAAGTATGTTTCCAAAATGGAAGGTTGAGTTTCTCTAATTGCTATCCAATTTCGCCAGTATGTTGAGTATGTTGCCTCTACTTTTCACACAAGAAACCACATTCTACATTCAACATTGTAAAGTGCTTTTTAGCGATGAAACATCGAATTTCAAATCGAATTTTATGATATTATAATCTTATGAAAGGCATGTCAACATCAATGTCGCAAACAGCTGATTTATAATAATATTATTAATATTTAACACTCTAAGCAAAATACAAATGAGATCATCTTTTTCATTCTAAGTGTTTCTTATTTATTGGATTGCCGGCAGATGATCGCCTACTTCAATTAGTTGCCTTAACATTTATTTCAGAAAGAGTGGCATTTTAGTAGAATCGCCAAATGTAAGACAGGTGAATGTGGGAAATGTCGAGAGATCAGTTTTCTAGTACCTCTGATAAGCATTTGTATTTCCCACTTTTAGAAATATTTGTAATTTTTATGAAATATTTTTTAGTTTTAATAATTTTTTTTTTTGGTACAATTATTAAAAATTAAATTATTTCTAAAACCCAATTCCGGTAATTTGTTCAAGTGTAGAGAGTTGGCATAAAAATATAATTTAGCTGTGAGGAGAGCACTAATTAAACTCGACGCTGTGCGAAAGACGAACTCCGAAGTCGAAGTCGAAGTCGAAGCCGCAGTTGAAACGCGTCTGTCGCCCATTTGGCCATAAACTCAAACACTTAACGATGCTGGTAGCAGATAGCGGGGAGTTGCCGGAGGGGTGAGCGCTCTATGAGCTGATGCTTGTGGCAGCTATTTATGTATATCGACTGGTAGCTCTCGCCGCTGACATCATCATCGTCAACATCATCATCTGGCCGAGACTGGCTGGCAGTGGGGCCAAGCCAGCCCAGTTGGCAAAGTTAGTCATATCCAATGCTTGAATGGCAAACACCTTTACACCGAGTGGAGATGTCAGCGCAACTTATGCTAATTGTTGCAGATTACTTATTTATTTATGCACGCGAGTGTGGCAGCTTCTGCCGACGCGTTTGTCGCCTGATTATGTGCTTATTTATAAGCGCAGGTAACTCGACACCAGACTCCATTCCTCCCTTACTCCCAGCCTCCTTTGCTCCTAATCAGATGCAGCCCAAACGACGACCACAAAATCCGCATATGAATATCAATTATGAGGACTGTGCAGCCGAGCTCGTCCTTCTCACCTTCCCAGTGAGTGGATCTTTGTCAGGCAGATATTACTTTGTCTCTATTTAAGCCAACAGGAAGTAGCTGGAAGTGAGGCGTGTGTTGGCTGCTTTCGAAACAGACGTCTAGACACCGTTTGCCAACTCAACAACAACAAGAATGCCTTTGGCCAAAAAACAACAAAAAGGTTTAGTTATTTACATAAAAAATTCACGAGCCGAAACTAAAAAATGTATAACAGAATTTCACAGTGGATCGCCTATAAGGCAAACTGTAGCAATTTCAAAGTGTGCACACCGTAAAAACTGATTCATTAAGAAAATAAATATTGTGAAATGTTAAAAATTCCATTTAAAAAATTAAGATTTTCCTTATAAGATTACATCTCCTTAGTTCGACCAGATTTAAGTTTATATTCCAAGTAGAAAAAGCTTTTTAATATGATATATTTTTATATGAAATATTTAGATTTATCCAAAATAATGTTTTATTAATATTATATCAATCTTTGTTTCACAAGATTAAGAATTGTATAATTCAACCAGCTCCTTCACTGATTGTAATCCTACGCAAAAGTTTGTGAATTTGAATAATGGCTTAAAATTATTGTTTATAGTTTGTTTCATTAGCACTTAAGCTAACCATAAATCATTTTCAGTGCAGAAATTTATTAAAATGTTTCTGTTTTAAATGTTTCCAGAATTTGTTTTCCTATTTTAACTTTTAGTGTGGTCCACAACTTTGAAAAATATCATTTGAAGCTAAAGTTACAAATTAAATGATGTCAAATCAAAAGTGCATAATTAAATTAAAATTTAAAATTCTAAAATGCTTAGGAAAGTAAAACGTTAATAGGGGAGAGTGAAAGAGAGGGTTGAAGAGTGAGAGAGAAAATAAAAAATGGAATAAGATCATTTTATTTGCCGGACTTGCCGGAGATATGTTTATAATGAAGACTTGGGCAAACTTGTCAATGAAGCTAATGCAAAAAATTATCGAAATATTCCTTCAAATGTGTTGCGAACTGAGTGAGAACAGTCGAAACTTCTGTTCAATTTTCCAATTAGCTCAAGAACAAGTCAGAAGCCATTGCCGCAAACACTCTCGACAATGTTTGTTCAGCGCAAATGCGAATGCGAGCAGCGAATGCAATTAAAATAAATATATGCAATAAAAAGTCTCCCTCAAACGCCCATTGACACCCCGCCCAAGACAGTGACAAGGGTTGGGGGGGGGAAGGGGGGCTGCAAGTGATAGCAGGGTTCAAGTGTCCAACAGATACTCTAAGGCACTACGTGCCTCAACAAACCAAACTGAAAACTGGTAACTGCAACTGGCAACTGGCCACCGGACAACTGGCAACTGGCAACTAGCAACTGCCAACTGGCAACTGACCGGGGCCAGTTATTGGAAGAAAATTGGAAAAAGAGTAGAGTGGGAGGGGTGGGTGTGTGTGTGTGTGTGTGTGTGGGGCAAGGGGTGCAACTTGGGAGTCAGGGAGTGCATCTGCCTCTGAATGATGCTCATGTGCATTGGTTGATTTTCTCTTTTTTAGTTTTTGGGGACCCACCCGGTTTCTAATGCGCATTCGCTGTCTGCCGTCAATCCATTAAAACTGTAGCAGCCACAAAACGTGGCACGTACGAGCAGTACACAGTTTGATATTTGTTCTGCTTGCCTCGGTTCGGGGCGGTCAGCAGATAACATTTGTATTTAAAAGACACTTTGCGCCGGCCCCAAACGAACACATGCCACATGCAACATGCAGGGAAAACCGGTCGCTCGGACCATTTGTAGTTTATCTGTGGCAAATCTTGAGGTACCGCCGCATGTCAAAATGTCAATTTTTTTTGTGGCACGTCTGTTTGCAGCTGCATCTATGGCTGTGTGTGAGTGTGTGTGTATGTGTGGCATGCAAAATGCACATGCCACATGTTGCGTAAACTAGTTTGGCGATACATCACCTGGGCTGCCTTAACTTAGCCGTCTGCATAGTTTCTTTCAATGTCTGTCGCTGCACTTGCTGCACTTGCAACTGCATTTTTTATGCATGGGTCCATCTCGTTGCGCTGCCAACATCCAAAGCCATTCGACTGTCAGCCCCATGTTTGTTGTAATTCAATTTGAGTGTCTATGATAGCGTACATGAATATCAAGCGACAGCAGCGACAACGATGATATCGGATTCGGGTTCGGGTTCGGGTTTGGCTTTGGGTTTGGGTTCGAGTTTGGATTTGGATTTCGTCTGCTCCTAGTTTGGGTGGGGTAAATTGGTAACGGGCAGCCGCCAGAGCGTGTTAAACAACACGTGAACAGAGCAACTTGGACACCTGGACAGCTGGACACTTGGACACTTGGAAACTTGGACACTTAGGCAGTTCAGCGCTTGGATCTTACTTACCCCAAAAGTTGGCAGCTGTGGCAATTGGCGCGTTGTGGCTTTTAACTGCAAAGAGAGCAAGTTGGAAGTACGGTTACAGTTTGCTCGTGTGTGCAAAATATTTGTGAATATAAACTACATTATTAATCGGAGTATTATCTGTATATATTTATAGTAAACAATAATAAAATAATAGTTTCAGCGACTAGATTTTCAGCTCTGCTAACAATAATTAATGATTTTAATTTTTCCATTTATTTTATTGTAAATATTATTTTACATCTTATAAATATATGTTAACTGTTTTATTTATTTAAAGAAAAAACCGTTAAATATGTTTTTTATTTGTTTTAATTATGACGATTACTTTTATTACAATTCATTCAAATTTCGTTTGTTGAAATACACAACACATTTTATATTTATTTAATTCTTTTATTATGCATCTGCATATTGAGATACGTCAACAAATAATAAAATAACAATCATTGGTTTGAATTTATTTATTTATTTGTATGAATTCTTGCATTTTAAAATGCACATTTAATTGTACATTTATTAATTTTTGTGTATTTCAATTATTACTTCATTCAGCACTGATAGTTATAAGGCGCAATTGAATTAAATTTGAACGAATTGAATCGTATTTTAATCTAATTTAATTATACATAAATATATGTATATATTTATATTGTATATATTGTTCTTATCGAAACAGTTAAGGATAAACACACTCCAGCAACGACTCAACGCTCTCGTCACGCCAAGGAAATAACTTTGTTTTTTAGCGAAGCCGGCAGATGGCGAAGAAAGAAAGAATCACAAGGCACTTTGTGAGTTGTCGCTGTTCGTGTCTTGGGAATTTCTTCATTGTGTTGTACTCTTCGTTTATTTTTCACAGCATAATTAAGCACACTTTTAAATATTTTAACCTATGGTGTGCCGACTCGTAAAAACTAGAGTACCCCATAAAAAAAAGGCAGACCACCCAAAAAGCGACTGCGTGGGTTGAATGGGTTGATGACTTGATGGGTTGCTGGGCTGATGGCTCGATGGGTTCTTGTCTTGGCTGTCAGTGCGTGCAAATAGAAAAAAGGTCAACATTTTATAGGCATTTTCCGCTTAGGTCTACGTTTCAGTTCAGTTCCTGCTCCAGCGAGCTATCCGGCTGAATTCTAGGTGTTAAATAATAAATACGCGGGGAAGTAGGATGTTGGGAGTACAGGGAATTGGACAGCCAATAAAAAGGCGCATGATTTGAAGTTGCGTGTTTTGACTTATCGCCACAGTTCACTGGCTGCCCGAATGATGACATTTTAATAGCCCAAAACCCGTCGACCCCAAGGCCTGGGCAATAATATTTGCTGAGTTTTACGAGTTACGAGCTGCTTGTGCCCCGCATTGCAACAATGAGCAAAACCAACCAAGCACTTTACTTGGTTGGTTTTTCCCGAGACCTTGCTCTCTTCTGGCGACCTGCTGGCAACCTGCTCTTTTTGGCTCTTTTCTAGCTGGATTTTAATGGAATATTTAAGCACCTGCACATAAAATCCCCAGGAGCAGGAGCAGGCACCCAGCTTTGGCTGGGGCTTGGCACGTGCTGAGCCGCTTTTGATGGCTTATAAAATGCATAAGCATATTTGTTATTAATTGCTTTATTTTGCTACGAATTTGTTAGTTAGCAGCCGCATCGATTTTAGCTAAGCCGCTTTTACCTGCTGCCCCCGAAAGTGCTGCTCTGACCCCAAAGTAACCGCTAACAAATGAAATTCTCGGAACCAGTCCGTGGAAGCCCGGCATTAAAGCTATTAAGTTATTGCTGCTGCCCCCCAATAGCACCGCTGCAATTAAAGCCAAGCAATAATGAAAACAACAATAGCAAAAGCAGCAGCAACAGCAACAGCAACAAATAACATCACATTTCTACTGCAGACTAAACTAATTTAATTAGTCAGACCAACCAGGAGACCGGGTGCCGGGGGGGTTGGAAGTGGAGGGGGCTCTGGGCCTTGTATGTTTAGCTTGCCAGGCTCTGGAATTGGTCGGCAAGTTGCTGCAAATTAAATCAAACTTTGAGTGGGCCAAATTTCACCCATAGAAACAACAATCATTAAAGGTGTGATAAGTAAATGAAAGCCTCGAGAGGAAACAAAATGTGGCAGATGAAGTTGATAGGTTCACAATCGGATAAAATATATTTGTTTACTATTTAATGAAAATGTATTTGTTCTTAATTCAAATTGTAACTTTTGTTGCAATCACTTATAAGGTTTTGCAAGGGAAACAACTTTCAATTAGGCTCATCGAAACAGTTACAGGAATTTATGTGCAAAATCCAACAATTAAATGCGAGAAGTCTAATTAAAGATTAGGAAAATAACTTGCAAATGCTTCAGTTCCTAATGCAGAATTAACATAAATAATAAGAATGCGTGCAAATTCATATATTTTGTGTGTCAGATCAATTTTGGCGAAGATTTGGGATGCTAATGTAACAGGAAAAGATATTTTCAGATTTGAGTTCAAAATCACCTTAGTCATAACTGCAAAGTATTAAATACAACTCGAAGATCGGTTTTACTTCATGTCCGTCCTGTAAAGTACATGTGTATAACTCTACCCATCTAATTCCCAGTCATATATTCTATGTTTCATATGCCTTCTTTCAGGACTACTCAAGTTGGACTGCTATGAACATCGGGCTTAAGACGAGAGGAACATGCAATGTAATCAACCTCGTCAAACACTGTTTCACCATTTTTTATTGTTTAACTTTAATTATTATTATTAATAATTAGTCATGTGTATAACACAATACACAGTTTTGACAGCCAGCTTGCTCAGCTGCCTATCGAAATTTGTTCCTCTATGAAATCTGAGTCACAGCTGAAAGAGTAGGTAAATGAAGATAGTTTTAATTCTGGGCTGCTATTGGCGTGAATTTTCCAGTGAAACGGATTAAGTGATAACTGCTATCGAGTGAGTCGCTGGCTCGTTTCTATTTCCGACCAAGTCAAGGCAACAAATTGTTGTCGCCTCAACTTGTAGGTGACTTTGAGAACTGCTCCCGACTAACTGCGACATATAAATAAATATTGTATTACCCTCATGTGTGTGTGTGTGTGTGTGTGTGTGTGTGTGGCTATACACACAGAGGAAACCTTAGATCCACGACGCACATGCGATACACACATTTTTCCCCCTCTCTGGTTGCGCGCCGAGTTGTTAATTAAATATTTACGCTGCTTATTTGCAAAATGAATAATTTTAGCATTTTATTCTGGCAGCACAATGTGCTCCCCTTGTCTACGTGCCCCAACTGGCACGCAGCACCTCTCTCTGCGTGGCCCCCTCCCCTCTAATCGTCCTTTGGGCTTCGCTTCTACGGTTTCAGCGTCTGGCATTTTATGGCTGGGTTTGTCAACAAACCGTTGGCAAACCTTTTGGCACATTTGCCTTTTGCTTGAGACCCGTTATTAGTTTGACTTGGCGACGCGCCGCTTTAAGTTCAACTGCAACCCTTAAGAGGGCGCTTTAAAAGCTCAGCTCGTTCTTAATTGGCATACACATCTATGCGTAAGTATTTCTATGTGTGTGTATGTGTGTGTGTGTGTGCGTGTGTGTGTGTGTGTGTAGCTGTCGTTAAGTGCTCGAGGGGTCGTCAGCTCATTGGGAGCAGGGCTTCCGCTCAGCTGAGACAACTCAACTGTGCAAAAGTGCGAGTGTATGTGTGTGTGTGTGTGTGTACTTAGAGGCCAATGAGAGATAAGACACGAGCCACACGGCTTAACCCATTCCTGGCCACTTTACCTAGTTGGGCACAAAAAAAAGATTATATTAAAATAGCTATGGAAGCTGAAATAACTGTTTCGCACAAATGTGTTCAATTGAGTCATGCAGTTAAAGTACAGATGACGCATAACGGTAAACTGTGTTTTTCTTTGTTTTTATTTTTGTACTTATCTGCACATTTTGTGCACATTTTAGTTTAAGTGCGTCAGTGTGAATTTGATTGCATCAGTTAATTTTATTTACTCCATTCATTTATTTATTTAATGTCGACTAAAACCAGCCGACTAAGAAAACTACAAAAAGTATAAAATGAATGTAACTAAATTAAAGATAATTTTTCATTTTTAGCCAAAAATAATATTTAAATAAATTCAAATAATTGAATATAAAAAATATTTTGAAGTTTGTCATTTTCATGACGCATTTTTTCACTAATGGAAGGAAATAAAGAAAAAAATCTAAAACTGCATATCTTTCGCACAATTTTTAAGTTGTCTAAGTTATTTTCAATGGAACTCATTACAAGACTTTAGGGTTTTTGGCCTTAAAAGGCCTCGTAGTCGCCGGTCTTAAGGGGTTAAGCAATTTAAGTTGTGTTCGCAGCTGAATAGCAAATGCTCGCAACATTATTTGGTGGATGCAAAGTGATATTGAGATATTTATGGATGAAGAGTATCTTTGTAAGCAAGCTGAATCTACTCCACCTCTGCGTGAATCCATCTCCAGATGAGTTGCACCTTTTAACTAACCTGCCCCACCGAAAACTTGTGCTAAACAAATCTTGTTGATTTTGCCGCCCAGTTTGAGTGGAGCAACGCCTCACAAAACGACTATAATTTTTGAAAAGCTCGTGAAATTGATAAATAAATTGAGCGAGAATAACAACAACAACGACAACAACAACCAGGAAGCAATTACGCAGACAACAAAACTAAAATATAATTTGAATTTTCGATTTTCACTCTTTAACTTTCGTCTGTGCTTTCGTCTATTCATTGATTACGCTGCAGTTGATTTGACCCAAATATTTTCGAGTCGAACAAACATTAAATAAACAAACAAACAAACAAACAAACAGGCCTGGTCAGTGTTTTGTAGACAAACAAAACAACAAATCCGCAAAACTCGCATAGAAAAATCAATAATTTTGGGTGCCTGTTCAATTGCAGCCCCCAAAATATCGAAAAACTGAATTTTGAACTGCCCTCGGGCAGTGGCTGGATGTGTACATTATTTGTACCCTTCTGTTGAGGCAGAGGCAGCGAGGGAGAGAGAGAGAGAGAGAGAGAGAGAGAGAGAGAGAGAGAGAGAGAGAGAGAGAGAGAGAGAGAGAGAGAGAGAGAATATATACGCTTAATCAATTTCACCATTGGAAATATAAACACACATTTCTCCCGACTGGCACTTATCTAATGTGTACTCAAGTCCAACTAATTATTGGGTCGATCCCAAATGTTTACCAAATAAGACAAAGACAAATAGGTGTCCGATAGGGGGCGCTGCTGCGTGCAAGCGAGCGCCGAGTGTGACCAAAGCGCAAAGCGAATGTTCCGTATGGAAATGTAGTTCATTTGAATATTTAATGACGAGGGCTAAAAGTTATCGATGGCACGGGGCGTGGCTTCAAGCACAGACGCCACCTGTCCAACAATGAAGCAACTAATTATTAATTAATTATGCAAAGTTCTCTCCCTCTCCCCCCTCTTTATCGCTCTCTCACTCTGCTGAGCATTTCGAATTCAAATGCAAACGACTCAACTCAACTCACCTTGACAGCCGACTCCGAATCGCTTAGCTGTTAAACACAACTAACATTTGTAAACAAAAAAAAAAAATAAAAATAAATAATGATTATTAGAAAAACAACAACAAATGAAGTCATTTGTTCAAAGTGCGCCAAGTTAGACTTCGTTGGACTTTTTGGGCATTGTCTCATTTTTGGCATTGCAAAACACGTTTCGAATGCATGAGAAATAAATACACGAAAATTAATTCGAAATGCAAAGCGAAACGAATCGCAGACAAAACTGAGAGCTAAATGCAAATTTCTGTTATTGCCAGTTAAAGCAAACATGAAAATGTCATTTGTTTTGCATGCCTCTACAACTCGAGGCTGTTCAAATTTAGTTTTAATTGAAGTGATGTAAGCACCTAAACAGGTCTTGGCACAGGCACCAGTGTTAAAGTCGGATAATAACTGTATTCATAATATTCTGTTTATGCATGAACACTAACAAAAGTCTCATTTAAATATAGACAAATACAAAAACTTGAGCTGAGAACAGTTGTAATTTCCTATGAATTTTATCTAAAATTCATACGCATTCAAGTTGCATAATTAACGCATATTTTTATGGTTTCAAAAGCATATTTCTCTTCTTGGAATCGAAGTGTTAAAGTCAAATAAATACTTTATTCTGATTATGCATAAATACAATAAGACTTTCGTTTGAGCTGAGAACGGCTGTAATTTTCCATGAATATTACATCAAATTCAGACCCAAATTGGATAATTAACAATAAATATCGAATGACAGCAGCATATTTCTCTTCTTGTAATCGAAATGAAATCAACTCGAGCCTTGACTTCATACTTAATGCATATATTTCTTGGCAATTATAAGTCGTAAGTTTCAACAACTTGGAAAATTCTGAACATGCAACAAACACCAATAAGCGAGTCAAAGCCAAAACAATTTATTTTGTATGCTAGGCTAATCAGTTTAATAACAAGGCTCGAAGCGAACGCTAGCCAAAGTCTATTAAAAATACATATTTTGTAATTCAGTTTTACAACCCAATCAAAATATGAAATCAGCAACTGAAACACGTCGCCAGCTGCAAATGAACCGAAACAAAAACAACAACAACAAGCAACAAGCAACAACAACTGAAACATAAACATAAAGTTGAGCGACATGCGATAATAATTACCCATTATTTTGGCTATTATATTTTGTTGGTGCGCTGCTCAATGGCTGCCATAAACACAAACAAAAATAAAAACAAAAAGCAAGTAGTTAAAACAATAATAAATTTAATTAATATAATTTACTGGGCAAACGGATGCGTCTCTGTTTAAAATTGCACTCACGTTGGCCCAATTAAAATGGGAAATATTTTCAAATTGAAACCAGCCGAGAGACCAATGATATCTAGTAATAATTGTGTGTGTGTGCGTTGGGTCCCCCGATACCATCCAAACAACCGTTGCATTCATAAGCAGGTCGGAACCACATTCTTGGCAACAACATGTTTCTGGAACGTGCCATTCACACCGATCGGGGAATTGTGGGCGACTGATTTGGCCGGCTTCGCAGCGTTCAAAGATATGGCCAGAAATTGGTTTATGAAACATTTATGTTTTAAAAGCTTACCAATTAATTTTCGCCTAATTTTGATGGCATTTTGATGAACGCTGTGAGCCATTAAAGTTATTTTATGCGCATTTACAAATTTTTATAATTGCATTATTGGCTTGAGGCCAGCAAAGTGCGAGGCGTCATTTGGGCAAGTGAGAATGCTGTGCTCGACAGAGCTCGACTACGGCATACCCTAAACCATGCACACCCAAATGTGAGCAGGCGTCTCTAATGATCTAATGAAATAAACTTGAACTTATCCGCAAACTTATCTTGTAAAACTTGTCAGTGGCTTACTCTAATCATCTCTGATATATATATATATATATATATATATATATATATATATATACATATATATATATATGAGCTCGTAGATGCTTCCTTACATTTGCATAAAGCCATTCAGAACGGGTTCAGGGTGTAGAAATGCATTAGTCAAGGAAATGAGTCGACATCAAGTGAACGTTTCACTCTTTGGGGCTTTATCAACTGTTGTTTACCTCTTGGCCCGTTGTTGCTGATAAGGCGCCGTTAGCAGATAAGATAAACTCCCAAAGTGAGTAGCTGATTAGAGCCCCAAGGTGCGACTGCCACTTTCCACGCCACTCGCCCCTTCATCCCTCGTTGCAGTTCTGATTTCTACAAAACGGTGACTGCAATTGTTGTGCAAGCTCCAGAAACAAATACTGTGGCAAATGCACTCAACTTGCCTATTTATGGCTACGGTTCCAGTCGGTCAATATTTGAGTGTTTGTATTTGTGTATTTGTGTGCTTGGGCCAAATCGATAAGCGTCAAAGCTGGCTGGGCACCGCACAAACCAGAATCTAATGTCGAAATAATTCACAGATAAGATACAAATGCACAAATAGCCCATCGACAACAACATGAAATGACAACAAATGAAATGCAGTTCAGCTTAAACAAATGTGTAAATGTGTAATAAAAGTGCAAAAGCTTCAGAGAATAACAATAATAATGACGCAACTCATTTCGATTTATATTAAATATTCATTGACCTATAAATAAGACGAGAACTGAAGCAGTTCCTAAATGGCTCATTTGCAGTGGGTATTTTATTAATCGCTGCATTTCAACATCTTTGGCTTTTGGCAAATGAATTGCGGCCCTTTCCACCATCTGTTGGCACATTTTGTATGGTAAATAAAAATTGTTGAATCGAACTGAAAACATCTCAATGTGTGTGCGTATTTGAATAAACATTTCTAAATACATTTCTGACCATAAAAAACATGGAAAACACATTTGAAATTTGCTCAGGCTTTTAATAGTTCAACGTTGTTTCGGGGTTTGCCCAAAAATGAAAGAAAAAACACAACAAGAAACGAGAGCACAGCAAACATGGGCAGATACACGATAATAAAATGGCAGCGAGACAGTCTGAGCTAAATTTATGCCAAAATATGCAAAAATTTGTTACACTCGAACTTGACAAAATAGATAAGCTGAATGGCAGCTCAACTCAACTCAACTTGATGCTGACGCTGATGACGCCCCCGAAAAAATTAAAATTTATATATATACACACATATATATATATATATATATATATATATATATATGCAATAGTATAATGAACAACTGAAAATAAATGTGAGCGTATATTGAGCAAATAAAGGCCGACGACAACCACAGCAAAGAGCTGCAACAACAATTTGCTTCCCCCATTTGCTTTTTTGTTCATTATTGTGTGAGTTTTGAATTTATGTGCTTATTGATAGTTAAAATAGTGTTGAATTTGCCTCATCAGCAGCTCGAAAATGAACAAAACCTGACGAATTGCCAGGATCGGAGCAGAAGTTGATGTTTTTAGAGTGAGCGGATTCAAAATCACCAATGAAATGAGTCGACAAACTTGTCTTGATTTTGTTGAATGGGTTAACTGCTTTAATGCTTCAGTTATGATAAGGCAATTGGCAGCGCAAAAAGAGATGCAAGTTAAAGTTGTCGGCTTCAAACTAAATATCTAAACCACTAAGCCAACCGAGCGATTAAATGCCCCAAACTATCTTGGCAACTTTCTGCTGCAAGCCACCCACAAATTAAGCCAAGTTAATTGCCAAAACAAGAACAACTCTAAGCCACCCGCACATGTCAACAATATTTGTTTGGAAGGGTTGCAGCCTTGCCGTGCCTTGCCTTCGCTTGGGTTGGGTTGGGTTGGGTTGTGTTGGGTTGGTTCTGCAAAGCAAATTAAGTCAGTAAACATACACAGAGAAAAAAGAAATGTTTTGCTTAATTAACTGACAAAAACTTTCGGCACAAAGCACACGACACAAAGGATGCGAAAAGGGCGAGGGAGATGGGAAACGCCGTGAAAATGTTTTCATAACGCCACACTTTTCACCTAGCCAAACACAAACAGAAATATTTGTGGCAGGTGGGAGCGGAGAGGGGCAGGGGGAGCAGGAGGAGCAGGAAGCACTCGTGTCTATAAATAGGCAAGTGGGTGGAACTTATTGACATAAAGCATGAAGCTGCCAAAAATATTATGCAGCAGAGCAAACTTGGCAAGCTTAAGCGTTGGCAAATAGTTGTTTAACGTGGCGTATGCGCAATCAACATTTATGGCTATTAATTACATTATGCATACGACTCTTTGAACGCAACGTTCTCACACATGCACATGACATCACCAAATCTACACAAAACAGTTGACATATTCTCCCCCTTCCCCCCTCTCTCGTCTCCCTCTCCCTCACGCGCCTAATTAAGCCAGAAATTGCATACAGAAAACATAAAAGTTTGCCTGCCTCCAACTCCAAGCGCTTTAAACTAATTTTGGCATAAGGGCTAACAACTTGGGACCCGGCGGCGTCTCCTCTGTCATTTTTTGACTTGGCCATAATTATGGGCAATCAAACGTTTTTATTAGACGCACCAACTAACGATGTTTTCTTGTTCAACTTGCCGTCTGTCTGCGTTCTACGAGGCAAGGTCACGGCACCAACTGAAACCCAATACCCAAGCTGAGGCTGAAACTGAAGCTGAGACTGAAGCTGACGCTGAAGCTGTTGAACTGCCTTCGGGCCCCGTCGATTTGGTTGCGACTTTACTAATTGTTCAGCTGCAGCGACCCCATCTGATTAGCGTCTCGCAGGCATCTCGGAATTCATAATTGATATATGGCCAAATGATACAGCTGTGGAATGTGTGAGCGAGGGAATGGCAAGTGTTGCCAACTATGCATGGATTGGGGGCATGTGGCAATGAGTGCTAAGCATGGGTTGTTATTGAGACCAGGCCAAGCAACACTTCCTCATCCATGTAATTATACACAAAGATACCATCGGCATCGATTGGCTTCTTGGTCTACTTGGCCATTTCAACGTTGACTAGAGTAAAATTGTAGCCTTGACTAAGCAAAGTGTTTGGACTCCAAATTTAATAGAGTTCAAACTGTTTCTGGTCCAATTCTGTAGGAGAGATTAATACTGCTGTCAAATGATTTCAGTGACTTCAAATTCAGTTCTGTCAGAGTCAAGTTAAAGTTGCTTTCTTTAAGAAGCGTATGATGAATATCATGGCTAATTATAACTTTTAGCTTGCTGCATGGATCTGGTTTGCTGTGAACTTGCTGAATGTGCTGGGCAATCAAATCAAATAGGGAAAATTGGTCTGAAATGTAGCTTATTGTTCAGAAAGTATATTCCTTAAGAGCAAGATGGCAATCCGGATTACTCTTTTCTTAATTCTGGGGTTGACTTTTTAAATTTAGAAAAATTGTGTCTAATTTCCAGGCAGTTTCAAATATGTGCACAGAATTTGCACATTCATCTGTTCTCTGTTACTGAAATAACCAAATTAACATGGAAAATTCTGAGCTTAAAAATAATAAATTATAATAAAAATAATTAAATATTTTTGACTGAATTTTGGAGAGGGTTTTCCTTCGTCTCCAAACAAGGCTTTTCAGTTGTACTTTTAAGAAATTTGTTTCTTAATAATCGAAAACATTTATAATTTTAAGAAAACTCTTTTCGCATATGCA
This sequence comes from Drosophila picticornis, assembly GCA_035043845.1. Classification (NCBI taxonomy): domain Eukaryota; kingdom Metazoa; phylum Arthropoda; class Insecta; order Diptera; family Drosophilidae; genus Drosophila; species Drosophila picticornis. The sequence goes on along the minus strand of JAWNMR010000122.1, from coordinate 23,092,782 downwards.
GAAATAATTTCTAAAAATCAGAGCATTTATCTGGTTTTCAGCGTATTTTCTTGATTTCAGAGAGAGTGTTCTAAAAAAGGGACTTTGAGGGATCTTTGCGGATGCTGTGCTAAATACAAGAAATTAAAAGTCAGTCGCTCGCACATAGAAAGAGAGAGAGAGAGAGAGAGAGAGAGAGAGAGAGAGAGAGAGAGAGAGAGAGAGAGAGAGAGAGAGAGAGAGAGAGAGGTGGAGAGAAAGATGCCGCTACTCAAAGTCATTGTGAGGCTCAAGGTTTTTGGGCATCCCGCTTATCAGGTAACCTCGTGCCATTAAAACGTCCAAAACTAAACTAAACACAAACAATTCCAAGGCCATTTTCCACACACACACACAGAAACATACAGAAAATTTTAAATTTTCAACCTGCATTAGCTAATCTAAGCAGACGAGAGACGAGAGAGGAGAGAGGAGCGACCAGAGAATGGGAACAGCAAAAAGTTTTTAATTACCAACAGGAAAAACACTCAAGATAACAGAGAGACAGACAGGCAGACAGACAGACAGGCAGGCAGAGAGACAGAGAGGCAGTGAGTTGGAGAAAGAGAGTGCGGGCGGAGGAGGGGGAGGCTGTAGGAGATAGGAGGATGGATAGCAACAGCGACAGGCGGCAGCTAAAAATTTACATAAATTTCAAATATAGCAAGAGGAAAATTGTGTATTATTTAAGTTTTATGTACGACTTTATCGCAAGAGAAGAGATTATAGGAGAGGAGAGGGGAGGGGCAGGGAGGGGAGGGGAGGAGAGGCGAGTTGAGCAGGAGAGATGAGATGCGAACAGAGTCCAAGTTTGGGATTCAAGTCTCAGATTGAACCAGTGGCTACTTTAACCTTTTTATTTTGGTTCTTGCTTTTTATTTGGCTCTCAAAATGTATTTATGACTTGTGTAAATACCACAAAAAAAAAACAAAAAAAAACAGAAAACCGAAAACCAAATTCGACGTGAGACAACTTTTTAGCCAGCTCACGGCAACAATTTTACGGCTTAAATATTTTTTAGCCATTAGATAAACAAACACGCAACGGCCGTAAACAGCGCCTATGGAGTAAGGTCGAGTGGCGAGGGGAGGTGGGGGCGAGGGGGGATGGGGGTGGAGTTACGAAAATATCTTTCAAGTACAATGTTAGGTAAATATAAACAAAAGTTTCTTTTTCATTTTTTACTTTTGTTCTCTTCTCTGCTTTTTTGGTTCTTTTTGGGTTTGCTGGGATGCTGCTGCACTTTGCTGCTGGTTGAGTGTTTCTGTTGTTGTTGTTGTTGTTGTTGCTGTTGTTTTCTTTTGGCTACTTAAAGCTTTTAGAGCATAAGATGTAATATAAATTACATTAGCTAAGTGCCAGGCAGCAATTAAAGCGACTCGCAGCCGGGACCCACGTCCCGGAATTAAAGTCGCGGTAAATGCGAGAGGAGCTGCTAATGACGATGATGATGGCCTCCCCGTTGCCTCCCCCCTCATGATCATTATCACCGTCAGCGTCATCAGCATCAGCATCGTTATCATCAACGGGGAGCAGCGGGGGGAGCATTAGCAGCATCATTAGAACGTCAACTTAATCAAGGTTAAAAAGCATGTGGCAGGCCGGGAAAATGTGTGTGGCTTGCGTTTCGCTGCTTATGCAACGTTTTCGAGTGGCAGCCCCAAATATATAAACAACTAGTGATATTCTTTGATGATACACATAATTAGCTGACTGCTGCTTTCCTCGTGTTTTGTTTATGCTTTGTTTTCGTGCTTAGAGAAAACATCAATTTCCCTTTTATTCCCAATTCAATTTTCATATGTTGCACGCTGCTGGCGGCGACTGATTGGAAAACTGCGAAAGTGTTTTTTGCTGGCTGCGCGCAAAACTTGTTAATGCGATTACCCAAGCAATGTGTGTGTGTGTGTGTTGAGTGTGTGTTCGTTGTTGCTGTCAGAAGTTGTGCAAGTGTTGTGCAATGCTCAACAGTGCGTTCAATCATCAAATCGATGGCTGGCAACTGCTGCCTGCACTGGCAGTGGAAAGGGTTAACAGCCTTAGAACGATGGAACAGTATCAAATCGGCTTAATGGCTTGCAACGCTCTCAATTAACTTTCAAGGATGCATGTTGTGCAACCAGATGCAAATCTAAGGCCAAAGTGCAGTTATATTCTAAATAACCTAATTACAACGCAGCTATTTTCATTCACTGGTCAAATGTGGTCAATCAGAAGTCGACAAGCAGCTTAAAGCATTTAACACAATTCAAAACAATCAATTGAAATGCTAAAAACATAGAAAGATAATTGGAAGTATTTAAAGAAATTAATTGGCAAATCAAATAAATATATTTATATGAATCCAAGTGGAAGAAGATAAAAATGTAATTACAAAATAAAAAAAGGTGTTTGAGATTTGCTATTAAATAAATTACGCAAACCAATAAAAATGCCACAAAAAACATGTTTAACATTAGTCAATCAAAAATTGTAATTGAGATTTGCCATTGAAACGAAAAGAAAAACACTAAAGAAAACTTAAGTTCCATTTTAAAAATTATTTATTATTATTCCGAACACAATTAAATAATTCCCGAATATATTTTTTTAATTTTTATTATTATTTTTATTTATTTTATTTTTATTTTTTTTTTTTATAAATAGAGTTCTTAAAGGGCTGGGCAACATTCGGTTAACAAAGCTGTCAAACAACATTTAAAACTATTTAATTCTCATCTGAAACTCATTAAAAACAACAGAAAACAATATCCAAAATAACAATTAAATAACTTTCAATGTGTTTATTTATGTAATTGTTTGTCTAAATTGAACAGCACTCAGTTAGTAAATAAATAAATAATAGTAATAATAAATGAAAAGTTATAAATAAAAATAATAAAGTGACAATATTCGTCTGCAATCAACCAAAAATTGTAAATGAATTTTCCTATGAAAACACAACAATTAAAATTATTTAATATTCTTTTGAATTTAAATTCAATTTCTGTTAAAGTTTCGACTAACATTCGCAAAACATTATTTAAGGTAATTTAATATTCCTCTTAGCACATTTAAAGGTATCTCGCAGAAAACACTTCAAGTGTTGAGCAAGAATTCAGTTAACACAGGCCAAGCCCAATCTTGTGCCAGCTCACGTTTGGGCCATTAAGCAACTGTTCTAAGCCAAGTACAAACACACGGAGATGTCGGGAAAGGTAACTGTTCTGCAGAAGTGACAAGCATTTCCACGTAAAGGCCTGCAACACACACAGAACACACAGCTTTGAGGCTGCAACGCCCCGTTCGAATTCCAAGCTGGGCCTCAATTCGAGCTTCATTCATGAAGTTTGAGATTCAGATCTGAACGCGAGAACAAACAGACAAACAGACAAACAAACACGAAGAGGACGACGACGACGACGACGTCTAACTGGAGTTTCCTGGAATTGTGCAAGCTTTAAGATCTTCCAGAACCTGTTCCCCAAGGGGAAGGGAGGCAATAAAGCAAACGACATAATTAATGATTTGAAATTTTCACAAAACCGAAAACTCATAAAAACTTATCGATCGTTGTGCTGGACAACAACTCGACAACAACAACAGCAACAACAGCAGCAACTGTCACTTCGTCATTGAGGCACTTTCGTGAGTTGCCCCAAAGCTGAGGATATAAATTACATGCAAGCTGGCGACTGACAGCAAAAACAGCGCAGAATAGAACAAAAATAAAGCTAGAATTGAAGATTGAAGATGTTGGACATTAATAAAGCTTAAAGCAAACTTAATTAAAACTTACGCTGGAAAATTGTGCGACGAGCCTCAGTTTTTCTGGTTTGTTTTTTTTTTTTTTTGCGAGGCAAAAAACTTGGCGTGAATTTATCGTTTTGAGCGACACAAACAAAAACATACGCAAAAATGCGCCTGGAACAAAAGAAACACGCGCAAATTTCGCTCGTTTATAATATTAAATGGCAAATGTATCTGTGAGATACGCGATACGCTGACAATTGAATTATAAGGCAAACATTTCATTCATTTTCGCACACACTGCACACTCAGCGCGGGGGGTTGGGTGGGATGGGACGGGGGGCAATTTAGCACACACACGCGTGAAGTATACGGAAAAGGTAAAACACACTTGGACTGCGACAATCGACAGCTAACTGCAGCAACTGAAGTGTTGGCTTTATTAACGGTCCAGTTTTTTGATTTTCTGGTTCTGGTTTTGGTTTTGGGTTTGGGTTTCGGTTTCAGTTTCGGTTTCGGCCTCGTTGTCGATGACGATTTCGATGTCGGGCGTTCTCCAATCGGTTGCGTCCATAAAAACGTCCAGACACGTTCACGTACTCGGCTCAACTGGCAAAAAGTATCTGAGAGCGCTGCGAGCACCGCACGCAACGAAACTTGTTTGCTGACTGTTTGTTTGCTTGCGCTCCCTCCCTCTCTCTCTCTCTCTCTCTCACTCACTCACTCACTCTCTCGCACACGAAGCAGACAACACACGAGCGCGCACGAACACAAGGCGGCTGAACGAATTGGGTAATGCGAAAATTATCTGAGAGCCAGCTGATAAGCAGTGAGCCAAAGAGAAAAAGGGCATGAGTAAAACTCAAATTGGATTCTCATTGAGTTAGATAAATTTTGGTTCGAAACTTGGTTAACGCCTCAGGTTGTGCGGTTTTTCTTTGTTGTTATTTACGAGACTCGCGGGTGTCAGTGCGTGCGTGTGTGTGTGTGTGCAGGTGTGTGAGGCAAAATGCTCGCAGTTTCCATGAAGTTGTCAAGCAAAACAAATTTTATTCACAACTCAGAAGAGTTTTTGAATTTTTCACATGCCGAAAGACAAGAATGCAGCTGAGATGGAAGAAATTTAGAAATAACTCATGCAACACTTAATAAAAGTAAGGGAAGCTTCTACTTTTTAAGTAGGTAAGTAGATAGTGATAAATAGAAGAATGCAAATTTATATTTAATGTAATTGAAATAGATCATAATTTAAATATTTTTATTAAATATTTAATATGTGATTTTTTTTATTTTAAAAAAGAAAAGTGAAGCTGAGTCGAAGAAAATTTAGAAAGACTAATGCAACACTTAAGAAAACTGTTGAAAGAGTCTACTTTTTAAATAGATGGATTATGGCAAATATACGAATTACTGCAAATTAATATTTTATGAAGAGATAATGTAGGATATAATTATCTAAATCACTTTTATTTATTAATGGTTTTATTTATTTATATTTATTTATTATTTTTATTTTTTACATTATTATTTTATTTATTTTAATTCATATCATTTATTTTAATTATTTATTTTACCTTACTTAAATTTATATACGTAGCAAATTTTTATTTTAATTGACACCCCTTTCCAATAGGAACATAATCTTCTAATAAGTTAATAGTTCCCCTATCCAAAGTTCTTATCAGTTCATCGGCAGATATCAATTGGAATTCAGTGCGGGAAGTGAAGTAAAATGCACAGCACAAAATGTAAATCGAGATTTTTGGGAGCGGTCATTCGAACAACAACAACATGAAAAGAATGCACAGCCAAAGATAAACAGAGAGCCCAAAAACCAACGGAGAGAAAGAGAGAATGGGAGAGAGAACGAAGTGCTGAGATACAAAAATTGGTGGCTCTGTTTTTGCCGGCATTCACTCACATCCTCTCTTCCTCGCTCTCTTCCTAGCTCTCTCTCTCCCTCTCTCTCTCGTCCTCTCTCAAACGGTTTCTCGCTCAGATAAAAATGCAGTTTTCCCAACCGACTCGCCTGCACTAGTTCAACTAAACGGCCACAGATGGCGCTGGCGTGTCGCAGATAAGAAAAGTTGCTCGGCAAATGCAGTTGCAATGTTTTTGTTGTTCTTCTTTTTCGTTTTGTTTGTTTTGTTGCAAATCGAGTTAAGCAGTGTGTGTGGAAAGCTTCGGGCAGCCGAGGGGAAATCAAAGTCGCATTCTTGGAAAATGTATGGCAAAAAGCGTCGCCGGTTGTTGGCACAAATGCAGCATAATCAGTTTTTTGCTCCACCTCCCCGGCTTTGGTTCTGGCTCTGGTTCGGGTTCTGGTTCTGCCGGAAGTTGCAACACGTCGGCGTAGACTAACGCATATGCTGCTGCCTAAGTGCAACGATGTCGTTGTCGCCCGACACACCCCAACAATTGCCACCCAACCCCCCACCCCCCCTCAAAAAAACATGTGCGACAATATTAATCGCAAATTTTTCAAAATGTAAAAGCAACTTGAAAGCTGTGAGTTGCCAGCTGAGTTATTGCTTTGGCTGGCTTGCTTCCATTGTTCACCCCCCCAAACCGCACCCGGCCACACTTTTTTTTTTTGTTTTTGAACATGTGTGAACAACTGCATTCTGAGTCTCTCAAGCAACCCCCAAACACACCCACACACACACACGCACACACACACACGCACACACACTGACTTACTGCGGCCCTCAAGGCAGCGATTAATCATGAAATTTTCACAGAAAATGTCCATTAGATACGAATTAAGTCATAATTGAGAGTGCAAGCCGTGCCACGTTGAAGTGCAGCTCAAGATTCGCCTTGGGGTTGTTTTGGGGGTTGTTTGGGGGTTGCATTCTGCGCCTCTCTCTTTGTTCCTGCTTCTGTGTTTGTGCGCCTGCATAAATGAAGTTCGCCCCGGGGGAACTGTGTGCCTCAAGTGTCTGCGACACATTTATTATCCATATGCATGCAGAACAAGAATCGTTCACAGAATGGAACATGCCTTCAAGCTGAATTTAAAGATCACTTAAAGACGGCTAAAAAAGGAGTAGGCAAATTGGTGAATGCCACAACTGCGTGGCTCTAATCACAGTTCGAGGTTCTCCGCATTAAGCCATAAATTATAACTGCAATCAGCACCATATTTGTATGCAGATATCTTAACTGAAATCGTCTTTTGAGGAGGTACAAATAAATCTATGAGGATAACTATTGGGCTCTCCACAGGACACCATCAGCCTAAAAGTTACTAAAAGTCAAGCAGCTAAATTAAATGGAAAAAGATGACAAAGAAACCTTAAATTTTGAGCCAAGTAATCCTTTTGCACTTATTTAATTAATTCAGTTAATAACCAAAAATTCCACATTAGATATTTGTGCAAATTCACTCATTCGCGCCAGATATTATCAGATAGCAAAATAATAAATAAAATAAATAATTATTTATTTTATTTTTGGTCTAAAATGAATTGAAATCGAATGCACACAGAATTGGTTATATTTTTAATTTAAATTATTAAGTTTATTATTTATTTATTTTTCGGAATTGGTTATATTTTTAATTAAAATTAAAAAAGCATTAATATTAAATTCTGTTTTTAATTATTATCGTTTTTATTTTTCGCAATTGGTTTTATTTTTAAAGCATAAATGTCAAATTATATTTTTAATTTAATTTACATTTTTATCTTTTATATTTTTCTGCATCGACTGATATAAGTTGCCACTGATAAATAGACAACAACAACATTAGTAAATGAACAACTACCCCAAAGAACTTGTCCCACAAAAAGGCGTTTAATATAAAATTAATATCAAATCAAAATTAAATTAAAAATGACCAGCAAACGAGCTTTTTTCTGTGTTTTTTATTTGTTCCTTAAGAGATAAGCAAAAAATGTTAAACAGAAAATGTTATTGAAATCAGATAAAGGTAAAAGAGAAAACACTTTAGACTTGCAGGCAAGTTTCCCTCAAATACCAAAGGATTTATTATACATTATACAATATTTAAAACATTTGAACATTATTTAAAAAAAAATATATAAAAAGCCGTTGGTTTCATAGCAGTCTCAGTTGACTTTTCTGCTGGAAAATCCCATATTTAATTCTTGATAATATCAAATATTATTTTGTGTATTTAGATTATAAAACATAATTTCAAATGCCAAATAATTGGCCAATATATATATACGCCCTCGGAGGGCGCATATTACGAATCCGTTTAAGCAAATATTAATTACACATTATTAATTTCCGCGCTGGGTCGCCGCAGAAGAATATGAAAAATGATGTGCTTCCTCCCCAGCCACGCTGGCCTGGGAAGTGGCCCGGCTATTATTTAAATGAATTGTTTTGAGCGGACAACTCCAACAACTATAATAACAACAACAACAACAACACGAATAACAATAACAGCAAATATTTTTGGTCGTTGATAAAACCTTCCCTTTTTTTTGGTTTTGGCTTTGTTTTTGTTCTTGTTTTTGTTCTTGTGTGTTCATTTTGTGTGTGTGGCAAGCGAAAAAAAATTGCGCGTGGGCGAAACTGTTTTTTTTTAGGTAGCTCCGACCAGTTCAGCCCCGCCCCGCCTCCGTGGGGTCCGTGGCCTATCTCGATTATTGTTTAATACGCTGTCATTAATCAATTTGTTTGGCATTGTTTGGGGGCCAACGGTAGTTGGATGTCTTTGTGGCCAAATTAATTATGCTCCCAGATCTGAGATGTGTGTGCCACGTTTCTGGCCGATAAGCAGAAAAATGTGGCAAAAGTAAAAACAAAACGCAGAACGCAAAATATGCCAACAAGTGCACAAAATAGTGACAAATAATTCGCGGCATAAAAAATGACTTTGTTTTGCTCGTTGTGCCAAGAGTAATTGATTATGTATTCTTGGCCCGAAATGAGAAGCGAATGGGTAAATAAACAACAAAAGATGGGTTCAAGGGGAACCCCATAACTAAATAATGAAGCAAAAAATTGAAAGTGAATCCAAAGTGGTTTCACAAAATCCCATTAAGTAACTTGCCCAAATGCGGGTCAAATTTATGTTGACGGCAATATGTAAATAAACAAATGCGACCAAATTGTGAAATGCTCAAAATGCATTGCTGAAAAATTCATATTTTAAAATGAACTGATAACAGAACTTGACATTTTGATATTTGCATTCAGCATAAATTCTGTTTCCAATTGCACAAGCCTTTGCCAATTAATTTCAATTTAAATGCAATATTGACTTTGTGTGCGGTTTCATCTGCCAGTTTCCCATTTAAAAATACATTTTTTACGATTTTACAAGTGCATCATTTACGGACTGTGGCACTTGACAATGTTTTTGGGCTCTGCTTTTGCTTACCTCAATTCTCGAATTGCACTCGATGGCAAATCCAAATAATATTCAAAAGTACCTCAAACAAACTTACATCTGTATGAATAATTGTTCAAATCAATTTATAGATGCATATTCAAGTGTGTGTGAGTGTGTGTGTGTGTGTGTGTGTGTGTGTGTGTGTGTGTGTGCGTGTTCAATTACGGATTGCTCAATGTGTGTGTTTGTCATAAATAATTCATATTACATGCCACACGGCGATGTCAATAAAGACATAAGTGCGCACAATCAAAAGCAAATCAAACAGATTGACACAGACACTTACAAATATAAATATAAATATACATATATATATATATATATATGTTGTATATATCTGTGTATGCATAAATATGGAGGGGGGCGATCGCAAGCCGAGTGCAGCCCGTACAAAAATTGAAAAAGCAACAAGCCAAGTTACAAAAACATTTGACACCGGAATCATATTAACAAACACGCTTACATTTGCCACAAGAGCAACAACAGCAACAACAGCAACAACAGCAACAACAGCAACCACAGCAACAACAGCAACCACAGCAACAACAGCAACAACAGCAACAACAGCAACAACAGCAACAACAGCAACAATGGCAACAACAAACGCGTTTCGTTGCTGCCCCGCGGCCTCTGTCCAAAAATCACAGTTGGTCGTCAAAGAAGAAAAATAGAAAAAAAGATACCCATAACACTTGTAAGTTCAGCTATTGTTCAGGCAGTTATATTTTATATGTTTTTTGTACGTTTTTTAACGTGCGCCCAGCAATATGCACTTTGTTGTGTCTGCCTTTTTACATGTTGTTTGGCATTTACCAAATTCTTGCCGTGTGGCATGTACGACAAATTGCCAGTGCACCCATAAAACTATTCGCTGCTTGCCAACAGATTCGAACAGGTGTTCGCTGCCAAAGCAAAGCGTTTTGAGTGCCACACAATGCTGCTCAAAAGTAATGGCTTTCCTAATCTCCACTGACATTTGCCTCTGATTTGCTGTTGCAATCTTAAGAATGTTGCGATTGATAAAGTGGTTTATTTATCGTTGGCACAGCAAAAAAATGTATACATAAAAGAAAAGAAAATAAATTAATATTAAATAAATAAATTAATATTTATGCACTTTCTAGGAGTATTTAGCTGCAAGATATGTCGAACATTTCTGATCAAGGAAAGCGAGGAAAAAATCGAATCGGACTAAAATTAAATGTGTCAAGAGAGTGTGTCAAAATCTTAATCTCGAGACAAGAGTTTCAAAATGAAGTTCTAAATGAGGGCAATAAAGGAGTCGGGTTAATCATTAATTGATTTACTCTAGAATAACAAAGGAAAGCGATGATTTTAGCTCGTCAAAGCAGGCGAACAAACTTCACCATTTTGTAATTCACCTATAGAAATAACACCTGACATAATTTGACGATCAAATGGGAAGGAGAGGTCAACAAGGGGGATGGGGAGGGCACCCCACTCATAAAGGCGAATCGAGACTATTCGAAACTCCCCAAAATGACATAATATCAGTGGTGAGTCATTTGCCTATTCACACATTGATTGATTGGGTTGGGTTGGTCGTGTCCAGTGTTTGTCAACGCTCAGCTTCCGGCTTGAATTCCAGTTCGCACTCTCGACACGAGTTGGGACAATTAACACAGACCGGCTAATTAGCAAATCTCCGCCAAGACAACACCAGCTAATGAAAAAGAAGAATTCCAATATTTCAATGCAGGTAAAATTTATAATTAAGCTCTGACAGACCGCTGCGCAATTCTGGCAACAACTCGCCGACATGGCCAAGTCAAAACTATTTCGCTTTCAATAAAAGTTGCAGCCAACTCGTAAAATTCCACTGAGGAACGCAACGCGTCGCAACACAACTGAACATAACGTAACGCTTAACGTAATAGCCTTTCATGTTTGCTTAGTAACCCACATCAATTCTAATCGCCTGTAGCCTTAGCCAACACCAACACCAACACCAACACCAACACCAACATACAAACATGCCACACACTCACTGAGGGAGAGTGAGGGAGTGAGAGAGGTTTATCTCCGTTGTATAACCACCCACAACATCGGAGCAGCAGGCAAACGATTTATGGCATGCTTTCACATACTTTCACCTAGGGAGTATTCTTGGTCATGTGCATAGTTGTGGTTGCTGCCACAGCCACTGCCACTGCCACTGCTGCTGCTACTGTTCTTGTTCTTCTACTTCAACATGTTCATGTTCTTTCTGCATGGTTCGGTTTCGGACTCGCCCGAGGCAAGACTGCGTATGGTCTAAAGACACATATATACAGATATATCAATATATATATATGTATATATATATATATATACATATATATATAGTTAGTGCACTGCTCTTTCAGGCTAGTTTATGGTAGCATATTAATTTTGGCATTGAAACGAAGTTAAGGTGCAGGTGCAATTGTTTTATGTAAAGCTATGCGGCTGTTTTGTGGCATTGTCCAACACTTTCAACCACATAAATATATATCTATATATATACAGCTAGAGTTACAATAGGCATTTAAACTCTTGCATAAATATTTGGTATACAACAATAGTTGCAAACACAATTTAACAAATTTATATTGAGTACAAGTCTCGACACATTATTGAAAAATCTTTATGATAAAAAGAGCATCGCTGGCTGGCAGTAAACTTTGCAACATGCTGCCAACTTTTGCATATTTTCCCATATGGATCAGTTAGAACAAGCCGGCTTCTCCCATTTTTATCATTCGGTAGCAGTTTTTTATGGTACTCAGCTAAAAAACTCTTCCCACATTCGAAACTTTGCCCGAGCAAACTTTAATTTCTAACTCATAACTTTTATTTTGCTCCAGCTTTGGCAGAGCTGCACAGATTCTGCCCTGGGTGGCTAGTTGCAAGTTAGTTGGGTGCCAGTTGCAAGCTATTTCTATGAGTCGGTAAGTGCTTAACAATGAATAATATTTATGAACAGAGAAATGTTTAAATGCCTTACATTAGCTGGATGTTTAAAGATGAGTTAAGTCATTATACGCTTTATCAGTTCCAGTCACGCACACTTTGAATGCAATTTCACTGCGATCTCATTTGTAGAAACCAATTGTTCCCGGAATCCCGGAACGGATCTGCTGGTCACCAACTAAGTGCTCTATTCAACGACCCGCCCAGAATTCCGGGCGAAAGTTTCCTGCCCAGATCGAGCGACATTCTCCTAGAGAAAGGGCGCCGTCGACACAAACTGACAAAAAAAAAAAACACTTTGATTGCATTTCTTTTTTTTCTATCTTTTTTTGCTGTGCGGCCTGCTCAGTCACTTTCTATTTTTCTTTCGAGTCGTTGCAAAAACTTTTCAACAGCAGCTTGGACCAAAGAGCACGAAGAAAATAAGCAAATGAAGTCGGAATGCTCTAATAAAAAGTACTCAACTAGAATTATACCCTGTAGCCAGTTACGCAGCAATCAAATAAATTTTAATATACTTTCAGGTGAGAGTTTGATTTAGACTTAGACTCTGTTCTTTAAGTATCGAAAACGACATTCGAAAATAAATGTTTTGCAAAAAAATAAAAAAATAATAAATATAATAATAAAAATAATAAAATCATAATTAAAAATAAAAAACAATATTTTATACCCAAAACTATATATTCTAACCACTGAATAAATCAACCCTTAATCGTCCCCATAACCATGTTTGTCATAGACTCAATTTTTGTTTCTAATTAAGGCATATTCAAATGTTTAAATATGGCCTTAAGAAATATCCAAAATTTAAAAATCAAAAAATGCAAAACAAACAAATGCACAACAAAATCCTGAGTCATTTAAAAATAAAAACATTTTAAAAGCACTGATAATTGCAGAATTACAAATATTCACAAAATGTTGAACATTATAATTGCATTGTAAATTGCATTTACATTTTTACTCAATTTAATGTCCGCTTTAAAAACCAAACCGCTAAATTATGTTTTGCAAACAAGAGCTGCAAATATTTCTGTGCCATCGAAGTCGAGTAATTCTCAGCTTTAAATACAATGGATTCTATTTAGATGACACAGCACTTAATTTTAGTTGAGAACCATTTAGGAATGCGCTTAGTGATTACGGAAAGTCTGTCAACTTCCAAGTGCCAGTGTTGATGAATGGCCAAATCTGCCGTCTGTCAAACAGCTAAAAATGTATTTGGGGGCGAGTGTGCAAGGAAGGCAAGTTTTAATTTACTGGTTTATTTCAATTATTTGATTGAATATAAAGTTCAATAAATATCACGTGATAAAATAGAACTTGGAATATTATTCGTTGGTAAATAAATACGATGTGAAGTGGGTATACTTTTAACAAAGTGGTATCTATGTGTACACTTGATCATCGTGTAGACAACTGCAATGTTGCCTTCTACTTGCAGTGGCACATCTCAAAAACACCCATTTTGATGCACTCGCCAGGTGCAGGGTAGAACAGCAGAGAACTTCGCATAATTTAGTTGCCATGCCATTTAAATGGAGCACAAGTGTAACTAATCTCAAAGCGGCGACGATAGCAACGACGTCATCGTGGTTTTTCGTGCCTTTCACTAAATGCGGCAACGAAAGAAAACCTACAAAAAAAGAACAAAAAAAGAACAAAAATGAGCAAAAAACTGAACTGAAAAACCAAAACCAAAAAGACGGCGTTTGTTTCTTTTTCTAGGTTAGCCGCAGAATGGAGTTTGAATGCAAGGAGCAAAGCGGCTTTTGCTGTGTTTTAGCCAAAGGCACCTGCAGACCGAACGGACCAAGCCGAAAGAAGGCCAAAATTATGCCAAGCCAAAAGCAAAGCCAAAGCCAAAGCGAAAGCCAAAGAAAAATCCGTTGACATTTCGTGCCTTCTCGTCGCAATTAAAAGTTGTTAGAGGCGACCAATGTGGGGCAGGCTTTGTAATTGATTTGCCAGGCATGCGACTACGATGCCAACCGAGTACAATACAAATTAAATCTGATCAACATTTAATTAACTACGGCAACGAACAGGAATCCCCATCCGTTGAACGTGCACCTGGCATACACATGTGTAGAAGGAGGCAAGCAACTTTGTTGTGGGACCGGCAAGAAGTTGAGCTGCATGCAAAACTATTAAAAACTTTGACCCAAATATAATAAAACATCAAACTTACTTACCAGCCAGGCAGCTGGTTGTGCGAGTGTTTATGTGTGTGGCAGGATGCTTCATGTTGCAGACAATGATGCACTGGGCCAAAAAAGAAAAAACAATCAACGCTTGCTGGTGGCCAGCTGAAGTGGGTGTCGACTCCGGGCTCAACTGGGCCCATTCCCCATTCCCCCCATGCATGTGTCGAGGACTTTAAAATGCACAGGAGGCAATAAATTTCAAGATGAAAGTGGATAGGGCAGCGTTTAGTTAACCTGCTGCAGCTAAAATTGAATAGGAAAATATGTGCGAAATTGGAGAAGGCTCCTTTGTGTTAGAACTCGGAATAATTGATTGCATTTCGCTTGCACTATTTCAAAAATTGTTAATTTTTTAATAACAGATGGCAAAGCAATCTAATTGAAGTTGGTTAAGTATTTATTTCAACTGAAATAGTGGCAAACACTTAATGAATTTAGCTTAAATGTAACTTAATTATTAAATTGAATTTTACTTAACTTGTACTCTTAAATTTTTGTGGGAGTCTCCGTAATGAAATTCACACTTTTAATTTTGTTTACATGTAAAATGTTGTATCTTAAGGGTCTCAGAGTACAGAGTACAGAATTATCATGATGACATCAGACCCTTGAACTGTGAACTCATCTAAAACGCTGCTAATAACAAGCAAACTTTTTGCCAAAAATAAAAAGAGCACATCATGTTAGACCTTTTTGGCTGAAACTCAACGCAAGCTCATTAAAATACCAAAAAAATAAAAATAAATAAAATAAAAATAAATAAGAAAAAATGAAAATAAAATCAAAAAGATAAGAAAGCAGCAGTGAGAAGCACGCAATCCACACAACCACTGAGTGGAGTGGAGGAGAGTTCTTGGAAATCGGGGCGACGATTGGCCAACGAGGCTCCCACAACCGCAGTCAGTTTGGAATGTGACTCGAGCTACTTGCCTCACTTCACATCGGCATTGATTACAGGCAGCAGCAGCAGCAGCGGCGGCATTGGAAAAAAAAGCCAAACATGAGTGGCAAACAAATTATTACAAGTGCAGTTGAAAAGTATGTGGCGGCCACTTATCAACATAATCAACAACAAATACCTGGACACGCCTGAGTGCCTGAGTGCCTGAGTCGACATAGTCGCCGGGGACCGGCAGCTAAAATATTTTTGCAACGGCAACGCTGGCGGCTCCCTTTGTGCAGAGAGGAGCTAGAGCCAGGGCTGGCTGCCTATGCCTATGCCTATGCCTATCGACAGCACCCTACGAATCGCCGAGGAACTCGCCACCAAGCCAACGACAGCAATGTTGATGTGGATGTGGATGTTGATGTGGATGTCGTCGTCATGTCACACAGACAAACACACTGTGGGGTCCCCGGCTGCCGCTTTTTTAAATGAGCAGCTCTTGTCGGACCCGGTCAGGCCCGGCCCGGCCTTCGCTGTCCTGGGTTCGATTGGGTTCCCAGCAGCAGCCCGCTGCCATCACCAATGCCAATACTCTCAGCCAGCGCCTCTCAACTTCATCATCGTCTGCGCCATCGTCGTCATTCCATTTTCTGTCAAATGTTTTGGCTTAATGATGGCATTGATGGATGGATCACACGTAAGCGGCAGTCATTTAGTAATTTATCTCAAGACATTTCAAATTAATAGACCGCAACTCTCACAATCAGTCTCCACATCCAGGCAGGCATAGAGAGAGACAGATTCGAGGATTGTGTAACCTGGCGATCAGTCTACTATTAGAAATTATGTGCAATTTTTGTCAAGTTATGAAAATTTATGGCATGTGTCAAGCAACTCTCAACGTTGCTGGTCTCCAGCCTCGAATTTGTTTGTGAGAGCCGAGCTAATTAGTGCAGCTGCCTCCACTTGCCTTTCAAGCTCGATAAACTTTTAATTAGGCGCAGTTTAGTTAATTGGCTGCTCTTCTCTCAGGCCATATGTAAATTGAGTCAGTTGCAATGTGCCTCATGCGATGTGTGAGAAGACGGTTAAAGTGGCGGTCAATGCACTTGCAACAGGCCCAAATACTTGCAGACTTAAAATTGGCCAATCGGTTCCAGACTGAGGGAAGGACAAAGTGTTGTTATTTATTGTTCTTCATTTACTTGTTTAAAGTCGACTAACATCAGTCCAAAGTTAAATTAAATACTAAACAAATAACTAAAACAACATTTAAATATTTGTGCTTTTTAATTAAAATAATTTTATAAAACTTCGTTGGGTTTTTAATATCAAAATTGTATACAAAAGTTAAGAAGATTAATTAAATTTAAAAAAAAAATCAATCTTCAAATTAATTAGCTGAAAATCGAAAAAAAAAAACACAATTTAATTTAATATAAACTCAATAAAAGATATATATCGGCATACAAATATAAAATGGTTTCCATTTATTGCAAGGATTGCGGGACGCAAGAAAAAAAAGTGCTAATAAAGAAAGAAAATATTGAGAGAAATGGAGAGCAACTCCTATCAAGTTCATGTTTTCCGTTATAACAATCTGTATTCTGTTAATGTTGGTTGGGGTATGTTAAGATTATGTCATCAACTCATGTCATTTAGCGTAATCAACGAAAGGAAAAAGGATTTTGTCTGCAGCCAACTTCAATCATGTTTCTTTTCCTAACACTTAAATTCATATCAAACTTTCCTAATAACAATTAATTATTCGTTGTTATTTAAAATTATTGCGATAAATATTTCCCATAGAAAATTATCTCATCCACCTGGGAATTTTACTAATATTTATAGATCTATTAAATAAATAAAAATAAATGGAAAATATTGTTGCTTAGTTTTATTTTACTACATTCACTTCTCGTACGTATTCCTAAGCGTTACTGAAACTGCGACAATACCGGTTCTGTAAGAAATAGCAAAGACTACTTCAAAACTAAAACTATTCGAAATTTGAGATATTTTTATAGCCCCAAAAATATTGTTTGAATGACGCATCACTGTCTTTTTACTACACAAGTAAATAATCCATTGGTTAGTTTACAACTAAATTAAATATTATTTTATATGAAATATATGAATAAATTAAAATGCATGTTTGCATGTGTGGATAAAAAACATCTATTAAAAAATACTTGGCTACCTCGTCCACGCTCTAATTTAAAACCACCATTTTATATAAAACAGTATATAATCCATTAGCTATTATTTTACATTAAGTATTAAACTAAATTTAGTATTAAATGATTGATAAAATGTTAAACTAATAATTGCGTTTGGTTGTGGATTAAAAAACATTTAACAAAAAATAAAAAATTGCTTAAATTAGTTAGAATTGTATTTTTGAAAAAAAAAGTAAGTGCATAAGTAATTTAACTATAAAATCGAAGCTATTTTTTATTGGAAGGGGAAGTGCATTATTTATTCTAAAAAAAAATTGAAATCTTTACAAATCTATGTCTCATAGCCGATCTATCGTCCTGAAAAACTATTCAAACACTCTTCAACTACACAAAGTAATCTTAAAAATATAGAAAAAGATTTTGTTGCTCCTTTCCTTGTCATAGATGAATTTTTGAAGACACTTCAAGTTTAACTGTTGCAAATCTAACTTTTACTGCAGCATCTGACTGTACTGCTTTGCTATGCCAATTGCTGGAGCATGCATTGCAAGCCCGCATTTAAGTTGCAACACTTTAATTCGAAACAATTCGATCAATTTACAATATATGTATTGGCATTGCATGCCACATGCCACAGTCGAGACAAGCTAAGCCAAAAATTGCAATGCGTAGATCCATTTGCCTCATGGAGTGCAGCATTAAGCGCAGACAATTGTCTAATTAGCTGGGGCAACTGCAACTGGGGAGGCACGAAGGGAGAGGCATGCAACAGTGGCATGAAAATGTCGTGTTTGCGTTTGGGCCTTAAACCAATGCTGAAAAATGAGGCAGCGACAGAGTCCACCAACTACAGACTACAGCAGAGACAAGCCACTTACCACTTGCCACTTTCCACTTGCCACTTGCGACATTGCCAGTCGGTGGCGTTGGCGATGCCGTCACGTAATGAGCGCATTACGCACATCGACTAAGAGCTGCTCCTTGCAACCGGAGTGAAGTTGCAAGTCGTATCTGGTGCTGGGCCATGATGATAACAAGCCAGTCGCTGCTCGGCTAGCTCGTTATCCTTGTCACATTATCGCCTTAGCCGAATACCGGGCGCGTCTTGAGTGTGCAACATTGTTACGGATAGCCGCCGACGCTGCCGCACGGATAGCTTGTGTTGTGGTTGTTGGGCACGCGCAGCGCCTGCGGAGTGTGGCAAAGGACAATGCATCAGTCCGGACTGAGCTGTGGGAGCACCCTAACCCAGCACCTTTGTGGCACTTCTGCGTGCTGCGTGTGTGTGTGTTTTTGTGCTCAAGTAGCGAAAGGCCTTAGGCTGGCATTGCAACAAGCTGTGGCTGGTTTTTTCTTAATTTTCTTGTTTTTTTTTTGCTTCTTTGTTGTTGCACCACTTCAAGTTTGCTAGTTTGGCGCAACGCCAGCTTGTGGCACACAGTCAGACAGCCAATGTTGCACTCATTTTAAGGCCACGTCGACGTCGCAGCTGACTGGCGGACAGAATCCAAGACTGCATTTTGCAACATGTTTCCACTACAGCAGCACCAGCAGCAGCAGCAACAGCAGCGGTCCCCTAACCCCCAAACCCCAAACCCAGTTCCACTTTGGTATCTGTTTGCGGTCTGCGCTTGACTCTTGCAGGTGTGCTTCACACGACTTGTCAGTGTCAGCATAAGATTTTTCCTTTTTCTTTTTCCGTTTTTCTTTATTTTTTGGCTTTGGATTTCTCGCAGTCAATTCGAGAGCATGTGGCATACACAAAATGCCTGCAAATGCTGAGAAATATTTGTTGTTTTTTTTTTTTTTTTGTTATTTTTCTTGTGGGTTACGGTTATTGGAAAAGTGCAGCGAGTTTTGCATGCCGGACAAAGGTTGCAACTTAAGCAACTTCAAGTGGTACAGAGTGGTCTCTCTTTGCATACAAATCTATCCAAAAAAGTATCACATCGAAAAACTACTCTTGATTTGATATTTTCACCTTGGCCTGAAAATGCCCAGCAAATGGATTTTCATCAAGGGATGTGTTTCTTGATTTAAGTCAGTCAGCGCAAAACTTATTTACTCATAAGTTTAAACAGAGAATAAGTTAAAATTCTGGTAAACATGAATACATTTTGAAATAACATGGTTTTCCAAGCTGATCTAATTAATTGAATTCCCAGAAATAGAATCCCAACCACGTGCGAAATATATTACTATTATTTATATATGTATATTGAAATATATTACTATTATAAATATATGTATATATCTTCAGCAAAAAAGAGGAAGCCACACATCAAGTACCGGAACAATATTCGTATTAAAGAGGGAGTCAAACTTAATTTTACTGTGATATTTATAGCACATAATAACTAAGTCACATTCCTCTCCTTATGAGATGCTAGGAAGTTACGACTTTATGACAATAAAAAATATTACTGCAAGTCATAAAAGAATATTTGCAAGGGATTGTTTAGAGTTTAGTTTATTTATTCAGCTCAACAAATATATATTTTTTACTAGCTTTAAAGTTGATTTAACTTCTTCTAGAAAGGAAACCGCATAAAATATTTCCTATATCTACATTGATAACCTTTCGCGTTTGACTTAAATAAAACAGCTGATCGCCTATTTTTTTTATTATTTTATTATTATTTCTTTTCTTTGTTATTTGCGAAATATTTAAAAAATCAATTAATTGAAACATATCAAAAGCGATATTCAGCGTTCTGCAAACATACCAATAATTAGAAGGAAATTTAGAAATTAAAATGGATTTCATTTTTCGGTTAGTTTCGAATGTTGAACATACATCCATGAATAGTGGAATCAGGCTATAAAATAAAGTCCAATATCAACCAATTAAGTATGGCGAAATCAAGTATAACCAAAATGATGTTTGCAGACTAATTCATTTGTGTGCAATATAAAGGAGTGCTTCTATTTGCTTGCCAGATTAAGTTGGGAATATCAGGCTTCCTTTCCAACTTTTGACACAATACAGTCTTTACATATATATATAAATATATGTGCACATTCAAGTTCAACAGCCTGTCGCCGTGACTCGCCTTTACAGCCCTGTTGAGAGCCTAGTTAGTTCGGGCAGCGCATCAAAATTAATGATGCAATGAAAACCGCTAAATACGACCGAAAATAGCTGCTGATATTGGGCAGATGTTGTTGTTGCTGGAGTGTGTAGGGGCAGGGAGGCGGGACTGTCGCACACGTGTAACGCTGACGCCGGCCAGTGCAACACTTTGTGCGGAACAAAAGGTTTGTGGTTAGCAACCATGGCCACTACTACCTGTTGTTATTGTCCGCCACCAAAAAGTCCATTTGTCAATTGGGTTAACTGCAACAACAGCAACAAGAACAGCAACATGAACAGCAACAAGAACAGCAACAAGAAACACAAGAGTAACAAGCAAAAATCAATTTCGGTGCAGCAGAAACATCAACAAGCAACGGATTTGTAACGCCATGAAATTAGTTACGCCAAAATGCAGCTGCGCAGACGCACCACTCATGCCCCTCACTCGCACCACTCCCTTCTGCACCGCTGCACCGATTGTTGCCACCCCAATCCTTACCCGTAGCAACAGTTACAGCTCCCGAAATTGTAACGAACGGAACCAATGCATTGCCGGAGAGCGGATATAGTAAATGAAACAATTGAGAGTTCCTTGCAAACAGTGCCCGACTTAGCGATACCCTTTTCCTACAGATGAATGATTTACTATTGTGACAGTATGTCAATTGACGAAGCCATCCTCAACATTTTGTATTTGTGAACAAACAGAGACCTGGGACCATTTTGAAAACTATATTCCTTAGTGATAATTGTAAGTTTTAATTGAAAACAACAAATAAACCAATTTTAAGAGGTAACATAAAAAATGTTAATTATAAATTTAAAATTTAAATGGAATAATGAGAACCTAATAAATACATGATAATAAATAATACATTTAAACTTCAAAAACTAATTTTAAGTGTAAAATAAAATATAAGATGTCCGAGCTATTGAAATGTAAAATGCTCAAACATTTCGTAAAATTAATCCAGAAAGAACCATAAATAATTAGTAACTTATAAAGAGAACATTTGGAAAAGGGAGAGAGTAAATAAATTTTTAAATAAATTTTTAAAATAAAATATTTACCACACATAAATATTTCGATTTTTGCCACTTCTTTAGCTTTACCTCCTTATCTAAAGTTGAATTAAATACACATAATATTTTATTTGCTAAATTTTATTACTTAGCAATATAATTCTCATTAGCTCTCTTAAATCTATATAAATTTAAAAGTATCGAAAAATCAGCAAATTAAATTATTTATCAATAAGATTTAAGTTCTACAGATGCCATTTGGGATTATTAGTGCATGTAAGTGTAATGATAATTTACGAAAAATGTTTGTAACAAAGCGATACAAATAAATTGGCATAAGCAAAAAAAAAAAAGAGAATATAAAAGACTCCGTCAAGTGTTAATTTTTTTTCATACGCATCTTTCTGCATTTATCGATGTGGTGAAAGCTATCTGGCAATCCTCTTCGATATGCAGCGGCGATATCAGCAGATTATCGATATCTGTAGAGCATCGAAAGCCAGTCGATTGCAGATGCATGAATCGAAATAATATCAAACTCAATTATTATAACTATAAATAAACAAAATAATTTTACGTTGATGTCCACTCTAAACTAATACACCCCGTATAAGCCCGGTCTACACAAAGTAAGCCAGCTCAAAACATTGAACGTTGACAATGCGGTGGAATCTAAGCCAGGCGGCGAGGGCGAGACGTGTGAAGAAAGAGTGGCAAGAAGGAAGGAGAGACGCGACTAGTTGTCAAACGCATTATGGGTCACTAAGCCGCGTCTTCATTGTTGCACAATGTCAATAGACTCTGCACGCACTCATCCGCTGCCTCCCTCCCTCTCTCTCTCACTTTCTCTTCCTCTCCCTCTTTCTCTGTCTCTGTTTGTGTCCCTTTTTGCTGGTAGTTGTTGGAGGCAGCAAGTGCAGCCATGATTGACATGCAACACGCGCTTGAGGGGCATGCCACGCATAAGCTTCACTCTTGGCTTAGTTTATAAACTGAGCGACAGTTTTTATACCCTATACAAATTGAAAATGGGGTAGCAAGGATATCATCGAGTCGGGATAATGTGGTTGAAAGAGAGCAATCTTCACCCCCGAAATTATATATGCGTATTTTATTTGCTTGTTTAAAACAACCGATTTCTTCTTATTTAAAAGTTTTCGTTGAAGATACACAAACGATTTTGTTGAAATTTAAATTTAAAGATGAATTGTGAATACTGATAAGTTTCGAGTTATTATGGGATTTTCCCAAAACATGCAACAAATGCTCCACCAATTTTGCAAATAAAATACAACTAAATAAATACAACTAAAAGTATTACAAAAGTTTATTTTATTTTAATTTAAATTGAACAAGCATAAATATGAAATGTCATTCACTGCAACTTGTTGTATTTTTCCGTATCTACTGATTTTAGTAAGTGATTAAGTAAAAATGCTAGGGCTGAGCACAGGGCATCTTCTAGTCTGGCACACACATCTTGCTTTTTTCTGCACTTTTTAGTTGCTTTTTCTACTCTTCTTTGCGTTTTCCATGCTTTGTAATTGAAATTACGTGACACTTTGCATATGCACTGGATTCAAATTGAGTTTCGAGTTGTTCATTGCACAGTGCACTGATGCAGGGGAGAAAGGAGGGGGCAATGTGTGAAGAAGTAGGGAGCGGGGGTGTGATTGCGTGTCCATTGTGGCACGCGCGTCTTTGACTTTCTCCCGTTGTTGTTGGGTTTGTTGTAGCTGCTGTTCGCTTGTGGCGAACCGAACGTAGGTGGCAGCTCAGAACTTTAACAAGTGCATTCAAGTGTAGCCGAGAGAATGAAAAAATCCCTTATCAATTGGGATGGACTAAGAGGCGGAGGCACGCACGTGTTCTGGGGATGGTCCTAAAAAAATTGAAATAAAAAACCAAACTAATTAGTTGCTGGCGTGCTGGGTTTTAAGGAGGCACAGCGGGCGATTTGTTTATGAGGAGCAGGATTAACGCAGGGGTAGATCAGGAAATCTTCAACAGCTGGAAATTAATAGAACATAAATCCATATTGAGGCAGGCAGAGTTATATAGAATGCTGTATAAAAAATTAGGTTACTTAAAGTCGAAGTTCTCGAAAACAAAATGGGAATGAGGCGTACATTATATAAATAGAGTATAAACTGTAATAAATCAATAAAGATCGACTATTTTAAGCACGTCGAAGAACGTCGAGAATTTCTAAATTCTATTTGATGTAGTTATCCCATGATGAGGATTTTTATGGATAAATTAATGAAACATTAAAAGCACTCATCTTTTCAGATACTGTTTTAGATACTTGGCAAAAAGAAGAATTGTTTCACACGAGAAATAATTTTTCAACCGATTTTATCTATATATTATGTATTACATAAATATATTATTATATAAAACACATATATATGTATGACATTATTATATGTAATAATATACATAATGTATTTCAACAACCTGTCGTCTTGGCTCGCATTTCTTATCCAGATGAGATGCCGTTTATCTCATACGAAATAAAATAGTTCGATCGATAGGATCTGTCTGTACTATCTGAGTATATGAACCGATCTCCATCAAGTTTTAATGCTGATAAGTATTTTGGAGGAAATCGTTTCGGATCTCTCAATCAGAAGGCTGGCATTGGAATAAACTAATGATGCCTAATGCTCATCAAAAATATATATGTTTTTTGGGTTGGAGACGTCTGACTTATTTCGTTACAAAGTTGACGATAAAATTATATTGACTAGTCTGACATTGTAGACTAAGAAATCACCTATCTAAACTGGGAAATTATAGTACCGAATTATTCTGGTTTTGTAAAAGTGAGGGAGAATCCTCAAAGCACAGCATGGAATATTGTGTAGTATCCTAGGACTGCATGCTTTGAGCGCCAAGGACATATAAACCTTCCACCCAACAAAGATTCGTGCAGTCGTGCAGGAGCTGGGGTCGCAGTGCATATATCCCAACAATAATAACAATAAAACATAAATTTTTGGAAAAGGGTTTAAATAAAAATGTATTACTGAATCGTCGCCTGAAGTATTCCCATATTTATTGTATACCAAGGGCTGTTTAAAAATATTGTGCAGTCTCTTTGACACTTTATTTGTAAATAATTTTTGGCAGAATAACTGCAGGTATGTCATAGTTAATTTATAGTTTCACATACGATATTGTTATTCGCTTATCTATCCTATTTATCTATATCTACATATATTTACATCTTTGCTTACGCATAATACATTTGTAGAAAAAAATACTTGTCAGAAGTGGGATTCGAACCCACGCCCTCAAAGAGGACCAGAACGCTCATTCGCTTATCTATGATAGGCAAGAGTTAAATTGCTCTTGAGTCTGGCGCCTTAGACCGCTCGGCCATCCTGACATATGTGCGGTACGTAAAAAAATGCGAAATCCGTGTAACCGATAGTCCATTAAGGATCCAATAATATAATTTTAAACAAAATGCGCAAAATATAAAATATTACAGAAAGACTTCAGATTTTAATGAAACAAATTAAAAAGAATAAAAAAAAATGTTTGTCAGAAGTGGGATTCGAACCCACGCCCTCAAAGAGGACCAGAATGCTCGTTCATTCGCCTATCTGTGATAGGCAAGAGTTTAATAGCTCTTGAGTCTGGCGCCTTAGACCGCTCGGCCATCCTGACATATTAATTTAACGTGGAATAAAGTGAAAACGGTACATCCGCTA
Organism: Drosophila picticornis; assembly: GCA_035043845.1. Classification (NCBI taxonomy): domain Eukaryota; kingdom Metazoa; phylum Arthropoda; class Insecta; order Diptera; family Drosophilidae; genus Drosophila; species Drosophila picticornis. The sequence goes on along the minus strand of JAWNMR010000122.1, from coordinate 23,067,614 downwards.
GTCAACTGAGGATCTAATAATACAATTAGAAAAATAATATGTTTTAATGACTTGTCTTCAATTATATCATTTAGAATTACACTTGTCGAACAATGTACAAGTACATAATACATGTTAATGTTAATTAATATTAAGCATGCCTAAGTTATATATATAATAACAAATATTATATATAAAATCTAAATATAATACCTTAAATGCGACACGAAGACTTGAGATTTTCATTTAAATATAAAAAACATCGGATATATTAAAAAAAGAAGAAAAAAACTATTTTTCAGAAGCTGGATTTGAACCCAAAACCTCAGAGATGATCCGAACGTGCAAAGTGCACTTTACTCTTAATACGCCAGCTCAAAAAAAATACAGGAGTTTCATCACTTTCGAGTTTGTCGCCTCTGACCGTTAGACCGTTGCACAATTTGACACAGTTCGGCAAACTAATAATCTTGTGTTAACTTTTCATGTTGGGGCGTACAAACTATTTATAGAAACAGCATCGAGCGCAAAACAGGAAATGTTAAATAACAAAGCGAGCAGGCGGCAACAGAGAAAGTGTTTTCTTAAAATAAACAAATGCGACTATCTGTGTGAAGTTGACTATGTGTGTGTGTGTGTGTGTGTAGTTGTGTGTGTATGCGCGTGGGAGTGTTAAAAGCTCGCGGCCTAGCAACACCCCGTTATGTTTGGTGCTCCATGCATAAGCTAAGATAAATGTACATTTCATAGTACAGTAGTCCACATAAGTATGTGAACAGTTCAGTTGCTCAAATAAACTCAGAAAATGTCTTGCTTATTTCATATTACAATAGTAAATTAATTAGAGATGGCAAATTGAGTTCGTGAATATATTAAATATTATAATCGCATGAATGAATTGCTTACGTTTGTCTAACGTTTAATCAGAAGTGCGGCATGATAAAATTTAAAAACGACGAAGTGCGTATTCGCCAAATTTCGAAATATTTTCAACCAAGAACTTATTTAGAAACGAGATTTTGTACTTAAAAAAAGAATTTTAGACCTTATTTTTTAAAACACATATACATATTAATTTGAATTCATATTGAAACATTTTTAGTTGGCAGAAATTGGTTTGCTCTTTTGTAATTACTGTCCTTCAATGCTTCGCCTCAAGTTTCAGTCCAGGCCATTTTATGCTTGGCTAAACGTTGCTCGAATGTAACCTGAGCCCCGCTTCCGGCAGGGCAATCAAAACGTTTTCTTAGGGATGGTGAGGGCGAGGAGGAGGAGGTGGGCGGTGCCTCGTCATAAAAATCAGAATAACCGCAGTCGAGAACAATTGATGCGCCACGGGTTCAACTCAATTGCAGTGTCCGCTGGCAGAAACGCGTGCACAGAAAAAAATGGAAGTACATTTTAGTAAAACGCCTTAAATAACAGGTTGTTCTATTTTTAGAAATAATTTCTAAGTAAATTTGAAAAGGCTTGTCCTTAAAAGACAATCCCAAAATAAATGTTTCTCTTTTTCTATGAAATATCAATTATTAGGAAAAACATTTCTAAAGATTAGAAATAAGATAAATCGTTTCTAATTCAACTCGCCAAGCAAATCACGCAACAAATTTTAATACCCCAAGGGAGCTTGTAAATATTTGAAATTAATCTTTGTTAATTAACTTATTTAATTTTAAATTTTGCCCTACATTTAATTCATTTTAAAATGTTCTTACTTTTTGTATTCTTTTGTGTCGAGTGACTTTAGTTGTCATTAAGTAACTAAATAAATAAATAATTTATGATAACAATATAATATAAAAAAAAACGAATATCAGAAGTCTTTAGATTTGTTAGACATATTTTTTCTTCAATTTTAGAAACTAACTTTGTGAATAGTAATTTAAGTCGAGTATTTGTAAGAGTGCAAGAATTGAAGAACTGAGTTAACCGCAGACGGCGAACAGCAGCCACCCCTTTTGAGTCAGCTGCTCTCTGTTGAGAGCTGGGTTTGTCAGCTTGTCAGCTTGTCAGTATTTGCAGCAAGGAAAGAGTATTCACTGTTGGGCTATCAAATACAGTCGGACGCCTGTGGCTGCTGTGTGGTATTGAAATCGACAGTGAAAACTCCTCATGCGAAACGCATGAAACAATGGGATTTACTACGTGGGACGTGCTGTGTTTCCAGCTGTTATCGATGCAATCGGATACATCATCGGTCCAAATGGGAAGCTAAATGTGCAGCGGCTCTGCATTTCGGGCTTTTGCATTTTAAACGTTAATGGCAGACATAAGCCCCGTCTGCCACCCCCTTTTGGGCATTGACCCGCTCTGGTTTTGGGCGATTTACGGGTCAGCCAAGCCAAAAAGTTTGTTCAACGCATATAAATTCATTGCTTCAGACGATGTTGTTCATTGCGTCTGTATCGTCTCGAGTGCGTTGTTTCAATAGCCACAAAACCAGAGCCGGCCAGACTCGGCCAGACCAAGCCATACCAGATCAGGTCAAAGCCAATCCCCAGACATGTGCACTTTGAATGCTCCAGCTGTGGCCGTATCCAAGCTGCTGGACACGGACTCTTGGCTGTCGCTCAGCCTGTCAACATCGTCGTCTGCTGGTAATCGAAGCCTTTGCCTTTGCCTTTGTGTGGGCTCACCTCAACCTGACTCTAAGTAATTGTTGTCTGACTTTAATTGTTCATGTTTCTTAAGAGGCCATATATCGTCTGATAAATGATAAGTGTTTGTTTCAAGTGTGTTCATTGTGTTGATTGTGATTGGATAGAACTGGAATTTCTATGAGGCGAGAACTTTTCTTGCAAGCCGCTGTATAAATAAACAAATTTAATATTTCTATACAGAACAATATCTACATCAATAGTTCTAATAATAAAATTTTACTGATATAACAAATTTGACTTGGCTGCTTTGCCTATATATTCTTTTAACTTCGAAGCAGTAGCTAACAAATTATCAGTAGAAAATTAAAACATTATCTGTACATTCCGAATCATCAAGCAGCGATAACTTTTCTAAAACACCAACAAATATTATTGCAGGAATCGGCATATCTAATATTGCTCTAATGAGGAAATACGCATTTTTAAACAGACAAAAAAAATGTTGTAACTAATTTGACTACGCTGCTTTGCCTAATAGTGAAAAATCCGATTTAGCAGTTAATGAATTTATCGTACAAATTTAAAAAAATTAACTATTACTTGGGCTCGTCCGGGATTTGAACCCGGGACCTCCCGCACCCTAAGCGGAAATCATACCCCTAGACCAACGAGCCAGTTGTCGGACGCGCGAATAACTTGCTTAATGAATCCAGAAACTTATGCTTTTCAAGTTGGTCGAATACACTTTGTGAATTGATTATGCATGAAATACTAAAAAAAACACGTTCACAATAATCTTTTTAATCACAATATACATATGGAAATAAGTTCAATCTTTTTTGGAGCTATTTGAGCGGCCTTCGAGTTGCTCAGATAATCAACTTTGCTTTGCATCTGCCGATCGCATTGTCGCATTGTCGTTGGCTTAAGTGGTTATTGGCTGCAATTAGCTGGCTAATAGCTGCTTTCGCTTGGCTTTGTGCAACATCAGCTACATGGCTACCATGCATATGGCAGACAGAGCTAATCAGTTGACCCACCATATGCCACATCCGCCAAAAATTGCATTGATTGGGGACCCCGCCCCAACCCAGCAACCAAGCAGACAACCAACCAACCAACCAACTTACTTTTGCTGGCTGCGATAAATCTGAGTTTGGCAACGGCAGCAGCTGGTGCCACACAGAGTCCAAATTATGCGCCACAGTCCATTTGCCACTTGGCCAAAGCGGGTCGAACCCAACCCATAGCCAAAGCCATATCCCGTAGCCATGCCACAGCCAGCAGGAGGAACACACATCCTTTTTCTGCCTTCTGTCACTGATTGTAATCTGTGGAAGCGCTGCTCGTTAACATTATTGTGCGGCTGTTCGATAATGCATTGGTCTTTTTTCTTTTGGTTTTGCTTTTGTTTTTTGTTTTTTATTTATTTATTTTTTATTTTTTGCTAGCTGTTGCTTTTTTGTATTGTTACAAATCATATGACCGAGGGTGACCCGCATAAACTCACTTGAATCGCTGCGGTTGCTCTGCGCCTTTTGGCTGCCAACTCGATCCGCTGCACAGTGGTTAAATGCACTTAAATATATGTTAAAATGGTAAATGCAAATATTGTTAAGATTTTTGTGATTTTTGTGATCTTCGTTTATAGTTTTGACGAATTGTGATCAATTTATATTTATTATTTGTAAGTATTAATATTATGGTTTATTCTTATTTAATATTTATTAGCAATGTGTATTGATTTAAAATTAAATTTATTTTAAATTTAATTATTTTTGTAGTTTAGCTTATGCTTCAAACAAACTTGCAATTGTTCTTAATTGTCTAATTAAATGATTTTAATGATTTTGCGGTTAATGACAAGTTAATTTTTGTTAATAATATGTACTTATTCAAAGTAATTTAATTCAATAATTTACAAATAAGAATTATAAATTTCAAAGTAGGAATTCAAATTGACATCTAAATTTTTTTTAAATTTCAATATTTTTGAGTAGAAGTTTAGAGCTACCTAAAATTCGCATTGTTTTCAAACAATTTTTTAACTGTTTTACAGTTTATGCCAAATTCTTATTTAGTAATGATAAGTATTCATCAAAAAAATCAGTTATTAATTTCATTATATTTTTTATTACAATAAAATCCGCAAAATGTTATTATTTCTTTGATGTTCATATATTAATAAAAGAAATGTATTTAAATTTTTTGTTTAATTAGCTGCTTTACAAACTTAAGCTACACTAAATTGTATCAACTTAAAGGTAGCTCATAATATATGCATTTTTTCACTCTTTACAAAGTTATTCACTAAAATTCCATAAAATTGACCACTATGCGAAGATTTCAATCTCTCGCCTTAAACCCGTCTATCCCCTTTTGTGCACTGGATGACTTTTATTCTAAGGGCCTGGCAAATATTTGAACAAATGCTTAGTAGACAGGCGGACAGACAGACCGGCGGACAGAGGGGCAGAGGCACAACATCAAAGTTGGCCCAGTTACCGCTACTGAACTCATATGGTCAGTTTTTCAATTTATGTCCTCGGTAAACACACTTAAAACTTCTTTGTAACTGTTGTTAAGGTACGTGCGAGCTGATAGCTTCATTAGTGTGTTTAGGGGTTGCAACCCCCCGCAGAAAACGTTTTTATGTTTTTATGTCTTAATTCTGCTAAAAAGTTGCATGCCAAATTGAAGTGGTTGCTTTTGGGCAACGAGCTGCGGGCAACCCCCCGTTGCCCTCATTTGTTACGTCACAGCTGTTATGATATTTTTTTTTTTTTTTGTTAGCGTCTTTCCTTGGACAAACCTTGTTAAGCCGTGTTTTAAACAAGCAACCTTTTGAACTTAGCAATTAAATGTATATCGGAAATTATGTAAGAAATGTTTAATTAATTTAGAGACAAGTAACATTTATATAGATGAAGCTGAAATAGATCAAAAAGTAACATTTACATTTACAAAATAGAAAGTAGATCAAAGACAAAATTTGAAGAGGGCGTTGAATCTTTTGCAGAGAAAATTCAAATAAACAAAAAAAAAACAAAAACCTTTACGAATGGAAATGCAGCTATAAAATATAATATTAATAATATAATAAAATATGTGATGATTAATGAGTTATGATAAAAGACTATTTTTAAGCAGAATTAAATGCATAGATGGCATTTTATTATTATTTATTTATTTAACTGTATTTTGTTTTTGTTTTATTTTATGCATATTTTATTTACTCGATTACTCTTTGTTTATTGGTGGGGGATCTCTTTTTATAATTGAAATATGTTTTTCGCTGGCTCCATGCCAACAGTTTTTATTCCCATGTTTTTTATATTCTGATTTAATTAGAATGCTGTTGATATTCGCATTCAGCTGTGTTTAAACTCCATATATTTATATTAATTACTTAATAAAAAAAACGTTGAATTTAGTTAGGTTTTAAAAGTGTAAAAAATAGACTCGTCTTAATATTTGGATCATTTGGATTGAAAATACTCTGATTTAGTAGATGATAATATGTTTTGAATTTTGAATAGCAGCCTCACATGTATTTCTTTTGACTCTATTTTTTTGTAAGGAATTTCAATATTTGTGAACTCCCTTCGACAAAGTTTCATAGATATTACTGTTCTTTCTTGCTTGTTGCCTTTACTGCCTTACCAACTCTGGTTGTATTTATTGAAATTTACTTCCAGTATTACAAACAACAGTAAATTATTTAAGTGAACAATACAGATTTTTAAAATCGAAATTGATGATGATATTTATTAATATTTTTCTTTACCAATACTAAATACTTCTTCAAGCAAGAAATTTAAGATTATCATTTAAAGCACAAGTCATCGGCTTAAATAATGTATTCTATATTCTAAATAATTATATTAAGTTTTACTTTTTATTTTAATTTAGAAATTTACCTTTAGATTTGTGTTCAGTTTATTTTAAACTTGTGTTCCAGATGCGAACATCAAAAATCAAGAAATGTCTTTCGGCGCCTTAAGACTTGTATCTTCAGCAGGTTAATTCTACTAAATGTGCATTTAAGTAAGATAAATAATATATATCAATATATATATATATATATATATATATATGTATATATATATATTTAATATATAAGCATGTTAGAATTGCAATATGAATGTACAAATTGCTTTTAAATATATATTGACCAGTAATAAATTAAAATTAAAAACTAAAAGTAAATATGTTCAAAGATGTACATATATTTATTCGATAAATAGGCGATAAATGCTAATAAATGTAAACAATTATAACAAGGGCATCCGGTAGTCCAGCACACTGTTTACTGGAGCAGTCTTGCGGTTGATGTCGTTGTTGCTGGCATTTGAAATTTAACAAAGGCAGGAGACACGTCCGGGATCAGGATATATGAAAAATGAATGCAGCCCAGACTTATGCAGTAGGCAAATGGGCAAACTGAAAATCCCTTATGGTAATCCAGAAGTTGCTCGGCTGTTTGGCCAAGTGGCCAAGGGCCTGAGGGGATGAGTCCCCTTTTATGCGGTTGACATGATTCACTTTAACGATAAACGATAACGATAGACGACGCAAAGTCAACCAAAAGTAATTCCAGATTACAGCACAAAGCGGCAGCAAAGTTGGCGACAACTTGGCAGTCTCTTTGGCATCACATTTTCTGGTTGGTCCCCTTTTGTTATTGGCGATTTGCTTTGTTAATGCTTTCTGGTTTTCTTTTCTTTTTTTGTAAAGCAATTTAAACGTTTGAATAAACATTTCATTTAATTTTGTGCGCCGCTCACAACAAACTGAAATAATCAAATAATAAATGGAAAGTCCGCGCTGCGCTGTCTTTTGCACCGTCCACAAAGAGAGGAAAGCAACAACTTCGCCCTTCGGCGCCAGCATTTACGTAAGCACGTAACAACATAGTGCAACGCAATGCAACACAACGCAACGAAACGCAGCACTGCGAAATGCCTTACGCAGTTGTTGTTTTTTACAGTCACAGGCAAATGCACACAATGTCTTTGTACCCAACAAAATACGACTGCTGCAAATGGGTATCGCCATATTTGAGGAATGTATGTGACGGGCATATGCAAGATTATTGCCTATTTTAACAACATTCCTCTTTACCCTATTTTAATTCTATTTTATTCATTTAAATTCAACTTTAGTCAGTCGACACAACTATATTGCAATTAATTGAAAGTAATATTGAAAATTATTTTAAATCTACTTAATAAACAATATTCATAAGATTTTTGGGAGTTTTAAAACTATCTTGTGTTGCATTGATTAGGGAAAACCCAGAAAAAACACAATCAAACCAAAAATATAGTTAGTATGAATTAGTTAAGCCATGCGAAATTGTTATTCACAAACTAAGATGATTAAAATTGAGTTGTTTATTCAATAAGAACATAAAAACAAAATTTAATAAAGAATCAAGTTCGACTCACACAATTATAAAATCAATTTATATTCACGCATTGCAGGGTATTTGAAAGTGTACTACCCTCATTTATGTTGATGTTTCGAGACAAATACAAAATATTGTAATAAGAAATTCAATTTTCAGCAACATTAGAGGCAAAGTTGGGAATTTTGCGGTACGTGCCCGCGTCCAAAGCAAAGACAAACAGCAGGTGCCTAAATTACACTGCCGCAAGTGCCTCTGTGTGTGCCTCGAATTTGGTTACCAATTGCACTTTTTTCCTGTACCAAAGCTACAGTTCTGCAATTTAACAAAAGTCCTTCTTTGAAGTAGCATTGTAAAGCGCAGCAAATTCCAAGTGATATTCAATATGAACTTTGTTAACTGCGCCCCAATGAGAATTTTTTGTGGCAATACTAAGCTAACACTGCTAATCGTTAAGCACCTTCGATCTAGTGCTCGATATATGCTTAAAATTATGAAAATCTTTAATTAAAGGGGATTAACCAAATACTTTCAAAGTATAAGCAAAATCAATTAAGTGGGTCTCAATATGAAGACCCAGCAGAGCAGCTTTTGTACGCCTTATGCAATATAATGGTACCAAATATGATCTATAATGAACATAACATTTTATAAAAATAAATTAAATGCATTCAATATTGACTATTAACCTTTAAAGCTTACTTTTAATTATACATTATATATTACAGATTATTTTTATTTATTAAATAATTCATTTAAATTTAATTTAGTTTTCCAATAATTTAAGATACAAATATTGACTTTCAGATTCGTTTTAAATTAAATTGCAATTCCAACAGTAATTGAGTTATGAGGAATTCCGTTCCAGATGTACACTATTCCAGTTACAGTTAAGCGTTTTTTTTTTATGTTTAAAGCGAAGCAAAAATGCTATCTTTTCTTAATCTTTGAATTGCGACTGTTGAATGTGATCAGTTTTAGTACATGTAAAACTTTTCGGCCGTAATTTTTCATTTTCATTGTGCAATTCCACTAGACGAGAGACAGTCCAACAATTTCAACGTAAATGACAAATATTCTTATTTATTATGCAGCTCATTTTCTATAGGGTCTGTGGGCTGTCTGCTGAGCAGCTCACCCTTTTTTGTGTAACATTTGTGCTCCCATTTGAGAAACACACCCGCACAACAAACACACGCCTGCCACACAGCAGACACTTTCACTTATTAGCGGGTCGGCCCTCTGGGGAGGCAGCCCAAATAGCCCAAATGGCCCAAATGGCAGTGCAGCACGTGAAGAGGACATAAGTCGTATTGCCCCAACTCCAAACCCACCGTTAACACCACCTCAACCCTCATATTCAGCACCTTGTGAAGCGATGGATAGGTGAGTATCAGTGCTGTCGCTTAAGCCTTTTCTATTGGACAGATCTGTGCTCTGAAATGGAGTTAGCCGCACAAATTAAACAAAAAATATGTTTTCTTTTTGTAATTCAAATAATTGATTATTACAATTTGACTTTGGTGTACATTTAGAGCAACTTGATGGCTAAAGAGATTTATACTTAAAAGTTTTGTGGAGTGCGACTAAAATATCTCGAAAAAGGAACGATCGGTGTAATTTAGTACTCGGTAGTTGGCAGCACTGTTGATCCTTTGCTGTATTTGGGATCAGCAGCTGTTGTTGCTGCCTCTGCTTTGCTTATCATTAGCATGAGCTCGAGCGTAATCGGCTCGACTTGGCAAAGTGTTCGGCTTTGGCTTATCTGTCGCTGTCGTGTTTGGGTGCCGTTAACTCACGCGTCTCACTGCGTGTGCCGCTGACTGTTTGTCTGTATGTGTGTGTGCAACATTTTCACCTGTCAACAATATTTCTTGCCCACTGTGCGTTGCATTAGAATGCGACAACAGCTGCCGCTTCCCCTGACTAGCTGACTGGGTCTCTCTGAGTCTCCCCTGTTGCCTGCCACGACACGCAACCGCCCCAAGAAAGTCGCTCAGGTGGAACGACGAAGGCGTGCAACATTTTTCTCACTTGCTGGCAATTTGCCTGCTGCTTTGTTGCTGCTGCTGCTGCTGCCTCTTTACTCGTATGTATTTACTTCGTTGCAAAATTATGCACATGTCCTTCGCAGTAGTTCGCAGTTAGTTGCGTGTCCAGGCGTTGCCGTGGTGCATGCAACAAAATTACTGTTTTGGCTGTTGCCGTGTTGTGTCTCGCCTATCACATTCGCCATAGCAACAACTGCCAGGACCAAAACGTAATTGTCCTCGTCTGAATGGCAACGGTCTGAGCAGAAATTTAGTGACTGTTAAATTAACTTGTAATTTGGAACTTATATAAAACTATCATAAATATATGTATATATATATATATATATATATATATATATTAAAATGTTGAAATGATTATCTGGTGATTTATTTTAACTTTTTACAATAGAACACATTCAAATTTTGAGATGTGTTTCTTAAGTAGAATGTTTGCAATATTTAGTCTACTATTTCTATTCCATTATCAACATTCCCCAGATTCCTGAATGTTTCTAATTAATTTTCGTTCAACATTTGTATTTATTAATTTATTATTTTTGTGTTTTTATAATTTATTTATCGATTTTAGTTTCGATTTTATAAGAATGTCTTAAATATTTTAAGCAGCTGTTACCTCAAGCAATTTACTACAATCATAATTAGAATAATTAAATTATTTCTTAAAAATTTATTATATTTATTATTGCTGAAACAAAATTTATATATATCGCTTATGCGATATGTTTAAAATAATTAACTATTTATTAAAATGTTGGCAGATTTACAGGCTGTCTTATATTTTAATTATTTATTTATAATTAATTATTAATTTATTAATTAATTGATTTATCATTCATTTTAGAAAGAAAAGTCAAAGTAAGCAGCTGTTAATGTTTAATGCGAGTGTAAAAATGTTAAACAAAGTCTTAACATAGATGGATATTGTATAAATGGATTTGTCCTTTAAACAATATTTTTAATTTATTATAGAAAGCTTAAAATATCAAAATATACACAGCTCACGACTTGTGTAAAGTTATTAATCGTTTATTGTGCCATTTAACAGCAAAATACTCCATACAATCGAACATCACTGTACCGTATCAATTTAAAATTCATTGAAGTTTCAAATCGTTTCAGACACAACTCAAAAAAAAAAAAACAAAAAAATTGATGCCCGCGCCTCGGGCTGTTTATAGGATTTGTCAGACGCGACACGTAACATGCAATCAAAAAGAGAAAAAAGGAAAATTGAAAGGGAAAAGGGAACTTTGTCGCATCATAGTCGACTAGTCATTCAGGAAGAGGGTTGATTGCCTTTTGCAGTCTGTGCCGAATCCCAACACAGAAGCGTTTGGCGTTTGGTCGTGTCTCTCTGTGGCATCAATTAAAGCATTACAATGTCATAATCAAAATGACAAATAGAATTACGCATGATGGGAAAGGCAACAGCCGACAGTGCCGGGCTTAGCCAGGCTATTCCTATATACATCTCTCTTCCTCACACACCCTCTCTCACTGTCTCTCCGTCAGTCTGTCTGTTTGTCTGTTTGTAGTGGTTGGTGTCAGTTGCTTTTTGTTGGGCAATCGCTTGAAACAATTTCGCAATTGTGCCACCTATTCAAATTGTGCCGTGCTAATCCTTTGTAAGCCCAGCAACGACAGCTAAGCGAGCAACGTTGCAAGTGTGACAAGGTGCGACGCATCGTCTGTGGCAAGTGCAACCCCTGACCAAAAGGTGGATGTTTTAATGGTTCCATGCCAAATGTCGCTTATTATGGCATTATGCCAATTGAGCGTGGATTTTAAACTCGCAGGCGACGCATGACGACGCTCCTCGATTAGCAGCCACGATGACAATGGAAAAGAAATTACCTATTACGATTATTTTGCACATGTTGAGGAAACATCGGCTCCCCGTTAACCGTTGGATGAAAAGTTTTAATCACACTTTGGCACACGCTTCTTTCATTTAATTTTCATTGGGGTTCGCTTTTTGTTTTTTAATTTGCGTACAAATTATTTGTTGCCTCGCCGGCATTTCGTGCTTGCTTTTGATGCTGTTGTTGTTTCTTTTCTACCAAAAAATATTTTCCCAGTCGCAGCTGTGCCAAAAGTTAGGATAAAGTCTCTTCACTGGTAAAGTCTTCGGCATCACTTTGTGTTGGGCTTTTTATTCAATTATTTTGCCTGGCTATGCCCCTTTTGTTGCTGCCACGCTTGTACTTGTTCTTGTGGCGTTGTCGTAACCTGCGCCGATCCAGATGGGGTGTAATCGACTACCCAAATGAAGGGATTCATCTTTGAGTTACCGTCGTAACTCTGCTTTAATATAAGGGGTAAATCATCGATTAAATTATTGCTTACTGTTTTTAATTTGGGTTTTAGTGAAACCTAATGGCGAAGTAGGATATTGTCTAGTCGAGCACTTTCGGTTAAAGCACATTTTGTATTAGATAAATTATTGGTGGTTTCTCTATGTGTGCGTAAATACAGAATTTGTATTGTAAGAACCTTGGAAGTTGCTTGCCTTAGGCACTTTTGTGAAACTTTGATGGGCAATTTGTTTTTAGCTTGATGTGAGTGTGAATTTGGGGATCATTGATGTTATTAAATTAGGGTGTGTTATTACAATTTATGTAGTTTGTGCAACACGGGAAATTGGGAGAATGATTCTAACCTTTAAGGCTAGACTGAAAAACTCGGTCTCAGCTAAAATGAAAATCGGAAACTAGAAAAATGTTCTTGTCTCTAAAAATAATTGCTATGCATGCGAAAAAAAAATGTTGTAAAATTTTAGATGTTGCTTTTTTATACTTTTTTAGATATATAATTCTTAATAATGGAAATTATTTCTAGAAATATGAAAAATAGTGCAAGCCCTTGCTTAAAAAAATAAAATAAAAAAATCTGAAATACAGCAAACAAATCTGATTGCTGTCTGCATTAGAGGAATATATAACAGTTTTATACGAATAGAATTCTGGAAATTAAACATATATTTTCTGCATTTTTAAAAGTATTTTATTTCTGAAACTAAGAGTCTTTCTTAAAACCAGGGTCTTTATTATTATTTTTGTCAATTGCAGAAGAAAGAAGAAACGAAAACCGACGAAACTTTCGTTTTTGAATTATGCTTTCTGAATTATAAAATACATAAACAATAAATCAACTGTAATGGCTAATAAATTAAACTTTTAATGTGAAATGTAAATGTAAAATCTTAAAGACGATTAGAGTATTTCAGCCAGCATAGAAAATCAAAAATACAAATTGCTGATCATTATTTTTTATTATTTTAAGTTTTGTGTGCTTCCACCTGAACCACTTCTGACCTGCTTTGTTTTACGGCAAACAGCTGTTTAAGGTAAATCCGCACTCTGCAAATTGGATTGCCCCAACCCTGAGCTGATGCAAAGCAGCTGACCAGCCATGCAAGCCGGAAAGCAACCAAACAGCGAACAACCTTGTTATCCATAGTTTCGCTTGCGAAACATTTCTAATTTTTCAACGTCTGGCACAAGGATTTGCACCTTTGGTTTTTTGGGCCAAAAGCCTGAAGCTGACGTTGCCGCTGAAGCTGACGTTGCAGCTGAAACTCAAGCTGTCTGAACTAATATCTAATCTAATGGCGGGCAACAGCATTCACTTTATGCATATCGACAAGCGCTTTTTGATATTCCGCAGACAGCTGCTAAGAGAAAATTGAAAAACTATTTTTTAATATGCAAGTTAAAAGTGCAGCAGAGCAAGAGAGCACAGATGGATGGAGTGTGGTGAGCTGCGGTGTGGTGTGGTGTGGTGTGGAGTGGAGGCAAGTGATTGAAGGAAAGGCAAAGCAGATACAATGCAGCAAGTAAAGCCACCGAAGCAAAAAGTTTGACTGGCTTTTCTAATTGTGCAACTTCCGCGGCAAAGTGTGCGGCTAATGTTTGCCAATGCTGCACCTTAAGTGCAGGTCACTCCCCCTAAAACACTGCTTGTCTTAATGCAACCACTTATGTTTTGAGGGACCTGAAGCTGAAGCTGATGCTGGAGGTTGAGGTTTCTCTTTCGGGCACTTCATTTCTCTTGGCCATGGCATAAGTAAAAAGGCGTTGCCGCATAATAAATGGACAATTTGGTAGTTGAAGCGTAGAGCGTCCGAAAAAGCCCTCAAGGATATGGGCGAAATGCTGCTCCATTGATTATTCTTATCCGTGCCAATCCACCGCCCACAAGTTTTCCCCTGCTGGCTGCTGCTGCTGCCGCTGCTGCTGCTGCTGCTGTTGTTGATGCGGTTATAGATTGCCTGGCCCTAACCCTTGGCTAGCCATAAAATTATTTTGCAACAATTTCTTAGCCCCAGCCACTTTCTTTGGCTCCGCTTTCTCTAGCCCCGACCCCCTCTTTCTCTTCATGCTTAAGGGCATTTTAATTTTGATCTCGTAAATTTTCACGAGAGATAATAATAATATGCGTTCGTTCAGGTTACGCATTTTCAGTGGCATACCTGACTGAAAACTTTGTTGTTTTCCTCCCACCTTTCCCAGCCGTTTTCTCTCTCTCCCTTCTGAGCTATCATTATTGACTTATGACCCATAAGAGGCCACAACTTGAGCAATTATTAAAGTTAAGCTCACTCCCCGCCCCAATTGTTCTTCCCTGTTAGCCACTAAATCATCTCTTTGATAAGCAATTTGATTTATTTTATAAAAACAATTTTGCTCTTTGACAGGCGCCTGTCCAAAAACATAACGTAAGTCTTCCTAACCAGGCTAAACTATTTTTCGTAAAAAGAAAAGCAAAGCAGCAAAAAATTGAACTGGAATTGTGCTTTGGAATACCCTGCAAACATTTTAAGTGAGTTCGTGGGTCTTGGTAATTTTTAAAAATTCAAAGCATTAGACTACTTTACTATTTATTAAAAAATATACTTTTGTCAGCCGACAGTTTTTGTTGAATTAATTCCATAAAAAATTTCTTCAAAAATTATCCTACTTTATTATTATAAAAAGTAAAAATGCAGTAACATTCCCCACTGAACGTAAGCATTACAAACTAAGCTGGTTCTTAAAGAGTGAGTCATGCATACCCCTAGTCTGACCTCACGGGGTATAAAACAACAAAATCCCAAAACCTAACGTTAAAATATTTTGTAGAGGTATTTCAGATAGCAAATGCTCTTTCTACGAGCAACCGACCCACAACAACAACAATAGCAAATGGTATTAACATATTTTAAACCTAAATTGCTGGACTTTTGTTGTGGTTGCCATTGTCTTTGTTATTGTTGTTGTTGTTGTTTTTGTTGCCGTGTGGCATGTCAAGCATGAAGTGCAAATAGCTTGTAGCTAAAAATTTATACACAATTTTTAGTTACTGCCTGGTGTTATACATTATTTTTCTGCGTTAGTCGAGTGTTTATTTTGGGGTAACTCATCCTTCTGGCAAACACTTGTTGCCCAACTGTGTTTTCGACTGGAGTTCTGAGAAGTCTGTGTACATTAAAAAAGATTTTACTGTGAAGTTGATGGAGCTTGTTTGCTTTATAAAAGTTTTCTGCTGTCAAATAAAAAAGTAATTATGCGGAAACAAAATAGTTCTGTCTACCTGAAAATTGCGACAATTTTTAAAATACAGCTATTTTCATTGTCAACCAATCTGCCGTGGGCATATTGTTAAAGGTCTACACCTATTTTAGTAACCTTAGCTTTTACATTGCGACAGTGTGGAACTGGACCTGTCCAAAAATTGCATTCTGCCTTTTGAAGCGTGTTACTAGCAATATAACTTTTAAAATTGACGACTCTTGTATTTCAAGGGAGCTACCAGAAGAAAGTTTTTAAATTTGGTGGTTATAGCTTACAATTTGTGGAAGATATTTGGTCTGATGTAAATAGCGATCTTTGAAGTAGGTTAGTCACCTTCAAATTTGGGTGACTCAATCATGAAAATGATGGAATAAATGGTGCTTTATCGATATGCAATTGTGGGTTATTTTTTTCGATTTCATAGCCTGATGCGGGCGCATACCAGAATATGTTCCAAGTTTAAGGGTCTTATCTTTAAGGGTGTAAGACGGACATTGCTCAAATCCATTGTTCTCTGAATAACTTCGGAATCAGATTGCTCAAATCCATTGTTCTCTGAATAACTTCGGAATCAGAGTATAAAAAAAAGGACGTCAATCTTAGGCAAGCCGACTAAACACCTTGTGGACCGGAGTCAAATTGCCTACATCTAAATTTTACCATAAATTCTTCGTATGATGACTATATAATATTTTTTTTAAGTTTTGCGACAGTGCAATAACTCACCTTTCGAATGATTATGGGGTTATATGAGTTAGTAATTTGATCTCATGTAATAATATACACATTTGGTAAGTTTGGTTTTACACTCTCGACAAAATTAAAATAAAAAAGACTGAAAAATGCCAAGGTGTCTGGGCTGCTATAAATGCAAACAGTATTCGAAATATAACGTAGAATATAAATAATATATTATAAATATCCATATATTCACACAGATGTGAATAACATTTTCCTGGTTTGCTTTCTGTTTTTTGAGGGTTTTGTTATATTCACCTGTATTTTTACTATAGTGTCCCATGTTGCCATTTATTTCACTCTTCTTCACTGACCGTCTTAACTAATATTCACCTGCCTTAGTATCTGCTCCCTAACAACAGGGCCGAGCTTGGATGTGTATCAAAATGCAGGTTCGCAAAAAGTAAAACTTATTCGCTGCCGTAACAATTTAGTTGTTGTCTGCAGCTCCTTGTTATTTATGCAGCGCTTTTGCTTTGATAGCTTTTGTTGGGGCAGCTTCAAATGTTGCAAGCTTGTTAAAATTCGTTGAATGGTCATTTCATTTAGAAAATAATGGACCAACTGATAGCCGGTAGTTGTTGCTTCATAGCGCTATTCAAGTTGAGCCGTTCAAAATTTATAAATGCGTCCGACGAGGCCCTTAGAGGGATCTCAGTTGCCCACGAAATATGTGTATGTGTGTGCGTATGTATATGTGTATGTATGTGTATAAATAGCTCAGTATATACACTAGCCAGCGTTGTTCCTTTATCTGAATCCTTGAGCCATTGACGTTGGTTTCTTGTTGGGATTGTCCGGCATTTGGTTAATGCTTCAAATGTTGGCAAATGGCAAATGGCTAAATTCGTGCGCATAAAGTGAATTGTTTTATGGCCAGACAGCAAGTCCAGGACGTAGTATTTGAAAAACGAGTTAAACACGTGTCGAAAATGGCCATGCTTCCCATTTCCAATGCCCCCACCCCCGATTTTCCCTTTTAGGCCATTGGAATACTTGCTTATTGCATGTGAAAGGCATGTGGCATAGCCTACATATGGGCGCTCTCTGGTAATCGAAGTGAATGTGGGTTGCATAGTTTATGGGGCCCATTGCCTTGCCGTTCATAGATTATGGATGAGCTTCATAATGAGCCAATTTATACAAGCGTTCCTAGGCAACTCATTTCTCTCTGCGCGTCTGTAGTCATCTCATAAGGAATTCCACCACAAGTTGCGCTCCTTTTTTTGTTCTGTGTTCCTGGTAATGATATATGAAACCCAACCAGTTGTTTTTCGCAGAGAATAAAAAAAAACAAACACCATTTGCTGAAATGCGGATGGACAGAAAGGCAGCCTCAGCTCACAGCTTCCATTTGAATGCGCACATGGAGCACATGGAGCACATGGAGCAACACATGGCATGTGTGGTGCTCTCGGACAGCTGTTGTTTACTTCGGTTCAGTTTTGGTTTTGGCTCCCCAACTTACTAGCTGCTGCTTAAATGCACGCGTCAGGTGACAAACTTTCTCGCCTTTTTTCTTTTTTTTGGGTTTTTTGTTTTTTTTGTTGGCTGCTGTTGTCACTTGGCTGGAGAGCAAGGACAAGAGCTGGAATCACAGCTGTTGCTTTTGTGTTGATTTGAAGTGTCTTCTTGGAGCTGCCTGGCGGGCTGCCCTGCATGAGCAGTGAACAAGTTGACTGTGAAACTTACTGAGAAGGAAATAAAACGAACGACAGTTCCCCAAAGTGTTTAGCTGCAGTCAAAAATATATCCAGCATTTTTATTATCAATTTTATTTTATATTTTATTATTATTTAATATTGCACCAGATCTCAGACAAACCAGCTATTAAAATCAAACGATTTAAGGAAAGAAAATATAGGGGCAGAAGAGACTTGGAATACTTACCCATAGAGCAGAATGTGTCGCCTTTGCAATGATCACCATAATTTTGGTGAATGGGTTTCACATTATTATTCAGAAAATAAATTTCTAAAATGGAGTGTTGCCAGGGCTTGCATATTTTAATTTCACGGTTGATTTTTACTGACAATATTTTTTATTTTTATGCCTTTCGTTTTCATTGTTATATTCACCTAATTTATCCGTTATTTAAGCTACACTCAATAAAAAATCAACCAAAAATATAGTTAGTCGCCTTTTTAACTTTTCTGTTTTTTAGAAATAATTTATAAACGTACAAAATCAAAAACTAATTATTTCAAAGGCTTCTTTACTATGCTTCGCAAATATGAATATAAAAATAAAAATAATGTAATTATATAAGAAATAAATATGTAAATCCTTAATTTTAGAAAAAATCTTTCCTTTCTAAAATTCAGAAAATATTAATGAGACTTACGTTGTTCCCTACTTCGTTAGAGTTTGGCTGCTGACTGTTTTAATTGCGAAGCTATAATTAAGAAAAAAGTGAAAGAAATACGCAACTATGTTTACTAAATTCTAGAAAAACCCGGGAACTAAGAAAAGAAATATACCGGTTTTCAGAAAGCCACAAAGGACCGTATTATAAATATACATTTGCCACTTTTCATTTACTACATCTTGCGTTGATTTCTCTATTGCAAACTCGCATTTCACTTTTTAAAGCTTTTTGAATAATTTAAACCATTTTAAAGAATTGGGGCTTACTTCATTTTTATTGAAATAATGTTATTAATGTGGTGCCGGGCAATGTTTCAAAGTCATTCGCTGCCAGTTCTCTCATTTTCTCATTGGCGTTACTCCATTTTATGCGACAGGTTTTTGCGAGCTAATTTTACGGTAATTTTCAAAGCATCGTTGCCAATTATTCACCTGCGTTGACTTTGGCCTCGCTTAAATTGAAAGGATTACTTACGCATCATTGAAGCTCACTCACACACCACACACACACAAATCCACACACACACACCACAAACGCAGGCAGTTGGTGGTTTACCCTATGCACCCTGCTTCCCCCTTGGATTTACAAATTCATTTTGGTATTGGCATTTTTTCATTACATCGAACGCTTGGTGCTCCTCCAGCTCCCCGGTTTCCCCGGCAGGTTACCGGCGTCATTCAGGGAGCAATTGAAGCGATTTATTGGTGTCATATGACAAGCACCTGCCCTACTCTCTGGCTGTCTGTCTGCCGTTTGCCAATCAGCGTCCTTCTGCTGCTTCTGCTTGTGGCGCGTAATAAAAAGTTCAAACATTAAAAGGCTGGCGAATGCTTCTTATAACGAGTTTCAAGTATCGTTGCAACGAGCTGCGAGCAGAAAGCTGCCACTGCCTTTGGGGCAAGCGCCACGGCAATTTACGCTTTGTGTGCCAATCAAACAAATAAACAATCTGACAACCAGACAAACAGACAAACTGTTGGCCACGTTTGATCTCTGTTTCTGATGGCAGACAGTCTGCGGCCGATGCAAAAACATATTGAATTACTTTACAAAAGTATATTTTGCCATCAAAATATACATTCATCCATACAGAACATTACAGATAACCTTCCTTGGGTTTCGCTTTGGCAATTCAATTTGGTAATTTGTTGTCAACCGGGTTAATTGGCCAACAAGCACTGCCCAAAAACGCTTAGCCTCTTGCCATTTAATATTTTTATTTAACGCCATTTACATTTTATCTTTCTTCATTAAGCGTTGTGGGCTTCACAATTGATGCTCTTTGTTTGCGCGTTGATTTATTGCCATTTGCCTTCAATCGGCATTAATTTTTCAGCGGTTATTTGCCCTTCACTCACAGCCACCTCCCCCTCGGCTGCTTCCTCCTGTTTGTCCTCATCCTTCACAGTGTCGTCTCTTCTGTTTATTGTTGAATAATTAATTGTTTGCATAAATTTATCATCATCGGTGTCTCGGACTTTTTCTCTGACATTGTCACATACGCATCGGTTTAAAGTTTCGTTCAGTATGAGGGTAAAAGGCTTTTCAAAACGTGTTACGAGTGGTTCATTAAAGATTTTTGAGAATTAAATTAATAAGTAATTTATAAAATATTTAATATTATTCAGTTGCAGCAGGTTTATCAGTATTTTTGCTTTGTGCACCGTCAGCCATGCAACCCTGTCATGCAATCCATCCGTCCGACAACCCTTAAGCTAGATTCTTGAAACCTTTAAAATAAATTGAGGTACTGAAAAATCGATAAAACCGATAAATAATAAATATACAAATATATCACACAATTTTACCCACAATTTTAAAGCTTGCGTCACCAAATTTCGTTGGTAGATTTTTTCGACCCCTTTCAAATTATCGGCACCTGCCACGCCAATTGCACCCTGTTACTCTGCCTCTAATAAACGGGAGTGCCTTTGACGGGTTTACCCTCTACATTTTTTGGTCACACCTACTTCCGCCCTTAGAACCGCTGTTCTCACACAATTTAAAATTTCCAGTCATGAAAATTTGAAAGATGGTCGCCCAAACCATTTTATAGCTAGAATTATCAAGCCTCGAAAGTAAATTACAAGTTACCTCGTCTTAAGAAGTTTGCTTAGTCACACCCATCCCCCCTCTAAGAATCTGGGAATTCTATTTCTATTGGAATTGGAAAGCTAGAGTCACCAAATTTACTATACGATATTAAATTGACTATTCAGTGGTCGAGGCAGAAACACTTTCTTGTGCCACAACCTCACAAGAAGTTTATTTGCCACTTTTTATCAGATATATGCCGCAGTCGGTGACTAAATCAAAACAACTTTAATTTTACATTTAAGCTTACATTTTTATTTTTTCTGTATTCTGTTGTTAAACAATAGTAAAATAAGTTCGGTAAACCCAAGATTGTATTCGTAATTTAAAACCATTTGAAATGATGATGATATTTTATAATAAATTTGTAACCGAACTTAAATAGTTTTAATCTACCAGAAATGCATCTGATATTTTCTTCATATTTGCATTAATAGGTTTCCTGTCCAAATAAAACGCTTCAGCAAACATATCCGCTGGCAGTGAGAAAAGCCACTCAAGTGACTCAGCAGCTGTTTCGAAAATATTTGAAAGCTATCAACGCTTATGATACTCTTTACCAGCAGACGACAGCCCAACTAATGAGCTATGACATAAAAGGTTTACAAAACAAACTATGACAAAACGACAAACACACAGCTCTCATATGCGGTTCACTGTTTAATGCCAGAGTACTTAAAAAAAATGAAGAGAAATAAAAGAACAGCATTCGATATATTCGAGTAAACCTCGACAAAACTGATTCTCTCTTCGTCTCGCCCAGCTGCATCAAATTTGATAGATCTATTTGTAGTGCCCCGCGATGCTGTTATAGTTATTGTTGTTGTTGTCGTCGTTGTTGCTGCCTGTTAAATGCGACAACTTAAAATCCCATTTGATGCACTCTTCTTTTATGATGGAGGCCGCCCTGAGCCCTCAGCTGTGGGAGCTGCTGCTGCTGCTGCTGCTGACGCTGCTCTACCATTTCAATCTTCATAAACTTGACAAAAATCCCAGCGAACGACGACGAACTGAAAACGAAAAATTATGTTCCATTAATGGAGCGAATGTTTTCCTTTTATGGGCTGCATATAAAATGTAAACTACTTAAGCGGCATCAGCCCCGGGACTCCAGACTGCGAGACTGCAACATGTGGAGGTAGCAGCAGCAGCATCGACTCAGACATCTACAATATTTTGGAGTGCGAGTAAGTATGTATACGGATATATATATATATATATATATATATGCATCTGTGCCCCGTTCCGACTCCTGGCTGGTTGCCTGTGATGCCTTGGGGCTGTGCACGCTGTGTGCCCTGTCTCATTATGTCGCATGTGACACTGTTAATGATTATATGTACATATTCTATGCCACGCCCCCCTCGCGACAGCCAAAAATAAGGCTGGCTGCATTCCCCCTTTGTTCCTTGGCTTGTGAAGGGCAACCCGACGACCCCACGACAACGACAACAACGACAACGGCAACGGCAACGGCAACGATGACGATGACGATGAGGAGCGTGACGTGAAAATCTAGGAACAAATGTTTTGGTTCCCACTTGTGAAAATCCCCCACGACAAACGACGACAGCTCCGCAACTGTGCTGGTTTGTAGTTGTTGCCAGTTGAAGTTTCATTAAAAACACATAAAAATCAGAACGCATTTGCCTCCGGACAGACAACAACTAGTGTTAGAGCCAAACAGGGCGAACAATTCTCACTCTGTGTTTTAATATAAAACATGCTACAGGAATACATGAATTGCTTGTTTACGCCATCAGTTTATTGAGACGCGTGTGTGCGTGTGTATTGTTTGGAGTGTGTTGTCAGACTTGATTTGTTTAACAACAGTTTGAATCAAAAAACTAAGCTAATTGCCTGTTTGTCTTTTGTTTTGGGCTCGCCCCCGAAAATCGCACTGAGCCATCCTTAGGAAGCCAGTCAGCTGTTTCCCCCATAAGCCGCAATAAAACAGTTCAAAAGCTGTGGGAAAAGTTTACAGTTGTTCACATTTTGATTGGGTTTTAATTGTGGAGCGCTAATTTCCTGCTCTTTGCTTGTCTCTGATAAGACAATTTTTTTATACCAACAAACTACTTTGGCTGGAACAATATAATTGCCGGAATTGGGTTTCAATCAATTGGGCATGGAGTTTGAAATAAATGGTGGCCTCAAACGTTTAAAGCCAAAAGCTTAAGGAATTATGGGTTTCTCTAAAGGCATAGTAACTGAAAGGTCAATTTTTTAGTCAATTTATTTATGTAATTTCGACTTTATCTACTGATACACATAGAATACATAAAAAGTAAATTTGATGCATTATTGTATTATTATTTGCTAAATGCTTTTCTCTTTTTAAATTAAGTTACTAAAATTTCAAGCTATTTATATATTTTTTTCCAGAACAAAAATGTTGATTTCAGCAGTTTAACTCCTGTCTGCAGAGTATTTAATTAGCGGCTTGCCAAAGATATTTCGTATTATTGCAATAGTTTAATGGAGAATCGCTTTCAGCTCGTAAATTTCCCTTCGTATATCTATCGGTTACAGACTACTTTAATATCAATTAGATGCCACTAAATGCTCCAGCGCGCACACACTTGCATACTGATGGCAAACATGCCTGTTAATATATCCAATAACACCCGAAGGCCTATTAATATCCCTTGCTTAGAGTGCGTAGCAAGTCGTTGCAATGTTGTTAATAACCAAAGGTAGATGGGGCCCGCCGGCAAAGCGACAAATTTGCACTAAATGCAACTGCAGCCCGCATTCCCTTGTTTTGTTCCCCCTGCAGTCGCAGGGATCCGTCCTAGCCTTCAGTCTGGCACAGCGACTTAACGGCAATTAATGTAAATGAAGGTGGATGTGGCTGCACACAGGCCCTCGTATTAGAGGTACCATCAGGGGGTTGTGATACGACTGGGACTGGGACTGGGACTGGAGACTGGCTCCCAGGGCTGTCGGGCATTTGGTGCACTTGTGCATGCCTAATTATTGGCACAATTTGCTCTTGGACTTTGCCTATTAATTAGCTATTGCACACGACGATGTCTACGACATTGATGATGTCGACGACCAAGTTGGGTTTGTCAGTCTGCACATCCATTTGTGTTTCTCTCTCTCTCTCTCTCTATCTCTCTCTCTTCCTCCCTCTATAAATCTATCTGTGTGATGTCTTTTAATTTGCCCAAGCTCATAATTAATAGCCAGTCACCGCTTTAACAGGATTTATTCTCAAATCCGACATGCCCCAAAATGTGGTCAAATAATTTCGCATGATTTATGCCCCTGTCATGTTTTCAAATTAACGTGTTGACAGCCAGGCGAATGTTCGACTGAAAGAGATTTCAAATTTATACAAGTATTTTTATTTAATACACACAAACTACAGTTGAGTTACGAGCAATATGAAACTGTGAATAGATGGTCTACGTAAATCTACAATTTTAGTTAATATACAATTCTAGATCGAAAGAATTTTAACAAATGCTTTTACTTTTAATAGATCCCAAGTATAAAATTACTATAAGCTGAGGTAAATGAAGAAAACAAAATAAAAATACCCGGCATTTGGGGAACTATATGATTTATCATTTCGAATTATACAATCGCTAATAAACTTGCTCCTTCCTGCTCAACGACAAAGAGCAAACAATCCCAGAGATTGTCGCATACTTTTCGCACAACAATTTTTTCCATTCAAAGTCATTAAAAAGACACGCGCCAAATAATAATAACAACAATAACACCAGCACTCGGTCGTGCGCAATGATAAAAAATCGTATATCCCTGTACTTGTGCAAAAAAACATTATTAATCAATGTCCACAGGAGAAATTCTTGTTGCCATGTCTTTGACAGAAGTCCAATGTGGCTCAAATCGAGGCTGAGTTGAGCTCGGTCCTAAACTCGCGTCCCTTGGGTGATCCCAAGCAGTTTCCCCACACCACATGCCCCATGCTACATGCCGCATAAAGCAGCTTAAGCCCAAGGGCGGCCACTTTTGGCCAAGGACAACGCTCAGCGAACTTTGCTAATTTTCTTTCCTGTCACGTTGATTTTTTGTTTACCATTATAGCTGGCTGTTGTCGCCTTCAAAAAGGACATCCTACCCCTCCCCTCCCCAGGCCACCCCACTCCCAGACGCCGGACAGCCAACTTGATTTACGTTGCAGCTTCTAACGCCGAACAGCATTTCAATTAAATTTTATTTTCTATGAGAGCAGGCGTTCAAATCAATGAAATATAATCGAATTAATTACGTCTAGTAGCTGTGTAGTAGGGCTCACTCGCCTCTAGGTGCTGCCACATTGAGAGTCCTGTTCGTGCCACATAAATTTGCGATTCGGCTGCGTTTCATTGCCCACTGATTTCGCCTCGGATTTGTATTATTGTTAATGGCCAAATTGTGTTGGCCATTCAGCAGTTTCCTTTCCAAGAAACTGCTGCCTTGGACCACGTTCCGAGGGTTGCAAATCCAAATGCGACTCTGACCTGGTCCATTTCTCGTTTTTAATTAGCATTCAGATGGCAAAGAGTCGCCTCTTTGTTGCGTAATTAGCTGAGTTTTGATTTATTACCGGGCAACTGTTTTGGCAGATTGTCACCCTTACCGATCCCAGGTGCTCAGTCCAGGTCCTCAGTCCTTTGTCCTCTGTTTAGGGTCCGTTCTTTCCCCAAGAAGCAGTAAAATTTGTTATGCAAATATTTGCAGAAAATTAAAACTGTCAAACTTAAAGCTTGATTCCTTGATGCGTTTGTCGCATTAAGAGCGCCCTAAACTCATCAGACGAGTTTGTATAAATGCAAATAGACGATAACATTCTAAGACGGTTCTAAAAAGCTCTGTTGTTTATTGACTTTTTATGTAATGCTGGGATGAATTAGGTGCATGGCAATATTTTTAAAGTACAAATATTCCCAAAATATAGAATTTTATAAGTACAAATATTCTTCAACTTCCAGTTTAGATGACAGAATTTTAGTTGAGAAAGTATGGTTTATTTTCTTACTAAAATTAACTTGACAGGCGATTAGGCTTCAATTTAGATTACGCTTCAATTGTCATAGAAAGTGAAACAAGTGGGTTTTTTGTATAACTTTATTTCAAAAGCATTTCGCTAAAGGCATTTTTCTAAAATAAAAGCTGGCTTAAAATAGTTCGGAGCTAGAGATTTTATTATATTATACCCTCAATCCATTAAATTTGATTAAAAGAGAATGTGCAAGATTATGTACAAGGAAGCGTCTACGACCCCATAAGGTATCTTTATATATTCTTCATAACTTCGATATAGTCATGTTCGCTCGTCCATCGCCGTCCTACCATCTAGTTTGGTATATCAGCTCTCATGTATCCTGGGCAGATCAAGTTTATTTAATTGTGTCGATAACTGCCTGTGTTTTGTCAATATCATATTTCATATATTTCGATTGTCATCCTTTTTCTAGGAAAACATTCCTAATTTGCATTTGGAGTTTTCAATAAATTTCAGAATTCAGATTGGAAATGTTGTATGCATATTGCATTTGTATTTTTGGAATATTTTTCAAATTTGTAATTTTTACGAAAATATTCTTGATTTGAGGTTGTAAATATTGAACGATCAATCGTAGAATCAGAACTTAACATTTTGTTTGTGTATTGCAGAGACGTCTCCAGGCCCTTGAAACCTAAAATGCGCATATCTTCTACAATTTGTAATCTAGAGTCTTCTTCGAAATCATGTTACTCCATCGAAAGAACGATAATCCCAAACCCGATATATCTGAAGGTGTAAATCGATAAATTCACATATCCTGAAATCTAAAGTCACCAAAGTTAAAATGTGTATTGCTAGTGACATTCTTCAACAGCCGGAACATTTTCACCAAAATTTAAGCGCCACAGTTACGGAATTTGGAAGGTATATTACTAAGAACGTCTCCCAAATTTTTTTTTATACCCACCCTATCCTGAGGAACCTGCTCTCAGGAGGTATTATTTATTGGTAGAAAGAGAATTTTTCAGTCGAATACGCCTGCAACGTTTTACAAGCTTTTGTTTAAGCTATTTTAATGCTTTAATTTATAAAGTATCACTTGGAGCATCAATGAAAGTGATGAACTTAATTTAACCACAGAGCACGAAATACCCAACGAAGCAAAATCAAATTACCATCGGTTTTTAATTAATCACGACTAAAGAATTCTTTTGGCAATTTTTTTTTTTGCTTTTTTTGCAATCTGTGAAATATGATTAAGCAGGCTCACAAGCAATTTGTACCTTTCGGTAATGAAACATCCAACATGAAATGTGATACTGTCTGCGGTATAAAAAATTAAATTAATATTAGTTTTTCTTTCAATGGAATCGCTATAGTTTGCGTATGCTTTTATTACACTTGTAATTACCTCTGATGATGTAATTTAAAATGCTGCTTTATGGAAAGCCTATCCAACAAGTTCACTTTGCTTTAATGTAAATCAGCGCGATTATGATGAAAATTGCTGCTATGCGCCCTCAGCCCTGGGCAATGAAAATCTTATTAGTCTCTGGTGCAATAAAAATGAAACTTCATAACTGCAATCTGCATATATTTCGCTGCGCTACGCACTGTACACATATAAACGAATATGCATATATATTGCCTTTCTTTCTTTACCTCCTTTCTACCCATCTCTATATACCACTCTCTCTCTCTCTACCTCTTTCTTTCTCTCTCTATTTTGGTCTCTGTCTGTGTCTCTGCCTCATTGTTTCGCAGCTTCCCTCTGGCGTTGCAATTATGCATTTGTCCAGGTGGGTCCGATGCGGACATAAAGGCATCGTTGACCAGTCGATAATTAAATATTTTAATGCAATAATGACGCACCAAGCACGGGGGTGGTGTTGGTGTGGCAGTAGCTGTGTAGAGGAGTTGTGGAGGAAAAAGGGGGGGTTACGGATGGGCAAAGCAAAACCGGTCAACACTGAGCCAGCACTATCAATTTGTACAACGGCTTAATTGATAATCTTTGGCTATTATTTAAATGCGAGCACGTCGAGCATTGATTCGATTCAATTTGTTGCGCTAACGATTCCAATTTGATTATAGAAACACAGCCCCAACAATGAGCCCCACAACAAAAACAATAATAACAATGAGAATGCGTGTGACTGACCCATGTGTTTGTGTGAGTGTGTTGTGTGTATGGTTGTGTGCGTGGTATACGACATGAATATAATTTGTGTTTGGTCAGTTTAGGGATAAGCTGCCATTCAAACAATTCACTTGTTTAATTTGTAGCCATGGAGTTTGGTATGTGACTGGTTTATTCAATAATAAGAGTTGATAGGGATATATGTGTGCATGTGGTTCTTTATCAGAGTTTAGATCAATAATCAAGCTTGAAAATTAACACTTAGAATATTGCCGTCAAGGGTTTTAAGATCAAAATTTGCCAATATTGCCCATGATATATCTTATACACTCAACAAAAGAAACACACACAATTTAAGTGTAAATTTTGCATTTGCAAATAATTCTTTTGGGAAACCTTTGAGTGGTCAAATTACCTTACTGCTCACTTTCAGGTGTTTTCCCATCTGTTATTTAATTGCTCACTGCCTTCTTAAGGCTCTTATATTCCTTATGGCAAAGCTGCTTTTCCCAATCCTTGCAATAAATGTTGGACCATTTTACACATTTATAACACTAGACTCAATTTATTTAATATATTATTTCTGTTACGTGATTTTTTGTAAATTATTTTTCTTAATCAATTTAATTTATTTTTTTAATTTAAAAAATTGTGTATCAGAAATTTCAAAACATTAAAACGGTTATAAATAAAAACTTGGTATTAAGAGTGTCCACGTTTGGCATTAAAGGCTGACTGACTTTACTTACTCAACATTAAATAATAAGTACTATGATTTAATTTGGATTTTCAGACTCGACGAGCCTTTTCAAAAACCCTCTTCCCATATACAGTCTGGGTTCTTTTGATTCGGTTTTGCTTGACCCATTGTAAAGGCGTATGTTATTGAAATTGAAGTCGCTGTAAGTCTGTACTGCAGTTGTTTTTAAAGCGCATTAAGGGCTTTCGCCAAATTAGACCCAGTTTGAAACGGCAACTTCAAAGTGCACAATCGTCCCCATAGTGGAGCTGGGAAATGGTCACTCCAACCAGCAATTCCCGAACACCGAGTGAAATACCTGCAGGCCATTTTGTCTGGCTCTCTGCCTCCGCCACCAGAGTGACCTGTTTTTGTTTTTAGCTCTGTTGCTGTGGCACAGTGCTTTGTGCTCTTTTATACGCTGTTGCTGCTTCTCCTCCCTACCGCCCTCCATCCACAGACTGGCGTTGAGCAGCGCATTAATGCACAAGAAGGCCGTTGCAACCACACAGCCTGGCGAGCATAGAGTGTTCTAACCCTGGCAGATGCATTCAAACCAAATAAAAATCTAATTAAATTAAAAGCTTATTTTATTGTGAAAGTAGAGCTCGCTAGCTCGCTAGCCAGCCTAACCACATCGAAGTTTCCCAACGGCAGGCAAAACATACTTTTTAATTTTTCTTTTTTTATGCTCGGCTATTTTGACTAGAATGTAAAAAATCTGGATCGAAATAAACAAAAATGCAAGTGAATTTTAAGCTTTACCATTGAATGTATTTGATAATTTATTTACAATTCTTACTGTTATTATTTCTATTAATATTATTTTCATAACAATACAAAATTCATATAGTTATATTTTATTTTAAACAGCCTACTAAAGGTCGATATACCTTAAATTAATAACACTTCATAATGTTTACTTCGATAAATATCGATTTTAGTTAAGACGTTTCAATATACCAAAAGTGACTTGCAGATAGAGTTTGTGTGGAGATTTACGAATTTAAAGAACAAAATGTATTGCTTTTTGAAATTATTAATGTTATTTTTATTATCATTATTATTATTTTTATTATTATTGTAGTCAAATTTATAATAATAATAAAATAAATTGATATCAATTATTTCTAAAATACTCAGTAGCATTTCACATTTCGCCACATTTATAGCAATGTTTACTCGGGAAAAGAGTTCAAACCCTACACAAATAATGGCAAGCAGATACAAGCATACACTACTTTACTTATTAGAGGATTAAGGTTTCGTTGAGTGTTTTTTTCTGGTCCTGAGCTCTTTTATTTACCAATTTAAAAAAATAAATTTTATGTCTCACCCAAAATGATATGATAAACGCCACAATATGTTAAATTTATTCTAAAAGTCTTTAGTTTATGGGCACTTTCGGTCGCCCCAAGGCGACAGTGCCTACAAATTGTGTCCGCGAGTCCGTTCGTCGTCGTCCGTATGCCTCAATAAAATAATGCCCGCTGGGGAACATATGGCAGTGCAGAATTTTATTACGCCGTTTATGGCTTTTCAGCGTTATGATGATAGCGGGCTGGGGGACGGCCTGATGGGGGTCTTTGTGATGGTTTCGATGGACGATGCGGCCGTGCGCGAATATTTATTGATGTCAACAATGCAACGGTGGGGGGGTTGTAGGGGGAGAGAGAGTAGCTTTCTCTCTCTCCCTCTCTCTCAAGTGCTGAGGCGTTGGCGTCACTGAATGTGGGATGAGTTACGTGCCGGCATTTTAGCATTAAAACGCGGTCGGCGGCTATCAAGGCGCGTTGATCTAAACGCTTGACACGCCTCAGCGCCCGGCAGCAGCGTGTGACATATGTCGATGAGGGTGGCAACCCTTTCGCTCTTACGCTCCTACAAGCGTTGCGATAACAATCGGTATGAAGAAAATTACTTAATTTTTTTTTGGTATTTTTTTATTTTTGTATTTTATTTTTTCGTTTTTCTGTTTGCCTTGTTTTGTTCACATTGAGTTGTAAAATTTAGCACGCGACTCATAATTCAAATGTGGCAGCAACGTGCCGTTGTTTGGCTTACCTGTGCCGCACACGTAGCCCAGAGAATGTCCTGTGGCATTGCCGTCGCTTCGTTTGCTCTTTTCAGAAATTTGTTTATTGCGGCACTTGAGCAGAAGTGGCATCATCTTCCCGGCAGCCATTACAAGAGGCTCTCTGTTCTTGGCTGTGGAGATTGAGATGGAGATGGAGTTGGATGCTTCGACGTGCCTGCGCCATTTTGTGTCTTATCCGTCCGGTTGTCTGCTTGTTTGTGCTTTGCTTTGCAGAAATCGTTAAAGAAATGACAAATAAGTCGCCGCACTCCCTCCCCCCGCCACTCCAACGCTTTTCTGTCTTTCGCTTCCTTTCTCTTTCATACTGCCTGTCAACGGTTTGACGCTGGTTTTTGTTGTTGATGTTGTTGGTGTTGGCGTCGCTGAAAGTAAACTAATATTTCATTTGAAAAATATATACCAGAAATGTCTTTTGTACATTTATTTTTTGACATGTTGTTTTGTTTTTCACTCACTTTTCCCCCGCCCTTTCTCCGCTTCATTGCATAAACGCACGTTCGCACAGCGGGTGAAAAACAACAACGAATCGCAAGTCCTTGAGAACCGTTCCAGCTCAGATTTACGAGTATAGAAAACGTTTTCATTTGAATAACATGCCGACGAATACTTTGGACAGGCATGCCTGTCTTAGATCCGGCAGGGACATTCCTTTGTACGGTTGCGAATGCTTCTCATAATAAAGATGAAGATGGAGCTGTGGTGACAGCCTCTATGATATATTTCTCCTTCAGTCATATATTTGGGTTCAGCTTTAGCCACTTGGGAATGCCACTCAGCAGCATTTAAGCTGGGCTCCCAATTGAAATATTAACAGACAAGAAAAACGACTATACTTATTAAACATCTTTGTTCATTCAGTCAGACAACGCCCGACATTTCTAAAAATATATAATGAAATTTTTTCTCCATTCTCCATTACCATCTGCAAGGAAAGCAGAAAAACACAGTTCACACTATTCCGTTTTCGAGCAAGGACCCTCATAGAAGTGTTAAGATGTGCATGGTAATTCATGACATTTCCATAGAGCAACCTTAAGAACTCTTTTTAAATGTGCTTGGTACTTATACAATTTTAATTTTCAATACGCCTTTATAATCCTGACCACAAAGCACATTTCCTATTCGCCTGTTTCCATTTGTGGGTTCTATTTTTCATTCAGTAATTTTTTTAGAATCTTACGCTCTGTGTTCAACATAGTGGCTAACAAAACAGACCACACTTTTCCACTCAACAATGTTTATTTCTTTGTATACCCTGCAATAAAACCTTATTTTCATATGGGAAATAAATGTTTTTTTTTTTAGACTAAAAGAGGTTAGATAGTATTTAGCTATGCGAATGCCTGTATTGTATTCTGTACAATAGTTAAATAAAGCGTATCTGCCCGTTTGGCATGGGAAAACAATCTTTTGTGTGTGTTTTTTTCTCAACTGAGGCCTCATTTTTCCGCGGTTGTTGGTTTAAAATCAACCTATACAACGTTTCAGACAAGAAATTTTATATGCATGCATTCCATTTTAGAACTTTATATTATGATGCCCATAATAAACCTACTAAATTCTATATAATTTTGCTGCGCTTTTGAAAAACCATTATGTAGTAGTCAAGTGAGCTCGACTTCGATATACCCTGAACCCAGCTGTTAAACGTATTCCAGTTTTATTAGAAAATATTCCTTTAACAAGTTTTCCATCCAAGTGTGGACAGGTCTGCAAATGCACTCTTTTCTTTTGACAATCACAGGGACAGAAAATGCTTGCGGCTGCTGACAGAAATGAGATTATATAACTTGGGTGATTCCTATCCGATCTAGATGAAATGCAGACAGTTAATTAATGATATGCATATGAATATTGTTTGTTAGTTAAATGCTGCTGTATTTAAAATCGTTTCATTTATTGCTTTCGGAAATGGAGATGTATCGATATTCGGGAAACGGAGGCAGTTATCGATAAACTAGGAGAACTTTATCTGTGCCGGGCATACGAGAATCTCTATTCTAGCTCTTATAGTCTTTGAGATCCGTGTGACAGGTGGACAAATATTGACTCGGCTGTTGATCCTGATCAAGAATATATATACTCTATGGGGTCGGAGATGCTTCCTTTTGCCTGTTACATACATTTGTTCGAAACCATTATACCCTCTTTACCCATTTTAAATTGGTCCAAGGTACAAAAAGGAAATGCTTTATAAAGGCGCTGCAAAAACAAATGAAATGCAGTCGACTTTTTTTGCTACGCTTGGGTAGTTCACATACGTGTGCAAAGCTTTTTGATAGATTCAGGCGGAAAACGGACGGTGAAAAACAAGTTTTTAATTAAATTATGTGTGCAGTGGAATGCAAAGTGAAAAGCTGCACAAAATTTCAAACACAAAAATTATGCGGTAAATAAAATAGCCATCTAACTGAGAGGAGAGGTTGCTGCTAGCTTGTCGAGCTGGCTTTTGGGGGCTGTGGGTGTGGTCACCTTGAACGCCGTTGGCCTTGAGGCGGCACTGTTTCATTAATTTTCCGAAATGTCAACAACTAATCTGCCAATTTGTTACTTTTATTTTTTGTGCTGCATTCGCCTAGAGGTGGGGTGTGGGTGGTGACTGGGGGTTTGTGTGATAAAGAGGAGTTGGGGGATTGGATTAGCAAATTGCTTGTACGCCACAGCATCAAAATCCTGTTTACTTTGTCAACATGTGTTAAGCCATGAAAATCGAAGACCAGCCAACAGCTGCGCTGTATTTAGGGGTGCAGAGAGGCAGAGTGAGAGACGGAGAGCTGGATGTTGGTTTTGCCTGGGTTGCTAGTTGGTATTCGGTCTTTACTAATTTTTGCTACTTAAGCGCGTGTTTTCTTGTCTCAGCGAGGCGATTAATGTGTCACGACAATATCAAAGCTAATTGATCAGCCGGACAAACGATGTGCCCAGCACATTGCGCATAGTACACTCTTCGACAGAGACAATGTCAACTTGGCAATTAGTCCACATCGGGGCGAGTTGGTCAACCAAGTCAACCAAGTCAGGCAAGTGCTGAGGTGCGTGTCTCGACTAATTATGCAAGCTGTGACCATTTAACCAAGCTGAAATGTGCAACTGATTGCTCAGCAAAAGGAAGCAGCTCAATCAAACAAAAGAATATACAATTGTTGAAGTTAAAATATTCAATAAAGCCATTTATCTACTACGCAATAGCAATTGATAGTAAGAAATATAAATGGGTAAAGTAATAATCAAAACTACAATTTGAACCCTTAGAATCGAATTAAATTTGAGTGTCTTAAATAGTACTTCAAATCCCTTTTTTCTTAATAGCAGTAAAAATAATACAAATAATTAAGCAATGTAAATGGGAAAACTGAAAAAATATTTCAATTAATATTATATCAAAAGTAATACTAACAAAAATGCAGATAAATAATAAATCAAAATGGTCTAACAATCAGAAAACACATTTGACATAAATTTTTGGCTTGAGAACCTTACGGAGTTCAATAAAGATTATTATTCAACTGATAAGTAATAGAAGGATGCCCAACATTTATTACTTTCACTATCTAAACTTTTTGAAATTCCATTATGAGTCTTAGCTCACATGTAATCGACGTGTTATCGCTTATTAAATAAAATAGTTGATCGGCTTACTTTATTTCATCTTTGCAAAATCCATTCAATGAATACAACAATTAAATATTGGCGAACCAATATCTGCATTTTGATCTGCATATTTGAAGCTAAGTAATAATTAAATAAATTAAATTAAAATGGATTTTATTTTGATTTTATTCTATCATTAAATTATTTTAAAGCAATCTTTATCTTTTCTGCTGTTTGTCACATTGATATTGTAATTTTCTAAAATCGAAATCAAATTTTAATACGCTGATTGAGAATTTTGAAAGTACAGAATGTTGTCCTTTATGGAATGATGCTGAGGCAACAACTTTACGTTTACTAGCGATTCGATAATGTGAGAAATTTTGATAGTGGAATCTGATTATTACATATTTTTCTTCATTACGTTCATCATTTTCTTCACGCTGTCTCCTGTTCACTTTCCTAGTTTAAATTGACGCATTCACAGCAATCTATTTGTACTTAAAGGTTCATTGCATACTTGAATACCTCATATTGACGAGGCAGGCACAAACAGTACTCAACTTCAAACATTCCGACCACTTTCCACCACGGAATACCTGAAACATGCACGTATCTCATCTCCTTCGGTCGATGGATAAAACTATATATATCACATACTTTAGCTACCCCCAGCGGCTAAAACAAGAACTGGCCCTAGCACCAGTATTTTTCCCATCCACATTCCCATTCCCATTCCTATTCCTATGCATATCCATGTCCCGGCATTGGCATTGGTGTGGCCCTGCGATATGCGCATTTGTTAAGTGAACTGTAAATGCAATTCCACACACTGTGAGATGCGAGTGTTGGTGGAGAGCCGGAGCTAAGCATCAGTTTTCCAGTGTGGCACCAATTTTCAATTTATGCGATACAAGCGATAACTCTTTGTTCCCCCAACCCAACCCGACTCGAGAGTGTCGCTGCGTTGCATGCAAAACGGTACTGCACCTTTGACGTCGCTTGCTACCCTGTGTGCGTCGGCAGCGGCATGCTTCCTGCTCCAGCGGGCAGCGGGGTGCACAGACCTTGATCCAATTTAGACGCTACTTACACCCCTGCTGCCTCCGTTTGTTGTTGTTGTTGTTGTTTCTGTTGCTGTTGTTGTTTTTGGGCGAGCGTCTGCATTAAAATAACATTTTTTCTATTGGATTCAATACTTCAACTCTGACGGCGCCGTTCGGCATTTGGGCTAAGGGCAACTGGGGCCTGGGTACCGGAATATATATTTTATTTCATGGGTGTTTAAATTTTAAAATAACAAGCGACGGCAGCGTCGCTCACTGACACGTGGCAATAAACAGGAGGAGGACAACGACAACGACACCAGGTGGGATGGGGGTGTGGTCGGGGTCGGGGTCGGGGCGTTAAAGTGTAGCCGCTGGTGCCCATAAAGCTCATGTTACAAAACTTGGTGTTGTTGGTTTTTTACGTGGTGTGTTATTGTTGGGGCGAGTGTATTTGTTTATTGGCCTCATTGCCTGCTTCTACAATTGCATTTGCCATGGGCAACTAAACATTTGGTCTCTATGCCTTTTTTTGGCTGGAGTTACAAGCACTTGGCTTACATCTAATGCGACTTAAGCTTTATGGGTTTATGTAAATTATGCCCAAATGTCTGCGACTCAGCCTTTGGCAGGTGCCTGTGGAATTTTTTTTTTTTGTTGAGTTTTTCTTCAGCTGCATGTCATTCCAAGTAGGCATCATATTTATTTCAAACAGCAACTTACGCTTCATATATCAAAGCTATTTTCCGGATCAGCTTCTAGCTCTTCACTTGAAGTCTTTCAAAAAATTCGATAAGCTTAGATTACACTCTTAAAATTTGGTATATATCACGCTTTTTAAACTCGTTGAATGGATTTAATTACGTTTAAATTAATTAACAGAACACAACAAATAAATATATCTTTTTTGGAATATGAATTATTTTATTACTATTGTTATCTTATTTTTATTTTTTTATTGCTATTATTATTATATTATTATATTTATTTGGACTGAACACAGTCCAAGCTTCAAATTATATAATTATAATTATATACAACTAAAAGGAATGAATTACGTTATAATGCAAGACATTAAAAATAATAATACGGGGTAGTAAAATGTAAGATGGTCCAACATTTATTGCGAGAATTGAGACAGATAGAAACAAATTTGTACAGTTCACAAACTTGAATGGATTTAAGAAATATAAATTACGTATTTGAAATATAACATAAAAATAAAGTGAAAATGAAAATAAAAAAGTTTCCTATAAAATTGGAATTTAATATGACATATATAAAATATAGAATATAAATGGGTATTCAAATGTATAATGGTTCAACACTAATGATGTAAAGTTATAGTGTTTTTTCCAAATTGAAAATGGATTCCACAGTGTGAGTAAACCCACGGCAAGGGTGTTTTCCACAAGCTTGTTAATCATAGATTTAATTTAATAAAATCTTGCAAGGTGACAAAAGTAGCGAGTGTGTTGAAATGTTGTGAAACGCGTACCTTGCTGGTTCCTTACTATCCTACTCGCCCTCCTTACTCGCTCTATCGCGACATGTAAAATATGGCAGAGAACCCAGTTTGCGAATGTTTTGTTTGACGGCGTTGATTTGAAATAAGCTTCAGTTACAGAAGATTGCCTACGCTTGAGAGTCAGTCCGTGGTAAGCGCTTGAGAAATGGCAAGTAGCATTTCTTTCGCACTTTTGTTGACTGAGCGACCTTTTATGTAAATTAAGCAGCCATATGCATTCGCTTGTAAATCCGCAGCTGTTGTCAGTCGCAGTGGCCATTAGTTAGACGAAGCTGGGCCAGAAGTGCCCATTGCTGGAGCTTCTCCCCTTCTCCCCTTCTCCCCTTCTCACCCATTCCCAAGACCATTAAATGCAACAGCTCAAAGTTTGTTGAATACTACATCTTTGCCTCACTGGCTTTCCTCCTGACTGACTCCTGTGGGACAGAGTCGAGGTGGTGGATTCTCTTTCTCTATCCAGCGCCCGGAAATGCTTGCACAATGCCAAATGCCGACACGCGCAGAGGATTTGCTGTCACTGACACCCTCATCCGCATTCCCCTCCACACTCAAATGGGTGGGGGCAGGGCGGAGTCCAAGACTCAGCTGCAGCAACCTCCCCCGAGACACTCTACGCGTTGCATAATTATCAATGTGCGCACTAATGAAGCCGGCGTAAAATATGACGAAGGACATGTGCCGGCTGTCCAGCTCACTCTCGATTTATAGGCCTAAGCAAACAGCGAGTGGATCCAGAGTTCAATTTGCCGGCGTCTGCCAAAAAATTTGACGCTTTTACGCAATTTTTCTTGGCCCATTATGTTTATCATTGTCTTAGCACGACGCATTGTCCAAGTGCAAGGGGCGGAAGGCCGGCTTCGGAACAGCCATGCATTATGCTTATTGCTTAGCACTGCTGAGCCCAATCCCAATCCCAATCCCCATTCCTTACCCTTACCAAGTTGACTAGCTCTTAAATGTTTGCACACAAGAGCGTTTATAGTCGCAGCTTCCTGCTGTTTGCATTCATAATCCTAATGGAATTGATTTCAGTCCTGATCTCAGCACCGAATGGTCGGATAATGTAGGAAAATTGCTATTGCTGCGGTTAGTCAGGAAGTTGTCGCTGGTAGACAACCAAACAACCCACCCTCAAAACGAAATCTGACAACCATATGCCAAAAAGTTTTACTGCCTTCACTTTCTTTCTCTCTTTCTGGGCAATAAATGAGTGCTTATAAATCAAACGAATGCTTATTATATTCATGCAGTTTTAATGAGTTTTCCTTTCCTACTGCCGCCTGCTGGGCTGAGCCGAATGAGTGAGTCTGCTGGTTAAGAGCAGGAGACATTTAATGCGCCAGACAACGCATAATTGCTCATCCTTTTAGAGCCATGCGTTGCACGCGGAGGTCATTGACTGGACTGTGATGTGTCTTAGTCCTGCTTCGATCGATTTGTTGGTTTATTGGAAATCGTTAAATCGTCATTTTAGAATATCAACACTTCGCTTGTTCGAATAGTTGCGGATGTTGTTGTAGTTGCTGCTTGTTGTAGGAAATTTACAATTTCCTCTAGAATTAATAGTTAAGTTGGTTCAACCAATAATATCCTGTACCTACTTAAATCCACTCCTATTACCATTCTATAAGCAATTTAAAATAATGTATTCTGTTAGGTAGTCAACTGCCCTTATGCAAACTAGGCTTTGCCCTACTTACCTTTCACTCTAAGAATAAGAAACATTCCAAGCTTGCAGGCAACTCCTTAATTAACAACTAACTATAACTATTTATTTAACAACAAAGCAACATCAACGCCCCAAGTAGAAATTATTGCTTACAATACAATGTCGGCAAAGAATATGGCTAAACACAATAATTTGCTTTTAATTTGGCATTTTGTAATTCAAATGAATGTCCAACGGGAATTCGGGATAATGTTGCGGGCAGGCCAATAACTTCACTTGAAGTATGCATGCATGTTGACATCATGGAGTAAGCAAGGCAAATGAAATTTCCAACGTCAGCTACGACATATCAATAAAAAGGGGTTTCTGCCACACACACACACACACACACACACATACAAATTTGTATATATACATATATATATATATATAGGTATGTACACACACCCCTATAAATAACAAGGGCCAAGGGAGACAACTCACATTTACGGCAATCGTCATTAGCAGCAGCCGAGCACAAAGCACCGACCAGCAAATATCAAATGAGTGTTGATTCCCCCGCCCTTGTCCTTTACCCACTCCCCCTCCCTACACCCATTCCAAATGAACGAGTGCCAGCATTCAACGTCATCCCATGTCATTCACTTGCGGTTTTCAGGGCTCAACACACATAGAATATGTATGCAGCGAGCCTGGTAGGGATTCGGTTTCGTTCGCATAACCAGAAATACTTTAGTCACATCAGGACTGCCTCTTGGTGACAATTGAAAATCCAATAAAGGTCGCTGTGTTTTGGTTCAACGGCCGGTCGGCTCCGGATTGCTCCCCTTTAGCTGGGCTTTAGTATTTTAATTTAAACGAGGCTGCCGCCTAATCACAAAAGCAGCCCCCCAAAAGACTCCATTTCCCAACAAGAACGCATCCTGTGTGGCCAAAATATTGAAGTAATGAACTTGCTTTATGCCAGCACTGGGCATCCTCTGTGCGGCTATATCAAAATGCCACTAAACTTGAATGTAGTTTGAGGCAACTTGTGGAAGGACTTGTGGCACTCGCACTTTGAGTTAATGGCACATAAATTTAGCTCTGTTCCCATAACTTTTGATTACTGGGGTGTGGCTAAGGAGGACGCCCTAAGGCAACTACATCCGAATAGTTATTCTGAAAATTTCTTAGTCCATGCTGGTTCATTTTGGCATGGCTTGATATTTTTATTATTTCGAGGTTGACCAGTGAACAAATCTGGTGTTATCTTCATAGCATGAAAGCCAGGATTGTAGTGATTGATGTGATAGTGTGCCCTAAATACTGTTAATATAAAGTTATTTTTGTGAACTTGATATAATATTACTTAAGACCTTGTAAATAGTATTAAAATATTCTAATAGATGTATATATATATATTTAATTGGGTCGGAGACGTCTCCCTTAAGGCGCTATACACATTATTACAATATATATTTATTTATCTTTTTTTCCAAGTTTGTGAGTTGTGAGCTTTACGCCGCCCCCAAAATGCTTATTTTGCAAGCTTCTAAATTTCCACACTTATTGACGTGTCCAACTGCTTGTGCCACATATGCAACACTCTACCATCATTTTAAAGAAACCATAGTTGGGGGAGGAGCGTACTGTTCGTAGCACAAGCATGGAATACTCCTGTATTTTGCGAGAAGCTGCGCACCAGGATAAATACGTCCGCCACATTACCGGCGATGCTCATCTGCATCCAGTCAATTAGCCTGACCATTTCGAAGACCTCACTGATAATACCACTATTGATATTATTTCTTGGTATACCCGAGACCTTGGCGAATTTGGCAAGCAGAATACTCATCTGGCCATCTGGCGACTGAAATCATTCTTAATAATGAGCATCGTCAGCGCCTGTTGCATTTGGACGACCTTTTCCACACGCTCCATGCCCGTGCCAATTACAAATCAATCTCATATGACAGTGCCAATATAATCGATGCAATCATGTGGCAAATCCAACACCTCGGAACGGTAACCCATGCAATCTGTCTCCAGCGGCTTATACGACTGCATTAAGATACCAAGATGATGGTGATCGGTCAGTTCAGCCAGTGTCAGCTCCTCTATTTCGAATGTTGCGTCAATAAAACGCTGGAATAGCTGTGCGGTGCTTTGAGCAACCAAACCAACTGATTTGATGGCTGAGTTAGCCAGAAATCTCTTTAAATCATCCTCTGTGTAGCCCAGTTTTGGTGTCTTCTTTCCAGGTTGATCCCCAACGCACAGCTCCGCAAACATTAATTTTAATTTATCCGCCTGTTCTTGATTACTCTGATCTTGTTGTTCTTGTTATCATTATTTGCTGCTGCTGAAGTTGATGGAACTTTGCTGGTTTGAGAATGACTACTGTCCAGTTCGCGTTTTGCAGATTTACCAGTCTTGAAATAAACGGGTGCATCAATAGTTCTTGTAGTGGATGTTTTCTCAATTAGGTCTTTCTTTGTCTTTCATCTTTTAGCTTCGAAAAGCCTATCCCAAATAAGAAAACCGATTCAAGTTTCCAGTCACACTGTCAAAAGCAACTTTGATTCGAACAACACATTTGATTCAAAGCGGTTTACCCACGAGTAATTTTTGCAGTTGGCGGTCTGACGGTCTACAAGATATTATCTAGTATATGGCCATGTCCGTCTGACCGAATTTTCTATGCGCAGAACTCCGTCAGCTTTAAAGCTTTTCTGATGGAATTTGATATAAATTCATATTTGCTTCCGGCTTCATTAAAAATAATCGTTCAAAACTTTTGATCCAAGCAATGTAGTTTAGGTAAGAGCTTTAATAGCAGCTCCGGTAGCAGCTACAAAGAGCACAACAAATATCCGATTGCTATATCAATAGCACAAGCTGCTATGCTATTGCTCTGCTCTCGTTCTCTCTGCTATTGCTACAACTACAGATAGCACAATGAATATTTGCTCTTGCTACTGCTGTTACTATTGAAATGTTGACTCTTCTATTGGTCTGATAAAGTTTGTAGTTGTTTCACTAGTTAAAAAATGTGTTCTCGTATTAAGAAAAATTCATTTGGAGCTCTTAATATGCTATAATTCTATGTTATCGGAGAACTATAGCATTTAACTGTCATCAGAAGAAGCGGCCAGAAGATTATATTGATATCTCAGCAAATTGACAGAA
The DNA here is from genome assembly GCA_035043845.1 of Drosophila picticornis. Classification (NCBI taxonomy): domain Eukaryota; kingdom Metazoa; phylum Arthropoda; class Insecta; order Diptera; family Drosophilidae; genus Drosophila; species Drosophila picticornis. Next base: position 23,025,871 of record JAWNMR010000122.1, on the reverse strand, counting down.
ATTATCATTTTAGCAATAAGTGTTGCTCGATTGTGTTTAGTCAAAGTCTGGGAAAGTTGGTCGGCCCATTGTGCTTGCTTAAATGTTTAGTAGATTTCCATTCATGGCAAACAATCAAAAAAAGCCTCAACTGAAATGAGGAGGCAGCTGTCGTTCCACTCGCTTTGCCCCACTGCATACATGTCACCATGTCCTTCAACAGCTTTTTGCCCAGTTGGAGACTCAGATTGGGCAGCTTGGTTCACCCGAAGAGAGGGGGGAGGGTGGGTTTGGCAACTAACGAAGTCTCCCGGCAGCAACACCTACGCACTGGCAGCCACACAATGACAACACACCACAAAACAAGTGTCGAGCAGTTAAGTTTTTGCCCCAAAAAGGATGTGCGTGCGTGTGGCTGTGTGTAGATATGCGATATGTGTGTGTGTGTGCAGCAGTAGTTACTGTTCCAGGCACTGGTGTCAAATGCAAAACCGGATGCGGAAATGCAGGCAGCCAGAGATGAAAGGGGCGACAGACACGACAGACAGACAGCAGTTTGGACATCAGAGCTGGCCAGTCAAGCGGGCAGACAAATCAGCTTTGCTTTTACATACATACCTACATGCATACATTCATACACACATGCACACACAAACTCACACTCAGATGAACTGGACGAAAGGACAGAGGCACAGATGAGTGATTTTTCGATTATCATTTGCACGCCTTGGGTGACAAATCAAATGCTCAGCAAGTGCATTGAAGCTTGGGCCAGGTCCTCATCTGGGTTTGCGTGCTTGGCCAATCTATTGTTGTTGGTGTCATTTTTGTGGTTGTTGTTGTTGTTTTTGTTCTCTCTGTGGAAGTGAGTTAGCTGGCTGCTTAAGTTTACAGGTGCTTACAAGCAGAGCCGTTCAATCAGAGTGTTTGTGAGCAGGTCTTGTGACTTTCACTGAAAGTTTGCAAAACACTCTGAACTTTGGCCAAGCTCGGTTATTGCGAGGGAATTTGTATCCACAACTTAGCTGAAAGATAATCATTTTCATTTCTTTTCTATTTAACATCTACTTTATATTGTATTGTATTTATAATATGATAATTCATTTTTGGAATTTGCCGCTTGTCATTGCAATTCAATATCATCCGATCAATTTGACAAGTTTTGTGTTCTCGAATTATGTCGATGTTGCGGCATGTTCCTGTTTTTCACATACACTGAAATTCTAAACATAACTAAATGTTAAAAGTTGAACATGAGATAGACTTAAATATTATATAGATGATGTGAATGAAATAAATCCCTTAACTTCTCTGAACAATACGCAATTTTCAAAAAATGTGAAAAGAAGCTACTTACAAATAAGGGATAATTCTATGGAGATAATTTGAGACTAGAAGAGAAGTATAGGGCACAACCTAAATGAAGGGTATATTTTAGGTAATTTACTTGTTACACAACTTCTCTCAACTTTGCTCTTCTTCATTGTAAACTCTATTTTATATCATGTACACTAATTAATTCATTATTAATTGCAAATGATCAAATTGGGGTTTGATTGGATTTCAGTATTGGTATTTCAATATAACCCCAAGCTGGCCACACTAACTTGAACATTCAAATACCAAATTATACTTATACATAATGCCCCTTGGGTTAATTTCAAAGACATTTAGCTCTGTTCTGTTCTGGTTTGCATGCTGGTAGCTTAAGTCTACTTGTACGACAGGACGTATGAGCGTTATTAATGCGCTCTGCATAAATACACATGCAATTTATATGTGCATTTTGACTGTACACATATCAATATGTAAATGCGACTCTTCAAGTCTGTGGCATGTGTGTGAAAGTGTGTGTTTCTGTGTGTAACTGTGTTTATTTTAATTACAAGCCTAGCATTGGATTGCTCCTGTTGCTCCTGAGCCAGCTCCTGGCTAGAATTGGTCCTTCTATTGTAACGAACCATTTTAATTGTAGCATGAACGCATTCCAAGGACAATGATTTTAGCTGATGGATTCTGTTGATTGTAGGCAGAAAGACGATTGACAAATTAAATTGCTTATTGATGAGTGGGATTCAAACTCTCTACGTATGGAATGGAATTTGCATACGTCGACTGCTCCTAGGCGTTATCATCCTCGTAGTCAAAATTTCGAAAATGAAATAAGTGCATAATGGAAATTCGTGAAAGCCAATCTGGTAATAATTTAAATTGAATATTTATGCTGTGCTTGCTTAAGTGTGAGCGTGTTTGAGTGTGTATTTGTGTGTGTTTAGTGTGTGTACGAGGGATGAGAATGAATCCACTTCATTTACAACCAACTGCAGGCATTGTGACGAGCTGTGAGGGCAAGGGAGATGAAGCGATTGCTCTGCATAGTACATTAGTTTTGAGTGCGCTGCCTATTTGCATATGTGTATTTGCCTTTTGCCAATAAATTTCTAAAATATAGACACACATACACACACACACACACACACAAACACACACATGCCCAACATACACACACTCAATCCCAACTTCCATCTCGTGGCATATCAAAACTTAAACTGTCATAACACTGATGAGAGATCCATTTAAATTAGTGCTTTGTTTGTATTGCGTTAGGGCCAGACAAATTTGATGAGTCTCTGTTTGTGTATCCAAAATCCATAGTACATATATATAAGTTCTTGTTATTTCCAATTGCCAAACTGACCAAAAACTGATGACACACTACCTAAAATTGCATATGAATTCTGTCATGTATGAAAAGCACAACACAAATATTGGACGAAAACTTGCGCTGCAACAAATTGCTGTAAACTATCTCTAAGCATTTTCTATAAGAGTTTTATAGATAAACTATTTTTAATATACACATATGAAAGTAAAATGAAAGCAAATCAGGGCATCTGTGTATGGACAAAATTACAGACAAATGTATCTGCCTCTAACCAAAACGAGCAGCACCTGGGTCTAATTCAGTGAGAAAATAAATGTTGGCTATTTTCTGTGATTTTACTCTTAAAAGTCTGTGCTAAAGGTTAGTTAAAAGTAAGTGACATAAGATATAATTAAATAACGCATTTTTGTATACATTCCATATGCTTCAGAGTTGAACTTCCTTTCAGGATTCACTCCATAGATGTGTTGCGAGTTTTGCTTAAAGTGAAGGCCACTTGGATGAATTTATTCATAAAAGACCCACTTAAAAGAAGAGTATTTTATAATATTCACAAGCTACAAAACCGAAGTAATTTCTATTGAAATTGACAACTAAAGCAAAAAAGTTACCGAAGATTCCCATCAACATTATTCAACTCACATAAAAACTCAATGGCCATTAATACACTCAGCAGCACGAAATCAATGACTAATCAATTGAAATATGCAGGAAAGCTAACACGTGCCGAGTTTCTCAGAGCCAAATTGTCAACTTATTTCAATGAGCACCTGACCCTCAGCCTTAGGGGCAACTCAAATATCCATCAGCAGCTTAACACCACGGAACCCTTAGAATCGACTGCTGCTGCTGTTAGCTAACCAAGTTATAACTTCTGCTCCATTTACCATTGGCCCTATTAAGAATTCTAAGCAATTTCCTTATCAGCTTAAATCAAATCCTGGCCGCTAGAGATGCCGCCATGCAATAATAATTAGCATAGGGACAATGAACCGCTCAAAACTCATGGCCAACTTTATGTTTGAGTGGACGTGGAGGCACTCTAAAATTTATCATTTCCACAATTTGCTAAACCAGAGAGCGTATTGCAGGCACTTATCAGCACCATCATCGTCATCATCGTCATCATCATCATCATCAACATCAACATCATCATTGTCGGGTTGCTTTGTTGGCAGACGAATTCATAACTTTTGTGCATATTATTAAAATATGTGGGTCTGGACGCTGTGAATGAGTCCATCGGTGTTCTATGCTGTCCTGTCTGCGACAATTGTTCGGCTGGAAGCAATCAAAAATGTTGATAAAATAATTTCAAATTCCATTTATATCCTTAAGGACAATTTGGCATTCACCGGTGCTAATAATAATATCAACAGCACCATCGTCGTCATCATCTTTGTTGTACTTGTTGTTGCTGTTGCTGTTGTTGGATTCATCGATGTGGCATCATCAATGCTCGCTTTTGAACCTGTCCTGCGGCGCATTTGCTCTCGCTTCCTGGCATCGCTGGCGCTTTCCCAATTTGTCAGCAATTGAAATTCACCAAACATTTTTGAATTTGTTTGGCTGGCTACACTTTGGCCGCGATTTCAGCTTGTGCCTCGAGTTTGGGGTTTATGGTTTCATGGGTGCCCAGCAGGCACATTTTGCATTTCTCGGTGCCATTCATCGATTGCCTTGGCGTTTGTCCTCCTCTCTTTGTCGTTGTTGTCGGTGTTGTCGGTGTTGTCGTTGTTGTCATTGCATCTCGTTCGCTGCCGTTTGGCTGTAGCATGCCTCTTGCCTCTGTGGCAGTAACGGCACCCACTGTTTTGATTTTTATCCACAGCGTGAATATGCAAATTGGCAATGGAACCAACGGCGACAGCCAGCAACAAGGCGAGCGACCTTCTACAAGCTCCAATTGTAAGCTGAATTCTCAGCTCGATACTCTAAAACCTTTTTGGCCAAATGTTTTTCGGCCAATGAGAGCCAATCAAATTCACAGTCTGACAATGGCGCGAACATCGGCCCAGGAATAGGCAAAGGCATTGGCATAGGCAAGGCATTATGTGCCCCAAAGCAATGTGCTCAAATTAGTGAGGTTACTGAGCTTAAAAGCAATGCGATTTCGTCTGTTTAATCTAAGTGGAAATTTTGAAATATGCTGAATTAAAGAATGGATAAGTTATGATATCACGATATGGATTCAGTGAATTCGTATAAATAAACAATCTATAAGCACAAATAGCATAATGCTGATATGAGGCGTTTTCTTTTAATTTATAATTTGGGCAGAAAATATACCTACTCATAATTTGGACTATACACTATTTTTCCAAGGAATTTGGCAACAAGATATACCTTGTCTGTCGCTGCTTTTTGCTGAATCACTGTGCTAGCCAGAAAAGACATTTCGGCTTTTAGCATATTCCACATGCTGTCTCAAGTCAAAAGGAGTACGGCGCGCTGTCAAACAATTTCCAGCAGCGAGAGCAGTGAATAAAAGCCAAAAAAAAAAGAAAAAAAATTCTCAAAGAATTCAATTGCATATTCAAGTTTTGCACTTGAAATTCACAGATTTGTATCGGTGCGCTCATATGAATACCCAAAGAGTTCCAGACCCGGTAGCGAACTCCACGGCACGGCCTCAGAGCCCCAGCTTCAGCTGGTAGCGTGGCAGCGTGGCAGGCAGAGCCAATCCCAGCACAAGCACGAGAAATCGAGAAACGGAAGCAGACGTGAAACCCGAAAGGAACCACAGGGTGTCTACCGTACAACAGGCGAGATAAATCTTTAGCCTTTGAACAAATGTTTGTGCATATTTGAACTTGCCAGACCAGGCAAACCAATTTTAAATTGGCAAGAGGTTAAGCCAAAAACTAACAACCAGGCGGGTGAGGTGCATCGTAAAGCATACAATCTGATGGAGGGGGAGTGGGCGAGTGGGCGGAGTACGGTTCAGTTTTCGAGGCTACTACGTTAGTTGCATACATAATTAAGCGATATGCTATATTTGCCGGTCCTCGAATATTGTCTATACATAGTGGAATGCATTGATTTGATGAGTAATTATAATATTATAACAACGTTTGGGAAACGAAGAACATTAAGCAGTTTTGGGAAGAACTTTTGAACTTGGATAAACTAGAAATATATATTTTAGTGTAAATATGATGTTTAATCATATTATTGTTATACCCCAGAAGATATTAAATTTGTCGTGAAGTGTGCAACGCATTGAGGAAAACGTCTTCGTTTTAAAGACATTATGTACGAAGAACGGAAGATATCAATTAACAATCGGTAGCAAGATATTCTGTCCAACCACACTAGTAACGAGTTTTATAAAGTTACTAAGATTTTGATAAAAAAAAATGAAACATTTACACATTTTGTTATAATATTCAAGGTAATTAAATTACCATACCAATAAGCTAGGAATGAATAGCAGTTTGGGTTGTGCTAATGATACTAAAGGCTTATTTAGATATCTCTTCCTAGGTGTTGTTCGTTTTGTTTTATCCGGTAATACCCAATTAAGTAGTTTCTGTGATTGCCATGGCTTTTCAGTGTTCAGTTCAAATTAGCCGTTAATGGGAATCCTTTTCTCGGACACATTTGTGCTCCCCCGTTGTTTATTGGTTAAAGCATGTGTGTCCGTATGGATATACGAGTATGTGTGGTGGTTGTGATCGGACAGCTCGTTAAATTTCATTCAGTTTGCTGCGAAGGGACACAAAAATTGGCATAAAATGAGCTTTTTGTGTGGCAGAGAAAAGCCAAAAAAGAAAATAGTAAGCACATATGACAACGCTTCCTGTCCTGACATTGATGTTGTCGTTGTCACAGTCGCCATCGTCGGCGTCGTCATCGTCGTCATCGTCGTCGATATCTTCGTCATGCTCCGGCAGCATCATCATCATCGTCGTAGTCATCATTAACAGTCAATCGAGTGAGCTCTTTTATTCGTTTGCCATTGACAAGGCCAAAAGAGTGGACACTGCCTGTATATCTGCCCGTGCGACAGCGTCCAATAATTCGCAGCTGTTGGACATTCGGGAGATTGGCGCACATATGCAACTAATTGATATTATATGAATAATATGTTAAATACAAATGGGATGCAGATGCGATGATGAAAACAATGACAGCAAAAACCAATTGCCATTATGTATGTGTAATCAAAATAATGAAAAAGAACTTTGTGTGAGAGCCAATGGATTCGCCATAAAGCAGTGAGGGAAAAGAGCATTATAAAGATATAAATGGGAATTGCCTTACGTAAATATAAATACCGTTCATATATACGAACATTGAAATAAATGACATTCCTCATAAACAAGAGACAGACCGTTGCTCATTGAAGGGATGAAGCGAGTAGGAATGCTTTCTGGTATTTAATCTGAAAATTATAATAAATTGATTTATCAAGATTTTCCGTTTAAAATCATTTTCAAATATCTAAAGACAAATTTATTAATATCATATAATATGTAACTTTAAATTGCATTTTTAGTTTAAAAAAATTGTGGACGTTCTTAGGAGACATAAAATAAATAAATTAGTAAAAGAAAAAATTCAAGATTTGTTGGTTATTTAACAAGACTCCAAAATATCATGTCTTGCCAGGGCTGTGAAGGTAAAGTCCACATAATTTGCATACTCGACTGCCTGACTGGCATTGTAAGGTTAGCCATGGAGCAACCTTAAAAGTGCATTTACTGTAACTCCGCCACTTTGGCCACGTTAAATGCCAATTAGTTGCCATTTAGGAAACTTGGCACTCAGTTGCAGGCGAAAGGAGCAAAGGAGAGCGGCCCCATGGTCCATGCTCATTAACAATGCCAATTGGAAAAGTCTTGCCCAATTCAAATCCAAATCCAAATGCAAATCCAATCGGGCTACAATGACGCGTCTAATTAGTCAGGTTGAGTTGCGCCCCGACGGACTACGAAAATCCCAAGCACGTTTCAGTCTCCCAGTCGCTTGTCCAGTGCTACAAGGCTGCACACCCCGCTGTGGTACTCAGAGTGTTGTCGGCATTATAAAATATTTCTCGGTGTAGCGTTCACTTCGAGTGGGGAATTAAACAAATTTATTTGGCACATCGAGCAGCGACCCCGCAAGAGCGTAACTTCATTTTGGACAATACGACGAGACGGTGACTCGGTTCCCTTCTACAACATTGCCAGGCGGCACAGAGTCAGTCCAGTCCTTGGCTGGCTTCAATTTATTAACACTTTTCTCTCGCTCGTGTTTCAATTCCCGGTCGGTGACGTTGACTGCGTGACTGTTTCGCTGTGCCTGCAGTTGACCCTTCGCCTTCAGACATTAGATAACAATTCTCTTCCGCTTAAATGCAGCCAAATCCTTGTCGCGTCGGCCTAAAAGTGGTTGGGGCAGAGAGACGGACAAACGTCAATTTTGCAATTTTTAGCATGCGAATGCAGCACGAATGGCGAGTCCAGCTACAGTCCGAATTAGACCAACGTTGCCCGTTTTTAATTAAAAAGGTCAGAGCGGGTTCAATTTATGCTGATGTCGCAACGAACTAGCAGCGACTAGCAGCTTATTTGCAATTGAGAGAAAGACGTTTTAGCTGCCTCAGCAACAGCAGCAGCCCCATAGAGTTGTCTGCTATTCACTCTTAGTGCAGCTCCAGTTGGAATTATTGTAGCTCGCTGACAGTTCCCTGTACTGACACTTTGACAAATGCTGTTGCCCGCCACAAATCGTTAATCTCAATACACAAGGCCCACAACAATTGACTGGCCAATTAAGCAGGCAACTACACACAAGAGATGAGCTCATGTCCAATGTAAAACTCATCCTCTAAAATAAATCAAAAATTTAATTTGCTATATTTTATGGTTAAAATTATTTGGGGCGAAACAAAACTTAGTAATGTGACACCATTTAATTTAATTAGCAATTCTTAGCAACATTTTGCCTTATAAAGATAATAATCGAATAATTTAAGTCTTAAGGCAAATATCTTGGCAGCTGTGTTTTAATCGTTATATGGGCTCTCATCTCTAAGTACTCCAAAATGCAACCAACTGCTGCGAGGGACTGGTCTTTGTGTTACGGACGTTTTGCATTTGTTTGGCTGGCTCCGGCCCGTTGCCTGGCAATTGACATGATGATTTCGGGTACAAATTTTCGGTTCGATGTTGTGGTCAGCAGTTGGAGGAGCAGCAGTAGCAGCAGCAGTGAGTAGGGAGGAGGGACTGAAACCGATGTGCCGTGGGTTTCATTCATGCATTGGTCGGGTGCATGTTTTGTTCACGTAATTGACAACAACAATTGACAATCGCCTCCAATGGCAATGCCTCGATGGTTTTGCTTATGCTCCTGTTTGCACTGTTGTTGTTATTGCTGCTGCTGCTGCTGCTGCTGTTAATATTGTTGCTGGTGTTGTTGGTCTGTCATTATCCTGGTGCACACCGTAACAAAAAGAATTGCCGTGTGGTGTGTGCCTTTTGCCGGCCGTCTGTTGACCACCTGCGGTGCTAAAACTAAACATTTTCAGCATTCACATTGTTGTTGTTGCTGATGTTGTTGGTGTTGCTGTTGTTTTTTCTGTTAGTGTCGTCTGTAAAATATGTTGCGCCATGTTGACTGCGGCATGCAACTCAGCAATTGCCAGCCAGCCATTCAATTGCATTATTTATTAATCGAATGCTGTTGACACTGCACCACTTGCCAAAACATTCAAACAGACAAAACATTTAGCGCAGCATACGTTGATTTTAACAGCGGCTTTATTAAACAACCGAGATTATCATATACCTGCAAGCTTTTCCTTCAAAATATCATGTTTTAACTGTTTTGGGAAAATGTGGGTTTTTTTTATCGGGACACGACACCTTTTTGGATGGCAGCTTCGAACAGCTATTTTCCATTTGTTGGAAAGTTTTAATTCAAAGCGTATAATTCTTCTCTGTTTTAGAGATAAAAGACCGAGTTTAGCGTAAATGAAAAATAGAAAATTGCTTGACCTGAAGCCAGCGACAAATATTTTGAGATTTTCTTTTTATTTATTTATTGGAAACTACATAGATTTTAGCATTAGAAAAACATTTTCAATTAATTAAATGCTCAGCGCAGCGCTGATTTATTAAACTTATTTATATGCGGGTAGATTTTAAATATACAATTTTTAGAAAACAATAGCAAAACATATTTTAATATACAGCGCCTTATAAAATGTGTGATAATTGGAATAAATGTCACAAATCCAAGCTTTGAATTTTTGTGTTGTTTTTGAGATGTGCAGCTGAGAGTATAAAATATAAAGCTTATTACTTATTTCCTGCCTGTCAATACAGTAATCTCAGACTCAGAATTGATAATGCAAGCAAATATTCTGATTGCATTCGTTAAATATTTTATAACATATGCAATAAAGCATGCCGCGACACGACCGCTTAAAGCCAAAACCAACAAAGAGGTTTTTATTGTAATGAATTCGAATGGGTCATAAAAAGAGGCTTCACCGCCCGCCCGTACCGACGTTGAACACATTCCAAATTCAGTAGCCCCATCGGCAAAAATATGAATACCCATTCAATCAAGCTGCAAAAACAAGAACCATATCTGGAAAAATATGTCCGGTCATTAATATCGATGGATTATATGCGTCGAGTATTTACGGATATGTCCGTTGTGCCTTAAAAAAAAGAAGGAAAACAAATCGCAGGCAGATGCAACATAATCAGACTAACGAATATTAGATGCTCTTTGTAGTCTGTTTGCATTTATGTTATAAATAGAAACTTGTTTTAAGAACAGAGCAGTTTTTAAAATATGGCGAAATATTCTTCTTTGCAGTAACACCGAGATCACAAAACAATACGGAAATGAGAATTTCATTCTCTAATTTTGCATGTCTAACCGTATCCGTATTTTAATATCACTTGTACTTAATAAGAGTGCTGAAGTTTCTACCTTAAGCCGATCTCCTTTGCACATGGTGACTGTGTAGCAGGTGCGGGTAGAAAGGAAGGGAAGGATTTAGTATCTGCGACAAAATCACCTCAATTAATTTAATTAGTCTGCGGTTGTTGCGCATTTAGCAGCCGGCGCACGATTCCCAGCTGCCTGGGTACCCAGTTCGTTCTGATTGATATTCTTTTATTTTGGCGACTGCTGACTCCAAAAGTTTTAAAGCGCCCTACATCGATGAAGAGGGAGAGAGGAAGGGGGGCGTTGGGAACTGCAGGGACCAAATCGAGTGCACAGCATGACGAACCGCGATGCCCAAACTGACCGCCGCCAATGATTAATGTGTGTGCCCCGTTGCTCGCTGGACAGGGTTTATGAAAATCAGTGATAAACGTTTGATAAACGATATTGAACAGCGAGTGACATTTGACAGTTGGAAATGCAGTCCCAAAACGAGACGTGCTGGGATCATTGCCTACCCGACATCATCTTCATCGCACGTACATAATTAATGCTGCCCCAAGCTCCATGAAAACACTTCACTCAGTTTTACGGCATTTATGGTTTCAAATTTTTCGGTTTCTAGTTAGAGCTTTCAAGTGTCCGAAACCGTATTCTTGCTGAGATTTTTATTACATCGCCGTTCAAGCTTGGATTGTATTTTTTATTTAAAAATGTAAACAAGTCCATTGATTCCATAGGTCAGCGGGCAGCTGGCATTTCCTGTTGTCCAATGGCTCTGCACTCTGTTTGCCTTTGTTGGATATTGAATTTCAATTTGTTATTGGCTTGGGAGTGCAGTTTCCACGTCTTTGAAATTGATATAGAAAATCAATAAAAATTTGAATAAGAAAATCTACAGTTAAATTTTAAGGTGCTCGTTCCACGCTGTTATAAAATAATTTCTTTATATTACAATTTATGATTTTGTTATACAAATAGATTGCGTTTGATACTTATTGGTATTTTTCTTTCTCAGTGCTAAATAGATTGCGTTCAAAACTTATTAGTATTTCTTTCTCAGTGCTAAAAAACTTAAGTTTATTATTTGAGGCACGAGTCCCATTTTAAAAGTTTTTAAATATATATTGTAATACCAAAATAAATACACTAAATTTTGGAAATTAAGATTATCTGTGTGATAATAAATACATTAATATAATATTAATATAATATTTAATAATAAATTTCTCTATAAATGCCAAGTCTTACACCATCCAGTTATGGAAATAAAATTCAGTACTTATGCAGCAAAATGACTATTTTTATAATTAAAGAGTAAAACATGCTTTTAAAGTATTCATAAGATAACAAGTATCTCAGAGATAACCCAAAATAGTTAATTTATATACTAACTAATTTCTCCCTTATGATGATCCAAAAAGTACTTTTCCTAATCCACAAACTCGCACCACGAAACCTGTCGATTGAATGCGGTTCGAAAATATTTCCTTTGTAAATTGATTTTCAATTTGTATTCACAATTTGTGCCAGAACAGCGCAATATGCCGAAAACACTCGGAATGAAATTTTCATCTCGATGACACATCGGGGTGAAACTTTGAAATGCTTTTGCTTTGCATTTTAAATTCAAATTGAAATCATTTAATTGTGTTGTGTTTTCTCTTCCGGCGTATGTGCATATTTATGTGAATACTTTTGTATCAGCTTTCAGCTTTGACAAATCATTTCCAGTTACAGTTTCCTCTCGAGCAGTAGATTCACAAATTAAGGTTTATCATTTTTATTACGGTATACGTTGCACTAAAAATGCAAATGTTATTTATCTTCGAAGTTGGAGCATGCCCGTCTGCATCATAGAGACATTACTTGACCCCTTTCATTAGAGCTGTTTCTCATATACATATAGTCAATATATACATGTAAATATATTGAAGACATATGTGAATACCGCCACAGTTTTATTTACTTTTTCATTTTGATTTCCTTTTTTTTTTTTGCTCTTGCGGTTTATTATTCATTTTGATTTATTTTAATTCGTAATAAATTACAACTTTCAACTGTGGTTACCAATATTTATGCCTGTAAGGCCGCATCAGGTGCTCAACCTCTCTATTTGGATGGGCATCAACCTATTCGAAACGGGCGGAGCATCGCTTGATGATTTTTCAATGTTAATGTGCTAAACGAAAAAATAAAAGTGAGAGTCTATCGAAAATGAATTATGAAATGTGTGTCAAGAGTTGAGAGTTATTATTGAAATACGAGCACTTCGAATTGGAATTCCCGCTTGGCCCCGCAGCTCAATTGTTGATTGTCACTGCCAATAGCATCGCTCGATGCAATATGGGAAAGCTTTCAGCAATATGATATACGATTGGGCTATAAATATTACGAACAGTTGAGGTGTCGTGCACAGTAGCTGGTTCAATTTACCATTTGCTCTGCCCTTGTGGTTAGTCGAACTAGTATCACGTGAGTAAGCCGCTTCCCATGGTCATAGGTTTGGAAGCATTAGCAATGATAAATAGAAAGCTAATCAGCTAATTAACTCCATTAAAACATAATACTAATACTATCGGTATTACACTAAAAAATATATATTTCAAAAAATAAACTTCATCAGTTATAGCTTAAAACCCAATGTTCTCACATGTACTCAAAACGAATGCAAATTTAGGCAAAAACATCCTTTAATTTATAGCTGGTGAACTTCAAAGCAAATATATAGTTATTCTTGTGTCTGTCACTGTCAATCGGAGGGCAAAACATTTTAATTTATAATGGCGAATGCAAACATAATCCATATGTTGTTCATTTCAAATATGTTCGTATTGCTAGAATTGATACAACTGATTGTTGCTCAGTTTTGGGGCAGCTGCATCGTTATGCAAAAATATTTGAATTTCTGAAACACTAATGCGCAAATAGACATAATTTATGGCCAAATGAAACCCAAGCTCGAAGTCAAGTGCCGTTCACACAATTTAGTGGCATTAGATGTCCGAATCCATCAAAGCCCATCTAAATCCACCCACAATTGCGCAACTCACACCCAGATCGCCAGAGGCGTGCGTCAAGCGTGAATTATGACAATGTGTTTTCCAAAAACAAACATCAAATTGGAGGGGAAAGAGTGAAAGCTAGCGATAAGGCCGTGACATGGGCTCTACATGTCCACAATTTCTGCAAAAGCAACAAAAATAAAAAAGTGTGTCTGCATAAATTTCGAATCAAAACACTGGCCAGCACAAATAAAAAATAAAAAAAACTAAATTAGTTAATTAATGCAGCACAAACACACAATCTGAGCAGAACTGGACGCGGGTCGTCATCAATCATGGGCGAACCTCGGTCTTCAGTCCACTGTGGCGGCTCAATTGTTGTGTGTCAAAAGTTTTGGATTAAAAATAATTTTAGGGTTGCTACGGGAAACAAATGCTGCTTTCGCTTTCAGACACGGCCCGATTGACGTTCGAAATTGCCCAAGGGGAAGAAATATTCAGCAATTAGATGCCCACATGTGTGACAGGTAAAGTGATTAAGCGCCTGGCTACAACAAAATATCTAAAATTTCTATAAATACCAACGGTGAAGTAAATTGTGGGCAGTAAAAGATGCCAACTTCAAAAACCACAATGTATCACATTTCGCGCTTTGACGTTTTTTTTCAAATTTATTTTATCTATTTATTTTTATTCTTTGATTGAGAATATACTGCTAAGCCGAAGGCAAACAGCAAACTTCCATTAGTCGACAAAGTAATCCAAACAAATGTGAGAAATAATATTAAATTGCGCCATGCCGATCTCCATATACACTTCCCAAGACGCACTGAATATTATTATATTACTTGATGATCATATATTTAATTTCCAATGAATTGCTTTTCTGAAATTTTACTGTCTCACATTTTTTTTTTTTTATAAATTACTTTCAATTTTTTTATGTGATTCTCATTCTGATTGACATTTTTATACGTCTGTTGTCCCCCGCGGATTCGGTTTCGCAACACATTCGCGGAACCCCTTTGGTCCCTCTCATTTGTTGGATTTCCATGATGGGGGAGGACGTCTATTTCGGACAGGTGCACAGAGTATTTGTTTGGCTAATGTGGAGGCATTTGGGATTTGCATAAAGACTACCAAAGGAAATGAAAAACTCTCTGTGCATTTTTAATTAATTAATTAGGGTGAGTCTCATTTGTGTCGCTAGTGCCAATGACGAGGCTATCAACGTCGGCGTTACTCGTATTATCATTGCCCATTCAAATCAACCCGATGATGATCGGACAGAGCAAAACGCAAATATTTGTACTTGGTTTGTGTTCTAGATGGGCTTTGCTGCTACTGTGTTTGCATATGCACGAACTTAATTTTAATTAATATTTTATTATCTTAATTATGCATCGCACCTTGCCACGTTCACGTTCGCGACCGATTCCGAGTCCGAGTCCGAGTCCGTCGGAGAGCTGCGCCCTCTTGTCGCCAGTTTAGTTTTCGACCTTTTGCTTAACAAATTATGGCCATAAATAAAGTAAACGAGTTAAAAGTGGTTTTGCGTGTAGACAGCTAACACGGACATAGACACAGGCTCGAACCCCGAGCCTCCCCGGCAGCCGGCCTGTTGTCTCCGCCCTTCTCCCTGTCTCCCTCTCTATGTATCTCCCCTGTCTGCTTTCGGTCTAGCCACAGTCTGGCGACGCTTGGCTAATGTCATTTTCATATTGGCCGCTATTTTTCTAACCTCTTTGCAAAGGGTTAATTCTTTGACAAATGTGCAGAGTGCACTGCGTACAATTTTATTTGTACACATTTCTGTTGCCTTTGCTATTGTTGTGTTTTGGTTAATTTGGGCTGATTTATTGCGTTTTATTAGTGGCGCTAATTGGCTTTAAGTTGTCAGCTGGAAACGTTAGTTTAATTCAGAGCAGGTGACAAGCCTCTTTCTTTGCATAGACTGTGCATAGATGTAATCAAATTATATTTCTGAACATAAATAAACAATTTGAAAAGGAATATAAATGTTTGTCAGTGGATTAAACTAAGTTGAATGTGTATTTGTTTATATTCGAAAACAATATTAAGTATTAGGATTGAACAAAGAAATCTCAAAGATCTTAAAACCTTAAAGATGATGTATTTTCTGGTTCGCGTATGCCATGCGAGACTTGCGGTTATTGGAAATTCTCGGTTAAAGCACCCTTATTATTAACTGCCAAGTTTTGTATCTGTAATGTATAACGACAATTCTCCTTCTTCTTTGCCAATTAATTAAGTTTGTTTTCGGCCAAACCTTTCTTCAAAATTCCAGACATTATTCTTCGATATTTCCTACAAAAATATTTCATATTTTGAGCCGATGCCGCCCAATTAAATTTTGCGGTTGCGACCAAACAAAAATATTTGGCCAGCATCAAAAAGCTGATGACGCGTAGGTTGACAATGATGTTGCCGCCTCTTTAACGCAAATTCCATAAAAGCAGTCAGCAGTCAGCAGTCAGTAGTGAGTATTGTCACCGTGGAGCATTGTAGTTGCCGTTCAGATCCTGGCCGCATTGCTCTATAGTCGGCTTAGAAAAACATGAAAAATTTAAACAAGGCGAATACGAAGCTCGGCATTGTAGCTGTGTTTTGTCTGCTTCAAAAATTGCAAGTGACAGGCAATTCATCATTCATTCGGTTTTCGAGTTGACTGACTGCCTGCCTGCCAGCCTGCCAGGCCTGCCTGGCCTGACTCGTCGGTCAGTCTGTCAAGGGGGAGGAGTTCCCTGTTCCCTGTTGGCTGGCAATGATTCCTTTTTTGTCTGCGCCAAAAGCAATTTTATGGCCGGCAACTTAAAGCATTGCCATTGCTTTGACAATTTCATGCATTTAAAGGTTACTCCTGCTGGCCTAAACCTGAACCACAGTGGGTAAAATTGTAAAGTTATAGTTTACTTGGAATATGAAAATATATTATAAATTACCCAAAGGGTTTTATTTTACGTATTTTTAGATAAACATGTAGAAATTTTAATTAAAGCTAGTAATGCATTGATGTGCACCACTGTGCAACGCCTAGTGTTAGTCTTATGGAATTTTAAATTGTTTTAATGCGTGCGCTGCGCACCTGACAGCCACTCACCACACCCATGAGATGATGTCGTCAAAGTGCCAGCCAAGAGCTTTGGGTCCCGGGTCGCAGTTTCGACTATCCAGCGAATTTCAGTTGCACTTCAAGGATCAATCACTTTTTTTTGGCACGACTCCTGCTGATGAAGTGCCGCCGCTGCGAGCTGCAAACTGCGAGTTGCCTGTTTAATATGCAGCGAGTAGCATCGACAAGCTCGTCGAGCAAACTGCACCAATTCGGAGCTGACCATTGGAAGTGGCTACGAGTTGGTAGGATATAGTATTTGGCTGAATGGTTGGCTGCTCTGATGCATTTCATCGCGCAGCGGTGCAGTTCATAAATTTTTAAACGTTCGCCTGCAAAACAAACAAGCTGCCAGCTCCAGCTCGGTAATTTATTCATTGCAACGAAGACACACGCATGTAATCAATTTTTATTTTAGAATTAGCCTCACCGCACGAGTTGGTGGCTGCCAGCCAAGGCAGGTGCAAAAGTTCCTTTGCTCTATTATAATTGGATTACATACAGTTTCAGTTCAGTTCAGTTCAGTTCGTTTCTGTTCTCTGGGCTGGGTTCTTTTCGCCAAGGACCTCGCACACTGCGTACATTAAACTGGTGAGTACTGGCCGCATCTTATTCAGGTTGTTGTGTCTGGTCCGGTCTAGGCTTGGGACTGGGTCTGGCTCTGAGTCTGGGACTGGGTCTGGGAATGTGTGGACTTGTCTGGGCTGCTGGTGTGGCATTTTTAACGAGCGCATTGCATCGTCTGAGCTGCAGTCATTTACAGTCTCTGTTGGGGCGGCTGCTTTTAAATGACAAGGGGGCCCGGAGCCCCAAAAACGGGAAGACTGGGGAATTGTTGGTGCTGGTGCTGGAGTTGCATGGGGCATGCTGCGTGTGGCAGTTGAGACAGTTGAGGCAGTTTTGAGTGCGCCATAAAACGGTTAAAAGCGACGCAGTTCTTGAGCTTTAAGTGCAGCTGCGTCAATTGAGGCAGCTTAATACCGCTTCCTCTGGCCTTTTAGCTCATTGTGTTAATCCTCCGCTTAACCTTGAACTCCAGCTGCCAGTGTATCATCTTGTGTATAGTAAAAATAATTTGAGCTTATGGAATCCTCTCGTATATAATCCAGCTAATTAACATTTTTTTTTTGCATTTCTTAAAGACTATTTGGTACCCTTGGAGCGAACACATTCAAACGGTAAAGTGGTTTGGGTTACAATACAAATGTTTAATTTTGCTAGTTTTGACTTTTTAATTTAAGTCCAGCACATGTTTCATAATGTCTATTACCAAGTTATTATTATTGATATGCAGTTAGATTTGAGGGAATGGTATAAATGGGCAGCCGGTGAAGTTCTTAGTGCCATTGAGAGGAATCTCCGACCGCGTTGGATACATAAATATATTCTGTGTGCCTACCTCCATAAAAAAATCAATCTACTTTTCCATTTCTGACCAAAGTCTAGTTGTTTTTGTCCTAGCTTCTAGTAGAAAAGTAGCTTTGATCCGCTTGTCTTAACATTTGCTACAATGCTGCTGTACATAACAAGGCAAATTCGCAAAGCGATCGCTAAGGGAAGCAAACCGATATACTGTGCTCTCTATGGACACGAAAAAGAGACTACCCCTTGGATACGGCGATTGCGAATTGCGGCCAGCTTCTTGCTTGGTGTATTGCTGGCATATTTGATGTGGCTGCTCATTTCGGTCAATATTAATGTAAGCAAACTTTACGGCCACATTGTGGGAGAGGGCAAGGTTACAGTGGTATTCCTGCTGCTCAACGGACTCCTATATGTGATCAGCCCCACTGCTCGTGCGGTGACTCTCCTGATATTTCAGGGGCTGCTGGGCCTGGCGGGTCGTCGATATTTGCGAGCGGCTGCCTTTGCGTTGATCATTGCCGGCCCCATTGATAACCTGGTGCGGAATGCGGGTGAGGTGGCGCGAGTGTTTGCCTGTACCACGGAGCTCACCTACAATCTGACGAAGACACGCTTCGATCTGATGGCCAGGCCCTTTACGAACACGCTGCAGTACATGGCCGATGACTTAACGGAAATACAAGGCAATTTCAAGCAGCTACAGGACATTCTGAACGATCTCAAGTACGCCGTGAAGCACTCGGACATTGAGGATGATAAATTTGGCAAGACTAAGCTGCGACGAGCTGCGAATATTTCTGTTGAGGAATCTAATAGTACCAGATCCAATGCGCAGCTGCCCAAAGCCGCCGATGTGCAGAGCCAGTTTTTGCGCAATTTGCGTAATCGCTGCAAGCATCAGCTGCGCAGTGGACATAAGGTTTGCCAGGAGGTTTTCCTACAAGGCTATCGCAAGTGTGCCACCAATTTTCCGGACTGGCTGGCAAGCGTCATATGCTGGCCCTATCGGGTCGATATTATATGCAAAGTCAATATGTTTGGCAATCCCGATCAAATCTGTGACGCCTCCAAGGTAAATTAAGACTTTTAATGAGAGAAGACAGTCAAATTTGGCATCGATGTATCATTTGAAGAACCCTTAGAGCCAACTTTATATTTCTTACTCAGGTGGTGCCCGCTAATTTTGGTAGAACATATGTTAAGATGTTGCAAGCGGAGCATGAACTCTTCGACAATAGCACAAATATCGAGATAACATATCAGGTACAAAACATATCAACATCAGCTCAATTGCAAAGTGCACAGGCCACGGCCGAGGAGGTTATTGCGGAGTTTGAGCGCAAACGGCGCACATTTAAGCGGGTCATGCTGATTATTGAGAAGATATTATGCCTAATGATTTTGGGCGTGTTGTATGCATCCTTCGAATACCATTATCGATATCGTGTCAATATTGAATTCGATAACTACTACATTACGGACTATTTCGAGCATGTTGACGCTCGCCGCAAGAACGCCAAATTGCGTTCACTTTTACCACTGCACAACCACGAGAAATCCCGGCTTGTGAATGTCAATCGAATCTGCAGCCACAAACAGGAGCAGGCCAACTATATTTGCTTGTACATGTTACAGTTCTCGCTAGAGGTTGTTACCGCCGGCTTGTTCCTGTTGCTGGACCACATGGTTGTGACTCTACTGACCATCATACACCGACGATCGTTGATCACCTACCATCAGGAGGGCGAGCACGAGGTTCGCTTTCGAGTGAGTATAAAGACAGAGAGACGGCTCCTAAATTCGAGCATCACACATTCAGAAAAAAATCTGCCTATTAGTAAGTAGCCTTCAAAATTATAAAGTTCTCAGAAATTGTTTCCAAAAATTACAAACATATTTCTAAAATTTGGAAAGGCATTCCCTAAATCGACAATCACAAAAATAGCGATTATTTCCAGAAATACTTTTTTCTTAAAAATCGTTTGTCCTTTCACGTTAAATTTATGAATGTACGTGAAATGTTTTTACATATAGTCAATTTTCACTAATGTTTAATAATAATACAAATATCAAAAAAGCAAAAATGTTTGAAAGTGTAGACACCCTGGAAATTAACTTTCTAAATTTTAGAAATGCACAACATAGTTTTTAGAATGCCACAATTACAAAATGTGGAAGTTTCCTTTCTGAACACAAGGGTTACTAACCATTGGCGACAAAAGTAAATCGATTTTCGAAAACTTGTCTTCTTTATTGTTGTGCAATATCATTTCCAATTAACCTCTCAGATAAATGGCACTGGTCTGATGGCTCGGCTGCTGCGCACCACAATGAAAAACTTCAATATACACGAACGTGTCTCCACCTCATTGAGCAACGAAGCTTGTCTGCCAGTGGCTCATGTATTGCCACGCAGCTTTTACTTTAAGCTGATTCTCTTGTATCTGGCCATCATTTTGCTGATCTTCCAGAGTGCCGCCTTCGTGGGATTGCGTCGCGTCATTTGCAGCTACTTTTACTATAAGCGGGAGAAGCAACGCATCCTGTTCCTGTACAGCAGCATACTACGCAAACGGAATTCCATTGTCGACGAGATGCATATTCGGGCCGAGGAGAATATGGCCTTGCGCCACGTCCAGGGTGAAGTCAACATATTGTTTGTGCTGCGTATGTCCTATCCAAATAAATTTGGCTGGCTGCGAAATTACAATGTTGCAAAGCGGAAATGTCTCACCTGCAATGCTCTGGAAGATAGCAAATTTGTCTACTGTCCAAGATGCGGCTTTCCGTTCTGCTGGGAGTGCAGTCGGGACATGAAGAGGATGTGCGTCAACTGCGAGGAGCTTCTGCCGATTGATGCGTCACCTGACAAAGCTTTTACAAGCGATGAGACCAGTGTGGATGTGTTTACCTATCGAAAAGAAAAGTAGCATTGCTATTATCAACTTCACAATACTTCTCTGTCTCTCTCTCTTTCTCTCTCTCTCTCTCTCTCTCTCTCTCTCACTCTCTTTAAAACAATAATATAATATAAATAGTAAACATTATATATATAACAATAGCATCTATAAGTGGGTCTGATTGGACCACTGAGTCTTATAGCTGTCATAGCAGTTGTTGGTCAAACACCAACTCTTGTTTATTAATCTTGAGCGTTTTTACAATAAATAATTAAGTGCAACTTCAAGTTTCCTTCTCTCCAAATAATGAATTTAACTACTATCATATTTTAGTGATATTATCATTACACATTATTATAAATAATTAAGTGCAAGGTAATCTTGGCTGTTGCCTGTTTTGCGTTATACAAACGTATTATTTTGTTTTGTGTATATTCCCTGCATTTACAACTTGTTTCAATCTTTCTACTTGTAATAGGATCTGAGCAGTAATTGTCCATTTTCCAGTCTGCAGCACTTAATTCCCAGTAGTTTTTAAGTTCGCTCAGTCCAATGCTCTCGATTCGAGTGTCTTGAAATTGGCCTGCAGCCCTGTCTGCTGTTTTGTCTGTCCTTTGGCAACAGTTCGTCAGACATCCGTTAAGGAATTGGGGGCAAACCTTTTTGTCTGCTGCTGGCTTATGCTGAAGCTCTGTGCCTAATATAATTATGCACATGTCTCGGGTTCGGCAAAAGTTGTTGTTCGCCTTATCCTTAGACAAACTTTAGCCAGGCATTAAGCAGAACCCCTCCTGATTCGATTATCTCTGCAGAAATTTCAACACTACGCCATGCAGCCGGATTAAGTTGCAAAATTGTTAATTAAAAATAATAAAAACGCTAATTGAAGAAATGCCTACAGCTGGAAGAGTCCGCACCGGCTTTCGCACAGCGGTGTATAGTGTGGGGGAAAAGTTTTTTGGGAGCCCAGCAAAATTGTGTAGACTTGACTGTGTAGGCGGGGAGTGTCTGAGATGCTTTGGGGCACTTGCTAAAACAGTTGCAACTTGCGGCAACCGCAACAGCAACAACAACAGCGAAGGGGCCAGACGAAATCGTCTTTGTTTTAATATTCATGCGGGCCGCACTCGTGCATGTAGTTTTGTGGGCGTGGCCAACTTGTGCTTACAATAAAATAATTATGCAAACAAAAGCAGCACTGAAAGAGTCACAAACACCGGCATAGCTGCCAGTTGGAGGCGAGACCGCAGCCACAGACATCTGCGTCTGCGTTTTCTGTTGCCGCGTCTTCCATTGAAATTTCACACATTTCGCCAACGCCTCAAACCTAAAAAAATAGAAGTAAAAAAGAGATATATATATATATATATATATGTACAGAAAAAAAAAAACCAAAAATATGCGCGAATTTTCTTACGAAAAGCAAATACCTAAGCGACAACGTCGAGACTCGTGAAAATCCAAGGCAAGCAGCCAGCTCCCCTCTTTTCCTGCTCCAGTCTTCAGTTTCTGCTTATTTGTTTCTTATTTACTTTTTTTGTGGGCATGCCGTGTGCGAAGGTGATTATTTGACGTTCACACCTTGTCCGCCAGTTCATAGGACTTGGACAGTCATTGGGACTGGGCGAGGTCGTCTCTTGTCTCTCGTCTCTTAGCACAGTCTCCATTGTTGGCGGTTGTTGTGATCAGCCACAATAGTGACAGGTGTGACAGTGCACCGACAGTTCGGCACGGGGAGGGTGAGGCTGCCTGCCCAGTTTTGTGGTGCAACAGGGCTATGAAGACTATGAAGATGTAAACTAGACGAGACGACGATGAAAAGTCTAAAGCAAAAAAAGAAAATTATTTCGTAGAAATGCTCCAGCCGAGCAGCTGGTTAGACGAACGAGGACCACAATAGTCAAACAGCCTTCAGTAGAATATAAAATACTCTCTCTTGGAAATGGAAAATTTGAATTGGGTAACTTAATTCTTAATGATTGCTGCAATTATTTGTAAATTCAAATTCAAATTTTTTGTACTTCTCAAGTTAAACATGAAGCTAATTAGAAGCTTTTACAACATATTGTGGTACTATGAATAATATTAACAAAACTTTTTCGAATTATTTGAATATCTAACCTTATTTCATACCTATCTTCCGTGAAACAAAGCTATAAAATGATTCATGATTACAAAGCAGCAGAACAGGCATTAACAGAAAAGAGGAGGTGAAATATTTTTACTTTGACACGAATAGAAATATGCCAAAGTGTTGAAAAAAATAATCGCATCGAGTCTCTCAACTGCAACTTATCATGCGCTCAACTTGGCGTTGATAATGATGATGACGATGATGATGATGGTTGTGGTTGGTCGGTTGCGCAGTTCGCAAATTGATGATGGTCAGTGCAGCGCATTGTTCTTGCGGTTTGGCTTGCAGGCTCCGAGACCAGGCAGTGAACTACATATTTAGCAAAGCTGCTGTTGCATGCAACAGCATAGAATACGGCTATGTAACAAGGGCCTGAGAGATGGGAAACTGGAAAAGTGACGGCTTCTCTGAAGCCAAAGCAGCAGGTGGTAATGCGCAAAAATGTGGTGCAAAACATTTCAATTAGAAAAAAAAAGTCAGAAAAAGAACTTCGAAATGATGACAGCCTGTCGTCGCCCCCATCACAACTACCATAGCCATCTCGTCCAGTCCCAGACGAATGTTCCGCCTTTGATGTGCTCTGACGAACTGCGCCTCGTTCTGGGTAACTCTGTCTGGGTGCCTGTTGTCTGTTGCGACTGTGCCAGTGTCTGTGTCTCTACCTGCATCGCAGCTATTATTTCAATAAAAATTCTTGAATATTATTTCAAGTTTGTTACGGCAGGTTATTTAGTCGCACATTGCTATTTCCTCAGCTCACCGCTTCTGCCAGCCCGTATTTAATCTTTATAATTAAAATTTTAGCAAAAAATTACCAGGCAAAAAAGATGATGTGAAAAAAGCGCCGGATGAACAAACCAAAGAAGGCGCCCTCTTGGGTGCAAAGACGCGAACGTGTTAAAAATTGATTAAAGTAATTGATTTGTAAGAGCTGGTCAGCCAGTTGAGGAGCGGAGACGGAGACGGCGACGAAGGCAAGGCAGTTTTGGGGGGACGGGACGGTAAGGGGCAAGGCAAATTCTCAACAGATTAATGTTCCTTGTGCATAGAGAGAAATAATCAGTTTGGCCAGCTTGTTGGCGGGGAATGTTGACGTCTCGTGAGAGTTTTGCATACATTTTTAATTCGAGTTTATTTTTAAAATTGTTTCGGTCTACATACGAAGTAAGGGGTATGACTTAATTATTATTGAAAAGGTAGCGCGTTTGTTAAGTGCTGTGTACCATTTTTATTTTCGAATTGGAGAATTAGTGTGGGAACTTCAAACTGTGAGTTTCTGCGTATTTGTATATTAAGCATAAGACACATATGAATATATAAACATATAACAAGCTAAAATCATATAATAAATTCCACAACTCTTACCAAAATGACCCCGTAACATAAAGTGCGGATTATTAAGACAAACTCATAACTGAACATGATCTGAACCGACTGCACATGCATGCTGACTATTTATACTGACTAGATAACTTAAACAACACAAAGTAAGATGTGAACATGTTCAAAGATACACATTATACAACACACAATTTTTTGTAGTCAAATAGTTAGTTCTGTATTAGAAATATGTTGATTTTTGTGTTTTTATTTATTGTTATGCAAATTTTTATATAAAATGTGTTTTATTTAAAAATGGGAAAATAAATCCTGATGAACTAAGGCTCTAACCAAAAGCTGAGTTAAGGAATACCAGAAAGCTGGTTCTCAAGCCGACCCCTTTTTCAATTCGTATACCGAACCGCTGGCCAAATTTCTTTTGCTCACATTCCACAAAAGCAAGCTGGATGGCTTTGAAGTCAAATATTTCTTTATAGTCAAATCATATTCAAACCACATAGAAATCTCAGCCTTGTTTCCGCAATTCCAAGTCAAACTGCACCGGCAACCGGAAAACGGCAGCAACAGCATAGATCCAATTTCAAACGGACCCAAATGCCGCTGCACCACAAATCTTTCACTGCAGCCGCACCAATTTTATTTTATTTTTTTGCTGTTGCAACCTAGTTTAGACGATATACACATGAATTAATACTCTTACAGAAGAAATAAACGATAGCTATAAACTATTACTGCGGGTTGACTGATTATGTCTCGATAATGTAATTTTGACTGTTTCCTGCTAAGACATTGTACAGATTTTTTAAATTATTTTATTTAAAGGTTACATTATTAGTAATATATAAATATGTACAATTATAATTCTTTAGAATTAATTATTTGTGTTAGAAAAATAATCTCACAGTTGTAACGATGCTTCTTGTGATTTTCGTAATTGAATTATGATATATATTTCCTCATCGGCAAACTTAATACTATTTTGCAGAAGGGTATTTAATCTTCCACTTTTCATGGCATTTTCTTAGGTTTCTTTTCTTGTTTTTACATAAAACCCCAAACCGAAACTCCAACAGAGCGGCGGTCTCTATGCGTGTGCTGCGCTGGTTAAACTCAAAGTTTTGTGCCAACTGCTTTTGACTCTCATCGGAGCCAGCACGCGAGCTGTCGAGCTTGTGGATGGTAGATGGTGGATGGTTGTTGGTAGCTGGTAGCTGAGCTGGTGACGCCTTTGGTCTTTCACAGAAACCAAAAAGCAAAGCGCGAAAGAGTTAAAAGGCACAACACACACAGAAAAACGCCCGTCCAGCAACAGCTTCAGTGGAAGGCAGCTGAAGCATTTGCACCCTATTATTTCGAGCAATTTCATCAAAACTAGATGGGGCCCGGCCTCTGCTCCAAATTGTAACCGCAACAAACCACCCAGTACCACAGCCAGTGCCTTAGTGCCACTGCCAGTACCAGTACCAGTACCAGTACCAATACCAGTCCCAGTTTCTGTTTCTGTTACCGTCCAAGCACATGCAACCACTGCTTTTTCTAGCTTCGTTTGATTTTCCACTCTTTTTTCGGCCTTTGCTTTTTTGTTGTTGCTTTGTTATGTTTGGATTGCTCTCAATAGGAGAAGCCAGCAGGTTTCTTTCTTTCCAATGGCCAGCTCCGACTGTCGACTGTTTTTTTTTTCTATTTGTTTTCCACTTTTATGTAGATTGGTATTTATTTTCCACGCGAAAACTGAAAAAACCAAACATAAAGCAGAAAAAAATAGAAGAGTGGTAGCGGTTCTCACACAGTGATTTTCTTGCCGGTTGTGGCCTGCTCCTGCCTTGCCTTGCCTTGTTTTGCTCTGCCGCGATAACTCTCCTCATCGCTCTTATTATCGCGTCAAGCTCCAGCAGCAACAAAAACTAAAACGCTGCCAGAAGCGACGCTGAGGAACTATTTTATCGGTCCGCTGCCTGACAAATAGCAGCAACGCCATCGTCGCCACTGGTCGCAGCATTTAGCCAAAGTCCAGGGAGCCGACAGTACTGGGCTCAGGCAGAGTCAGCCGCCGTCCGCCTTGGACTGCTTAGCTTTGGCATGCGGTTTGCAATAGTCATTTCAATAACCTCAATTGTTACTCATATTTATTATCTATCTCGAGAGAGCATAAATTGAAATTAAAAAAGAAATTAAGCTCTAATAAAGTTTGTTATTTTATATTTATGTTGTTCTCAGCAACTTGCTGAAAAGTAAAATTTAATAATTTCAATTGAATTTATTCTGTTCTATTTAAGTTATTATTAATGTCTTACTCGTAAATCCCAAAATGGTTTTGCAAATTGAATATCAAGTTTGTCTACCTTCACCAGCGTTATTTGCTCTTAATAAATATTGTAATGTTATTAAATAGTGGAAATATAAGTAGATTAGTTTCGGTTCAACAATCAACTGTGAATCGGAGACTGGACTTATAAGCAATTACACTTGGTACAGCATTTCAGCTTCGTCATTATTGTATTGTATTTGTTGTTTATTTCTTTTTATACTCTGTGACAGATGGTATCATGGTACGTTGGTTTCGTGCAAGTACATGTAAAGGCATACTTGCACAACAGATTACCAGGAATCTACTTCAAAGATTTGAAGTACAACCAACTTGTTCTATGGCACCTGTTATCAGATGGCATTATCAGAGTATTTCGCTGTCGGTAACACCCGACAGCAACGTTCTCACTTGCTTCAATGTCTGTTTTCTGTTTTCGACGCTCTGCTTTGCTGTTGAGCTCGTTGGTAATTAGATTTAGTTTAGCGCACAGATTTTGATACGTTAATTGTAAATTGTGCAAATACATATAATTGTGTGCTGCCTGAAGATAGCTGGCTCCGATTTGCCTGGCTGCCCACGGACTTGGCTCTGCCTGCTTGATTTCTGCTTTAGTTTTGCTAAATTAGCGAGCGCTGCTGCCTCCTCTTATTGAGATCGTGGCGTAAAGAAGACAAATGCCTGGCATTCTTTTCTCAAGCCTTTTGGCTACGCTTTTGTTGTGCGACCGGTTCGAGAACTGGGCATGACCACTGGAGTTGGGGCGCAATTAATAGGCACGACAATCGGCTCTCAGCTGGCTGTGGTTCCCACGTGGAATCCATAGACCTTCATTTTATACACATGCACACTTATTGCATGGGTCAACAGGCAAAATTAGTTTTAATAACAATCATTAGGGCTTCACAAAGCCTAATTGGGTCTCAATTCATTTTTATAATATATTTATATATTCAGAGTGTATATGAATTGGTAGAATATCCTACCTATATCCTACTGTTACTGCATAAGCAGCACACTGGCCTGATCACAAAGGGTCTCAAAATCCCTTTGTAGTAGCCAAAGCAGCTCAATATAATGATTGCAAATTAAATTGATGTTGGCTGAAAATACCCATTCTGTTGGGAGACACGATCAAACAGAAACAACCTTCCAGCTAAAGTTATAGTCTACGAGGGATGATCGACAGTTTTCTCGATTAATACATGAATATATGAAATATTTGGGAGCTTTGAACTCTTAAATTCATATTTAAATTAATTTTATTGCTATCGTTTAGTTTTCCAGCACAAAGTCAGATTTATTTGCTCTCCCATTTCAGATTTGATAATTCTCATTAGGTTTCGCTTTACTTTGAAGTTTAAGACATTCGCGAACTTACGATGCGCCCCATTTGTTTTGATGACAAATCAAATTATAAGATCAACAATAAACCTTTTTAAAAAGACAAAAATCCAATTTGATGAAGATGAAACACGCGTATTTCGGATACCTCTTTTGAAATGAAACCCAGCTTGCTGCAGCTTGGGGCCGGAAATTCCTGGAAGTTAACTTTTGCTACCTTCAGCCAAATTATGCGCTTCAGTTTAAATCTCCATCCACTTGCTATACATCTCTTGGAGGCCGCATTCAACAAAAATTTCGCCAGAATATAATAACAAAAAATTATCATTCTCTGCAACATCACTCGGTTAATGTGGAACCATCAATCTGTGTCCATATGCGCGACTGTCAAACACCAACAACGACGACGACGACGACAGCGACTCCAAATGCGACAATCGACCGACGACAGACGACTGGCGACGATGGACCATCAATCGCATTAAAACCATAAAAGGATTGCTCATATGTAGTCAAGACTGAGAGCTGCCGATGCATTGTATTGTTGTTTTTTTTTTTTTTTTATTATGGACTGTTTACTCTGGGTTTTATTTTCTCTTCTCTCTTGCAAGCGAGAACGGCGGCTGTTTAGGCAACTGATGAAAAAGAATTTTTAAGTCCATTGTGTGTAGTGTTGAAAGTGCCCGAAATGTGTGTGTGTGTGTGTGCGTGTGCGAGGTGTGTCTTGAGTGGAAAAGGACAAACTGTCACAAAAGCGTGACGATGTGTCGTAAAGTACCCAACACTAGCCAAAGGGCGAGTGCAAAGCAGAGTTTGGGGCATGCAGCAGCTGAATGGGTTGTGCTGGGGTCCACTGCGGCGTCTGGGACTTGGCTTTTATTACTTTGTGCTTGCTGCTTGGTTGCGCTTTTTATGATTTCCATGTGCCACACTCTGTGAGCTGTCAGCAGTCAGCCAGCCAACAGCTTGCTAAGACCAGATCCAGATTCAGACCCATAGCCTGCCACAGTCCCAGACCCAAATACTTTGGGGCGAAGCTTGCGCTCCACTAGCGGCTTAATCAGTTCAGTTCGAAAGGTTGCCGACACAAAGACTTGGCTTGGCTTGGCTGGGCTTGACTTGGCCCAGGCTCTTTGTTACCCGAAGCATTCATGCGCGACATACCAAGCAGACATTCCATCATCAGTTCTCCCGCTGGATATACACTCAAACTTAACACATATTTATGTATATACAATCCTTTATATAGTATTTCTTTTGGTTATTACTCAACATCTTGCAAGTTATATTTTTGCCTTGGGTTGCCTCTTTAATCGTTTGTTTGTTGATATTTCACCTGTCCAATTAGATGCTTTCGTCGGCTGAAGAGTTTATTGCCAGCCATAAAATGCAATTTTAACTGGCTGCCCTTTTCTGCTGCGCCTCATTGGTCGGCAATTAAAACTATAAAGGTCCAAAAAGACTCACGATGAGCAGCACCCACTTGAATTTATACATATAAACATTTGTTGTTGTTGCTGTTGCTGCTGGCCCACTTTTACAGCTGGTGCAGACCAATGTCTAGACAAACTTTGAAGTGCTGTTAATTGCATGTTTAGTGCCACTTGACCAGAACCGGGCGAAATGTTGATTTCTTTGGGCAATTGGCAATATTGAAAAGCTGTTGCGTTAAATTGACTGCTCAAAATCTGAAATGGAATTGCTTAAAGCTTTGCCAAAATGTTTTTCATAGTTGAGAAATTGCAAAACGAACTAAGCAGTATAATTTAATTAGTCTTTTACCACAGCTTTTTCATAGCCACGAAATCTGTACAGTTTTGTAATCTACTTAATTAGAAAAAGTCTTTCATGTACTAAACATGTTCGAACGAAGTGGAATGCAACGAACTCGATACAGAAACTTAAGTCTTATATTTGTCTTGGTGAAAACTTCTTCGCTTTTAAAACATCATTATTATTAAATAGTAGTAGTCGTCTCGCATTTTTTGCATATTTATTTTGCAAACTTTTTGATTTTCAAATTGCCAAATTTCTGGGTTACCTTCTCGAGCCCTATGATATCAATTGCTCTTCCATGAAGGTGAATGGATCCACGATTCCATGAGTCAAGTTTCAGTAGATAATTTTGAGCAATTTAAAGTTAATTAGCGTAATAAAAAGCAAAATCGGCTCATAAGAAATTATATTTTGAAAT
The DNA here is from genome assembly GCA_035043845.1 of Drosophila picticornis. NCBI lineage: Eukaryota > Metazoa > Arthropoda > Insecta > Diptera > Drosophilidae > Drosophila > Drosophila picticornis. The sequence continues at coordinate 22,995,613 of JAWNMR010000122.1, read as the reverse complement.
ATAGATCATATCTTTTATTAAATTTATAAATCATAATTTTATAATTTATTTGGGTCGGTCAATTATACTATCATGTATCATGCTTATTTTGTTAGATGTTGAGTATGGTGTACTGAAATACTTCCCTCTTTTAATTACGCATTACAGCTTACCACTTAATGATTGATTTCACTGTTTTAATAAGTACTACTTCGGAGTGCTTAATTGAACTTATGAAACTTTATCGTGCATACTTCAATTTCATTAGCTAATAAAGGGTAGTTAAAAAAAGAGAGAAATTAAATAATATATTAGATCATAGTTGCTTATGTATTATTACATTGCTTGGTTTTAATAAAAAATATATCTCATTTGTGATCTCACTTGTGACTTTAACTCTGTTGGCTGTCGGTCAGTGTAACATCACAAATAGGAACATCACATGTATCCCTAGTGCTTAGGACTCTTTCCCATGGTCAACTGACGGTACTGACTGCTCTTCGAGTGGATAACTTTTGTTTCAGAGTTTTTTGCCACAGTCACAGTTGCTGCTGCTGCCGCTTTTTGTTGTCTCTGCGAATGAAATTCACAAGAAATTAACACAATTAACACTTTAATTGCAAACTTCCGTTTGCGCTACTTTTCTTTGGCAAGTTCCGCCACGGAGCAGAGCCTCCCTGGCACAAAGACGACAACAAGGCTGCTGCGCCGCATTGCTCCCAGACTTATTTGCAAAGTCTTCACAGCAGCAGCAGCAGCAGCAGCAGCGGCGTCGTTGTCATTGTCGCATCCTTTTTGCTGCTGGTGTCGCCTCGCACACATGTGTATTGCACATACACAGAGGGAGGGACTGTGCTCTCAATGTGGACTCAGCCTCAAACGAAAGCAATTAACACTTTAATGACACTTGCAAATTCTGTGGCAATGCTGGCAAAGTTTGTCTCGCACAAAGACACGAAAAGATCCAGAAAAAAGAACGCTCTGCTTGGGGCATTATCTACAACCATCAGTTCTGCTAGAAACTTATTATTCACTTTTTCGGTATAGGCTTTTTTCGGAATTTCTCACTGATCATAGTTATATGCGTGAACAGGTCACAATCAAATTACCAACATTTTAAGCTCTCGTTGTTCTTTTTTAGTTTCCTTGCCAAAACTTCAAATTGAATCTCTCTTTGACTCATTGCTTGCCTGTGGACAAATGTGTGCATTGTGTCCAAGTTCGTAATGAACTTATGCGTTTTCTTAATTATAACGGAATTGCCATTGCCCGGCTTGTATTGTTGGGTGTTTAGTGTGCTGCAAACGGGCAACGTCTTTTTTATGATGTGAATACTACAACGAGTTTGATGATTTGAGCCTGTCATATTGTGATTGCTTTCGGCATCACTTGACACTTCATTTTTTTGGATTTGTTTGCCGGGATCAAGTTTTTAAATGAGAGGCGGAATTATTATTATTATTTTTTTTTTTTACAAGCAAACACACAGGTTTTATCCATATATTTTCTCGTATTTCTAAGCTTATCATTTTGTAGTCAAAACTGCATAGTTTGAAGTGCAAGTCTCCATTACACATTGCCTTAATTAATGATGCATTTCGCTATGCATCTGGGCACCTTTTCACGTTTATATAATTCCTTGAAAAGCAGCTTTATAAAAATGTTCTTAGCCATCCTATCCATTGCACTTTTCTTGGTGTTCTTTTTGAGGAGTAAGCATCAAAAACGTCGAAACTTCCTTTCAACATTAAACTCGCCCCCGCCGTGAATAAAACATCTTTCAGCTTGCGGCACAGCTCCATTCGCTTGTTGTTGTCTTTTGTTGGGCTCCTGGTCCAGGGCCTCCCCGGGTGGCAACTGCCAACTGGCAACTGGTAACTGGCCTGTCAATGCAATAAACGCAACAGCCAAAGGAGCAGCAGCAGCAGCAGCAGCAGGAGCAGCAGCCAAAAGCATCCTAGCCCAGTCCACTGCTATTTGTTGTTTGCTTGCCTTTTTCATGTTTATTGCAAGTATTTCAATTCGGCGTTTCTCATTTTGGCCAGAGTTGGTAAGCTACACATTTGCCTGGCTTGTTTGCAAAAAAATTTTATTTTCTTTATATTTTGCCAGGTTCCGGACTGCCAACACAGAGCAGCGAGAGCAGCCGGAGTTGGGCATATTCTTATTTGCCTGCCGGAGGAACAGCTGCTGGAGTCTCTCCTTTAGCAGTGCATATGGCAAATGGCTTTGCTGGACACGGTAACTGCCGACCCGCTGGTTTCCCTTCTTTACATACGATGCTAGGGCGATAGGCACTGACGGGGCTCTGGGCTGTGTGGGAGTCATATGTTTTGCAAAGAGCCACGCCCACTCGACAGCCCGCTGTGCTGTAAGTAATTTGTGGTTTCAGGCAAATACTCTGATGATGTTTTTCTTAAATGCTTTTCTCGCTCCCTTAGCTATCTCCCGGTCCTTCAGCCAGTTTTTTTTTTCTTTTTTTTTTTGTGTTTGGTGTTTCCTTCTGCTTTACGGCTGCTTTCTCCGCTTCTTTTCTATGGTCGCCTTTTTGCGAGCTGTATCGTTAAAAATGCCTTTAAGGCATTTAATTTCTTTTGTTAATGGGCCTGGCGCTTTCTAATGGAGGGGCAGCTGTGAAAAAAGGCAAGCCATACCCCCACACGCACACACACACACACACACACACACACGTACAGAGAGACCTCAGTCCCCAACCGAAGCAAACAAATCGACGTTGCATATCCTGCGCCATAGTACTCTGTCCTGCTTTTAACAATTTCAATAGAAAATTAAAACGCAGCGGAATTTGCTTTTCTTTTCTTTATTCTATTTCATGTTGTTTTTTTTTTTTTGTTTGGCTTCGCTGGGCGTCAGCTCAAGAAAAATGGTTGTTCTCTGTGTGTGAGTTGGCACTTTTCGCTACTCTGAGCCGCAACTGGACCGCCCTGAAGTGGGCTCTATGCAAATAGGCGTCGGTTTTTGGGAGCCCTATACAAATTGCACGATGTTGCTGTGCGGAGCGCGGGGAGAGGGCCAACTCTCTTTTTATTTGCCGCTTGTGGGTTGGGAAAAGTGTTTGCAATCTTTGGTAGCCCTTTGTTTGCAGTTTGTTGAACTCGAATGAGTCGCATAGAATGGGACTTGTTTTTCCAGAGTAGCGAGATTACTATAGCTACTTTGGCATTATACTTGGGATTAACTTAATTTGCACAAAATTCTTTGATACATGTAAAAGACTTCATTACTACGTGTAATTTCCAATTAAATTAAATAAATCTAATCTATAAATATACCTCAGTTTGCATTCAACTGAAATTTATTTTCAACTTGTCAGACGCACTTTTGGGGGAAGCTAATTTAATTACATACATATTTTTAGCAAATTAGAATAACTAAATTACCACGAGCTAAAAAAAATTTGAACTTTTATATAGATATCTATAAATATATATATATATACATATATTGAAACCTTTGATCAAAAAGGTTATTTCTGCTCATATAGATGAATTTCTGAAACAATAACAAAAGATTGATTATACGAAGATAGATAGATAGTCTTAGATTGTTTTCGGATTTTTTTCAAGTTTTCAAGTTTATATTATTTTATCGAAGACTCCCGATATATATCGATTTTCGTTAAAGTTAAAGTCTTTCAAATGGAATATAATTTTTTCTGAAATATTGTTGATCAACTTTACAAATATCATTAAGAGTAGAAACACCGAAATTCTAAACGTATTCTCATATTAATCCCATTATTATCAGAAAGCATTTTCTTGACGCATGTAGAAAATCGATTTAAAAACTGGGTTCAGAGCATATATAGCATTCTTACTTGATTTCAATTTTAATTTCACACGCGCTGAAACTAAATTCACTGCTACAAACTCCACCTAATAGCTTCATGGATTGCTATATCTGTTGCATTTCAGTCACTTGTGACATGCTTTTATCAACGCTTATTAATATTTTGGGTTTAAGTAGTCGAATTATCCTCCCCGTCACAGAAAGCAACTTGGTCAAAGTTGGTCGCCATTTTCACTTGACTCGGTGCCCCCCGCCGATGTTTCGCTTAAGTGAAGTGAACTTTTTGCGCTTACGCACCGCAGCCACACTATTAGACATAAAGACCGTATTTCGATTTAACGCACTGCGGGGGGTATGATTCTGTGGCTCGCACTCGTAATTCTCGTCAGCTTAGCGCTTAGGGCAAGTGAACATTTCTAAAACGCGACACGCAAAAAATCCAGAAAGCAAGGCGAATCTTTTCGCAATCAAGCGCACCAGAAAAAAAGTGTTCTAACTTCTGACTGAATGACTGACTGAACGAGTAAATGAGTGAATGAGTGAGGGGTGTGAACTGAATGGAGCTCAGAGCGTATGCAATTTTTTCATTTTGACAATTTACGAGAAGCGCTTTGACGACCTGGGGGGCGCCGAACGGGAGCGAAATCAAAACGCGATACATTTGCATTGGGTTCTGTTTGGGGTTCTTTGTCATGGTTAAATATACAGAGATAGGGCAGCAGAAAAAGAGTCAAGGGAAGGGAGGGAGAGAGATGCCAGCAGCGAACATTATATTCGGCTATAAATTGCAACCCTTTGTGCTGCAGAGTTTGCGAAATAAAAGCGGAAATGGCGTGGAGGGCAAAACACGCACCCGGTAGAAAATTACAGTTATTAATGTATGGGGTGCCAAATACTTTACCGTTTGTTACACGTACGCGTAACGCCCCGTCGACTTGCGTTTTATTTTTAGCAATGCGACAATATAATTTACTCCGAGAGCTCCGAGCAGTTACTCCTTTTTCCTTTCCTTTTCCGCAAATGTATCGCACACATTTTTTTGGTGCGGCATGTCACAATAATCTGACAGATTAATTATACACGCGGAAATTTATACACGTTCCCGTTGTCCGAAGCCGTAAGCGTAACCGAAACAGAAACCGACCCGAGGTCCAAACCCCTTTTTCAATTTCCTAGACCACTTCTTTGCTCCGGTTTCTTACTTATCGTTTAGCAATTCGTGGTTAAATCAATTTTGCACACTAGCTGGTCCGCCCTTGCCCATTGTCCCTTGCCTCTGGCCATTTCTCTCTGGTTTTCAATTGACAGTTTTGGGTCAGATTGTCCCACCTTCTTTCTGGGATTGCTACTTTTGGCGAAAGGTGACTTGCATGCCTTTTCTTTAGCTTCATTGCTGGCAGCAGGAATAGTAAAGAAGCCATGAATTACATACTTTCGATTCGGTACATTCAGGGCTGGGTTTTGGGGACTGTATTGGAGTTCGCTTATATAAAATGGAAAGAGGTATGAAATGAAAGTACTTGTACATATACAATGCAATGCCAAATGAGTGGGGCAGATAGGATTGCACAAGTCAAGAATTTTTGAATATCTATACATTTTTTGGAATCAGAAATGCTCCTTCCGCCTTCGATACACATGCTCATTTGTACAAATTTAGCCCTAAACAGATATCGATAAATTTTCTATATTCTCCTACTGACATTCTTAAACCAGAGCTACTGCAAATTGTGTGGTTATTTTATATAAATCAAAATTTTCCACTTTTGAAAGAAATATAAAATTATGTGTCCATTTTTATATTTTACTCACAATTTCCCCATTCCAATATAAAGCCAAATTAATTTTATTTAGTTCCCTCTAGACTGGTTATTTATATTCATTTATTTATTTAATAAACCTTTTGCGATTTCTATAGATTTTATCAGTTTTACTTCTTGGCTAGTAAATATTATTTTCGCATGCATTTGCATTAGGCATTTAAACTAACTCTTCTTTATTTTGTTCTAATTCTGGGGTTTTCCCAATTTTGTTTGCATGGATGTTGGATATATTTTGCAATTAAATACCATACCAATTGCAAAATTTTTTTTATGTATATTTTAATTTAACTTTAAAAATTATAAATACTAATCTTTTCAAATCTAAATTATTCATAACTATTTTAATTTTTTTCTGTCGACTGATATTTTTTAATTTCAATTTAAAATAGATAAATTTAAATTTAAATTATATTTAACTATTTGTGTGTCTCGATCTCGACTGATATTAGTCGACCTTGAATAAAAAAACAGAGATAAAATATTTAGAATGTAAATATTGCACAAAAAAGGCAATAACTTCTGGACAACTCGCTGAACTGGTTGTTATTATATTTTTATTTAATTATATTCTAACACTTTGACTCGAAGCTTAGACGTCTGTCTGACCATAAAGCCGGCACACATAGGCCATTATTGGCTCGAAAGAAGAGCAAATTGATTTGAATACTTGCTTAAATTTATGTATGTAAAAATTATGTTTCTAAGGAAAACCTATTCATTCATACTATACCTTCCATCATATCTGAAGCCCTTAGACATCTGCCCTTGTCACATTTGTTTTCAGCCCCCCAGTGCACTTTGGGTTTAATCTTCATGGGCCATGGTCCATTTAAAAGCTTTACGCTGTTGTTTCGGCACTTCCTGAGCACTGCTGCTCACATGTCTCCAGATGCCGGAACTTCCGCAGACGCATGATAGAACAACTGTGGCGAGGACAAAAGCCATCCCATTAGTGCCATACATAGTTTGAAGAGGAGCCCTTTGCGTTGAAGTTTTTCGCCCGGTAATCCCCTTCTAATCGAATTACGGAAAATCCCCTGAGCAGTTTTTGTGCATTAAGACAAACTCAAGCGTAAGAAACTAATTTGAGGCGCCTCAAACTCCGCGATACTCATGCATATGCGCACTTTCAGCTACCAGTCAGCCAGTCAGCCAGCCATCTAATTTAATAGAATTGCACTCTCTCCTCTCCCTTCTGTGGAAAGTCATAAAAATGTTGCGGCTATCAGATATTTCTGAATTGATAAAAAGCGTCGAATCAGTGAAAACCCATGAGAGGCAGATTAGCCAACTTGCGAGGGGAGCAGTCTTGACTATGCTGAACTTACCCCTAAATGAGAGATTTGGTGTTTCCCACAGGACCGCACTAGCACTAGTTGCAAAATAGCAAGGCAACAATGCAGCCAACCACCAAAACTAGCACCCCCCCGACTCTGATCACATTGTTTTCCCAAATCGGATTTTAGTTTTACACTAATTTCTTTGGTTTAAGACTCGCTCGCTCGGCGGTCTACAGTACTTGGTCCTGGGCATCCGATAGCCGGTTCCCGCTGCTGTTGTCTGGTGGTATTATAAACGCTTCGCTGGACATTGCTGGTCCTGGGCTGATGAATCCTCTTTGATTGCACTAAACTGCAATCGAGACGAACGCGCAAAACGTGCAATGTGATGCGGCAGGCTCATCGGTACGGGTTGGTTGGGCAGCGTGGTCTGTGTGGTGTCTCGTATCCCGTGTCCTTGTGTCCTCGTGTCCTGGTGTCTGGCAATCCCCCAACGATACTAGCTGCGACTGTGGTGTGTGATAAAATTTCGTTCACTTGACGGCTGACTGGCCAGGCCTTTTATCACAATGCTCGGATCGTGCTGCGTATAGTAGTATCGAGGCTTTAGTTTTATTTTTATCGCTCCTTCCCGCTGCACATTTTTATGGCAAGGACAATTTAATTGGCTGGCAAGACAATTTTTTGTTATCTCTTTTTTTGTAAAAGCATTAAGCTTACATTGTGCCAGATTTTGTGTCTAAAAGTTTGGCCAAGTTTTGATGGCGTTTGAATTCCGGCTGAGTCATCTTGGCAAAGATTGATTATAAATTGCATTGAGCAGTGAGAGAGCAGAGAACTGTTGAAAATTGCTATGTATATTCGCTTAAAAGGAAAATCGGCTTAAAATTCATTAGACTTGTGGACCCAGTGTAAAAAACGAGATCAAAGTTAAACACTTCCATCAAATTGATTAAAACAAAGTAAAGGTGTTCTAGTCAAGTGAGTCACAATTCGCTAGCATCGTAAAAATTAGGAATATACGTGCACACTTAATTTTATACACACTCAAGAACAATTAAAAATGTGTGAAAAAATAACTTGTGAATTTTAAAAATATAATTTAACTGTCATGTGGAAATGTGGCAACATTGTTGATTAGTTTCACTTTAACTTTTACATTAATTTGCACAACTTCGCGATTCAGTTTGTTAATTTCTTCATTGTACAAATACACAATAGGACATTTTTTTCATTCGATGAGTATCTTTATTCAAGTAGTATCTAAAAACAAATTTGGATTAACTATTTATTTACTTTAACTTTAACTAACATAATCAACCGTGCATTTTGTGGCTTAAATAGATATAAGAATTAGTATGATTGAATCTAAAATTTTATTTAATATTACATCTCTCGTATCTCACTTTTACAAATGTACTTGTGGTTAGTACTTTTGTGAGCATTACACAAATGTAATATTTAAATAATTCTATATATTTTTGTTGCAACTGGGAATTACTCTGCAGGCTGGAATGCATAATTGTAAAGCTAAATGGCAATTAGTTCCGTAGAATACTGAAAAGATTTACTCTCATTGGATGAAGCCAAAGACACTGACTCACCATCGGTTGCCATTTGAAGCTGCAACTTGAGCTCTGCTAGTGGTAAGCAGCCAGCTGCTTTCCTCGATGAAGTAACATCTTGACGTGATCGTTGTCGCTCCAATGGCACTTAAAATGCCAGAACTTATTTCCATTTGGCTGGGCAATTACAATATTTTGTGAACAGCTCTCCCGACCAGCTTCATAAAATCTCTGTGGCACAAAGAGATGCAGAAAAAAAATTGGAAATGAGAAAAAAAAATGCGTTTACATTTACCTTTTTTTTGTGATTTGTGTGTTTTACTCCGTGAATTTGTCGTAACGGGTTGCCAGACGACGACAACGACAACGATGAAAGACGTCTTAAATATAATATTGACATTTCGTTCGCAATGCTTTCGTTTTATTTATTCTGTAAGTCGGCATTTTAGGTGGCTCAGGTTGCCAGTGAGCCCACAAACTTTGACTTACGCAGGACAAATAATTATAGACATTTTGGGTTGGCCGCAGGAAAGAAACTGCAAAAAATGAAAACTGAGGGAGTAAAAAAGGGTTAAGTGCTTTGCTTTGCTTTGCTTTGCCTTGCTTTGCTTTGCTGTGAGTGGCGTTTACATTTTTTGCGGCAAACTGTCGCATAAATTGCTTTGAATTATTTAAGAGCCAAGTGGCTACCTCATCTTCTCCCGTAGAGTCCAGTGTGGCAAGCCTAATTAAAAATGCTATGCGACATTTCGACTTCGAGTTTGCCTCTTATATTACTCATAAAGCGCTGCAATCCATCAATTAGCAGCTTCCAGTGTCCCCTCCGCTGCTGCTTCTGCTTCTTCCTCTGCTGTGTGTGAAACCACAGACCCAGCAAAAAAAGAAAAAATAAAAATGAATGACTCACTGCGCTTTCGTCAGTCGAAGCTGCTGTCAATAACTCTGCCAAAAAGATCCGCTATATTGTGCACAATTGTGGTGCCACTTTCAACACATTCAGGCAATCGGACAGCCCCGATAAGCATGAACTCAACTCAACTCAACTCAAGTTGAAACGATTCATGAACTCTCCCTTTTTGGAATCTCCATCTCACAGCTCTTTGTTATACTTTATTCAATCGATAATTAGCGTGCAGCTCTTCAAATTTATGTTGTAAATTCAAAATCATGTAAGTGTTTCGCCTGAAAATTGTCGCCGACTTGTGAGGTGAGCAAGCCATTAAAAGAGTTGCCTCGTAATTTTTCGCACAGATCTTGAATTATTGTTATGATAATTGTGCGCCACACGTTCCACCTTGGATGTTTTAAACTATGGACTCGACTCAGTTCGGCTCTGTGGGTTGCTGTTAATTTAATAAACACATTCATTTTGTTTATTTATTTAATATTTTCTACAGCGGAAATACCTTTCGATTAAGCCATACATATAGTCTCTGACTCACAACTGATTCAACAAACTATTAACATTTATAACTACCACTTCTTGTGGTATTAGAATATTATTAACCGGCTGTTCAAACAAATATTTGCTAATTTATTAGAGTTATCCCAAAAGCAACACAAAATACAGTTTAAGATTGAAGTCAACTTGAATCCAACAGACAACGTTTAATTCGGTTCTCCAATTAAATTGAGTGACTTTCAATCTAATGGATAGAAGTTCCATCTTCAGTGTAGCAATTTATTCGCATCTGTCCAGCAGAAGGTCCAGCTTTGGTCTATCCCATCTGTGCCCATCCTGGCCTTATCCTTGTCGTCTGCGACTTGGTTGTGATTTTGACAAGCCTCTGTTTGTCGCCCCACAACAAAGCACACACGCACACCACCCACATGTGTTTGGTTGTTTTTGTTGTTATTTGTAGAGCTCCCATGTCTGGTTCGGGTTCTGGTCCTGGTTCTGATTGTCACTCTGTCCCTCTTGTTGGCCATTCACTCAATGGGCAGCCAAAGCCAATTGTCAGCATGACAAACGGGCCAACGACAGACATTTTGTTGATTGTTGGAGATGTTTGCTGTTGCTAATCCTCGGACACAACAGAGTGGATACCCCGTTTTAGCCCCTTACCCCTTGTTCGGGTGTCAGTCAGCATATTGTTTGTTATGGTATAGCCCTGAAATTATTGATAAATATTTGTCAAAATTCTTGGCAGAATTAAGCGCGAGTTCTTTCGGACTGGAGCTTGCCATGGATGTGTTGTCAATGCTGACTTGGTGTGGGGGGTGAGGGGACACTTCCTAAACATGATTGATTCATGGCTGGGCTGCCATTCCCCAAAACCAATTCCAATCCAGATTTTAGTCCAAAATGCGGCACAAATAGTGAAAGCAGTCGAGTCATGTAAGAGCTGTGGTTGAATGCGATTTCGAATCCTCCGGCTCCAGAATGCATGCAAAACGCAGCTCTCGGATCGAGCATAGTATGCCCGACTGACTGCACTGGCCGGCAACGTGCAGAGGACATCGGCTAGGAGGACGACTACTACTGACAATGTTGACAGCAATCGTATGTTTAAAAAGCATAATCCCAGACGAATGATGATGAATGGTCTCCAACACACACCAACCCACACAGACGCTCGCCGTCGTTTAACTAAATCCTTGATGAATGATGTTGCCTGCTTGCTCTGTGTCTGTGTCTACGTCCTAGCTTGGCCTCCGCGCCCCTGTATCCTGAAACCGGGCTGCTGCGTTTTCATATTTGCAAGAGAAAATTCGAAAAACGGCAACGACATTAGCAACATGCCACCCAACAAACACAGCACAGAATATTTTGAGGCAGCCGCCAAGCGCAATTTTCATTTACGCGTCATTTTAATGATGTTAAGTGAGTGTGCAGAAAACGAAAATGAAACCAAAACGATACGAAACCAAACCAAAACCAAAGCGAAACGAAACGAAAGGACAGACGAAAGCCGAACTACGGTGGAGGGCTGTAGAGTTTTTGCATTTATCACCCAAAGTTTTGGTAAATAGATTTTTGTTCTGGTACTGCACATTTCGCCTTCACGATGAAAGCAGCTTGTAAACCATTTCAAATCATTTTTCACTTTTGTATTTCCTGGGTCGTAGATCTAGCTGCGCTTCCACTAGGTCTCAGCTCCGTTTTGATTTGTTTGCTTAAATTGATAAATGATGTCTGTACCACAACCCAGACACGACTGCTTTCAGCAAACACAACAAATATCCTTTTAGGGAGGTGTTGAACGGTTTTAAGCGGGTTTTATTAAATATCCGCTAAGTATATAGCCAGATTTGGAGTAATAAAAATGATGCGAACCCAAATTCGTATTTCTTTTAAATTCTTAAAGACAATTAAAAGCTGCAGCTAAATCTTCTTCAAAATCAATCAAATTTGTATATTCGCAATCGGCTACGACATCAGATTGCTTATAAAGCTATAGATCTAAAACAGCTAATAAGTCCCAGCGGAGCCGGATCAGACCTGCGTTGCATGCAATAAATATTTCAATTTCCTGACATTTTTGGTTCACTTGACACCGTTCTGTGTGAAATGACTTATCGAGCTAATGTGATTTTGGGTTTTAATGAATTTGCTAAAATTAATTTCAAACACAGTCAACGGTCTGATGAACCGGCCTGATATCAGACAGTTGCTGCTATCCGTATCGCTATCGCACTGGGCATTATCAGGCGGCGTTGCGTCGTTTCAAGGCATGTGGCAATAAAAGTAATATCCTGCAAGTGGCACGTGGCGATGCAGCCATGCGCATTGGTTTTAGCAGAGTAACAATCTAACCTCAAATCTCCAGCGCAACTGTCAATGCTGTCTGACAAGTTGGCAGGCCATTCACAAAACTGTGAGCCACGACCAGAGCTGCCAACTTTCGAGAATCAAAGCTACTCCATTTTCAGGAGAAGTCAAATGCTGTATGTTAAAATTGAAGGTGATACAAATGTTATAAGTATTCTATGTGGTAACCGTTTTTCATTTTCACTTCGAATAACATCAATGACTCAAATTCTTGGTGCCATAAGTACTGATATTGCGTAAATACGATTGTTGGATAAAATCCGATTTGCCCTATTTATTATTTAATAACGACTAACAACAGCATATAGAGCAAATAAAAAAAAGGCAATTTAAAACTTATGATTTTTAAATTTAAATTTTGGAAGGTGGTATTTTTTTTACTGTTGTTAATTTTCCCTGTTGTTAATTGTGACGTGGTCGAAAAAACAATTTAATTCATTGTTCAAGATAGAACGTATTGAAAATTACAAGAACCGAAGTGTGTGTAACTTAAAAATGAATAGTAAGGGTTCTTAGCAATCTTCCTTCCAAGTTTGGTAACTGTAGCTCTTAAATTGCAGGAAATATAGGTTTTTGAGAATTTTGGAGGCAGCAGTCGGCCATGCCAAAAATGTTGGAATCGATCTACCTTCCAAGTTTCCAACTATAGCTCTTATATTGCTGGATATAACCATTGATCGTTTTTGAAGGCAGGAGTGGGCGTTGTCCAAAATTGTTTATACCTCTCAAATTTGGTGACTCCAGATTTCCAATTGTGTAAGATATATGGTCTTATCGATTTACACTAACGGGCGTAGGGAGACTGAGTGGGCGTGACAGTCTTATTGCTTATCGATCTCTTAGGGGAGCTACATGTAACATACTTTCAAATTTGGTGACTCTATCTTACAAATTGTGAAGAATAAGCGCATTTCAAATTTCAAGAGCCAAAGTGAGGGGAGTGGCGTTAACGTTGTGGGAGATATGTAGTCTTATCGATTTGCGTTTATCGATTTTATCGATTTACTAACCATTATATTACGCGTGCACAGACCAATGTATGTTTCAAGTTTCATCTCTCTCTCTCCCTCTCTCTCTCTCTCTCTCTCTCTCTCTCTCTCTCTTTATCAATTCCATAAAAGTTGCGTACACACACACGGACAGACGGACAGATAGCAGGACGAACATTGCACAAAAATAATATGCTATAATACCTTCGGTAGCAGAGTTTAAAAATTAAGTTGATGTAGAAGGAAACTGAATTTGTAACTCGGCTGAGCTCTTACAATAATTGCACCTTAGTTAGCCAACTTGTTACCAAGTAAACCTGTTTCATTGCACCAAGTGCGCTCGTTGCCGGATTCTTTATGTCAGGAGGGGGTTTGCTTTCCAGCCTAGTTGTCCTTATTACTGGTTGTTGTTTGTACAGCGTTGCTAATGTTCTCACTTCAATAAACAAAGTATTTTTTTCTGTTTGCGGCACAAAAAGAGCAGTCCAGCATGCAATTGCCACCCTGAAATGCAATTGCATTTGCTGCGACAATGTCCTTAAGCCCACGTTGCTTCCTGCCAGCTCTCTGTTTTCGAGGGTGGTTAAGCAATTCAGTTCGACTACGTGAATTTATGAAGCATAGCGAAAAGTGCAATCGTCGGTGCAGAAGCGGACAATGATTCGGGCTTTGGGCGGTGGTGCAGTGGTTTCTGTGCAGTGCAGTGGTGTCCTCTACCCGCCCCTAACATGTTTACTCTGATGTCGCTAATTGTTTGATATATGGGTGTACTTGTTTATACTTATACTTATGTAGTTGCTGTTTATGTTGCTGTTGTTATGGCAAATAATTCGTTGTATGTCATTAAGAAGAGACTTGTCAGGGCTGAACTGGCCACGCTAACCAGTCTGGGGACCTTTTTGAGTTCAGTTGTAGCTCACTTACTTAATGGGGCATGGTGCAGGTGAAGCTATTGGCCTGGTATTGAATATCTACAATGTGATTAGTTATTCGATACACAATTACTAAATACACAATTAACTAAATTAAATTTGTTGGACTTATAAGGTATATATATTTGCATTGCACGAGTTTAATTTTGATTTTGTAAGACACGATTTAAATAAAGAATACTTGATCGAGTGCAAAAACTCTGAAGGGGCTAACTAAGGTCTTATTATAATATATATGGCGGGCTTATCAATGATTCACCCCTATTTTCATAAAACAACGTAAAACAAATGACTTGAAAATATTAACAACGCATTTTTAAATTTGAAAATCAATTCTATGGGAATTACCTTAGTCGATACATTCATATAATATAGATATATATATATATATACATATTGTAAATGCCTTATTGCAGTTACACGGATAATAAAGTTTATTTATGTATCATCAATATTTTAGCAGCTTTAAAAATCGATGATTTGTATATTATTCTGGTCCGCTTTGTGCCCTGGCCCAAGTTTTCTCACTTGCGTTCCTTTCAATAAAGTCTTAATATTCTTGGCTCAATGGTCACCTTTTATGAGCCTCAAAAATTACCTGAAGGCAAAGAAGGTGAAAAGTTCAGCTAAGCACTACTTTCCTCATAGTGGCATAGTCTATTCATAAACATCATTACAAAGTTACCTCCCCTGCGATTGAGGCGACTACAAAGTTTTCCTTACCTCACATAACTTGTTGGCTCATATCACAGCTCTGCCCCAACCAATCCCCACCCAGTTGACAATCTTTGCCACCTGCCCAGCCAATCAAATTAACTACTTAGAAAGTAATCTGAAGGAACTTTGACTGCGACCTGAACAATGCCAATGCGTCGCCGGAGCTCATGAAAAATTCTATTAACGGCAACGTAGAACAATCCCCCCTCCTCCGCACAACCCCGTAGCCCTCGGCCTGCGGCTGTCATCCGCATGTTTGTATGCATTTTGGAGCCAATCAGGTTATGCCGTTGTTTACTTAAGCAGCTCCTTGCCCCTTTATGCAGTGCCAGGCAAGTTTACATTTGACACACCTGCTTTCATTCGAAACTTGCCACCGGGCAATAATTGCAACGACGCGCCGCGCCGTGCTGCCGTCGCAGTTTGGCCGACACCCGCAACAAAAGCAACAACAACAACAGCAACAACAATAATAAACAAATGAAAATGAGTGGCAACATTGCAGTCTGTGGACCGGCATTGTGCAAAAGTTGTGCCAAAGAAAGCCATCAGAAATGCCGCATGGATGTGGAGTTAGGCCTCCTCCTCCATCTTCTCCTCCTCATCCTCCCCAGGTCTACGTCATGTCTGCGCTTGATTGAACGCCTGCAAGCTGTTTGTGTTGGATGGCTACATGGCTAACTGGCTGGCGAGGGGTAGGGGTGAGGAGCCAAACACAAGGGGAGGGGGAGCAGAGCGTGCGCCTTAAATAAACAATTCACATTTAATTACGTCTAAATTTGGTTTTGAGAACAAACAGCGACGACAGCCGCGAGTGCAGTCAGCCCAGGATCGGGGAGAAAACAGCAACAGCAACAGCAACTGGAACTGGAACTGGAACAGGAATAGGAGCAGAACACAGGGCACACAAAGAACGCACACGTCCATGGGCGTCGTCAATGAATGTCGAACAAATTGGCAACACACGCGATGCGATGTGATGCGATGAGAAATATGAGGGGAAGGGAGGTAGAGAGGCATTCAATGGCGTCCAGGAATAATAAACGGACCTACATACTCTATTTGCTGCACTCCTTGGGAATAGAATTATGGGTTACTTAAATTACTTTATGCTCTTTTGCTTTGCGTCCATAGTCCTTCGCCTTTCGCCTGTTTGCCACTTTGGAGGCGAGCCAGTGCTGATTGCATGCAATTCAATGAAAAGTTTTGCCAAGACGAGCTTGCCTACACCACCCCACTGCCTCCCCTTTGTCTGGTCCAGTAGGTAATGCACCCTCAAATCGATAGTAATGGCGGTTTGGGGACGACAAGAGAGTGTGGATGTGTGTGTGTGTGAAGCGAATTCCCAGTCTCAGTTGTGCCAAAGCACTAAATAATTGCCCATATGTGGCCCAGGAGCAAGGACTGTAACATGAACGAACCACCCTTTTCAACACCCCAGAGGGTTGCACTACCCCCGCCTGTTGTTGTTTCGTCGATATTTCTTTTTTCAATTTATGCTCATTTATTCTATCAATTTAACGAAGCACACACACACTGTGTAAATCTATGGCTGACAGCATAAAAAGACTTACACATGCATAGGTATAGAGTAAAGGGGGAAGAGCGGGAGAGAGAGGAACAGAAAGAGAGAGAGAGAGAGAGAGAGATAGAGAGAAAGAAAGGGAGAGAGCTAGTGCGGTAGCAAATGGAAAAGCAGATTGCAACTCGTGCGTAAAGTCGGGCCCAGTACAGAATGTAGGAGAGGGGTTGGAGGGTCGAACGACCGCTCTTTGTGTTTTGAAAGCAAATATTTTCTGACAAGTGGAAGTCAGATGTCATATATACATGTGTGTGTGTGTGTGTGCGTGTGTGTAATACGCTCACCCAAATGCCGTTCGTCTCAATTGCTACTTGACATGCACACACAGTCACACACACAATCAGAGAGGGTCGCCTCACACCAATCCAAGTAGAGTTGTCAAAAAAAAACAAACACAACAACAGCAACTAGAAAAACAAAACCGAATTGTGAAGCAAATCGTGTGGCCCAAGCAAAATGTCAGTCAGTGCAGGAAATGTTTGGCAAAGGGAAGGCAAAACTTCGGCATTAGAGCGGGAAGAAAACTGACAATTATTATTTGACAGCTGACAGGTTTATGGCGGTAGCGATTTCATGAATTCGCGAATCTTGATTTGCCAAAGCAACATTATGGAATTCTCATCACCATTGATGTACCAAACGAATACCCTGCCTGTTGGTGAGCTCGCCACTTGCTTGGAAACTTCATCTTTAACAAGTTGTGATATATTTGATGATATTTGATATTTGCAGTTCCATCAACTTGTCCAAGTCTACTGCCATATCATATTTCGCAGTGCTCTGAAATTTGTCGTAACTTGTTGGCCATAAACTAATCAGGAGGCCTCATTAGCAAGAAGACGCGACCCGCAGAGACAGACGTGCACCACAGCGTTCCTTATTATGAGATGCTTAATAATTTATATATTTCCGATTTATGTCCGCGTATTTGCGCGCAGCTCCCCCTTACCTAACCTCCTGCCAAAAAAACACCAATTCCCATCCCCACCCCCATCCCCATACCCATCCCCACCCTCATCCTTGCTCATTTGTATGCGTGCAGTGTTGCGCAGCGCACTTATTGCGAGACGGGGACACTTGGGTATTAAAAAATGCCAAAGTACTGAGCTGGCGAACCAGCCACCCACAATGGGGATGGCAACCCATCTACAATGCCACGGCCAGTCAACGAACCATTACTACTTTATTCTCAGTCTCAGTCTCAGTCAGTCAAAAATTGTATTATGCACAAGCTGTAGTAAGTTGTAGGTTTGTAGGTTGTAGGTTGGTTGGCTGCTTCCTGCGTATGTTTAGTGCCCCAACCACGCCATGGGAAGCGGCTTTTTATTAAGAAATCATCGTTGATTGTGTGGAAGGAAATAATGTTGATTTTACATTTTACAAGATGCCAACTGAGACATGCAGAGTGGGTGAAATGGAACTAACTTGGGGGATGCTTCGCATTTGCTGTGGTAAGTTTATTATTGTAATGGACGGCACACTTTTTAGACTAGTACTTCAGGGAGTTCCTCTTTCAGTGCTAGTCCATTATGTTCATGTCTTGCAGTGCTCTCTCTCTCTCTCTATATATATATATATATATATTTGAAGGGTTTTTATGGATCGACTGTAGACAGAGTGCGGCAAGTACCTGTCTGGCATAGCATAGTTATGCTGCTTTATTTATGCCATGTGGCCCATAAAATATTCATCTGTATTGTAATAAATATTTGCATAATTAATGAAGATTGCGCGACAGTAGCATTATCTTTAAATTTTGAACATTTCAGTATTGAAAAACACTTTAATGTATAAATTGTGAATTTGCAGAGGCGTGTGATTTTGCTATTGATTTTTAAGGAGAAATTGATAACCTATTAATAGATATGATGAGAAGCGTTTGTAATTCTTAATTAGCTCAAGAGCTGCTAAATGGCTACCCAAGATGCTAACTTTCAGCCAACACAAGTGCTCGATTAATGTCAAAGAACATGGTTTGTGCTGGTCCGTTTAAATGCTCAACAAAAATTTCATAGCAGTGAAAAAGTGCCCTCAATGTCTGCCTTAAACGCAGTCAGTTTTGATTATTCCTCTTGACTTTTGGAAACAATATTTCGTCATGGCTTCCTTTCGCTAACTTCTTGATGGCACTTAAAGCTTTGGCTTTTAAGCCGTCTCTTACCCTTTTGAACCCGAGCATTAGACATGCTAGCCAAAAATAGTTGCTTTTCTTGTTGTTGCTCTTCTTGCCCCAGCTACGAGAGCAATAACTTGGCTTAAAATACCACAGACATACGACACAATGTGTGGTAAAGGTTCAGTCAACTGCTCAGCTAGTTCTCGCATGAATGTATATGTATATGTATACATAAATATATGTAGAAGTACATGCAATATCAACGTATGAGCGATGACTCGTTGCAAAAATCTATAAATCTTGTCAAGTAACCTTCCCCCCTTCCCCAACCCCCTACACATATCCATCCATCCATCACCCTCCCCGTTCCGACCCAAAAAGAAAGGGCCGCCAAAAATAGCTCCACTTCAAGCATTTGTCTAGCATGAATGCATACATAAATATGTATGTACGTATGTATATTACTTGGGTCACCGTAACAAAATTAACAGGAAATGCTGAGGCAAATTTTCACACTAATCGCACGTGACAAAGTCCTCGTTGTCGTCTTGTGGCTGGGGCACCGATTCCATCTAATGTTTTTGGGAGTCGTGCATAATCGTTAATGAATTATGGCTGCACATGTGAGCCAACTCGTAATATGCGTGTTCCACATGTTTTTGGCTCTTGTTTTTCTTGCTGGCCTACATTGTGTGAGGCGGGCTTTAATGAAATTTTCCTGAGTCCTTTTGTTTCAATGCATTCGACTCATTCCCAACCAGAACAAAACAGCCAACCCTTAGCGAATTTAGTAGTTGTCTGCTTTAAGTTGGTCGCATTGTTGTGATGTATTTTCACCCTCGACCATTCACATCCATTAGTCATGGGTTTATCAAGGTGCTTCCATCTCAGTCCGTAGCATGCGTGTTTGCCTCAAGCTGACCACACCCCTCCATCCATATGTACTCATACATTAATTGCTTTTCATAATAACATTTCATTTCTTCGATAAATTCTCAAATGACATGCTCCCAGTGCAAATTTTTAATATTGAGTGCGAAAAATGTGTTTGAAGCTCTTTTGACTTTATTTGCACTAAATCCAGCGACCTGACCCAAACTCTACCTCTTTCCCTACTTCGAACTGTAGCATTTGCTGTTTGCCTTTTTTCATTAATTTAAGTTGAAAAGCTTCTCGAAGCGATTTGTCTTGCAAGTTTAGATAAGAAACAAAAGAAATTTAGATAAGAAAAAAAATAGGGAAGCCTCCAAAACTGTCGCTCAAAATTTGTTGTTCTTCCTTGCACCTCATCCAAATCCATCTTGCATTTGCTTGCATTCTCTTCTCTTTTATACTTTTTTTTTTTTATCATTTTGTTTGTTATCAACTTGGTTGCTGTTGTAAAATAACTTCAGAGTGTCCATAAAATGAGCAACAGCAGTCGGCAATTTTTAGAGTTGCCAGTTGCCAGTTGCCAGCTGGCATTCGCAAAAGCTCTAGCAAACATTTGGTTCCATTACCCTGTGCTCATGGAATGGATATGAATAAAGGGTATACCGACAGATACTTTTTCTTTATACTTCATAGTTTCAATGTCAGCATTAAAAGTTTCCTCGATCTGGCAAAGTATATCTGAATATGGCTTTATCCCTTGAATTCCATATTTAAATTCATATGTAATAATTGGTTAGTTTTCTCTCTCTCTCTCTCGCTCTCTCTCTCGCTCTCTCTCTTTTTTTGCGATAGTTTTCTCTTACTTTATATTATACATCACATATATATATATATATGCAACTTTCATTTTGTACTGCATTCCGTTCCGTTGGTTTCGTGTGCTTGTTCTCAATTTGTACTGTTCCTGGCCATAAGTATTTCTGCCTTAGTTTGAAAAATATGTAATGAGTGCAACAAACCCAATTTGGTGAATTGCCAGCTAAAATGCGTTGAGAATATTTATTAAGAAAATCAGAGTTGTGGAAGCAGCTTCGATTTTACACAATTACTTAAGAGGGCATTAACCACTAAGTATATAATATAAAATACAATATTGAATGCTTGGTGTTTAAACATATTGCAAGTTGGATAATGATGTAATTAAGAGCAGCAATATAATATTTAATAGCTTTAGAAAGTTAAAACATTTCAATAATCATTTTATTGTGTTTGTATAACTTAAATTTAAAGATTACCTTGCGAAATCGCATTCATCTTTCAATAATCGTGCTATAAACTATATGTCAAATATGTTCTTATTGTGTGTCTTGTCAGCATTAAACAAATAAATTAAAATAGCTTTTAAAACATTTCCCAATCAAAACCATAATTAATCCGCATTGTTTTTCAAACACCGGCAAATAAATGCTCGCAGCACACATCGAGCCGTTTTAAACTTTAAACTGTTCTGAACTTCTAGCCAAAAAAAAAAAAAAAAAAATTCCCATTTTTGTTAAAATGTGTGTGTGCGAGTCAAAACTATTTTCGAAATGTTTTAAGCGATTCTAGCAAAGTATTTAATCCTTTGAATGTTTTATTGCTTAGATAGTGTTTACTCAGCTGCACAGGGTTCTGGGATATCATTGCCAACAGCGCCAGCTGGCTGAAGAGGGGGTGCTGCCATGTAAATGTTTATTTGAAATGCATGCGGGCTCGCGTAATACCCGCGCGCATAGTTTTGCATGAAAATATTTGTTAAAAAAAGCCAAAACAAGCAGCGAGCTGAAATCTCTAAATAATAAATTTGTAAAGGGGAAAACAAATTTCAGCATTGAGTTTAAAAACTTGTTCATTGTCATGTTGTTTGGGTTTGGAGGGGCTTTTAATTTTTTATTGCTGGATTTTTACAAATACGTTCTCCACAGAATATCAAATACAGTTCCTTGTCTTCTTTTGATTCTTCGAGAGCAAAATGGGCGTTTGTGTGCTAAAAACTTGAATTGCCTTTTATACTTTCTTGTTACAAATTTAATTATGATTTTTCAAACCCGACATCAATCCGTAAATCAAGTTAAATGGCAAGATAAAGTTTATATGTATGAATATATATTTTTTATTTGAATATGTATTAAACTTCATTAACAAATGACCATTGTATAGCTACCTCTGGAACTATTGGAACATTTTATAAAACTTGTTACATTTTAAATTTTAGCTTTACTGTTCTTTTTAATTATAGCCGAATTATCTAAGCATTATTTAAAATTATTTTCAATTATTCAAATTAATTAATTTATTCAAAGTTTGTATTCTGCATTTAGAGTTGACATTAAATATGTCGATATTTTTATCCATTGTTAACATTTGGAAGTAATCGGATGTATATAGTTCAGCAAGGTTTGTTATAATCGACGTTTCTTTTTTTTCTTGTTAAAACTTAAGTTTTATTTCTGCCAATATTTAAATAAATATAGAGCTAAGTAATAAATTATCCCAGCTTCCCTACAATATCGATTAAGAATCCACCATCAACTATATCAACGATAAATTAATGCCATCGATCTATTTTTAAAATGTATCTCTAATTAGATCCCCTAAACATTTTTAAGCTTATCGTATGTTTTTAAGGCACCAACTGTATTGCACACAAATGCCTCTGTTGGCTCATGGGACTAGTCATAATTGGTCCTAAAATATACTCGTACTTGTCTATGGAATTATTTTGTGAACAGTGTAAGTTATTCAATGCATACATTTGCCATCGGTGAGTGCATAAAAATAAACGATGTGATTGTTTTGTAGCCCTTAAATTACTTTATCTACATAATTTTTATGAGTGCACAGATTGTTGCCTCTCTGTTCATTTAAATGGCTGCTACGTGTCAAAATATGAAAATTAAAATTTCAACGCTTCATATAATATAATAAAAAAAATAAATGTTTGCGCGGTATTAATTCATTGCATTTATTCAATGGGGCATTTCCAATAGCTGCTAGCTTACTATGGGTCGATTTCTGGTTATGCTTTTTAATCCATTGACGCAATTACAAGTGAAGGCATTAATTAAAGTTTTTATTGGACGAGGAGCGCTTTTTGTAGCGAATTTTAATATGCATTGAGTTGTCCCAGCTGTGCGGAAGAAAAATCACTGAGTTGCTGAGTTAAACAAGCTGTCCTGACTACATATTTAATCTAAGCCCCTACTCAACACGCGATTCAAACTTTTTTCCTAACGAACTCTAAGCAATATCCAGCCATTCCATTTTGGAGCTGAAGAAGACAAGACTCGCGGCTAATTAAATTCCACAAAGCGCGTAGCAAAACCCATACCGACTTTTGAAGTTAAGGTCAGCAACAGGAAGAACAACAAAACTCCCTGTGATGACAATGTTTGCCTACCAGGCTTATCTGCTTCTAATTGTATCTCTCCTAAATATGTATTTAAATATTTGAAAAATGCCTTTTTAATTGTACAAAGTCGAAAAGTTTTGGTTTAAGCCTTTCTGGCATAATTGCGATAAGCAAAACAAGCTGAACTCATTGACGCGAGTTGTTGTTGCTGCATCATCGAGTGTCTGCCACTGTTGCGACTTCCTGTTCCTGACAGACAGACAGACAAGTGGCAGGCAAGCAGGCAGGCAGAAAGACGAACTGGCTGCTGTGGTGGCTTGAGGCCTTCGGATGGTGGCGGTTGCTGTTGCATATTCAGGAGCTTCGTCAAGCAAAAATATTACATAATTATACAAAGTAAGTCCAAACACAACAAACAGCGACTCCGACAAGGACCAAAGCCAAGTGACTGTCGTTTTTGGTGTTTGATGACCCTGTTTATGAATACGTTAGCATTAATTAACTTTGATTTAATTAAACGTGCAGGGGCCACAGTCCCGGATCGGGTCACTTTGAAGGCGCCACTCGCCGCCCCCAAATCGAGTCGACTTTCGTTGTTTCTGTGCCTGCTCCTGTGACGGCTCCTTCTTAATCTCTTAACCAGTCGCAGGGGCATTGCGCCTTTTGCGGTTTGGCGCCACAGATGGCAGCCAGGGCAGCCAACTGGAAGAATAGCAACAGAACACTGTGCTAACACTGAGCTTCTCCAAAGCAACCTGCACCATGGCTGATTCATTTTTTTTTCGTTTTTTTCTTATTTTTAGCTTTCTTTCTTGGCACTTTTCAAGTGGAAAATCCTTTTGCCTATTTGCGTGGCCTTAACAAGTCAACACCGATGGCGTTGTACATTTTCACCGTCTCCCTCCGTTGTCTTTTGACTCAGCTTTAATGTACTTCTCTCGAGGTTTTCGATAAGCCGAGCATTTTACTTCTGTGGAAGCAAAGGATTACTCGAAAGCGAGAAACTTAAATAACACTATTCTTGTACCGATAAATAAACTTAAGAATTTTAGGTACATACAACTGACAGCACCATTTACAAGGGGAACGAACAATTAGCTTTCATAATTTTATATCACGTTAAAATGACACGCATGTATTAACGGTGCTTTTCCGGTGTTGCACTTATGTTCTAATGTATGCTAACAAACAGTAACAACTGTAAAAATCCTTGGACGTTCTTATAACCTCGCAGTAGGTAATATAAAATTGACACTAATTGTAAACTTATCTAAATACATATCTTCTTACTGTCCACTGTCCTTGCCCTTTTTTTGATTAACCAAGTTTAGCAATATAGTTGAACTTGTTCAATTCGTATTTATGCTTCAGATACTATCAGTGTCAGTATATCACTTTATATACACATAAGAATTAGAAGTGCTTCTGAGGCTCATACATGGAAAAGTAAAAATCATAGCGAAACTATTGATTATAAATAAAATAATATAAATCAGCATTAACAACTTGTTATTTAATTTTTTAATGTTTATTCTAAGAATATAGATCATTATTGTGTTTATTTACCTATACATGGATGAATCGTATAAATTATTGCGCTAGACACAAGAGAGTTAAATAAAATTAAGATGCAAATTCGAAGTGAATATATAATTACAACTTATGTAAATTTATAGAATAAATGGAAATTTGGTTAAATCTAATTGATGTAAAATTGATTGCTGACAATATTAATCAGATCATTTAATTGAATAATTTGAATGTAATGCATAAATTACTGCATTAATACATGCTGCTTAACAATAAATTTGAATAAAAGCATTGAATACTCTCACTTCCTGAAGGCTTTCACTCTTCTTTGTGGTTTTTTTGTCTGTTTTCGTATCCGATTTTGTACTCTAGATCTCATTTCACATGTGCTTTGATTGCAAGGCGCCCTCTTTCCCTCTCAGAGAGGTCTTTGTGGTTGTCTCGTACCTCTCCCTAGTGCTTTTGTTTATATTTAGCTGTCTGCTTTCATAAATTAATTAATTGGCCTGCGGCTGGTCAACAACGGCAACAGGCAAATAAATAAGCGAAAATATTTGCTTTAATTTATGTGGCAAGTGGCACAGAGCACTGAATGCTCACTCCAATGGCTAACTGCGACTGAAACTGAATCTGAGACTGAGACTGAGGACTGGAATTGAAACTGGGACCCTTTGGCCTAGTTACTCTCCCAACGCACCCAACACAACCTGCTCACCAGCCATTAGAGAAGTCCGTCTGCGCCTGAGATGCCATTTACAAATTGCATTAGATTAAAGCGCGATAAAACGGGGGACGACGCGTTCACTTGGCATGATTTCGACTTATTTACACTTACAAAAAGGCCAACCAAATAGGGAGAAACCGCGTTGGTAGGGTATAGAGAGGGTGAGGAAGGGAGAGGGGGTCGTGTAGCTGTTGAAAAATACGGCCTGGTAATATTTCCACGCCTTGCACATTTTATACAAAACTCGGGCACTGTGGACGCTCTCCGAACGGGGCATGTAGAACATGGTTAATTAGCAATTAATGAAGCGATAATGAAGCCAAGATAAACGACAACGTCGACTACGAATGACGATCATAATGATGCTGTTGATGATGATTACGATGACAACGAGGCTGTTGATGTGGCGCGCACCAAGGGGCCCAAGGGGGGCATGAAGGGCAGAGAGCCGCAGTGTGAAGCTGTCGAAGACTTTGGCAGTCCGAGGCCGAGTCCGAGGCCAATCTTGTGGTTGCCTTTGCTGCTTCTGTTTGTGTGTGTGTGTGTGTGTGGTTCCAACGGCCTTGACGAGGATTCCGCTTGGAGGATGCGGATAAAGCGGTAGTTGCCTGTTGGTTTTAGTTTAGGTTTCTTTATTTTTTATTTTTTATTTTTGTATCCTAGGCTGCTGGGCATTGGTTGTTGTTGTTGCTCTTGTTTTTTGTTTTTTAGCCAACCTAAAAAAAATGTGTTTTTTTAAGGGTCTCACTCTCTAGGTATATGTATGGTTGGGCGCGCGAAATTGTATAATTTCCTTGGAAAAAAATAAACACATTTTGTTTTTGCTTTTCAGGTTAATTAGTTTGCCGGCGCTGAGCATAAAAGTTTCCTGCCACTTGCAGTGGCAAAAGCAATCCCAATTAAATTTCTACGAAGGCTAGAATCTGAAACTGAGACTCAAAGTGGACAGGCGAATGGCCATGGCCAGCAATTTGTTGTTTTAGCCGATGAGCCTTAGCTTAAATAGATATATAAATAGTGCTTTGACGATCAGTGTTAAATAACTCAACTTGTCTCGTTGCTTATATGAATTCTTCTACGAATTTTTTAAATGCCAAAACTACTAGCTAATTAAATCGGTCTCCTTGTAGCAGAAATTCGTATATTATCCATCATTATATTTAAACTCGGTTTTCCGCGAATTGTGTGAAAGGAGGCACTCCGGAACCCATAATACACAGAAACATATCATTGTTAATTTAAGAAGAATGCTGCATTTCTCTCAGTTTTATATATATCTTAAATAATTGTTTGTTTTGCAATCAGTACAAAGTGGAGTTGGAGTTGGGCAGATTGGACTAATTTATATCACTATTTCCATTCAATAAATAATTTTCGAGTTTTGGCAAACAATCCAATTTTAAGTGATGGCCTTTAATTAGATGACTATTAAATACAATTCAACTCAAAAAATCCAAAAGATACAAATTATGATAGGAAGGGGCTGGTTATTGATAAATTCTATAAATATTTATATGCCTACAATTATATTATAAACACCCTGAAGCAACTTGTCGTGTTGTATTCGTCTTCTTCATTTATATTTTACCTATTAAGTCCATGATAGCTAACTGTATTCAGTTGTCTATGTGTTGAACATCATGCAATCGCGTTATTTGTGCATTCTTTCATTTATATCTAATGGCAGAATAATTTATCAGCCCCATTGAAACTCAGCAGACAAGTCCAACGGATCTGCTGGAATATTTTCCTTGCTTATGACAGCAATATGGCAACAGCAATTGCAATCCTGAAATGCGATCTAATTTTCATGTTATTTGATAGAAAACTCTTGTAGACATCCGTCGTTGCGCTGTTTGCCTGTGTGCAGTGATGCCAAGAATTTACCACACAGCCGCAACTTTTAGTTGCATCTCCACGCCGGGAGAGGGGAGGGGGGAGAGAGAGAGAGGGGGGTTGGGGGGCGGTGGCCGGTTGGTTAACATGAACTGTGGGATGCTGTGTTAAACCACAGCCACCTCCACCACCGACTCTCTGAATATTATCAAAAGTGGTGTATCTGAAGCTGAAGCTTCCTGAATCTCATATCGGGCATGGCGAACATGTACAAAAGTTGTTGTTAGCCGTGGATGCTTCACTGGCGATCGTAACAACAGCAACTGTTGCTGCTGTTGCTTGGCTGTTGCTGTTGTTCCTGCTGCTGCTGCTGCTGATGCTGCTGCTGCTGCTGCCGCTGTTGTTGTTGTTGTTGCTGGCGCTGTGCGAGATTAAACAATGATTGCATTTTCATTTGCATTTTAAGTCACGGTGCCAGCAAAACCAAAACATAAGAAGTCGAGGGTCGGGATCTCACTTGGCAAGTGATGTTGCTCCGCCTGATGTTTTTGGAGTTGTTGCAGCAATGGTTTGTGTTATTAGCGATGAGCGATTCCCAACAGTATTTCCTCGCCCAGACTGAACTTTGAACCAAGTCAAATCAAATCAGATGAAAGTCGTGTCACGCCCTCATCTCTAGCTGCAATTGCAGCTGCCTGTCTGCTTGTTGACTTCTTGGGGAACGAGAAACAGGTTTGCCAAAACTAAACACATGCCGCCAGCCTCGACCGGCTAAGATTGAAATGCAAATCAGTTAATGGTGTTCCTGATGCTGTTGCTTTTGCTCTTGCACTGTGGCAAGGGCCAACACCATTCATTGGGGCTTGATGTACGTGTTTGCATTACTCCCTGCCTGCCGGCCTCCCTATCAGTTGCTGCTGCTGTTGTTGTTATGTACTTCAGCATATATAATTGGCTTGGGCCTGGCCAACTGGAATTGCTTCCTGGCCGCATTCTGTGTAACCCATAACTCAAATGGCCAAAATGCTTAGCTTTAATGTGCCCTTCACACTCATAAAAATGAAAATTTGTGCGACAGACACAAAACCACCGCTTGGACCCACGCTAAGCTTTTGATATGTAACAGCTGCTGCCTGCCGGGATTCACTAGTCTGTGGTGTGTGTGTGTTGTGTCCAGCTCACTCATCTCGATTACGAGGTGTAAATTTACGGAAGCACATAAAGCCATTTGGCGGGAATGTCGCTATCTAATCCTCAAGCCCATGGCCAGCTCAAAAGCCAATTCATATATTTACCGTTTTGCCAGTCGACCTTAAAGGGGGCGCATTATGCACTAAGCTTTTCGGACATTCGATGGGAGGGACAATCATCATCATCACCCTCATCATCACCATCATCACTGGCATCATCATCATCACCACCATCATCATGACCATGTGAGGGAGGATAAAGCTTTATTCATTTTTTATGAAAGGCGGATTGTTGGCGCTCATTTGTGTGGCTCTTTTGAGAAGCAGCTCAACATGTTGTTTGATAAGTGGCTGACTTTAGTAGCAACACATATATTTTCAGTTGATTACACGCCACAGTTTGGTTTTCATTAAGCGAGTATTTGAGTCAGTTGTTTGAGGTCAACAGTGCGCTAAGGAAAACAGGTAAGACAGCTGGAATAAGTTCTAGATTCCCACAAAACAAAACACATACCTAAAAACCGCTTCTCTGACTTCTCAGACGTTTCTAATTCCATAACTGATAGTTAATTTTCATCGACTTGCCTGCAGATTTGGTAAGGATATATGCTTTACGGGGTTTGACTCGCCTTCTTCTGCCTGACACATACTTTTGTAATACTTCAACACACTCTTTTCCCCATTTGTAATAAGCAGATGGGTATTTGCTGATCTACTGTGTTATGAAATAAGATCCAATACTTCACAGCCACCCTCCACGATTGTTCCTCACTTACGTCACAACAATCATGCAATTCCCATTCCAAACCAAAAGCTTAAAATTAGCAACACTTCCACTCCACTCTTCATGGCTTGCAAGGCATTGCATCTTCCAACACGACATTGCACAGCATTAAAAATAAACAACAAAAGCAATGTGTAGTCCATATTGAACAATATACAAAGTACAATCACTTTCAGCACCAAAATCAACAACAAAAACAAAGCAGAAACACCGTCTGCCCTTTAAATAATGCTCCGATTGAAAAGGAGAGCAGAAAACATGCCTAGATCATCCCGACTCTTTTAGTTCTGCTTGCTGACGTGCTTCGAGCAATGATTTTTCTTGTGTATATATTTCACACAAAGATCGTAATTATGGGTTCGGAAAATCGTTGCGGCATCTTCGAATGATCGACATCGCCAGTCGCGAAATATATGAGTGCCAACCTGATGAAAGGCCAGTTATCAGACGAAGCTGCATGTGAGAGCGCCTTATATGGTCGTGCACTTACTTTGGCAGAGTGTTTTCTTTCGTTATTTTGTTGTGGTTGTCGTTGTTGTTGTTGCTGGCGATGGCCACGCCCCCTAAAGTAGCAAGCAGCCATGGTTATGTAAACAGAGAGCAAGAAGTTGAGGAGCCACCTGAGGAGGTGTGGGAGACGAGCTGTTAAAGGCCACAAAGTCACCGGGGCTTTGAAGATGGTGATGATGGTGAAGAAGACAACATCAACCACGGAGACGTTGAAGTAGGAGACCCATTATGATGTGTGGTGGCCAGAGGGCAAAGGTCGTGCCAGCCACCCGCAAAATGCAGTGTGCAGTAAGTGTTAATGTTTCATAAGTTGACTTGACTTCAAACTGAGCCCAGCTGAGTTTTGTGGTTCTTTGTGTGAACTCAGACAGTTCACGAAAGATCCGAAGTAGAATCGGCAGGATGATCTTTGTTGTAGGAAACCAATCACAATCCAAAATCCATTCAGTATTTTAAAATATGGCCAGTCGTATTGTGCCCATGGAAATGTACTCCAATATGGTATCCACTACGCGAAAATATTAAATGTTGTATTTGTGTGAATATAGCTATATTTTCTCGTGTTTGAAACAACACTCTGACAACATAATATTATATAGCAATGATCTACTTAAAGCCTTGCTTCTAAGTATACACTTCTTTTTTAAATATAACTTTTCATGGGTTAGAGCAGTAACATAAGTTGAAAGCGAAATTCAAGTGCTGAGAAAGCATTGATATCTGTCAAGTCAAGAACTCGAATTTAAGTACGTCAAGTAAATATCGAGGCTCTGCGAAATTTTAAAACAAACAACAACTTCCCTGTCAGCCTGGAGGGGCGTGGCTCAAGCAACTATTTATATAATTATACAAGCATTATTATGCTACATCAAACTCAGACCCAGGGCTATGCAGAATCAAATCCCCAATGCCATTAGCAACGCAACAGAGCTGTCAACTACAGTGCTGCACATGAAACTAAAGCCACCCTTGCCTTAAAGAAAAAGGAACAACCCAATGCGCAATTAAAATGAGTAATAGAATGTGAATCCCCGACGAAATTCAAAATGAAAATTCATTGAAGGGCAACATTACGCACTACAATTTGTGCTGTGAGTTCCGTTGGGCTAATGAATTTAAATGAGCTACCACCTTTCCTTAACAGTTCCTAGAGTGGCTTAAAATAATTTACAACAAAACTTACAGAAAAAAATGAGAGCAGAGGAACAGGAGTTTTTTGTTAAAGCTCATTTTAATGGAGCTGTTAAAATTCAAAAATAATAGTTAGCATACAAACTTTCTCTCCCGGAAAAACAGTTTAATATTAGCTACCATAAATATTAATAGATATATGTATATATATATGTAAATAATGTATACGTGCACTTAAAAGTCTCAGAGTTTCAGTTTAATCTTTAGCTTATTACACCCACTTAATCCATTCATATATGTACAGGATATTAGAACAAAAACGATTTTATAAATGAGCTGCCGCCGCAAGCAGGAAGCAAATCATTCAAAAGGAATCCATGCCATAAAGGCAAAAGGATGCCAGCACCCACACCCACACCCACACTCACTCTCGGACACAGTAACTCACACAAATCTCGATGGTAAAAGCCAAAGTGCAATGTCCGTGCTGACTTGGCAGCAAGAAGGGCTTCAAGCTGAACTGGGCGACAGCCCTCACACTCCCTCCAGTTTTCAAGTTTTTGTTGATATTAAGTGGCAGGCAACATTGCTACCCCAAAATGCCCCAAATGCCCCAATACAGCAGCAATCAATCATGTGGTTTAAATTGGGGTATTTGTTAAAGGCGGTAAATTTTCAAAATTTCCGTTCGACTCTGATAAGGATGTGTGTCAAGTCTTAGTCGCCTGTCACTTGACCAGGACCTTTTGCCAGGAGGCAAGGTGTTGAGGCGTTGTGGCAAAACTTTACAGACCATATTTCGTGATGCTTATCGAAATTTCTGCCCGGATTTGTTTTAGTGCCTATTACACTATTGTACGAAAGATAAGTGCAAAATAAAAGTGTGGTTGCAACAACTTATTCTTTTCTTCTTAAGAATCTCTATCACTGCTTTTCAAAAACAAAACTAGAGTTTACCTAACTAAAACGCGAACTAGTGCTGTCTTAGACCTCCTTAATAGAGTTGCCCTTTAATTGTAGGGTATTCAAAAGTTGCTCAGACCAGTTATAAGATGCTCGTCGAATTACAATCACCAATCTACGAAAAGGGCATCGGTCACTCAAAAAGAGTGTAGGCAAAGTTTCATTTTATGGCCTACGGTTTGGCACAATTGGATCGGCTAATATCAAGGAAACCACCTTATGGCTGGCCCGTATTAATCATGCACCTGTCACCTAACGTAAATGTTTTCAAAAGTTTGTACAAAATATGTCAATGCCGCTGCGATTGTTGTGACATTCTTGTAATGAACTTTTTATATAAAGTTTCGGAACATTCTTTAGAGATGTGGCACGCGGCATGTTTGAACAACATCGTAATGACGACTTTCTCACTCGGACATTATCGGTCAGGATAACGGTCGACTGTACTTTGACTTTGCGAAACGATTCTGACCCGAGAAGCGTAACAAAGTGCTGATGATTGATATGTAGTTAGCAGCTTGACAGTTTGCCACATAATTGCATTTCAAAATGCCCCAACTAAGCACTTGTGTGCATCTCACACCTGGGGGAAGAGGGCAGTG
Source organism: Drosophila picticornis (assembly GCA_035043845.1). NCBI lineage: Eukaryota > Metazoa > Arthropoda > Insecta > Diptera > Drosophilidae > Drosophila > Drosophila picticornis. The sequence goes on along the minus strand of JAWNMR010000122.1, from coordinate 22,963,514 downwards.
CAAACATATTATAAAGTGATTTCTAACTCAATATTGGTCAGTCCTAATGTGATTGCGTTTGTTGTCCCTGTGTGTGTGTGCTTGTAATTTCCCGCAGTGTGTGTGCGAATGTTATGAAAATGACCACAAAATGCTGCAGAATACGGAATAGGCTGCTGGAACCAGCAAAATACACGATGAGGTCATTTAAGCCACAAGTGTGTTGTTAGAATCTACACTAAATGTTTTGTTATTGATCAAATATACAAAATACATAATGTATGTATATAAATGCAATATTTATTTAGACGTTTGTATGTATAAGAAATTGTTGGGTCATTTGCCTAAATGTGGGCAATGTTGTGTTAAATTGCAAATTTGCATAAAATATTTGTTGTTTATTTATTGGCAGTATTGGCCAAGGTTTGCACACACACTCACACGCACACTCACATAAATACACACACCTGAGAACTTGTGCGTCCACCTGGCAACTAAATATTTGATGTAATTTGTGCGGCAATTTAATGGTTTAGTTATTCACATACATATTGATATATGTACACAAAACATTTATACTTATGCGGATACACACAAGTATACATGACAGGTGAATCTCTGTGCGCCTGTCTGCGTTCATTCAAAGGACAATTTAAGGTTGATGAGTTGAAAAGGACAAATACAAATAATGGAATTATTATTAAATATGACAAATAAGTGTTCAAAAGATCAAAGCTCAATAATTTATGGTATATAGCTAAAGCTAATAAACAACGGCAGACCAAATATTATATACTATTGTGGATCGACGGCTAAATTGTAGACCAGTCTAAGAGATGTAATAATAATAATAATATTTTCTGTTTCATGCGATTGAATAACTATCAATGGATGAAAACGGTTATAGTTTAAGGGTAGATCAACTGGAATTCGATGCGTCCCGGGGCATAAAGATATAGAAGGGAATGAAGGAGTGGGAAAGAGAGCGAGGATGGAAGCAAAGAGGCCTCTAATAGAAGAATCAAAAAAAAAAAAACAAAATCCAAAGGAAACTAAAAAGCGAAAGACAAATGCTACAATTGCGCCGGGCAGAGGACGAGTTCTCAAAAATTAACAGCTTTTTTTAAAAACGCTTTAAGCAAGTCATATCCATGGGAAAGAATCGATCTTATTGATTTCCAAGCATCCTAGTGGAGACTTGGTCTGACTCAGGCACAGGTCAGTAAGTGTCCCAAAATTTCAATGTTCTGTATTTAACAATATAAGAAGAAGTCACCCAATTAAACTATATATATTTAGCAGCGGACTCTGCTGAATTTGAGACTATGAGAAGAAGTGCTTAAAACACATCACAGCATAATATGGCAACTTAACAAGAAAAATATTCAGAATCTTAGGGAAACATGTTAATGAGTGTAATTTCTTGTCAACAAATAAATACAAATAATATAAAAACATTCAGGTTTATAAGACTAACTTTCTATGCAATTACAAAACAATTTGAAGGCGTAGTAAAAGCAGTTAGCTTTCTGAGCATAATTTGGCCAAACACATTATTGTTGGCATTCCATTCCCAAGCAAAGACGAAACACACCTTGACGTGTTTTCATCACATCTTTCACAACTCGGAAGTTGGCAAGCTGCGAAACCAAAATATATGCTTTAAAAGTTAAATAATGGAGAAACTAATTTCGCAGCACTTGCACTAATCTCAATTTCAACTTTTATTTTATTTAAATTTGATTCTTTGTTTCGCAATGATAAAAACAAAGCTAAAACGGCACTTGCCACTCGACTGCTCCCCAACGCTCCCCAGCTCCCAGGCGGAACTTTATGTGTTGCCGCGAAATCTCAAAACAATCAAATTGCGAGAGTGCAACAAAAAAAAAACAAAAAAGGGCCAACTCAAATAATATGCCACGGCAGTTGATGCTACAGGCTTCCGTGGGCGTTGATGTTTTCTCAACAGAAATACATAACAACAACACAACGACAACAACAACAACAGCAACATCAAGGACGGCAACAAGCAGTGGCAACGAGAGGAACTGAAAGCCAACTTCAACTTTAGTGCGAAAACTTTTGCCACTTAACTTTTCTGAATGCAGGACGCCCAAACGGGCAGGGGAGGAGCGCAACGCAAGGTGCCCCAATCTGAATCCCAATCCCATGGCCAGTTTCAGCCCCCCGACTGCCAAAGCAATTAAAATTATTGCTGGCGAAAAAGTAATATTTTTCAAGTGCTAAATAAACACACTATAAAAGCCGCGAACGCGAGCCGACAGCTCAAGTCAATATACGCCCGCTGGCCGCAAGATGGCGCTGCTGGTACTGCACACAAACACACCCACACACAAACACACACCGAGAAAATACAACCCATACACATTCAGAAGACGCGCACAAAAGTTGATTCAATGATGTTCTCAAGAGTTATTTACATATGCAGCCCGCACAGAGAACTTCACAGTAAGCACGGAACCAAGGAAAACTCTGCCAGCAAATATTTGGCCTCAGCCTTTTTATCTATGCCAAATCGCTGGATGGACTTCTTTTGCTCTGCACCGGCAAGGAACGGAAACTTTGAGCGGGTGGCGCTGCTTGAAAGTTGGCGGCGCCTGATGGACCGCTTGATTGCCTGCTTCGGCTGTGAAATGAAGGGAAGACCAACAACAAGTAGCAATAAGATGGAATTGCTGGGTAAGAAGGCAATTATGATAATGTTCAAGTTTGTAAGGTTTCTAACTCAAAGACCAGCACAGAATATGTATGTTAGAGAGGCGTCTGCAATAAATAAGGAAAAAAATCGCGTATTTGGGTTTTACTTCGAAATGTTTGTTATTTTTATATTTTTGTAATATATACATTTCTTCAACGGCATTCCATATCCATTTTATTTTTTATGTATAAATTTAAACTGCAAATATTAAATTAAACAAGAGTGCTTTAGTGGGTAGGTCTCGGCTGATGTCAAATAAATTAATTCTCTTAAACACAGGTTCTCCAAGCGGAGTTGTGATATCAATTTTCTATTGCCTGAAGGCTCAGAAAAATCCAAGAAAAATGGCATTATCCGAAAAGAGAATCATCACATGATAATGTTCAATAATACTTTGGCACAACTTCATTATATACTTTTCCCATTTTTAATGGGCTTATAGTATTATTTATTATTTATATTTATTGGAGCCTCTCGATTTTTAATCGCACTTCTTTTAAATAAATCTGTTTAAACCCCTCTTTGTTGTTGAAAATCAAACAAATATTCTCAATCCAAAAAGCAGTTTCATATAAATTCAGATTTATCACTTTCATTTCTTCATTCAATAGCTTAATAGTTTTGCTTTTATTGCTTTCTCCACAATTTGGTAAACTGTTCTTTTACCAAAGTCAATTGGCGAACCCTTCAGATTACATCCACCGTAGGCATATGAACTGGCACACCGTTGGTGCTGCGGAAAAGTTTTCAACAGTTTCTAACAACGCTCCATTACTTAATGTTAAAGCTGACGCCCAAGAGCAATGGCAATAAAAAAAAAACAAAGTTGCAACAATTGCTGAAAAGCTCAAAACACACTTTCACCTAAAAGTTGACTGAGTTTTGTGGAGGAGATTGCAAGCAACTTAACCTACGAAAAGAAAGCAGCAAATTGTGACACAGTACAGAAGAAGAGAGTGGTGCAAAGGGGGCCGGGATGTCTAAATGTCTACTCGAGTGTAGAATTTGATTGCATTTGGAAATGTCTTTATGCGAGTGTTGAGCCAAAGTCATCGATGATGCTTTGTCGATTGTCTTTTATGGCTTGGAAAATAAACTTTTGCCTCTTTGGCCATCCGCTTCGGTGCACCGTCAACTTGTCGACTTGCTGCACTAAGAAACAGCGCGTAGTTAAAGAGAGTCAGGCGTAAATTCACTTAAATTATACATATTGGTTCAAGTTGGGTCCCAAGTCTTCACTCATTTGTAGCATTTGAAACAATTTGCTGAGTCACACATGCACAGACATGCACACACACACACAGGCACACACACACACGCACGCACACACTTTGCTGTGACCCACATTTATACGCTCGAATTGATTTTCTATGCCGGCAATCAGCGCAGGACTACACACGCTGCGTATACGCAATGTCCTGCCAACCCCAAAAGCCACTAAGCTGCTGCCAGCCAGCTATTTTTATTTTTATTTGTTGTAAATCTGTAACGAAGGCACGCACTATTTTCGGGCTACTGCCCCGTTGTACACCAGTCCTAATGCCGACTCTGCAACAATCGACAGCATCCAAAATAGGCCACCTTCTTGTTTTTTATAATTTAATGCCTGTTTGAGTTAAGGCTGCGTATCCTTTCGCTACGGCTAGTGAATGTGTGTGAGTATGTTTATTTGAGGGTTTTCGACACATAAACTATGCTATTTAATTGGTTCGGCAACCTTGTCAAGCACTTGGGAACTCACGCGTTCGCTAGCACGTCTTTTCAATGCATGAGAAATTTGTTTCTGCATATTTAATGCAATTACCAAAAGGTTCTCCTATTGGGGCTGACCAAAAAAAGGTGAAATTCCCTCGATAACTAAAATTGATTTAGCTGACAGCTTCGAAAGAGAGCCTGCACCGAGGCCCTAGACTTTCAGATTGATAGCCCTTAAAAAGGGTTAGTTATGATAACACCAAAAATACAAGGCATATTATCACTAAGACTAAGGTTCCAAGAGAGATTGGTTGGAGATTGGTGGAAAATTGTGTAGTGAATGTTTTTGTTATTTTACTTAAAAGGCATCAGGCTTATTGTCAATGATCACAGCAAGATGGAAATTGAATAAATGCGGCTGCGGCAAGGCTGTATGCAAAAATAATTTTTATAAAAACGACACTTAACCCAGGCCGTTCTATTGGGATAACTAGCAAGTTGCTTGTAAGACAAAAATCAAAGTCCGGTTTTTTAAAATGGCGAGGATTATGTCGTGTTGCAGACATCCAAACAGCTAAATATTTGTGTTGTTAAGCTGTTAACGTTGATCTGGACTCAAAGGGATATCACTATAGACATTATTATCGATACATGAACACACTAAAATTCCGTCAAATTGCTTCAAGCTAGTATCTATGCATGCTATTTTATCTCTCACTCTCAAGAGTTAAGCCCATAACTATCGTCATGCCAACTAGCTGCATCTTCCCAGTATTTGCTCCTCTTGCATACATTACGTACTTTCAGAGGCCAATTTCGTTAGCCAAAACGCAAGTTATTTGCTCATTAAAAGGCCGGGAGAACAATTTCAGCAGTGCTTCGATTGTTAGGCACAGGCCAACTACAGCTGCAACTTCATGCTGCAAGTTCATTTCCCTTTTGCGTGTCTTCAACTTCAGTTGGACCTCATCTTTGGCTGACTGGCAATTTGGCCCGCGGCGAAGAATTGTTTGCTCCACTTGGAGCTGAGACTCGGGCAATATTTTACTTGAGTCGCAGATCGATCTACATGAACTCGGCTATCCGTTTGTCTGCCTGCTCACCTGGGCTTATCACACGAATCTGTCAGATAATGTTTGCATACGTGGACATACATAACTGGCACAAGAAGGCGGTCAGTTTTGTGTATGCCCTCCCAGCCACCCCTGGCTGGCATCTCACGTTCCGTTGATGTTTGGGGCAACGTGGCTTGCAATTAAATGCTGCTGTTCTGGGGCTGATTCTGTTGTGTCCGCTTTTGCTGCATGCTGCTGTTGTACTTGCTGCAATACAACCTGCTACTGAGGCGGGCAAACTTTCGTTGCAAGCAGTCGCAACCACAATCGTGATCTTATCATTTTCCTGCTTGGTTCATGTTCGATTTTGTGAATTTGTTTTACTTACTACTTACTACTTAGTATCCGGCTCTTGATATTTACCCGTACTTTTTTCATGACATCTCCCGACCTTATTTGCAAACAGGCCGCGTCCAGCCTCTCAGATCTGTGCTGGCCATGCTTTATTTTCGATTTAAATAATTTATAAGAAAAACCGCTGTGCATTGTCCCGATCGTGATAAGCTTTGACTCTTCGATGAGACCGTTTTCTCGGTTTTTATTTTTTTTCTCTCTCTGTCTTTTGCATTGTCTCTGTGGCAACAGAGTCGAATAAAAAACAAAAATTTATTTAATTTATTGAGGCTTACTGTAGATTTATGTTGGACTCTGTGCACTTATTGGCCATTAGTGTCAGCAAATATTAAGAAATTGTCGTAGCAAATCTTGTCAGATAGGCATTGAACACGATTATATTTAAACAAATTGCAAAAAACAAAACCTTCAGTGGAAGCTAGAATTATTACAAATTTATAGTTGAACAAACAACAGATTTCTCATTTTATTTAAAAATAATTTATTATTTAATCCAGCTAAAGCCGACCAAAATAGAGAATTGTATAGCTAAATACATTTGGCTCTAAGACCATCAATGTTTTAAGATTTAGCGACTCTAGTTTTAAAATGCCTCTCGGTGTGTATATACATACACACATACATAAGCATACATGTATATTCCGCTTTGGTCTCTCTCTCTCTAAATAAATCAACTATTCTATCCGTTTAATTTAAACCGTGCTAAATTCGCATTTCAACCTGAAACAAATCTGTAATAATTTATTTTTACCTAAAAGAAAAAATCACTAATCTGATTTCTGTCACATTTACCCATTTGTGGAAACAACTCAATCAAATTAAATTGGCAACCAGCATGCTCCGGCTGCAATTCCGATCAAACTCAAATCAAATAAAAATTGCTTGCATACTAAGTTTGTTACCTGATTGCCATAACAGTCATAACAGTCATAACAGTGCTGGAAGCATCAAAGATGAGGCGATAAAACCGCTTTGATAATTAAATATAAAAATTGTATTCATATATATGAGAATATTGAAAAAATGTATCGCTTGGCAAACCATTTCCAATTTAGGTTTAGCAAACCGAAGGAAACGTAACTAAAACTATCTACAAATATATTTTAACGTTTTTTAAATTGGTTTTGCAATTTGGTAGCATTCGTTGTTATTGGTGTCACGGCAGCGCCATCGAGATACTCATACTTAAAGATACATAGCACTCGATATGCAAAAGATACAACACACTCACACACACACACACACACACAGACAGATAGACATTGCTTCCAGCAGGGAGAAGCAAATAACGGTTGGTACCCGGCTAGCTGGGTTGCTCTAGGTTGTTGTTGTTGGAGCCAAGTGAATTGGTAGCTGGTTGCCATCGTCTCATCTCCCATTACCCACCTGCCTTCTTCTGCTGTCGTCCGTCAGGTCGTAGATGTTAATCGCTGCGGCACTTTGGAGTAAGTGGCATTTTGCAGCGTCCACCATCAGCACTGGCAGGAGCAGGAACAGCAGAAGGGAAATGAAATGTAGAAATGGGGGGAAAGAGGAGAATGGCAATGGCAATGCTGCTCGACTCTTGATATGGCAAGCACACTGTCCCTTACATAGTCGGGTGGGCGTGGCCCGTGTCAGTCCTAGCCGAACGAACGTTCGTGGCAAATGTTTGCGGATTTGAATTTAAATTGAAATAGGATGTTGTATATTCAAATGAATTTTAACTTAAGGGTAAATGGGTGGCAGTAGTGCAGTCCAAAGAGTGGTTCAGATTAACATCATCAGTTTGGCATTGATTGCTCGTAGATAGCACACAAAAGCGCCGCTGGGCTGCACATGTAACCGCAACCGAAAAAAAATTTTATCGAAAATTTTTAAAAGCAGAGCCACGAAGCACTTATACCCTTTGTCAGGCTGCAATACTAATAGAACAAATAGGTTTTATTTGAAAAATTTTCATTTTAATATATATATAGCTATGTAGTATTTACTAAATTATTTAAATGAATTTTGCTCTTCTTAAAAAAAGAAAAATGCACAATAAGAACATGAGCAGATGCAATGAATATATGTGATCTCTATAATTATACGATTTTTAATAAAATTATAACTAAGTTTAAAGTTCGCAATTGGTCGAGAAGACTAAGAATGCGAAGAAAAAGAAACGATACAAAAATAATACACAAATAGTCAAAGTAAGTTTAAATCATAAAATTATAAATAACAGTCACAATTCTGTTTTCTTCTGTTGTTTTGTAAAAGTGACTTCAGCATACTCCAGATGCTGTGTAATGTAAGTGTATAGCACGTTATACTCGCTTGTGAGCTCTCGGAAAAAGAAAAACTAATGGGTTTTGTAATAAGTTTTAGTTTTCATGTTTATATTAGCATGCTAATAGTGGCAATTGCTATATTTGGGTGTGCGGTTAGAGCTGTGTGGAGCTCAATTGAAACTGTGGCGAGAGTTTAGCTCAGTTGATGCCTCAATATTGAAATAGGCAATTTACTTTTAAATGTTGTTTTGAGTGGACGAACCCCCCAGGTAGGAGTTGACTTGTTATCTGTGGTTACTTTCCTGGGAACTGGTAACTGGGACCTGGTAACTGTTTGCCTGGCCGTGCTCATTGACGCCCCCAAGATGTGGAAAAGTTGCTGATAAGCAGCAAAGTTGACTACAAATTACAAACATAATAACTGACAATATGCTGCACCCCAGCAAACAAACCATAAACGATAATTAATAGGGAGATAATCTAAGCGCTGGCCTCGCTGCCATGGATTGGCTTTGACAAATCTCATGGCATGGCAATCGAAATGAATTATTTTCCCAACCAACGGACCCCTAGCTGCAATTTCCATGGAAATGCCCCCACCAAACATTGCTGACAGTGACTGGGAGACTACAACAAGGAGAATAACAACAACAACAACGAGAGCATGTAGCCATAAATCTTTTTGGTTTTGTTTTTTTGTTTTTTTTTTGTTATTTTTCCCTCACTTTCCAGAACTAGAACTGTGGCCAGGCTGAGTGACATTTGCTTTGGAGGCAGGCAAAGACTTTGTCTTCATTTGCAGCTCAACTTCGTTTTATTAAAAGCGTTTAAGGGAACACGATCTGGAAAATAAACCGAGGCTTGTCTCTCCGGGCTCGATTTTTCGTAACAAAACGAGACGCTTAAGAACGCAATCGACCAGAGAGTTAAAGGTTTAATGCTGTGCCACAAGCTACAGGTGGTTTATCACCAATTAAGCGATACATTATACAAATTTGTAGCCACAAAAAAAAAAAAAAAATACTGGACTCAACCCTTTTTCTTTTTATTATGTCATACAATTTGTCACTTGTCGCTGGGCGCTAAAGCTGCCCAGAAAAATGTTAAAACGGGTTCCTTAGTAAAATCGTCAAGCTCTCATGCCGAGCAGCCAAACTTGAATTAATTAATAATTGTGCCTTGTGGCTTACAGCGATTTTTCTCGCCTTCTTTTTTTTGGTAATGAAGAACTTTTTGGTTACGTTTATTACGAACTCGTAACGCATAAATCTCAACTAATTTTATGTAATTAGTTTGCATAATCTGTCACGGTCGGTTTTTCATTATTTTCATATTCTTTTTTTTTATGTGTAAGCAATATAAAAATACTTCGTTTGGGTTCTGGTCTTGCATGCTTGATGTGATTATAATAATAAATGATTTTCTATTGATTTTGAAATACTCAAGAAACCGCGGTATTTTGTCAAAGTACAGAAAACAAATGAAGAGGGCCGATTTTTCTGAAGCTCTGCAATTAATTTTCTGGCAGATCAAAGTGTTGGTAAGTCAATTAAGAGTAACGCAGCAGCATGTCCATCTTTTTTCACATTTCAGGTTTTGAGAATCAGTAATAAAGTGGTAGTTCCTTTAGCTGGAAAGCTAAAAGCAGTTAAAGATCAATCTTAAGCACGTGAGCAAGAAATGTATTTAATACCACTGTAAAGTGCAGAAGAAACGGCGTGTTCCATGGCGTTTACTAGAAATGAGAACTTTTTAGAATAGGGTAAATATTAAGGAATAGGATGACAATATTAAAAAAAGAAAGAAATGAGCACTTAGAATATTGAAGACTTTGCTCTACTTTCGTGAAACATTACTTTACATTGCATTTTCCGCTGAGGGAAAAAACACCCTCTAATTTGTTATATAAGTAATACTAAAATTAATTTGTATCAATAACTGTGTGTGTTCACCAAAAACCACCCACATCGGGATATAATGCAGTCGACTTGTGGCCTGGGTTCAATCTTTGCGATACAAAACTATTTTTAAGCCTTGAGCCATTTTTTTCTTTGCATCCCAAAATATTCCAAAACACCAAATTGTCAAATCTGCCAGTTGATCAGTTAGAAAACAATTTTTTTTTATTTATTGATAAAACAGTGTCTAATATTTTTATTAGCTCTAAGAAAACATTTCATTTTACTATTTTATCATACTCTTTCCATAAATAAAAAACGGTTTTAATTCAAGGCATTTAAACATTTTGAACGTAGGACACCTCAAATAAATTTATTTTATTTACTATTCCGTGAACTGCACAACTCATTCAAAAAACTAAACTCAATTTGCGGATATGCGCCATGCCACGAAACGTTAAACAAAATACCAAATTTATAGAATTTCATACTACATTTTCATGTACCTCAATAGAAAATCAAAGGCGCAACGCGCAGGCAAACACAGCCAGCACACATGAAACATCACTAAACATTTTGCTCGACTATATGATGCCCTTAACCAAGTATAAGGGCCAAAAAAGAGACCTACTAACGGACAATACATTACTAATAATAAGTATAATTTTGTGTTTTTTTCCCGAAATTTACGATTATAAAAAAATTGAATTAATTTAATCGAAATGTATATAGATATGTGTGCAAGTATTTTATAGGGTTATAGGGTTGTTTGTTAATTTTTCACAACTGAATTTGATACATAACGATGGGTGCAGAACATAGAAAACAAAATAGAAAAGGTTTTTCATCTAAATTCAAATCAGTCAAACCGTTTAGCAACCAGCTTAAAAACTCATCAGAGCACTCGAACACTGGCAAAGGGGCTAAGGGGGCTGAGGGGGCTGAGGGGTGCTTTAGGAACACATTTTTGATCGAACCATGCCAAAATGTCCGTCATTCCAGCAGAGTTGCTATGTGATGGTCAAATAAATACAAAGCTAGCTAAACAATTCATACCATGCAGAAAATGCAATCGTCAATCAGTGGACCACCCCTGAAGAGTTCACTCATAATTGAATTTCGCAAGCACAGCTTGGAGTTTGATGCACTCGCAATCGATTCGAACAAACAAAGACACGAAATAATGTGTCGTTCATGCAAATTTATAGCAAATGCTCAATGGATAACTCCGATGCTTGAATGCGCTTCCTTAAGTATGATACCCAGTATTCTTTGAAAAGAATTGCAGATATTTTTGTTTACTGAATATTGCTTCAGGCATGCAAAGCAGCTGAAGTTGCCACACTTGGAAAAAATAAATACCACTGAATTTTTTAAATTATCACTACAATGAAAATTATTTCTTTTAAAATTAATTTCTAAATAATCGAGCTAAACTTTTTTAAATCGTAATGAGTTCATTTTATATTTTTCAGAAATATATTTCTGAGTCACACAAAATATTTTTAAATAGTACAAATGCAAACATTAATTTTTGAACAAATAAATCGTACTGGAAATGTGGAAAATAGTGAGGAAATTTGCTCTCTAATTTGTTTTAGCGTCACTCAATGTGAAGTCGCTCAGCAATTATGAATTTATAATGTTTTTTAGTAATATAAGGAACAAAAAAAAACGCTATAAAAAATACCTCCTAGAAATTATACATATACTTACAACATTTTACAGAGATGTACCCTTAAATTAAATATAGTTTCTCTTGTTTTTATTAAAATAAATATTTTCTGAGTAATAAAGTGAGCTTTTTGAGTGCAGTTAATCGGATTTAAAAACTTCAAAACTACTCGACTCACTAGGAGTTGACAGACAATAATTTTAATTATATATTAGCGAATATTATAACATGTGTATAAATCTAAAGACAAAAGATCCAGTCTTTAATCTAGGCTCTATTATGCAATTTGGAGCTAACACGCGTATAAAAAGATTGTTGATACCCTTACGCAGGACATCAAACAGAGTCCAAATGTTTCTGGGATATGTTGATAATGCCCCAATGAATACTGTTTAAAATTCATTTCATTTATCAACAAGTTGAAGGTCCGGTAAGGGGGAGGGGTCTCAGCGGGGAGTGCAAAAGTTGCGGGTGTTAGTGATTATTCTGCTGCTGGGATGGCTGTCTGATGAGTTTTGTTGCAAATGAAACTTTTTAAATGGAATTTACGCTGCAAAATCGCGTTTTCAACGAAATGAGTTTTAATTGCAAGTTTTCCTAATGCAGCCAACGCACGCAGTCGTTGACGTTGCATGTAGTCACTTTGTTGTGGTTGTCGTTGTTGTTGTTGTTGTTCTTGTTGTTGCTGGTGGTGCAAATTCGCTTAAATTTCCGCACACGCTTCCCCTTAAATAGCACAAAATTATGTTCATTATGATAATTTGAGTGTTTGTGTGAGTAAACCTGTTGGCACAGAGGTCTGCCGTTAACTCTTTAGCTCTCTTTTGACAATGTATTCGAAATTTCAATATTGCCAGGCAGCCTTTGCTGGCAGTTATATAAACAGTTCCCTCCATTTCCCTATCCATTGTGTACAACTCAATGCAGTGGTAAATGGCTGCAGGCACCGCATATTTTTGGCAACAAATATGAATATTTTCAGTGTTTATTTCAGCGTAAAATGTTTGTAATCCTGGCCAAGCAAAACAAGGAAAATGCAAGGAAAATTCATAGTTCGGTTGTACTTTGAGTGCAGTTTGGTAGAATTTAATTATCTCGATTGATGTGCGAGAATTTTAAATGCAACAAATGAAGTTGCATTAGTTAACAGACACTCTGCAAACACCCGTGGAAGCATATTCTTCGAATATTTCATATTTAACAACACGCGCTGATGCCAAAAAGAACTCTGCAGATTAACTACCATAAATTTTTGTTTTTGTATAAACTTTCAAAGTAATAATAATGCTCAAAGCAAAGCTCCTCTAATTTCACCATTTGAAGATTATCCATTTCAAATAAAGTTTTCTCTTAACATCTCCTGCAAAGAACATTTCACACCAGCGATTTAAGTTTATATTGTAAGTGATCGATTTTTAGTAAAATAAAAAATATATATTTAACTAAACGGAAAACAAAATTTAAATATATACTGACTTTTACTGCATACCTTTCGCATATTTCAATGTTAAGTCAAAACATTTTTTCGGTTTTCCGAACACAAATGAATTAAGTTGTGGAACTCAATTAAAAACTTGTTCGCAATTCAATACTGTCCTCAGTTGTTGGTGTGCTGCAAATAGAAAACAACAGTTTCAGACACATCCTTTCCACCCCTTCCCCATCCCCAAGCGGACACAGCCTAGAGCCAGATGCCAGGGTGCTCCACTGCGGACGACAAAATATACAAAATATTATCCGCCATAATTTCTTTGTTTATTTGTTACCTTTTGTGAAATAACCAGAAATAAACCCATTTACCAATTTTCGCATTTGCAAAAGGTATTACAACTTTGTAATGAAATATGTAACAGCATCCGGTTTCTTGATCAACATTTATGGCCAAGACGACATAGCCACAAACCAATAAAGTATTTATTGATTCGGCTCACAGTCTGAAGTAAAATTTTGTAATGAGTTCATTTGATTTTTCTCATTCATTAACACTGATATTAAGGTGAACCTTGGTTAGTATTTAGATCCCTGAGTATTCCCACAACCTTAAAAGTCACCACCTTTCAGAGAGAGATTCTTGGTAAACTCCTTCGAAGACAAGCTAATACAATTCAAAGTCACACACAATCCCACCTTACCCAATCATCCAGTCAACCTTAGTGCTAAATGTACCAAACTTGAAAGGTTATACCCATTAAGAAAAGAGAATTTGAAATAAGTATCAAGCATAATGTCTTATTAGTGAGTAGTCACCTATTATATAATTAGATTTTAAAATTGAAGTTTAAAGAGCATTAACATTATCGACATCGTATAATTTCACATACTCGTATTAAAACATGACAGTTTTTCTTTTTTATTTTTATATTTTTCTTAATTAATTGGGTATGACATCCGCTAAAAGATGTCTCGGCAGTTTTTGGATCGAACAATGACGGTTGTACCATAATTTAACCATGCCATCGTCTATACAAAAAATGCACAAAATAAATAAATAATTATTGTAAATACATTTCATAAATACAATATGATATGCGGTTAAGCTTGTAATTTTTTCGGACGCTGGTTAGATACAAATATTTATTTACCACAACGGGCCAAGTATGCCTTCGGTATGGATTTTATGCATATTATCCATTTTCGCATAGGTTGTCTATAATATGCATATAGCAATCGGAAGTGAGAAGCAAGTTGTAGTAACCTAATGTTCTTATCAACGGTTGGGTTCGAAAGGTCATTTAAGCATCGGCTTACGAAACAAGGCTGCTGTCGTTTTAAATTGCAGTTGCCAGAAAAATACATGTAGCAGCAACAAAAACATTAATAGCAAAGTGCATTATGCGCTGCTGCTGAGAATTGGGTCGCGTTCACTTCTGAGATGGTCGAATTTGTTTTTAGTTAAAATAAATATAACCAAAACCTATCAAATAATTGAAAATCAATTTAACACTATTGCGCATAGAGCGCCGCTATCCTTTGACTCACCTGTGCACCTGCCCCCGGTTTCTACATGGCGCCCAAGTTGCGGAGAGCACTTGCTGCTTGTAAGGATATTCAATGTCAAACTTTTGGTACATACATAGCCAGCGACAGTTAAGAATTGAAAAAAATGTCAGTAAGGTCACTTGCTTCTTAGAAAAGAAATCAGTTAAGTTTAGTCAGTTAGGTTAAGATATATTATAATTTATCTACTTAGAACAGGCAACTGAAGTGAAGTATAATATTTGCCATCGCCTGACTTATAAATGGAATGATTCTTGAATGATGTTACTATTTTATTTTAAATTTTTAGTTTTTTTTATGTAGCATTATATTTTCAACATCAATCAATCCATTAAAAGGCCATAAAACATTGATTTGAACAGGTATAAATGAATAATAACAGTAAATTACAATCTATAACATAAACATAGAACTGGTTTCAGCAGATACTAAATAACATTAAATATTACATTTGTGGCACATTAATTTATCGCCCAACAAACCAGAGGTCGCTGGTGTGAAGGCGCTTCAACGTCCTGCGCGTTGCACTTGACCCAAGTTGCCGTGGTTGTGCAACCGGTCATTATACCGCCTCGTATGTCGGTTAATTTGTTGTCTGACTGGCGGTAGACCGAAGTCGTTGTGCAGCGTCCTGTTACTTACATATGTAGGAGCACCGGAGATGTCTCTGAGCACCTCGTTCTGCAAGACTTGAATTTGATTTATCCAAGATTTCGTAGCTGTACCCCAAAATGGAATTCCATTTGTCCATTTAGGCACGATGATGCTCCTGTACACCAGCAGCTTGTTGCTCAAGCTGAGCTTGCTAGATGACTTCTGCAACCAGTTGAGTTTCGTTTTTTTGGATCTACACGCAGCTGCAGTGATCTGGAGGTATTTGCGCCAGGTAAGTTTCCTGTCCAGATAAATACCCATGTAGCGAGCATGGTTCTCCTGACAGTCACCTTTCCTGAGCGCAAACGTGCAGTGCTAAGACTTGCTCCCATTGGTGCAGATGTTCCACCGGTTGGCCCAAGTACTAAAGCCATCCAAGAACCTCTGCGTTAACGTAGCTGCTGCCCAAGCAGTGGTGGAGTTAGCATGGAACACAGTGTCATGCGCGTAAGTGGCAAGCAGTGGGGATCGGGGGATCGGCAAGTCCGCGGTGTACAATGTGTACAAGGCAGGTCCAAGGACACTACACTGCGGTACACCAGCTCCAATGTGGCGGATGTTTGGTCGCTCACCCCTAACTTTTACCATAAAAGAACGGCCAAGCAGGTAAGACCTGAGCAGTAAATACTGCACTGATGGTAGCTGGAACTTAAGCTTAAAAAGCAGTCCATCATGCCATAATTTGTAATTCTTAAAATGCTTTTTTAGTTCTTAAAATTCTGTTCAAAAATTACGTACTATTCTTAATTCACGTTAAATAATAAATAATTAAATATTAAAGTCTTTTTTTTTAAATATTTGAGTTGCGATTATAGTAAAACATTAGGTTTTCTTCACACAATCCATGAACACAAAATAAGGAAAATCTCGACACACCATCCTGTTAATTTTCCCGTTACTATGTGAAAATAAAGCAATTAAGTTATGTCACTGTATAGTGATATATAATAATTAATCGACTTAGCAATTAAAGCGCGATTCAGGTTAGATATATATATTTTTTCATAAGCTTAATCGAGTGGCCCTTGCATGCTCTTACTACTTTATAGTAAACTTAATTTTAAATTGTTGTGTCTTCAAAACTGTGGACTGGTTTTAGTTCACATTACATAAATAAATGTTAAAGAAACTTATGTGAAACAGCTCATCTGCAATACAGCTAGTAAAACATTATATGTACGAACAATTTAGTAGTGTTCTTGATACGCCTTTGCTACTTGTTAAGGGTAAATCCCTGTTATTGCTTTAGCTTATAATGTTCTTAAAACACATAAAAACACACACGCACACACACACACACAGAGGGAGAGACACACATTCGTACACATATTCACATTTCGCTTATTCTGCGTTTATATTTTGTCATAATTATATTTTTGACTTTCTCGTTGCAATAAAGTGGGGGAAATATCTTGTGCACTCGTGCGAAAAATGAAACGAAAATCTTTTTTAACTACGGCAACAATTATAATAATTATTTCATTAAAAATGTTGGTATTTTTTCTTTTGCCAGAAATTGCGCATATAAGTTTTTAATTTTTTGTTCTTTTTGGAAGGCAACGAAAAATAATTATTTTTGAAGTGTGTGGTATAATAAGAGCACACATACTGAAGAAGCGTACACCAAATGGCTCCATTACATTAATAAAGGTCAAGGGTCAACTTGACCCAGCTGCTGTTTTTGCAATATTTAAAAAGCATTATTCATATGTGCTTTGAGTGTTGAGTAAGTAAGACTCATAAGATCTTGAATTGCATATATTATTATAATGTATTCAGTCAACGACTATAGAGATTTTATAACTGATAATTAAATGTAATGCTTATAATATATATAATATATGTATACCAAGAATATTTTATGCATTTTATCAATTTGTATTTCTTTATAAGGGCAAGATATTGATCTTAAACAATTAAAATGACATACAATTAAAATTGGATTATTAAGTGAAAATATACAATAAAAAAATTGATGAATGAAGACTTTTGCGTCCACGTTTTATATAAGGAACAACATTCTGGACATTCAACATACTTTACGAATGCTGCTAATTTGATCAAATTTCCGATAGATATAATGAAAGCCTATATCAATCTCACATGATATCTGATTAATATTGATAACAATTACATTTTAATTACTTCCTTTTGTTTCAAATAATCTATTGTATTTTAATGATAAAAGCAAAATAGGAAATACTTTTTGTTTTGTAAAATTCATTCTGAATTCTTGCGTTGTTTGCAAAAAAATTAGACAAATAAAAATCGGCCAAAAAATTGTTTCAATATCACAGTTCAACGACCACAGAATCATAATGGAATCACTATTACCAATATCATTGCACATACAGAAACTCAGTAATTTCTGTTTTAATCTTTAAATATTAAATTGTATTACATTTTGTTATTCGCTAAATCCGAAATTAATATGGGATGAAAAAGAGTAGCAAAACATTGAATTACACAAAAAGTGCGCATGTATTGATTTCAAGTGATTTTTAATATATAGTTTATAAATATATTTCGCTATTCAAATAAATGGTAATGTATATTGTGCCACCCAGTAATTTTTTTATTTCTTTTCTATTATTTACATATTTATATATACATAAATACAGAGAAAATAACCGTTAAGTTAACATAATTTTTTTTGGAATTAATTCAGAATAAATGCACTGATTAAAAAAAGATTAGCTTTTTTAGTAGTAGTAGGCTAACAATTTATTTTCTATTCTTTAAATATTTAATAGGTAATAAAAGTTGATGGCTCATTAACCAAGCAATCGCAAACAATTGCACAAAGTTTAAATTGGATATTGATAACCTTGAGAAACACTGCCACAGCCCATAAGCGGATCCCGAACCCATGAAAATCTGCCTGACTTCCCAGCACAGGAACAATGTTGACCATAATGGGCCGAGTTTAGGTAGCTCACGGCTCGTTTTCACTATTCAGTCCGCATCCCTAACCCTAGGCAAAAACAAAATATTATTGTTGTTGGCAACTGCAACCCAATACATGGCAAATAGCATTTGTATGAGGAAGGCATACAGATTCGCATTAGAATGACAAACAGTTGCAATTGTATCTCTGGCTGTGGTGCCTGCTTGTATCTCTTTGCCCCCTAATCTCTTTTAACATTTCCATTAATACGCAGCGGTTGACTGCGCTGCTTTTGGCCAGGCAACCTCCTCAGTGCCAATGATGAGAAATTAATGTGCGTACACAATTTCACATTTCACAGATACCCAAGCCGAACCCCGACACAGACTCGGGCCCAGACCCAGACCCAGACCCAGACTCGGACCCAGGGCTAGGGCCAGGTCCAGGCACAGCGTGAGCTGAGCTGAGCTGAGCCAGAGCGTCACGGTCGGTCCGCTCAGCGGGACAAAGTGCTAAGCATTGTTGGGAAATTTCATGGCGCTCCGCACGGGGTCCACAAAAAGTCGTCGTCGTCGTCGACGTCGTCGTCGTTCTGCGATCATTGCTTTGTAAGGTGTAACAAAAAACCCAACCATAGAATTTTGTCAAATGGAAATTGTCGTTTGAGCGGACACTTTATGGGCTGTTACCACTGCTGCTGCTGCTGAGGCTGCTGCTGCGGCTTGTCCCCTCTGCGCTGCTCTTGCGGCTTAGAGTTTTCACGCCCCGGATCGGTTTACCTGTTATCTGTAGAAATATAAACCGAATCGGAACTGCAGTGCAAACTTTCGATATTCTGCTACTTTAACGCAAACGAATTGGTTATTGTTCTAACAACTTTCCCTTGGGGATTTTATTTATTTCTTCATATTTTTAATACAACTAAAATCCGATATTATGCAGAAAGTAATTTTGAGGTCTGCAGCAGTGCGCCAGTGTCAAAACGCCCCCTGAAAAAACTATTCATAACTTGCCCCAAATCGTGGCACGCTCAACTTAATTGCCCCGAAAGCTTTTGTATAATGCCCCACCAATAGATAACAACAGCTGATAAATAGCGCGTCAAATCGAAAGCGCTGCGGCCAAATAGGCAAGAGGCAAGAGGCAAGGGGTAAGAGGCAAGGGGTAAGAGGCAAGAGTTATGAGGAAGGAGGCGCGTTAACTGCCCATAAGCACAATTGTGAAATGCTTTAATTTCTGAAGTACCTTTAATGAGCATTTTCAACATGGTCATCATACAATCAACATCAACATCGACATCCACAGCAGATGCAGAGGCAGAGGCTGAGGCAGAGGCAGACACAGACGCACAGCATCTACGTATTACAATGGCTCCAATATTTGGACCATGGCTCGTCATAATTACTGCCCTGAGCATAGCTTTATTTCTTCAGTTTCTTTCTTTACTTTTTTGTTATTGTTGTTATTCTGACGACTGCCTGCTGACTGGCCGCATCAGAATTGGCCCGAAAAGCCAAAGACTGGCCAACAATCTGTACAATGTGTATCGAGTTTATAGCTGGGCATCAGACATCGGCTGGGGAATTAATGATTACGTTGGCCGCTTTTGCGGCTTGATCCAGTAACCCTTTAATGCAAACACAGGCCAAATTCTCAGTTCAGGCAGTTCGAATGGCCAGTAACTGAGACTCACTCGGTAGCTCTTTCACTCGACTGCTTATGGGGCTGGGTGCTTGTTGGCTGCTTCCATCGGAGCAAAAGGAAATTGTAATGATCGAAATCAAAATGTTTTCGTTACTTTAGCCCCTAATGAAGCTTGAATAGTGCGAATGACTCCACACAGTTGCCCATTGGCCGTTGGCCCCTCGAGGGCAACACAACCGTACCACGCGCCTTTTAATCGAAATTTGATGATGAATTCTCAACTCAACTCGCTTCAACTCAACTGAACTCAACTCATCTCATCTCAACTCCGACTCGACTCGACTCGATTCGAATCGAATTGACTTGGCTTGATTCTTGAAATGCTACTTTAAGCACCGCAGCTCAGCTCGCTTTTATTGTTGGCCATTTGAGGCTTTGCCTCGCCGCTATTTACCTTTGTTATTTATTTATTGTTATTATAGTACATGCCTCTACTTGTGTTCTGCTTTTTCATTTTTCTTTTTTCTTTTTGTTAACTCGACTTTTTAATTGTATAAATGGGCTTGGGGCTTTGGGTATTTGTAGCCGACTTTAACCGCCGCATGATTTGCTTGAAATTGTTGAAGATTATCAAAGATATCTGAAACTGCTCTTTTGGATTCACATTCATTTCTCAGTAGCATTTGCTATGACTTTGACTATCAAAATGATGTGGACTTTTCAGTCTACAGTAAAAACCCACAAGTGCGATTGATAATCGGCTCAGTGGTATTTCCAAATTTTGCACAACTCAGCTGCTGCAGACCCGAATAACACAACGTATAAACTAGAGTTTTGCAGTCGAGAATGAAATATGCAAACTATTTTCCGAATTTCAGTTTGTATTTATGCTGTTTAGAAATGAATTTCAAAATAATGGAAAATTTAGAAAAGCGGAGTATCGATTTAGGGCAAGCCATTCTAGTTCTCAAAAATATGTTTTCTTCTTTTTTGAAATTATTTCTAAAAGCAAGAAAATCTTTTTAGTTCTCGATTTTTCCTTTTAGGTATATTTTAAAAAATGTATGGCACTTTTGCATATCTTTTCTATTCAATGTTTTCTTACAAATTTTGTAGGAATTCGGGTTCATTTAAAAATTGACTCTTTAAAATGAATGGAAATTTAAATAACTGTCAAATATTCATTGCTTTTTCAAATTAACATTTTGAAAAAGAAAGAATATTAAGAATATATTATAAATAATATTTTGAGAGTTGCAATCTGTATGAAGTCAAATATTTATTTCTAGCTGACGATTCGAAAATAAATTTTTGCAAGCTGAGATCTATTTGGCCACTGGAAGCAGCTTTATTAAAACAAGAAAAAGAAACACTTCAGCGTGGCGACCCCAAAAATGTCACTGAATATTTCTTTCACAAAAAGTTACTTTAATTATGACACAATGTAAGCAACAAATAGTTGAAGTACCCTTGACACATGCAACTAACAAGTTTTCCCTTTTCATCTGTTAAAAAGAGAAGCAAATTGAAAAAAGTACGCATGCAGCAAGTTTTGACTTTCAATTTAATTAAAAGTCTGTCGAGAAAAAGTAAAATTAATGCGCTATTATTTAATAGTAACAAGCTACGGAACTTTTACTGCATTGTGCCGCCCGGCGAAGCATGAATCTAACAGATACTACAATCTTGCAACATTCGAATTGCGAGAGCGAGATAGAGAGAGGGGGAGAGGGAGAGGGGACTATTGTGTGTGTGCATAATTTTCAATTCAATGCATTGCACTGTAAGTGTACTACCCCTTTTTTGTTGTTGTATCTAGCTGCCACCTGCTCTCGACGCCTGCAACAGCAAACTAGACGGAAAGTTGCAAGCTCATCGTTGGAAAAAATAAATGGACAGTGGAGAAGTTGTTGTTTTCAGTTTTCAAAGTAGTTTCGCTTTGCATATATTTTTTACGATATTTGCTTAAATTTGCATAAATTTTTTCACTAACTAATAAATACATAGTCGTTGCTTACAAATACGTTCTTGACGCTTTAACAATAATTGTTTGTTGTTTAAATAATTTAAATTAATCTTACAAGTGACTCTCAGTGCTTTGTTGTGTTTTTGTTTTGTTTTGTTTTGTTTTGTTTAGTTTTTAAATTAATTTACAATTTATGGCTTACGATCTAGGTAAATACAATTTCGCAATGAAAATGAATAGTAGTAGAAAGACAGTAAGTAAGTCAGTGCAAGAGATCGCATTAAGTTTTCTTTTCTTTTCTTTTTTTTTCGTTTTTTTTTTGTTTTTTTTTTTTTTTTTTTTGGTGCTATTTACAGAACAATAGAGTTTTTCAAAGATTTCCTTATGTGTTTTAAGTAACTTATGTCTTAAGCAGAGCTCACACGTGTAATCAGCTGAAATTCATATATTTTTCATGGCATTCCACAAAAATGTGACGAGGATTGGAATTGAAATTTGTTTATCGTATTTAGACCAAAAGAATTTCGTACATTGTAAGGGATACCAGAATGGAATTAGTCACGTGCAAACTCAGCGCTTTAGTGTCTTGTGTGCTCTACTACTAACATTTCTTGTTGTTGTGGGGCATTTACAGAATTTGGCATCACAGTTGACAACGCGACGAGGAGCTAAGCAAAAATGCTCAGCTGCCTGCGACGATAGTGCTCCGAGGATCAGTGCGTGAATTGCCGCAAGGTGTTCGTCGCTGGCGTTGGCCTGTGTTGTAAGGAGCGCCTGCCCGTTGTGGCACAGAGCCCGTTGCGCAGTGGCAGCGCCGGTGGCAGCGGCGGCGGCGTCGGCGTCTTGCTGCGACCCATCTGCTCCAGTGGCAGCGAATAGTGCGCATTGCTGTAGATGTAATTGGGATCCATCATCTCGCCGAGCGGATTCTCGTTGTCAAAGTCGCGTTCGCGCTGCTTGAAGTGCTCGTGTGTGATGCGCAGCTGTTGTGGGGCATGCACCATGGGCACGTCAGCGTACGAGTAGCACGAATCAGCCACAGTCGCTGTGGCAGCCAGAAACTGCGGCTTCGTATAATGATTCAGCTTCGATTGCTGAGGATGCTGCTGCTGATGTGGCAACTGTTGCTGTTGTTGTTGCAACTGCTGTTGCTGCTGCTGCTGATGATCTCGGTTCATTGTTGCCGTCTTCATGTGCAGCACAAAGTTAGCGCTGTCATCGATGCTGCCGGCGAGGGACTTGTTGTTGTTCAGCTTCTGCTCAGTGTGCAACAGTGTGGCAGACATGGCAGGCACCTGCAACTGCTGCAACTTGTGCTGACCATCGCCGGAATTCAAATCATTGATGGGCATTGGACACATGCCATAATGATGATGTGCAGCGGCAGCAGCCGCAGCCGCAGCGGTTGTCTGATGTGGTGCGGTGTAGGTGTTGGGGAAGGTTGAGTGGATGCCGAGGGAGCAGGGATGATGCTGGAGACGGGACATGTAATCCTCGTCGCAGAAGGTCTTCTGATACTCGCGCTCCTTGCGACCCAGCGCCGAGTTGCCCCACAGGCCACCCTTCAGATACTCGCGTATCTTGTGCCGGCAGCGATACAGGACCAATGCCAAGGCAGTTATCGTTGCCGCAGATCCCACGAGGAGCGCACCGATCAGCGCCTGCTTGCGTGGATCGCTGTGGCTGCAGCCCATCAGGGTGGGATTCAAGTGCTTGAGCGACTCACCACGCAAGCGTTCGGGAAATTCGCAGAGCAGCTGATCTGTCAACTGATCCTGATCCTGGCTGGCATTCTTGGCGATCAGCAGATTTCGCAGCCACATCACGCGGCAGTCGCAGGACAGAGGATTCTCCGATAGGTCCAACGTGGCCAGATCCTTCCAGGGGAACAGACCCTCGGCCAGGGAAGTCAGCGCGTTCGCCTTGAGCACAACATGCCGCAGGTGGGGCAAGCCACTCAGCGCACCCTCCTGCACCTCGACGAGCATTTTGTTCGAGGACAAAGTCAGAGACTCCAAGTTGCCATTGGCTGCAAAGGCACCGGTCATGATGCGCTTCAGTTTGAGTGCTCCATTGATGTCCAGTCGCTGGAGTTGCTTCAGACCCACAAAGGCACCTTCGCCAATTAGCTCGAAATCATTTTGGCCCAGCGACAACTGCTCCAGACGCACCAGGTGACTGAGACCCGCGGTGGGAATTTCGGCCAATCGATTGTCGGACAGATCCAAGATGCGCAGCTCTTCGAGGCCAAGGAAACTGTTGTGGGAGATGTTCTGCAGACTGGCCCCCTTCAGCTCCAGCCTCGTCAGACCCTTGAGATCCTGAAAGGCGGCAGCCTGAATGCTCAGCAGGGAGTTCATGCCCAGGTAGAGTTCAGCCACGCTGGGCATGGCCTGAAAGATGACCGGATCTGGCACCGAAGTCAACGCATTGTCATCCAAATATAAAATACGCAATTGTTTGAGGCCATCGAATGCTTTAGGATCGAGGAAGCCAATGCGATTCTCGCCCAGATTGAGCTCCTCAATCTTGAGCAGCGGCGAGAAGGTGCCCTGATGCAGCTCCGAGATAAAATTGCCCCTCAAATTCAGCACCGTCACAGCGGAGAGTCCCATGAAGGTCTTGTTGCTGATCTGGCCAATCTTGTTGTGGTTCAGATGCACCTCCTGCAGCTTCTTCTGGTAGGCAAAGGTGCGCTGTGGTATCGTCATCAGATGATTATGCGACAAATCGAGGAAAGTCAACTCCGCGTAGAATTGTATCGAGGAATCGATCGTTTTGATCTTGTTGCTCTTGATGACCAATCGCTGGATGGATGGATTCAGTGCTATGGGCAACACATCCAGCTTCCCCTCGCCACACTGCACCACGAGAGTGTTGTCATCGCACTGGCAGCCGGGCGGGCAGTTGGCCAAAGCCTCCGTTTGACTCGGCCAGCTGGCGATGAGAATGA
The DNA here is from genome assembly GCA_035043845.1 of Drosophila picticornis. NCBI lineage: Eukaryota > Metazoa > Arthropoda > Insecta > Diptera > Drosophilidae > Drosophila > Drosophila picticornis. The sequence goes on along the minus strand of JAWNMR010000122.1, from coordinate 22,938,723 downwards.
TGCAGATGCTCCACACCCTGATGCAGATCAACTTTTCTCTTAGTTTCTGCATTTTCAAATTGCTTTTTCTTTTGTTGTCTTGCGTGTTTTTTCTCGATTTGTGGCTAATATCGCCCTTTTGGGTGTGTTTGTGTATGTGTGTGTGTGTGTCTGTTTATGTGTGGCTGGTCTCTAGTTTTCCATGTTGCTGTGGGTGAGAAAATAGAAATGGAAAAACTGTTTGTTAGCTAAATTGGAAACTATTTTTAAGAGTTTAAATTCAATTTTGAGATACATTTTTCTAAGAAATTCTCTATTTATTTCTATACTTTTCACTATTTTTAACAATTTATTTTTACGGTTTCTCTTTATTTATATCATTTATATTTTCTTAATTTTTTACTCGGCTTTTAACGATTTATTTGTACATTTTCTTTTTATTTATATCATTTATTTTCTCATTTTTTTCTACATTTTTTTTTTATTCATGTCATTTGAATTTGTGTTTTCTTAATTATTTTTCTGGACTCTCTCACTTTTTTTAATGATTAATTTTTCAAAATATTTTTTATATGTTTAATGTTTTTAAATTTCTTGCTAACCGGTTTATCTTGTTTATAATTTATAAATCAAATATGATTTTTTTTCTAAACATTTTATTTTTTAGAGGGAATTCATTTAATTGTTTTCTATATTGACATCTTAATTTTTCTTTAGATTTCCAGACTATTAAAAATTGATTAGTTTAAAAAATTCAGACTTATTAATCTGGATATTTTAATCTACTACAATTTTTAATGAATGCTGTATTTTCAATTGCATAAATTTGAATTCAAATTCATATTTTCACAACACTTAACAATTTGCACAATTTTTGGTAGTAAAACTTACCTTTTAATCTTTGGATTGTGCGCAGCAACCATTTGTTGAAGTTTGCAGCACGATTTCGAAAATTATAAAAACAAAAATAAATTTGTTTTGGGTGTTTTCAGCCAATTTGATTTTTGTTTGGTTTTTAGCCAAATGCACTGCACTTTTAATATATTTCTGATAAACTCAAAATTTCACATGCAGCCAATGATATTTATTTAGCCAATTCATAACTTTTATGGGTTTTGTATGTGTGTTGTTTTTTTTTTTTTTTTAAATACAAAATATTTATTTTTTGTTGTGTGATGTTTATGTGTATTATTTTGTTGTTGTAGATGTGTGTTTTTGAAAATCGTGCGCGATAATCCAGTGGCTCGCTTTGCTGCACGCTTCAAGTTGTTGTCACACGGCGTTTGGTTTTACGTTCTTTTCATTTGTGGCAAGTTTGGGCCAAACTAACAGAGACAGTCGATGTTAGGCTAGTAAACAACCGAACACGACGAGGCGACGAACTACACTGATTTTGCTGAGCGAGCAGCGCACTGACGACACCTCGGTCCGAGTGTTTTCAGCTGCCGACGACACAGCTGCAGGCAGCCGTAGATAAACACCACAAAGCGCGGCCTTGCATTGTGCCTGCTGAGAGAGAGAGACAAAGAAAGAGAGCAAGAGAGCGCGAGCAGAGCAGAAATTGGTGCACAGATAACGCAGCTGAGAGCAAACTGGTTCTGAGAGCAGCCGACACCGCCGCCTCAAAAACCACTCAAACCAACTCACTCATTTATCTGAGCGCGTTTCGGGCTCTCCGACGCTTCGCTAATGCAATTGCAGCACGACGACGAGGCTTAGTTGAGGCCGGGCTGCCATCAACATAAACACGCACTATGAGGTGTTGCGGCCAAAACCATAAAAAGCGCCAAAGTAACCAAATTATTTGAATCTCCTTTTTTTTAGCAAATTGAAAGGAAAACTGGAAAAATGTCAATCAAGTTGAGTCTCATTAAAACACAACATTGATTTAACTGCAACACTTAAAGCGAGAATTCTCACTAACTGAAATGAATATCTTTTTGAACAGGACACTTCACTTGACGCAATTCAAATCGTTGCCACATATGCCACATTTTCAAAGTTGTAATCGAAAACAACTTCAAACTCAGCGGCTGTAAAGTGTTAAAATTGTTTCAAGTGCTGCAAACCTTTTTTTCGGCATAACACACACACACACACACACACATGCATACACAAATACGCATAGGACATTTAGCTAGACAGTTATTTATAGTGTCACTTGATACTTGGGACAAGGCTGTCTATTTATCTGCTCGCTGCTCGTTGTTCGATGCATTTCTGAGTTATAGCCCCGAGCGAAGCTGCACAAATACCACGAAAGAAAGATACTCGCAGATAACAAAAAAAGAGCATCAAAATATGCAGACTGTTCAACTATTTACAAACACACACACACATTCGCACACACGCACAACAACTATGACAACAAGAAAATCAACTGTAAATGGCCATAACTTTGTCGAACGGCTTGCGGAGCACTCCACTTCTGACTCTCTCTTTTTTTTCAGAGGAGCCTGTGGAAGGGAGGGGGGGGGGGGGGGGGATGATCTTTGTTGCTGGCATTTGCCGGTTGCATAACTTGCATATATTTGCCATCTCGAAATTCTTGTAAAAAGTATGCAAAACATTATTCGTCTGTGTGCGTGTGTGCATGTGTGTGTGAGTGTGTGTGAATAGACAACTGTAAATCTGTACAGCTTGTTGTTGTTGGTGCTGACTCTTTTATTTGGCTTGTTACCAATAATTATTTCTGAGTGCCGTCTGCAATCGTTGTCAACTTTGAGGTTACCTACAAAAATGGCTGGTAATTTATAACACAAATGGCCAAAGAAATTCAAACGTCAATGAATGCAATAAACATGACAAAAGTATCCAAGAGCAGTTTCAACTGGAATTAAATCACTGCAGCAGCTCATAAATCTTGCTGCAAATAAATCATTGCCTTCATTTTGGATTTCGATGATCTTATCGCAATGCGAATGAGAATGAGAATGACAAGTATTCAATTTTGGTTTGGTTTACTTAAAAGTCCATAAATTTCAAAATATTCGGAAAGGGATCCACTTACAAATTGGTCATGTTTAAATTGTAGAGACAAGTAAAGTGAGCAAATAGAACTATATCGAAGCGGCTAAGGTTTGTCCTAGTAAAAACTAAATTAAAACTAAATAAATTAAACTGCACAAGATCCTAAAGTTAATTTATGTGACTTATCGAACGAAAAAAATCAAATCTTTAAAGTTCCGCTTAGATCTGTTCCTGTTAAATAAATATTTGTTGTTGCACTCAAAATCAGTTAACAAAAAAATATATTCTAAAATATTTACACATTAGACGCATCGATACGAATTTATAGAAGATTTTTAGTAAATCAACCAATGTGGCTAGTTTATATATACAATCAAATTAAATTGACTGAGGGTATTCAAAATTCGATACCTAAAGAAAGATTTAGAAAAATATGAGAAGTAAAAAAAAATAATATTTACTTTTTAGACTTATTGATACGAATTAATGGACGACTCTTTAGTTAGACTATGCGACTAATTTATATATTAAGATTCGACTGTTACAACTTTATTATTATTATTATTATAAAACTGAAACGAGAGCATTTGTTATTATTTAAATCATTTAGGAACCACAAAATGAGATATTTATAAAATATTTACATATTCGACTCACATCAATAGCAATTTATATTCGATTCCGTGGCTTTAAATGAAAAGCCAACCACAACCCAAAACCTAAAATTATCAACATTTTATTTTATTTTGACAGCTTAAATTATTTGGAATTTCTTGTTTTAGAAAGTTTTCTGACCTGGCTGGAGTCAGCAGTAGAATTCTTAGAGAAATGTTGCACCACAAAGTATGCCGAAACGGATTGGTAAAAAGGTTACAGCAATTATGTTTTGATGGCGACAGCAGGTTGCCACTTGCCTCTTGCCACTTGCCACATGGGAAGCAACTGACTCATAACTAATTACAGCTCGCTACATAAAACTTTGCACAATTTCCGTAGTGCATACAAAAACAAAAAAAAACATGGAAAAATGAAGAGAAAAAAAACTAAAACTAAAGCCAGAAATGCAACACTGTTCCGTTCCGTTAGCACTTGATCTAAATCTTATGCCACAAATAGCTGCAGCAGCAGGTGTGTGGAAAGCTTTTTGGGGTCTCACGTTACACAAACACACACTCAAACACACTTACACACTCAAACACACACACACACACAGAGAGTGGTAATAGCAAGTGAAGCAAACTTCAGTTTGACGCAACTTTCAATTTGCGACAATGTGTGAGAATTTCTTGGCAATAAATTTTGACAGCATTTGACGCAGTTGTTTTCTGTGGCAACACCAAAATGGGTAATCGCATCTAAACAATAACTGGAAATGTTTGTTCTCGCTGCATATGGAAATTGTTTAGTAAAATGCTAAAAGCACTTAAACAATTAGACAGATTTGGGGAGCCGTGTGTAATTAGGTAAAACACAACAAAACACAACAAAACACAACACAACAGAACACAACACGGCACGGCAACTACCGTTGCATTCGACAAAGCACAAATGCAAATAATGCCCAGCCAAAGACTCGAAATGCAGCCAAGCCAACCAACCAACAACCAACAGCCAACAACAAGTAACATCTAACACAACACAAACAACGACGACGCACTTCGGACAAACAAAGGCGAAGGGCGAAGTAGCTTATGGGAACGCTTAGAGCGACCAGCCATCCATTCGAGATCGCAGCATGCCCAGCCATGGGATACCCTGCAGAGGGAAATTAACTTGAGTTGTCTCAAATGATGATTGATTAATTGTGTGTCTTACTAAAAAACAATATGTCTTAATTTATTTATAAAATGTCAACTTAAAACAGTTAATAAATTAAAGCAGTTATCAAAATAAACAATAACTACTGAAATTCAATTTAAAATTAAAATTAAAACTAAAGTGATAAAATTATATAAAAATATATATTTATATATATTATATATTTCATAACGTGCAATTTGCTTACACAACATAAAAACGGTTCCAAAATAAATAAAATAAATAAATATATAATTCAATTATAAATTAAATAAATGTAACTAAATAATATATAATTATTTACAACTTATAAGAATAATTTTTAACATTTCTGGTTATATTTAAATGCACATTTATGCACCACCAAAAAGCAGTTAGTATGAATGACAGCAATATAAGGCTCTGAAATGATAAAGTCTACTGTAATCAATCAGAGTCCCCGAAATGATTAATCCAAAGAATAATTAGGAGTACAGCGATTCAGAGAAAGTGGGAAGAATTAAAGAAGATTTACAGATGACACAAACAGAATTGTGCACAGTGTAATCAGTTGTGCGTGGCAGTAGAAAGAGGACAAAGAATTTAGACATTTCAATGCGATTATTCACATGTATTTGTAAGCAGGCTTTTCACACATGTCTGTTAGTTAATAAACCGTTTACTTTCAGGTGTTTACAGGGTATGGAAACACATTGCAGCTGGCTGCGCATGCGCCGTGAGCCGTTGCCGTATTGTTGCTTTATTAGAGCCGTTGTCTTAACAAGAAACTTGTTAGTTGCAACGGGTTAAGGCCAACAAATGGAAAATGCTCAATGCTAAATGGTAAGTGGAAAATGAGAAAACGAGAAAATCTCGTCAAAATTGTTTGCTCGACGCGACAAAGTCATCGGACGGCTGCTTTGAACACAGCTCAGCTGTCGACTTTTCTCCAGGCCCATTTGTCAGAGCATTTAGCCAAACATTTGAAGAAGACCAGTTGCCAGTTGCCAGTTGCCAGTTGCCGTCCTAGACAGAGACAGTTCCGGTGGCAAATGCAACTTCCGCAATTGCTCGGGCCCATTTCCTACGGCGTTCCCATTCCCATTGTTTTCAACCCAATAAAATATCAATTGACTTGCAATTAATCATATTCCAAAATGTGCAAAGACCACTAAGAATGCTGACTGCAGCGTGGAATGGAATGGATTCCATTGCCCGGCCAAACGAGCCAACGAACCAACGAGCCAACGATCCAATGAGCAACCGGAAAGGAGTCTCTTTGTCCCATTGTTGAGCATTACTTCTGCTTCTTCTTCTTCTTCTTCAGTTTTTTTCATTTATGCTTCACACTTTTTTTCTATTCACCTCTGGTTTAAAGTCGTCTCCTGATGCTACTCGTTTTTAGAGCGAAATCACAATAAATAATGAATCAAAAAATGAGCGTTAAATGCAACGAGACGAAGACTGAAGCGAAGACGACAACAACAAAAAGCAGCAGCGGAAGTCAGCACACAATGGACCAACGCAAAGAGAACAACACAATGAAACTCCGATGCCGACTTCGTATTGCCTACTGCCAGCCCCCTCCCCTTTACCCACGTCATAGGTTAAGTTTAAATCGATGCCATGAACAGTAAGTAAATACCCACAATCTGGCCGTTGCATGCATACATACATGCATACATATGTACATTTGTCTGTACATGCATTCACACAACTCTCTCTCTCTCTCTCTCTCTCTGTGTCTCTGTTTCAATTGTTTATAGGTAACTGACCGTTTGCTGACTTGTCATATTTCTCGCTCTACCCTTTCGTCTACCTTTTCTGTCTGAGCTTTGCTAATGCATCGCAGACTGGGAACTGAAGGCGTCATCGAATTTGTGGCATTTCTGGGATCTCAGCAGCTATCAAAGGTAAGTCGCATTGCTTTTAGCTTTGTGCATTTTAAGCTCTGAAAGCTGTAAATACTTTAAGGAACTGTGACAAGTCGACATCAAAAGCAGCCGAAGACGTTACATGTAAAACGCTGAGACAATTTTGATTTCAGACTGAGAACATTTATTTTCTCTAAGACACATAAATTATAAATAATAAATATAAATATATGATGAACAACATGAGTTTGATCTGGATATCTCTCTCCCAAAAAAAAGTAAGAAGTTGACTACCAGAACACAACTTAAAACCGATTGGTCCAATCCCAATGGCTCCGAAAATAGTCTAAAGAGTGAGGAAGTTTTGCTCATATTATCGTAGATCAAGAACACAATATTATGTTGCACATGTCAGGACAAAATTATAATACCCTTTACAAAAGAACAAAAAAAAAAAAAAAAACAATAAATTTAAATTTATTTTATTTATTTTTATTTATATTTATTTCTAAGGCCTCTTCTACGTTTCCTCGATGCATTTTTAATCCACTACAAGGAACCCCATACAAATTTCACTCTAATATTTTGTTTCTTTTGTTCATATTTAGTAGCACTATGAAACACATAAAACTGTAAGTTGATAGCTGATTTTTGTATTTAAATCCACGAGTTGAGTTCATTACTCAATTCCTGTTGACAAAGTGCTTTTATAGTTACACCAAAAACACACTCGGCCGTTTGTAATCGATCCAACTATCCATCTAAATAGACACAACTTTACATATGCGAGCATTCGAGATCTGGATAGATAACTCATCTTTGGCAGCTCGAGTCGTTCACTTTCTTTTTACGAGTTCCGCCCATATCGCCCGTAAGACACACACCCAACCCACACTTTTCATTTCCGCTGAACTGTGACTCATATCATAGAATGGGGCCCAGAGTTGAAACTAGGAGAGAACAAAGCCTACACCTGATGCTCGACCTGATAATTTCAGTGTGAAATTGAAGATACTCTCTGTGGAAAAATAGAAATTCAGATTTCGAAACGATTAACTGCACAACATGCCCACTCCACCACTATAGCATTTGGTAACCCTACAAATTAAATTCGAGCCCTGGGTAATTTCCAATGAAATGGAAAACCCAGGCGCCAGTCGAAGATTGTTTTCCAACGAAAACTTGAGATGACCACAGGGAGGTATAATTACCTCCACGCTGGAGGTAGAGGTGGGCACGAAAACAAAAGCTGGAGAATGTCTTTGGGGCATATTAACATTGGATTCAATTAATAAATGACGTTAACGTGCTGTCAAAATATGAAATTGTTGATGATGCAGTGCCATGTGAAGCCAGCATGTGGCATAACTCCAAAAACAAAACAAAAATCTCTGCTTATCTGTGAGATACATTTACCAATACAGCGACTGGCCAAGCTGAGCAGCACGCAAAGTGCAAGTTGATACTGTAGACTTCATAAATTATAATTTGCCTGGTCTTGGGTCTTGGGACTTGGGTCAGAAGTAGCCAGCAGCAGCCTCAAGCCTGGACACTTGACTACCGATTATAATCAATCTTTGAGATAGATTTGCTATAGACCAGGCCCGACCACAGGCAGCCAGTAAATGATTAGACTTGCCAGCTTGCGACTGATCACGCCAACTGCACTCCAACTCCCATTTCTAGCTGACTGTGCACACTTCAATATCTTACATGTGTCCATGTCCAGTAGATGGCTGCTTGGCTACGCCGCGAGGCATGATCCTTCCGTCCAACGATCTGCATGCAACACAAATGCCTTATGCAAACATATGTCTCCGCATTGTCTGTGCTTGGCTGCGACACGCATTTATCACGCGGCATTTATCACGATGAAGACCAAGTCGATGGCCAACAGACCACGGCTAGCATATCAAGTTGCAGTTGCAAGTTGTCGGTTGGCGGTTGCCGGTTGCCGGTTGCCGGCTGCCTGACACATAATTTGTTTTTTGCTCTGCTGTTCAGATAACTCAAATGCGATATGCGTATCTCATAGATTATATTTGCTGCCTGTCAGTATTTCTCCTCTCTTCTTTTTTATATTTCGTTTTTTTTTTTTGCCTTGGCTATTTTTGGTATGCCTCTAAGATTGGCTGGCTGTCTGCTATTTTTTCAATTTTCAATGCATAGGCAAATCTGTTGGCTTTTCCTGTAGCTGCCTGGCTGTCTGGCTGATCCATGATCGTTAAGTTAAGCCAACCACTGTTTTGGCTTAGGCAATCTCACTGATCATTTTGCATAAATAATGCGCGCGAAATTAAATGAGCAAAGCAGCTACAACAACTCGCAACGGATGTGTGGACATTCCAGGATCTGAAGAGACTCCTGTGCGGATACACATCTGTTTCTGATTGCAGTTTTCCGGTGTGTGCTATGCAAATCATCAAGATATAATCCGAAGTCAGCACAGCAAGAACTGAAGCCAAGTTGCTATTAATCGATGTGTGGAAAACTAATAATATTCACCTGGCCAAGATTTACAATGTCATCAACAAATGGGTTATTCTGGGATATCCAAGTCCTTGCAATAAATCTTGGACCATTTTACATACTAATATCCCCAGATTACATCCTTTATTCATCTATTTTATACTTTTTCTTCATACCAAATACTGACAATTTATTATTAGTTCAATTTGAATTATTGAATTGTGTTGCCCATAAGGATTCCCAATTCCATCGCTTCAAGTTGGTTAATATTTTTGGAAAAATGTATTCAGCAAGGCCCCGAAATATGTCGCACTACCAATATCATCACGAGATGTGTTATATGTTGAACTTGTATTAAGTTTGTTTAAAAAAAAGTAGTTTGTCAAACAAATTGTAAATCTTATGCATTACATTATTTTCATGTAAATCATTTATGCTACATAAATACGCTAAAACTATGAATTTATATACATAAATATATATTTTTTATTTTAAATTTTAATTGAACATTTAACTTAAGTGTAACTTTAATTTTAATTTTAATTTTTTTTTTTTTTGATTGTGGACAGTTTTTTTTTCAATAAATTAGTAAATAAAGAATAAAAAGAATAATTTTGTAACTGTATTAACAATTATGGTTTCTTCTGCGCTGCACTCAACACAAGTTGTAAGTTGTAAACAAAAATCAAATTAAATAAATGCTTGAGTTGATGAGTTGATAGGCATCTAGAACTAAATAAGGATCTCAAATGTGACTTAATTGCACTTAATTGAATGAGAATCAGCGACGTAGGTCAAGCGACTGCTTAAAGTGAAGTTCGTACTTAAGCTCAACGGTGATTTGAGCGTTATCCTGCTTAAAATAGGTGTCAAGTGGCATTAGCCAAGTCATCTGATGCGATGCAATGCGAAGCGAAGCGCGTCTGAAAGTATTTTATTTTCACAGTGTATAACTCGTTGCGGTACGCAAGTCAGCGACAAAAGTGCAGGGTAGCATAAAAGTGGGCAGAGCAGATTCTAAAGAGGGAGAAGGAGCGAGAGAGAGAAAGAGAGGGAGCGAGAGTGAAACGGATGCAGGGACGCACATCCTCGACTGAGGCAGAGGCAGAGGCAGAGGCAGTGGCAGTGGCAGCGATGCGTGTGCAAACAGAGCCCCAAGGCAAGCCGCACACACAGAAAGTAACGCAACTTCAAGACACAGGTACGGGTCGAGTGTGTGTCTGGGGCAGGTGTGTTTCTCACGCAGGGCAAGCTGGCAACAGCTAAAGGAAGCCAACACACACATCTAGGCTTCAGTTTCAAAGTGTGGCAACGTGTGGTAATTTTTCTGACCGGCGGCTAGCAGCCACAGCGCCACACACTCGCTTCACTGGTCTCAGAAACAGCCACAGCCACAGCAACGGCCACAGCAACATCTACAAATACAGATAAAGACGCAGCTTTTGGAATTCGCAGTCCAACTTAGCTCAACTCATTTGGGCAGTGATTCGGAAATGTGTTCGTTCTGCTCTGCTCGGCTCTGGCCATATTTTGATTTTGCAGGAGCGTCTTTCTCGTTTCGTGTCTCCCCCAACTTGAAAGCATAAATCAAATGGGAAAATAATTACGGCTGCTGGCGCAAAATTTGCACGTGTATTAATTTCTAGGCGCTGCGCACTTTTTTAAATCGTAGCAAAACGCTGGCAACTCGCAATTATGTGCCACAACTTTGTCTGGCTGATTGGTGAGGCGCGTGTTTTGGTCTGCAGCTTATCATTTAATACGCATCTGCAACTTTTTCGCATTTTCGCACACAATTTTTAAGCGAATGCCAGCAGATCAGGGCCAGCCTATTTTGCCAGTTTGCAGAAGGTTCTTCTTTAATTGTAGCCTAGGCTATCAGCAACAGGATACAACGCGGTTATAACTTATAAGAAATACAATTTTCTGGATGTGTCTGTTTAGGCTGACTCTGATTATTGCTCCCATACATTCTGGCATATCTTTAAGCTGAGACTTATTTTACGGTAGACTCAACTATCCCGCAAATTGTTTCTCATTTGTTTGCCTTCGATTTGGCCAATTGATATACGAGCAGACAGAAGAATTGCTTGGAATGCGTTTTCAGTCCGGCACAAACAGAACTCGCCCACAACTAACTGAAATGTTAATCAATTAAAACAACTCGAGGAACCCTTAAATGTAATTAAATTCTTTGCTCAGACAACTCTGAAATATATATGTTAATTGCATTGTATGAAAGCAATCATTTTGTGTAGCTGATGCATTTAATACTGCATTTAATTGCAGCCCATTTATGCCGTAATTTGATAATGTTGAATAAACAGCAATATAATTGTTGAACAATAAATAAATCATTGACTCGCATGCGTAAATTAAGAACTTAACGATTAACCGAAAACGAATTTCCCCAATCAAAACAAAACGCGCTGCAGACATAAAGATATTGCCTAACAATTGCCTAACTGTGGTTCATATGTTCAAATGCGATGGAGGCTGTGTTTTCCACGGAAAACGATCATTTCCACTCCCAGTAGGTTGCAGTCAGTTTGTCGCCAATGGACTACAACTTATTTTGATTTTTATTGTAATCAAAAACGCTGACAATGCACATAAGAGCAACAAGAAGAAGAACAAAGAGGGATCACAAGGTGCAACACAGTGGGTTTCCTTTTCAGATCATTCAACAAGCGAGGCAAGTGAAAATTTATGGAAACCAAAGACCATTCAAACGTAACCCAGCGTTTATCTTTCGTTAGAAAATTAGAATCTACGTGTGGCACCCAATCAATGACCACAATCTTCAGGTTTGCCCTGCGTTTGGGTTTCGACTTGGTCTCTGAGCCAATTGTTTCGGGTTTTTGTTTTTCCTTACCAGACTCCATAAAAATGCATTTTATGTGATTCTATGAAAAATGCTCAGACTCAAACTCAATCGCAGCTCCAGATTTATGCATGTCCTGAGATTGTTCTCTAAACGCTGCGACATGTTCTGGGCCGTAGTTAAACTCGTATCTGTATCCTTGCTGTAGGTCTACTACTTAGCTATTTCATTATAAATTAAACTGTTATCGCTACAACTTAATCGACCCATAAAGCTGACTGACCATTCCCTGCAAACTGCCTGCCACCTTCAGCCTTGATGTGTGGCAGAAGCAGCAGAAGTAGCAGCAGCAGCAGCGGCGGCAGCGGCAACATGATTCTCTCTTATCTCAATTTGACATTTGTTAATTGCCGCGCACTTCAAGTACTTAGTGTATCTTTTGGGTCTTCATCAGCTCTGCTTTTCTGTTTTTTTCTGTTGGATTTTCGCTTTGCTTTTTTATGCCTGTTCTAAATGACTTTTTAATGTTTTTAAGTGTAATAAAGTTGTTTTCCTGCCATTGCGTAATGAGTTATTTTAAACTACACTGCGAGTGTGCCACATTTGGTAATCTGCGCCTTGGCATCACTTAAGTGCGACAGAGACACATTTTAATTCATTTCTTAAGGTCTCCCAACTCAAAGGCTAATAGGCAACAGAGTGCCAAGATCACAGAATGTGCTTTTTGATGCTGCCAAGAAGCAGGCAATAAAAGCAGCTAAGAGGTCATTGTCTGAACGATTCGATTGCATAATTACGGTCCAGTCAGAGTGTGAATAGCTAAACAACTTCAATAATTAACTTAAACTTATTGCTTAAAGTTTAGTTACCTTGCGAGACGTAAAGTCAGGCTTGCAACTTCTCTAAATATGCCCCATTACAGTTCAATCTGCGTAGGTTGAACGCAACTGGGGAACCACATGAGAAATGGGCGAAACCAACGTAATGCAAACTCGCCTTTTCAGGCATGCTAAATAGCCTATAATAAATCATTGACTTATGATATTAAAAGTATAGGCAAAACGTACGCACGGCTGCCAGCGGAAAGGCCTTCAAGTTCAAAGGAAAACGACAATCAGAGCAGCGACAGACAGTCAGAGGCAGTCGCAAAGGCAGTGGCAGTTGCAGGGGCATTGGCAAAAGCCAATATTATTATACCTCATACATGTGATATGTGTTTCTGATACACAAGGCATAAAATAGCAGCTCGCAAGTGCTGACAGGCCGGGCGGCACACTGCGCTGCACAGTTAAGCTACCAGAAGAGGATGAGGGTAGAAATCGAAGATGAAGTCAACCACTGGCAACGGCAACGGCAACGGCAACGACAACGAATAAGCGCACTAAATTATGACTAGGTAGAGGCGCTGACAATTCAATGCGCGGGCCCCATACGAAAAATACTCGTAATACAGGCTATGAAAATTTATGCAGCATGCAGCATGCGGCGTGCAGCGAAGGCAGGGAAAAACGTTGAAAAAGTCCTCAAATCGACATGCACATGTGGCATCAGCGAGTGCATTGCTGTTTGGTAATCCGTAAAAAATGATGTCATAATAAATTGTAATTTATGAGCGCAATGCACTCCATTCGCTGGCAAGTTGGTGGCCTCTTTTTCTAGGAGCCAGCAATCCAGCAATCCAGCTAGCGACAAGTTAGGCCTCCTCGCTGACAGATGAAGGTCCGTTCATGAGAGTCTGATGAAGCCATTATGATGACTTAAGCTCGGACGCTTTTCGACACGATTAATTATATCCGAAAACAGCAGACAACACAAAGAGAGGGGGCGCCACATTGAGGCATGTTATTAAAAATACCTGGCGTTCTGTCAAGACTTGGTTTCCTGTGCACACAACAAATGTCAACTTTTATGCCTCAATGGCCTGGGAAATGGCAGACGACAGTTCAGTCGGCTCTCTCATTCTCTCTCTTAACAAGCTGACAAATAGATAAAGTGCAGTCAAGTTCTGTTGGAGAGGTAGCTGCCTCCGAAAGGCATCGTGCCACGGTTGATGTATCGGCTGGTTGTTTTGATCTGACACTGGGCTATTTAGTATGCAAATGTATGATTGTGTCTAACAAAGTGACAGCAGGGTTGTCGAGCATGGAACTGCAGAAGGGGGGTGAGCATTCACTCATATCTGTGTAAATGGATAAAAGATAAGTACAGTCTTGGGTTAGGAAATTTAAATGCTTTGAACTATGGCTTCCCATTTCCCATACACTTTTTTATTTGTATTCTAATTTAATTTTTCTATATGATTATTTCTTTATTCTAAACTTTTTTAAAGGTAAATTTTGTTGCTTTTTTATTTCATTAAAAAAAATTAATTTAGTTGTTTCCATTTTAGGTGTTATTTATTTATTTTTTTTTTTTTTTTTTTGTTTCAGCAATTTCAAATAAAATTTATTCTTTTAAATTTGATTATTATTTTTGGAAATAAATTGACAGTTATATTTGAGCGGGAACAGGAAATTAAGCAATTTCACGCCCAGTGCCACAGTTAAATGCCCATTGATGGGCAATGTTTAGAAACAACAAATATTAAGTGGCTTTAATTAAAAATTACAATTTTATTCAACGAGCTTCGAAAAACCCACTCTTTCCTCTCTTCAAGTGGCAGTGGCCGACGGAAGCAAATATAAACATTTTTCTTGGTTTTTTTTTTTTTTTTTTGAATAACTGCACCAGCATTCAAGCAGAACAAACATTCTAATCATGGCGGGCATGCAGCACGAAAGTATCTGTCAGATACTAAACAAAAACAACTGAACGCAACTGAATGCTGCAGCTCATTAGCGCCTGGCGACAGCGACGAAGCGCAACGAGGCAGGCGAGGGGAGCGACGAGGGCGACGACTATGCCGGAAATCAACAGAAAACTGTCAGAGACACACACACAAAAGCACTGTTGGAGAAAATATGAGGTTTTTATTTTTGGGTTTCCAAAAACAATTGCATAATCAACGCTTCCCGCCGGTGAAAGGGGCAAAGCTTGGAAAGAGGAAAGGGGGAAAGTGGGAAAGGAGGAAAGAGGGAAAGGTGGAAAGGTGGAAAGGGTGAGCACAGATCGGATTCACGCCTGCGCAGTGGAGCACGTGGAGCATGTGCCACCCCGCCGTGCGATTAGACAAATTTATGAGGCGACACATTTAGTCGAGACTCGTCGAGTTGTATGCCAACTGTAAGCAACTATCTTCAAATTGAATTGTAATGCATTTCAAATTGAAAGAAAATGTTGTGAAAATTATGGAAAATGTTGCCAATGATCAAATTGAGCTAAAAGTCAATTTGCGGT
The DNA here is from genome assembly GCA_035043845.1 of Drosophila picticornis. Lineage (NCBI taxonomy): Eukaryota > Metazoa > Arthropoda > Insecta > Diptera > Drosophilidae > Drosophila > Drosophila picticornis. The sequence goes on along the minus strand of JAWNMR010000122.1, from coordinate 22,923,495 downwards.
CGATCAAGGAGCAGCGTTGTAGAGTAAATCTTTGTTGCTCTTGTGCTACGCGCTCCAAATTCTTTTATTGATTCCAAAAAGGACCACCAGGATCAAGGAGCAGCGTTGTAGAGTAAATCTTTGTTGCTCTTGTGCTACGCGCTCCAAATTCTTTTATTGATTCCAAAAAGGACCACCAGGATTATGCGTTCAAGGGGCAGATAAGATGAGGGCACTTAAATTTAGTTGTTCTCTTTGTTGTCCAGGGGCAACATTCCAGGCGATGTAGTTGTTTTATTGTGTTCCTTCTGGCTTTTTGATTTTATTGTTTGCGCGCGAACTGCACAACAAAAGCTAAAATTGAAAATTGTTAAAATATACGCCTGATTCACACACTCACAGAACAACACACACACACACACAGCAAGCCACTTTCTTTTCTATCTATTGGGCTATCTTATTCTTGGCCTTTTGCCTTAGTTTACTTTCGCTCCCCTCCTCTGCCACACAGCATTTTTGGCAGCGCAAACAATGTGCAAGACTCCAATAAATAAGAACAGAAGGCTGGAAGCTGGACTGAGGGCAGAGGACAGACGACAGAGGACTGTAGACAGCGGACAGTGGACGGTGTACAACGGGCACGTCGAGCTGTTTGTTTGCTTGAAAATGGTTTTAATTGTTGTTGAATTTTTTGTGTGTGTGCGTTTTTTCTTTCTATTTTTTTTATTTTTTTGTGGCTCTTGCACATTGTTGACCAAATATAATGAGATAGCTGAACGCTGGCTGGCTGCGTCATTTATGTGTTTGTTTTGGTTTTGGCTAAAAGTAAATTAAGTGCCAATGTTAATGGCAGTTATGGCTGGCATCTGGATCAGGATCTGCGCAGACAACAAAGCAGGCCATTTGGGTGTCTTAATGCTTCAGTAATAATAGCTATAAGTGTGTATAGAGCCAAAGATAGTAGCACAAGATTTATAGCCCAGCCACCAACGTAAAGTGTGTGGCAGTTTGAGGGTGGCCCAAATATGGTTACAATTTGAAATGAATACACATACGAATCGGCTTTCATGTATCTAGTTGAAAGAGATTTAATTTAAAATTACAAAGGAATACAAAATAAATGAAAGAGGCGGAGACGATTTATTAAAGTTGTGATGTGGCTTAGTCTAATCACCTTTCATCATTTATCGAAGTGCAAAAGCTTAAATGCGAAACAAAAGAAATTCAAATGCATTTATTAACTGATTCAAAATGCAATCATTAACATTGATGGCAAAGGCGACTTGTCCCAGCATCGCCATCGTTCCCCAGACAATTCGATTAAAGTTAAGCCATTACAAGTCAAGACGCCAGGAAGCCCCAGACACTGGCTGGTTGGTTCCCATGTTCTCAGGCTTAGCCCAGCCACAAATAATATAACAATTTAAATAACAAGCATGAAGCAGGCAAACACCAAACGCGTTAGTTAGATAGATTGATCTACATGTACACGACAACAACGTGGCCAAGTGGCTACGACTTCGACTCCGGCTCTGGCTCTGTCTCTGCCTCTGTCTCTGTGTCTGGCCCTGACTCCAGCTCCTTGTTGCTGACTGCGCTTACAATGTATTTCTGTTTACTTGGCCCTGTCCTGGAGGCTGCTGGTTACAAGGCAGCCAGGCCAAGAGCATGTCAAAACAAAATAACATCTTTAGCGCGCAAACATGACAAAACATCAGAATTCCAGCAGATTAACGTCAATTTTAATTGCATTCACTTAGCCAAGGCAGCCCAGGCTCGGTTGTCTATGAAACCTCAGCAAAGAGCCCCAGCTCCGAGACAACACCATGAAAATATGCATAGTACCCAGCAAAAAAAAAAAAAAATCAGAAACGGTGGAAAATGTTCTTGTCGTCTTTTCGAACTTTTCATACCCTATGCTAGCAGTAAGAAAATTGGGAAAAATTATATCAGAAATACTTAAAAGTATTTGGTTGGAAGCCAAGTGTATTTGAGATGGCTACGTTATGGTAATTAATATTTATAACAAATACATATATAAATTTAAGTACATAAAATATGCAACCATCACTCGATCAAATTCAGGGTTTTTACTGATTATAAAGACTTCCATGATTAGCACCTTGCTTAAGCCGCAATATTTACATCTCAATTAAATTATATATTCCATGTTTTTAAAACTTATTTTAATAAATATACGAACCAATTTTAAAAGCACTTGCAGCTGGCTGTACGGCTCATCTGTCCTGTGCCTTGTAAATTTGACAGGTGTTTTCCTAAGCAAAGCTGTCTTCGATACAAAGTGATACGCCCTGAGCAAGGGCATTAAACAAAATACAAAACACAAAATCCATACAACAAAAGGGTTTAAGGCCTCTTCTGCCTGGTCGCGGCCAGTACAAGCACAAACTCAAGCAGCAGCAAGGCAAACAAAGTTTCACAAGGTTGTGATTAACATGCGATAAAAAATGACCAGGCAGGCTACTACCCTGGGCAACTGGCACCATACCAGGACTGGCATCTAACTAGGTCTGGACGTGAACCTGGACTCTGACTGTTGGCCGTTGGCCGTTCGGGAGCCAGAGCTGCCTGGTCAGTTGGCTTACGTGTTCGCATTGGCAGAGAACAGCAACAGCAACAGCAACAGCAACTGCAACTGCGAGACCCTCGCAACTTGCAACGAGCAACGTGCAACGTGCAACTCTCGACTACTCTCAGCCACTCAGCGGACAAAAGTTAAGTGTCTGGCTGTCACATGCGATTTGCACCTGCCGGATGAGCAATGGGCCAAGGCGCGGGTCCGGTCTTGCTCTTTGCGTGGATTATTTATCATCTGCGCCACATCAGGGGCTAAGTTTCGTTTTAAGCAGCATCAGCATCAGCTTCAACTTGAGCTTCAACTTCAGCTGAGGCTATAACAAACAGCGCGTGCAAAGGCTGAGATCCACGCTTGCCAGATTCTTTTCATGGACTATAATCAGGGCCACGGAATGCGCGCAAACATTTGCGCAGCTTCGGGCACAAACTGTGAATTTTGTTCATAAATTTTAATATTTTAATTTAAGCCATGCCGATGAACACATAAAACGAGCCATTTAAGAACCAAATGGATATTCCTAGTGCCCTTTTGTAAACACAAGGCAAATGCAATTTCTTGCTAAACTCTGTTCCAGTTACAGTTTGGGTTCTTGTTCTTTAGCTGGACACCGTTGCCATTGCCATTGTCATTGTCATTACTATTGCAGTTGCTGTTGTTGTTGTAGTTGCTCTTGCTTTTATTGTCGGTGGCCGTTGCCGCAACGAAGCTTACATTTCCTGTGAATACTGTGCTTTGATTTTAGGAAAATTAACAACAGCTCAAACAACTAACCAGTCGAGTCAACATTACGGCCCAAACGAATCAGCGTCATCATCACCAGCAGCACTAATCCAAGCAGCAATAACTGCAAGGCTCATTGCAAACATTGATAACGAACTCCAAATACACTTTTGTAATTGCAACTTAAACTTTATAAGGCAAAAGTAATAAGAAGAAAACATTTATTTTTAAAGAGTTTAGTATCATTTATATGCATAGTAATTTCTGACTGAAAAACTATGATACGGCTTATGGACCAATTGTGGGGTTCTTAAAATAAAATTCTGGAAAACGACTGTTTGCTTTTGCTTATATCTTAACTGTTTTCCATCTCACTCTCTTTCTTGCCCTTCCTCATTAAGGTTGAAAAATTTTGGTCTGTTGAACCTTTCTACATTCCCCAAGAAATAATATATCTTTTGCTATAGTTGACTGTTTGCTTATCTCTTTATCTCTTATCTAGTTTGTAACTTTATTTCTAATTATAAATCTTTAAAAAAATAAACTCACCTAATATTGTATCAGTATTAAAAAAAGGCAACAATAATTCTATATTGGACACTTTCGAATGCTTTTTCTTAGTCGTTGTTGACTTCATAGGTTAGTGTGTTGCAAGAGCGTGCAGTGATTCGTATTGCGGCATGGCATGTTGTTTGCTTCGCCTGTTCCATTTGCCCCTCAGCTCTGACTCTGACTCTGGCTATGGCTATGGCTGTGGCTGTGGCACTGGTTGGGGTTTTGGCAGAGTCTCTGGCTTCACAACGGACCCCATTGATGCCACTGACTTGGCTTTGGCCACGCTTGTTTGGTTTAGCTTGGCCGCAGCGGCTAAACAGGTTAAAATGTCGTTCAAAATGTCAAGTCAACACTTTGATGTTGTCCGTGTCAGTGTGCTGCAGCCAAGCGAGCGGCAAAACCGCTGCCAACGTTGGTCTGCAACTTCAGTTTCAGCTTTTGCCACACGGCTACCGCTACAGCTACAGCTACATCTGCAGCCATAGCCTCAGCTTTGTTTGCGTGTGATCTGCAGTTTATTTATGCAACATTCAGCACACGACGAAACATGCAACATTGCCGAAATTGTTAAGTGCAGACGTCGTGCTGTCATTGTCGATGTCGATGGCGATGTCGATGTCGATGTCGATGTCGCCATAGCCTTTCCCATCGTCCAATGTCCACAAACATTGTTGTTCTAATGCTTGAAGAAGTTTTCCTGTAATTGCACAAATGGAACAGTAGCGGGACATGTGAGAATGAGGTCAACAATTAGAAAGGGCTTAGTCGCTAGTGAAGGGAATTCTTAATTGCAAAGTCATTTGACGTCTCTGTGTGAGTACCAATGAGAACACTACGCTCAACGTTTCTGTATTAAAATCACAAATATCATTTAAAAATAGCAAATCAAGGTTTTTAATCCGTTTAGACCTACATCAACATATGGCATTACTTCGATATACATTTAAACACTGAGAGGTCACATCTCAATTTGGCTAATAGTTGCGATTCTTGCCCATTGCCTGCATTGCCTGGGACTGGTTCATCGTCTGACGCACTGAATAAGTCGGCCGCAAGATGACGAAGCTGACAACCAGGTCATCATTGACAACCATGACAGCGCCCGCATTGTCGAAGAGGCCGCAGTAGTTGGGTGCGGAGAAGAGCGTGACCAGCTGGCGTTTGGCAAAGAACTCGTAGCCATCCTCGACGACCTGATGGGCACGACAAATCACGTCGATGCCCATGCGAAAGCAGAAGTTTTTCACAATGTCGGCGCCGAAGGTGACGCTAACCCCGCGATCGTTTGAACTCCAGCCAATGACGTTCTCATCAGGATCACTCCAGAGTAGGTCACAGATGAGGCCCTCGTCGGGTATATCGCAGGGTCGCTTGATTGCCTGTATGTCCTCAAAGCTATGCAGACTAGGACTCAGACCGCCATGGACACAGAAGATGCGACCACCTACCAAGGCCACCAGGGGCATGCAATCGTATGTATCCACAAAGTAGCGCCAGAGTTTGATGGAATAGCGTCGCTTGCACTCATCATAGAATCCATAGATTCGATTGATGCTGGCACTCTCGTGGTTGCCGCGCAGCAACATCATTTGATTCGGATAGCGCACCTTATAGGCGAGGAGCAGTGTGAACGTCTCAATGGACATCTTGCCGCGATCCACATAATCTCCCAGGAAAAGATATTTGCTGTCCGGCGGAAACCCCGTTGAGTGCAATATTCGCAATAGGTCTCCAAATTGGCCGTGCACATCTCCGCATATCTTAATCGGTGGCTTTATATCCAAGAACGTTTTCTCCTTGAGGAAGACTGCCCTGGCTTCCGTGCACACATTTCGTATTTGATTCTCATGAATTGATACCCCTTTTGCGGGATTCTCACAGTTGGCAAGCTGATTGATTAGCATATTGAGATCAAGAATTGACGGTACCAAAGTCTGCAGAGTTTTCGTACCAAGACGCTCACGATTTGTAGCCGATTTAGAGGATCGTTCTGCCATATTTTACAAACAAATCAAAATTTAGTGTTGACAAAAAATACACTTATTGCTTGCAATTGAATTGAGGGAGACGGACAAATGGATCCAAATTGCCAAAAATACAACTTTTGCTTAATTCTTGATTGCAATAGTAATTCTTGAATGACCACTTATTTATTAATTTATTTACTTAATGTCAACTAAAGTCAGTCGGCAGAGAAATAATACAAATATTTATAAGCAATATATTATCTCTTAAATTAAATCCGTTTCTTATAAGATGCTTAAGCCTAATAGTAACAAACCACCAACTCAGCTCTATAAATTAGTCAATTTATATGGCTTACTTAACACAGACCCGTTAAATATCATCGCGGTGCCCCGATTTGGGCGCCTAACGCTGAAGCGGCCCTGGCTTAGTCCAACGGTTGTCAAAATGCTGCCCAAAAGGCTGAACCTCAACTAAAGTTGTTGCAATTCTGAGAATATTTTACGCTTGTTGAAGCTGACAACAGTGTTGAAGCCACCGCCAACGATGACGTCGACAGCGTTGTCGATGTTGCTTGCTTGCCTGGGCTTGGACTGGCACTAGACGCGCTTCTTGCTGTGTAGATGGAGCACAGCAGACCAGGGCAAAGCAGAGGTTTGGAGTCAGCACTAGGGTTTTGTGTTTTGTTTTCTTTGCACTTCAGTTGTATCACATCAATGGCCATTGTGTACGTCAACTTTGATGTTTCGGCAAAAGTTGTGAAGTGTGAGGTTTTAGACGTTCTTATTGCACTTTGCCGCTGAGCAGCAGAGACGGTGGTCAGAGTTGGTGTCGGAATCCGAGAGGCCAAAACTACCGCCTTGACAGGTGAAGAATGCCAAAAACGTTTCGAGTGCCTCCGTTGCCAGGTTCGACTTAGCTGGCTGGCGTTGTGTCCACTCCAAATTCAACTCAAGCCTTTTAGACGGAAAGCGCGGCGAAAGGCAGCGACTCTGAGGGCGGGGAAAATCGACAAGGCAGGAGTCACAGTCTGAGTTGAGTTGAGTCTGTTTCTTGATTTCGTATTTATTTTGTTTACACGTTTCCTTTGAATTTTCTGTTCTAATTGAGTGAGAAGTGCGGTGAGCTTGCAGTTTTCCCATCACACATAAAGAGAGAGCTCCGCTCCGCTCCATCATCATTATCATCATCCACATCAACATCATCTGTTGCTACGTTTTACGCGGCTTTAATTGGATTTTCATACCTGTCCCGAACCCAGCCGCGATGTTTGATTGGTGTTTGTATAATGAACTTGCAATATTCTCCCAACCAAACAGCTGCTCTTGTTATTGTATCGCATTGTGCCCATATTGTAAGGTAAAGGCGCTCCAGACGCAGCCCGTGAAATTTAACACACATCATCGCGTTTGGCCTTTATATTCATTCTTCCTCGTTACTTTTCTATTTTTAACGTTAAGAAAACAAAAGTTCTACAGCGCTTATTATTGTTTGATTGTTGGTGACTTTGTTTATTTAATTTATGTTATTATTGCCTGATTAAGTATGGAAAGACGATGACCAAAAAAAAAGGGTTTGTGTTATTTCATTAAAAATTGATTAGTGTTAAAGTACACAAAATTGCTGATCTAAATAACAATGTAATTACGTGCAGTTGGGTTTGGAGCTCACTCAAGACTCGGAACAAGGAAAGTATGACTGAATAGCTGCTGCATCACCAAATTGATGACCAGCAAAATAATAGTTGAATTATTAGGGTAAATCTATCGAAGAGGGATTTATATGAAGGAGGCAAGAGAGAACAGGAAAAGAAAAGGAATTGAAACTATTTAGCGCTGGTTAATCAATGCTTACTGAAAACCTTTATTTATAATTATTAAATGATTTGATTTACACTTATAGCTTTAAATTAAATAAACCTTAAGTCTAAAATCCAAACCGTATATAAAAACGTATTTCGAATATATATCTTATTTATATGTTTAGTGTAGACTAAAAGCTGTCAACTATTTTTAAAAAATGTCTTTAAAAAAACAAATTTGAAATTAAAATTGACGGATATCTTCTTAGAAGGTAATAGTAAAATTACAATTTTAAGCGATCATCAAAGACGTATAACATTTTAAATATAATATATACTTGGAAAGCATTTTAGAAATGGCTTCAATTACCTATTCCTTTGATTTGTTTAGTATCGTGAAACATGAAAACAATTCTTAAGTTTGTCGAAACACGTGCACGATATTTAATAGATATCTTTTGGTCACTAATTGTAAGCCTCAAGCTTTCAAGAAACAAACAAAAAGTTGTAAAGCGCATTTACGTCTAATTAAGAGCTCAGCTAAAGTTGTGGGACAACAAAGAATATATATTTTGTGTCTATGCAAGAGGGAGGTTTCTTTGTGTAGCCCTTATTCCAACTGCACCATCTAATTGCAATAAAAGCTAGTTATGCAAAACACACACAAAACACAGAACGTAATAAACACGCTGCCCGTTGGCCATTTTTACGAGCCTAATAAAGCAAACAGAAACAAAATTCATCATATCTGGAGCATGGAGCCTCCTAATGAGCAGCTCGGCTTAGCAACTGCAACTGTTTTTAATGGTCCCATAAAAATGTGCCAAGTGGGCAGGCAACGGCGGCGTTTATGATGAACAAAATTAAATGGCTTCAATAATTAAAACACCTGTTTTAATTAGATAGAAATGCATGTACACGGCTCTGTGTTTTCTTCTATGCTACTGTGAGAATAAAAAATGAACTTGGCCAGCGACAAACTCAGATACGTTGAAAGTTCCTTTAGGTGTTAAACTGCAGACACAATTAATGACCCGTCGGCGTCTTCAAAGTTGTGAGTGTACAACTTTATCATAGGTAAAAAATGTGTGAGCCCAAGCAGCTGGAAGTTTTCATCTCGGCTGTTTAGCCAGAAAAGTTGCCACAGCGATTACCGATTTACCGCTATCGGCTTTTCCAAGTAGTTGTGGACTGGTTGTGTGTGTGTGTTTCATGTGTGCTCTTTGACTGCGGTCACAAATATGCCAAAACATGATCATCACATGTATTTGTCATTTGAATGTCTTGAGACTCGCGCACACCCCTAAAATCTAATCCTTTGGGCTTGACTCGAGCTGTAGGTCTGCCCTTTGCATACCTGTCAATGTCTGACAATGAGCATTGCATTCCATTTCTTTTCTTCAGGTTGTTGTCTGGCCTTCCTTCAACGTCTACTTCTGCTTCTGCTTCTGCTTCAAATGAAGTGCATTCATCCGGTGGCAATCCTTTTTTTCGTTTCTTTGTGCATCATTTCACTTGAATTTGCGTTGACATCCTGCAGACGAATGGCCCGTTGTTGTCCTGTTGTTGTCTATATAACGAGCGTCGCTGACATATCCTTTAACCATGATTAAAAACGTAAAGTAAATGAAAATTGTTTTGTGCATACGCCTCTTAGCCCACCTTGAAAACAACAACAATGAATCCCTGCACGAAAAAAATATATAAGAACAGGGCAGAAGGAACTGCACTGAACTTGAGCTGAAACCGGGAGAGCTAACTGGAGTTTCAGGCGCATTAGGACAATAGACAATTCACAACTGGGTTCCTGTAGGCTTCTCGTTTCTGGCGTCTCTCCTGAAGCACTTAAAATTCTACAGATTTTCCCACTTAGCGATAAAGCTGCTGCTGAATAGCCCCGCAGTTGGCTTTTGTCTGAGACACCTAGGACTTTGAGGGACTCCCCGCCCCTCAAGCAATTGCCGCGAATGGGGCAGGGAAGGGGAGCGCCTTGTGATTTCATGCTTAAATGGAGTCGTTAAATTATTTTCTGAAATTGAGTCGAGCGCTTGTTGTTGTCCTGTTTGTGTGTGGATGCTTGTTTTTGTGCCACATGTGTGCGTGTGGCATTGACATTGGAGCTCCACTTTGCTTGAGACTCGACACGTTGAGTTGTAAACGGAAGTACTTAGCTCCCACTCCCATCCACAAAACCACTCGCTAGCATTAAAATATGTTGGGCAAACATTTTTTTTCTTTTGTTTCTATATATATAAATATATTTTGTTTTTTTTTTGGCTGTTCCTTAATTAAAACCCAAATGTTATTGTCTACGTTTGGGATTTTTTTTAATGTGTGCTACGCGTGGCATTGAAATGCATTTTGTATGTGATTTCACGGTTTTATGGCTGACACTTTCTTTCCTGAAGCTAATGGCCTTCACATAGTACACAAGACGAGCACTTGAACTTGACATTGCAATAGGTTTCCAGGTGGTCTTATTTTTATTTAATTTTTTCTCTGAGCTGCTTTAAAGCGTGTTTTGGAATACTAATTAAGTTAGGCTTCTGCCCGATGTAACCCACACACGATCCGTTGAGCACGGCTAGGGAATAATTTACATATTTTTTAAATTGCCAGCTTCTCCTTTTTAATTTGCTTTTTATGTTTAAATTTACTCTCCTTTAAATCTCTTAATTGTGAGAAATATTCAGACATCCGTTTGAAATGTGGTTTGTTTTTAAAATCTATATTTTTGCTCACTTTCAATGTTATGTCATAAATTCTTATATTCAACTTGGAGAAAGTATATGTTTAGAAAAACTTTTCTATATATGTGAGCAAGTTGTTAGTCTAGCAACCAAACATGCCTAGCCACTGGACAGACCCCTTCGAATGAATTGAATGCTGCTTAATCCATTCTCGGCTCTGGATCACATTCCTTGCATATCTACACGATACTTCAATTACCCAAGCAACACTTTCAACTTTAAACTCTGCAATGGACCATTTTTAAGCCAATCGAAAAAAAGCAGAAAAAGATCTAGAACAAGGTCAGCTGTGAACCAGAGCAGGGCAGACAAGCACGCCAGGCCATGGCAGAGCCAAACGAAGCTCAAATCCAATATGGCCAATATATCACATGACGCCTACAATTTAAACTGCCAAAAAAATGAAATGCAAACAGGGCAAACGAAGAGAAATGACAAACATTTATATAAATAACACCATCGACTCCAATTAAAGCAGCTTTGTGCATGTGGATGCGGTTCGTAGCGGGTTGAGGGGATGGTGAATTTTGGCGGATCCTCTGCTCGATTCGCTTGTGTCTGATAAAAACCGCAAAGCGAAATGTTTGGGTATACAAAAGTGCGTGTGTATGTGTGTGTGTGTGTGAGTATAATAAAAATGCAAAACAAAAGCGCCCAAATATGTTTTTGGGGACCGCGTGGGCGCGGCAAGTCGACCGGCCAAAGACAAGCAGTAAAAACAGCAACGATGTCCAGCTCCAACCGAACCACTTCCAACTGTCATTCGCATGGAAAACGATGACGGACTGTTGTACTGGGCAACAACAATGGCGGAAACAATAGGTCAACACAAGAGCTACTATAAAATGAACGAACTCTAGATACCGAAATGGTCAAACAAAAATTAGCGGGTTTTAAATTATAAGTATATATTAATATAAGAATATCTCTGCTTACACATCTTAAAATTTGAATAATTGTCAATGCGACTTAATTTTAATTTACTTCAAAATATTTAAAACGTACGACTGAGAATCAGAATTATTAAAATGTGACTCGGAGAGTTCTTAAAATTGCTCATAGTTTATATTGTACAAACATGATTATGCAACTGATATACCTCTGGCAGTGCTGTTCAAAGTGTTGCAGAAACATTTGCCAGCAAGGCGAACGACGCGTCGGGCAAATAATAATTTATGCATGCGTTGCGGTAGTCAGCGACATTGGCCAAGAGATTGGTGGAAGTGGCAAGCAGGGTGAAAAATGGTTGCGGGGAATAACCGCAAAATGTTTGCTTTGCATTTGTTGTTGTTATTGTTGTTGTTGCTGCTGCTGCTGCTGCTGTTTACAGGGTCCACAGTTAACGCAATATGCACTCACAATATGCGAGCAAAAAGTGAATCTGAGCTGCAGCCGGAAAACGGAAATTGTGGCAAGCGCAGCACTCGCAGCTCTTCTCCACCGGGTCCGTTACCCTTCCCAGCTCCTTCTGCAATTCTGGCCCGATCTGAGAAACCACATGACTTGCGACCACTGCTCTCAAGGATTTATGCTTCGCCACCGTTTAAGTCAGGCCAATTTGTTGGCCTCTGCAGCCTCAGCTGCGATTGCGCGTTTTTTGTCGCGCTCTCCGTTCGCTAAACCAATTTTTGGCTTTGGCTTTCAATTTGCAATTGCAATTGGCTACAAAATGTGTGAATTACATGGGACAATGCGAGGCCACACGTTACGTTTCGAAGGGTTTGGAGCAATTTTCATTGTGTGGAAACTCCTTGACTTTGAGTAACGAGCGCTGGCAACCCACTAGAGTTGCCAGTTTGCTCATCTGCCAGCTGGTTTTTATTAAACGCCTCACCGCCGTCTCTGAAGATATCTGGATCAAGAAGTAAGCTTTGTCAAGTGCGGGGAAGCCACAAAAATTCTACCATGGCATTTCTAGCCAATTAGCCAATACTGCACAAAATTGGTAATTGGAATTAAAACTGATCCTTGAAAACTTAAATTGCAGGCTTGCATTGTCATGACAGATAAAGGTACTGAATGCTTTTTGATCAAACACAGATACATAGAAATTTACAGATGTTTTCTTGATATAACAGAAGGTTCTTCACTACGATAGATGTGATTTCAAGTACACATACACATATGTTGACAATTAAGATGAACAGTTTGCACTTTCTGTGTACGAACGTACAACAAATGGATTCTGTTTCATTCTCTCGACTTGGGGCACATTTGAAGCTACTTACTGGCCCAGTACACATTAAATTACAGTCTGATTTTCGAATAATCTTCTATCAATGGCGGCTTATCAGCTACCCCTACTACAGGTCATTTAACAAACCCATAAAGCCAACTGTGCTCACACTTTCCACCATAACTACATCATCATACAGCCCGCACATGCACTGCAAACGACTCTACACAAAAAAAAAAAACATTCACAAATACGAGTCTATTCAAAAAAAAAATATTATAGAAAAATTGCGCAAAAGCGACATATGAATTTAATTGCCTAAATAATCCCAATCAAGGCATGGAAATCAAGGCGAACAAATGTTGACAAAAGAGCGAAACGAGCCAGAGCTGATTGCTTTTAATAAAAATATAATGAATCCGCACTCGAAACCCATCAAAATCACCAAAATGAAAATGAAAATAAAATCGAAATGAATGCGAAACGCACCGAACGAGGACAATGACAACTTAATTTCTGCCATGAAAAGTGCCCGTAAAGGAGCAGCCAAAATTGACATATTGACAGCCACACAAAAGGCAGCACACGACCCACTTTATGGGGTGGACCAAACCTAACCGCAATCGCAGTGCAGTTGTCAACGGCGGCGTCAAAAATATCAAACATTGCGACAGCAATAAAATATTACAAAACATTAAAGAATACACCGAAGTTTCAATGCTCTGGCATAAGTGCAAAAAAATTGATTTATTACAGCTGTAATTTCCTTAAAACAATCTAAAATTAATTAAGATCAGGAAACAGGAAAAATACTGTCAACATAGTTATATTTACATTATATTGTTATTCCAAATATATTTAAAATTAAACTTATCAAACTCCATCCTCCATTTGGTAAGAAAACTATTAAATCAAAACTTGTGAAGAACTGTATATCTTATTCAAAAGCTCATCCGTCGTAGGTATAGAAATGGTTAAGTCTAAGCCCAAAAAAAAGAAAAAATTTATATATGCTTACATATATATTTTTACCTAATATTTTATTATTATTATGTACGTATATTTAAATATTTGTTTTTTTTTATGCATATGTATATATGTATGTATATGCATACAAAAACAGATGGATTAACTATTAATTCAATTACGACTTTTGTAAATGATTTTTTATAATTGAAAAGAGCCACCAAAAAATATATTTTATTCAACTTTGTGAATTGATGAACATATTTGTGTTGCAAAAAACTCCACTTAAATGGTAAGCAATATCCAATAAATATATACCTATAGTGAGGGTATCAAATTGACATGAAACGAGTGTATAGGCTGATGCTTAATTGAAGCTGCAGCAGCTACAGAAAAATCCAATCAAAACGCAATGAAAACCAAGAGCTGAGAACGGGGCAGCTGTGTCTCAACTTGATGTCTCTCTACACACACTCTAATACACACATAGAATGGCACACACACACACACACTCAGTCAGTCAGACGCATTGCTGTTGATGTTATTTTAGCAAATAATCACATCAAGGCACAACAAGGACCTTGTCAAATGCATGTAAGCGATATAGATACAGATACTGAGCAACACAGATATTGAGATATAGATACAGCCGCAGATAAAGCCCAGCTGCAAACAAACATAGGACGAGTCTCTGTCAGAATAGGAGTCGGCGAGGACATCAAGGTTGCATCGTCCACCAGAGCGTGCATAAGTCCCCCAAAACCCGCAAAATCGTAACTCGACCAAATTGCAGTCACCCCGGGCACCCAAACAAGCAAATCCAATTTGAGCCACAATACACAAATCCTGTTTTTGTTTTCCTCAGACGCTGATTCCTCGTTTCTCTGGTCACATTAATAAATTCTTTAGCCCAGCAACAAAAATATGTATATATATATGTATATACAAATGTACATACAGATGTATGTACAGCACTTTATCTGACAACCAGTTTGTATCGCAAATAGGTTACTCAGCTTATGCCTTATGGTTTTTTGGTTAAGATTAGCCAAATACCAGACACCTCTCAGTCTATCAGCAAAACGCAGCCCAGTCTGTCAGCCTGTTTGCTACAGAGATATTCTCTGCTGTGGTTGAAAGTACTTGGGATGTTATCACAAACCAGTCCAGAGCCGCATCTGCTTTTGTTTAAAAACTGGGCTTGCTTGTATTTTAGAAACGAAGTCCATTCTCTTCCGAAATTATTATGAGCTTGTCATGAAATTTTGAAAAAATTTATACTGAAATATCTATGGAAATGAAATAGAATTGAGTAATCTGACTGATAAATTAAACCATTTGAATTTTATTATGGCCACTTTAATGACTAAAGGTATCACTAAAAGTTACAGATTACGGATCAAAATCGAACAATTAAGTGTAACATATTTATTGAAATTTCTATCGCAGCAACCACAAGTAAATTACTTTTAGAATGAATTCACTCAGTTTCATTCTCATCTAAACAAACTGATATTTCCGCTTGCGATAGGTTGCATAAAAAACAGTTTAATAATAATCGAAATAATAATCAAATGATCGTTTGTGCGACAAAACCTTTAATGATTAGCTTAAATCTTTCATTTATAATTAACGTTCCCAGGCCAACAGCCTGGTAATAACATTTAATTACCCAGCCTACTTAGACAAGCTTTAATGTCAGACACACATTTGTTCCGCTGCACTTAAAGCAGCATGCATAAAGTTGTAATCCCAACCACATAAGCCACTAAGCTTCTAAAGCCCTTAAGCTATTAATAAGCACATCTATATCCCAACCCCAAGTCCTCTGCCAGAGCTGACAACTAATTTTATGGCCATCACATCAACCAACGCCAACAAACAACTACCAGGCCAATCAAACATGACCCCCACACACACGCATGGCAGTGGAACGCCACAGCTCATAAAAAACGCCCACATGACAAATAAGACAAAGCACACATAAACCACGCCCCCACCGAATGCCAAAAACTCATTCCGCTGATCAGCACAGGCAAAACAAAGGCAAGAAACAAGCAAGATGAAAAACAAAAAAAAAAAAACAAATTTGTTAGCTGTGTTATGTAAATTGCACACAAGAGTGTCGAAGCAGGGCAAACAGAAACAGAACAGCCCCTACTGAGCCTATATACGTACGTATGTATATATACATCCTATATGTATGCTTCCCCATACATACATAAGTATAAATATATATTATGTAAATAAAAGAAATAATAAGCTTCGCCGAGCCGCAGAAAAATCCTAAGACTCAAAGCCAAATGGACGAAAAAAAAAACAGGCAAAATTATTTTCATGATGCGTTGATGATGTTTATATTTACGATACGACAAATATGCAATAGGTTGACATGGAAATGGGTGGGCAGAGGCAGGCGAGGGCTGAGGCAGAGGTGGCAGGCACTGAAATCATTTTGTAATATAATTTGTGTGGTTCTTGCTGTTGTTGTTGGGGATACACTTTTATGGGAGCCCGGGCATAATCAACATTATCCAAAAACCGCAAACCGCCTACAAAATGCTGAGGAGCTCCCTCCTGCGGTGCGAAAGCCTGGTCGCATTATCATCTCATTGCACAGGACTTAATCCGGCGGCAAGTTATTAAAGCGTAACGCAGCGTTCCTTGCCTCATTGTCATCATCGTCCTCGTTCTCGTCGCCATCGTCATCGTCCTTGTCGTCGCCTCCGTTTTATTGTTCGCGCTGCGCTTAACTTGTTTCGCATTGTATGGAGCGTGCCAGAGCCGACCAGAGAGCCAAGGCGAATGGAGGCACTGCCTTAATGCTAAATGATCCAATATCCTGTTTCCTGCATTTGTCTGTGCAGCACCAGCACCAGCACCAGCAGCTGGCAGCAGCCGTGGGAGCATCGCCAACCTTAAAAGGTCCTTTGTGGCCTGGCCTCAACTCTACTCGGTCCCGGCTATTATTTACCCGCTCTGTGCGAACTTAAAGATGCTGCCACTGAAAGCAACTTCTGTACAGTTATTTGCTCAGCAAGTAGAAGAATTTATATGGGGAAAAGTAAGTCATACAAAAGGAAGAACTGATGTTGTATCTGATTCTTTGCGCACGACAACTTAAATAGCAAAATGTAAAGTTTTAATTATGCAACTCGTCGTCGTCCTCCGATTGTTAGTCTATGCACTAAGTCCCCTCATTTCATCTGCTAAAAACGCGACGCCAAAAGTTAAAGTACACATAATTAGCAGTAGTTTTTCAGCCGTTTGCACAGCGCACAATGTTTTCCTCCTCTTTTTTTATATTTGGCGCAGCTACTAATTTTGTCATTCATTGTAGATGTCTGTGTATTTTTGGGATATGCCTGGCCACCTAGTGTCCAAAAACTAGGCCAGCACCTCCTATAAGTACTTGCTGTTTAGTTAAGCGCACAACTGCTCACCAGCGACGAGGCTTTGGCTAATTAAATGAAAATATTAATTATAACACAGGCATAAAATACACTTTGAACAGTTTAGAATAGCCCAACAGTGAAGTGATTAGGGTAGGCAGTTATATACTGTAAATATAAATTAACTGTAATGCGTATAGTTTTGCCAAATTGTAATTAGCTGCAAATAATTGAAATGAGCTTATCATATCCTTCCAGTTGATGCACCGCTGCCTTAAATAATTAAAAATTATATCTAAATATGTTTTTAATTTATTTAAAATACCATTCAAGAAAAAATGGGACTCATGTTCTGTCCAGAACATTAGCCACGCAATGACTTTTTTTTACAAAACCATCATTCCCAGAGGCAATAAACTTGAGCAACGCCTTCAAGTATGCTTTACAAAAACCAAAAAGTTTCACTCTCGCCGGCAACTTTTAACGCCGTTGCCTTTTGTGTCGATGTTTTTTGGCACCAAATGTGACAAAAATGTAGAATGGGCGAAGGAGTCTTGCTCGGGGCAAGGCATGCGCATAAATGTTACATGTCGTAATATTCACCAATAACAACAAAATGAAAACAAAAACAAAAAAGAAAAATACACCGAAAACATGCCACAAACATGAACATTGAAAGCCGTTGCCAAAAACCAGCGAAGGACGGAAACAATGAATGAAACGGAATTCTTTTTTTTTTGGCCTAGCGCAACATAATCTTGTTAACAATTTGTGTGTGGATTGTATGTGTCTGTGGATATGACACATGCGAAAACAAACAAAATAACAACAACTTCAAGAAAATATGCTAAAAAGAAAATGAATTCTTCAAGTCAATGGCAAAACATGCAGCTTTTGTTGTGTTCAACATAATCGTGTAGGTGTGACATTTGTATGTATAAATTTCAGCTTTGATCCTTTAAGGATAACTCCCAGGCCTGTGGGACTGCCAGAGCAACAGAGCAACAGAGCCAATTGCCGACTGAAACGCAGTACAAATAAACAACAACACAAATGTGTAATAAAATATAAACGGAAATGTGGCCAAGACTTCTCATGTTGTGTATGCTTCGAGGGTGCAACACTTGAGGAATTTGCCATGCCTCTCAGCCGCAACTCCAGAGTTCTCCTACTGCCAACTTAAGTTGTCAAAATCAGCAACGGTTTTCTTTTCTTTTCGCTGGCCTCATCCTATTTTATTTTTATTTAAATGCCATTTTCTTTGTATACTTTCACAACATTTACCTTCTGTTATTTGCCACCACATTTTGCATATTTTTGGGTATATATGTGCGGTGCTAGGTATTGTGACATTTGACCGTGCGCACAACATCAAAGAATTCGTCTGACAAAGTGCCTTTGGCATGTTATAATCGCACCTACATGTGTACAATGTGTATCACAATTTGATATGACAATTAGCCTACAAAATGGAATTATATTGTTATAATAGGACTCGTGTAATAAAAACCGAAGTTGATAAATCTCTAGATCGCTAAGAAACAAAAAGTTTTACAAAAATCAAGTCTGAAAACCGACAGAAAATAGTCTTTAGTTCTGTTCATGAGTCGTTTCACGCTGGGGTTCTATTCCCAACTTAGTTTTCTACATCTATCAACCCAATTCCCATTTTGGATTATTAACAAATTTTAAAACAGTGAAACTGTTAAATTTTGCCTATGTTAAAACTTATCTGATTTGAATATTAATTTCTATGAATTATGAATTTAATATCAACCATTTTGGGCCGGATGTATTTAAAAATTTGTTTTAATGCAAACCATGTTTTTAAATACGGTTCGCAGGATCAAACCGCGCAACGTGGTGACAAGGAAGTGTCACTTTATTGTATTTTATTAACTGTTTTAAAATATAGTAATATATCTTTATCTGAGTTTTCGATAAGTATATAGTATAGTATATAGTAACGTGTAATTTGAGTGCATTATATTTTCTGTTCTGAGTTATACTTTCTCAACACAAATGGATTTTAGCTGATAATCCTTGCGCTTGCACAAGCTCTTTAGCCAAACCACAACCACATCAACACCTACTAACTGACCTACCCGCATTTTAGATAAGTAGCGCAGCTGGAACTATCAAAACCAACCCCAAAATCAAAGAGTGCTCAGACCCCCTAATAACAGAACTAAACAAACAAACAAACAAGAGTATCATGACAACCCGAAAAAGAAAACCGAATCAAAAACGAAAAAAAAACAACTACACAACAGCAGCAAAAACAAATACAACCCCTCGAATGCACTTGAACTGTCCGCAACACATGCAGTTTCGGTTTTATTTAGTTTCGCCATTGACGGCTATAATATTTTTTTGCAATGTGTGGCAAATTTTTGCCTATGCCCACGTACTGAAATATCTAAATTATGAACTATGACAAATATTATATTGCTGTGGGCTTGGCAGTCCTGTCGGGAAGTGTGTAACAAAAAACGGTACAGAAAATGGGCGCGTTCTCTGCAGGCCTTCGGTGATTAATCATTGTGGTAAATTGAAATAAAAAAAAGGAAAAATTGGAAAATGGAAAAATAGGGGCTGTTGCTGCCTGGCCTTGCTTTTGCTCTTGCGCTGGCTCCTGCATCGTGTGGCAACTGCTGCCAGTAGTTCCATTTTGCTGGCAAATGTTGCATTTTGTTGGTCATTTTGTCAACTTAGTTGCCACCGACGGCAATGCGCGTCCACACGGTCGTGCCACGAAAGATGTATTGCCCTAAGCCGATTACGATGTAGTCGCCCGTCAGTGGTCTGTAGTCGCCATCGTTGCACAAAGTAGCAACATTTTCCGGGCTCTGACTTGGGTTGGTGGAATGGCAGCCAACTCGATGTTGACACCGCTCAAAGTGGTCACATTAAGTAAGCTTAGGTCTTAGTAGTTTTAAGACTTTGTTGATAGTCTCGCCTTTGCCAGTTATGGCCACACGTTGGAATAGGGTTTGAAAAAGTCTGTGCAAGGAATGAAGTGTTAGAAACAGCTATTAAATCGAAGCTTGCAAGAATTGAAAATGATATAAGCGGTTCAAGGTAATTAACATTTTCCATGGATACTCCATGTTAGGAAAATCAATGTTGTACGCAAACTGAAGTTCACAATTTAATTGTGGTGATATTCTTAGTAGTATTTAATATAATATATAATACAAAACAATATGCAGGTCTCAATGCAAATTAAAAATCAGTTTACAATAATTTAGACGGTAAGCACTTTCTTCTCGGGATATTTTCGATACGATTTTTCATACAGGATACCTAATTTTCCAATTTACTTTATTTACTTCCTTATTTACTTTATCACTCCTTTTTCTCTGTCCCTTCTTTTTTAATTTTCTTATTACCAAGCTACAATTTGGTCTGATGGGTATTTCTGGGTTTTCAAATCCTTGCAATTAATTAGAGATTATTGTAAACTTTGATACTCCCAGATTGATTATATCTTTATATTATATTACTTTTAAATTAATACCATTTCATTGGAAACTTTAATTTAAATTTTGACTTCTTAAAATACCCTATTAACAATTATGGACTGTTTTCAGTTCACAATAAATAAAGTAAATAAAATAAAAAATACAAAAACTCACTATTTGGAAGTCATTTGTGTGTTCTCGACAAAAGACCCGTCCGCTGATGCTAATCAGAAATATATGCATTTCATGGATTCAAAAATATGTTTTCTGTTTCGTTGCACATTTCGTGACATCATTTTAATATTGCC
Source organism: Drosophila picticornis (assembly GCA_035043845.1). Classification (NCBI taxonomy): domain Eukaryota; kingdom Metazoa; phylum Arthropoda; class Insecta; order Diptera; family Drosophilidae; genus Drosophila; species Drosophila picticornis. Next base: position 22,902,820 of record JAWNMR010000122.1, on the reverse strand, counting down.
TGCAAGGACACACACATTTTTGCCTAATCTAAAATTCCACTGAAATAATGCAGAAGACAGGAAATGTTGGACAAATCGACACAATCAACTTTCAAGTGACCCTCTGAATTACTTTGGCCGATGGACCAAAGTGCCTAACAGTGGAACAAAAATAATTGCAAATGCAGTAAAAATCGACAGCACTAATGCGTTCCTGCAATTGATGGCAGACGGGGAGCTCATAAATTGCACTCGAATGCACTTGAAAACGAATCCAAATAGAACTGACCGAAGTTGACTGATATCGATAAGTGCCTCCATGCGGGACACATAAAATGTCAGCCAACAGGCATTTCGAGTACTTTAGGGCGAATCGTTGATACGCAGTTGGAAAAGTGCGCAATGTAATGAAAAGTGAAAAATTATTAAAGCGCATTTAATGCAGTTTGACGCATGCGTCGACGCGATGTTTGCCCCTCGGAACTGCGCAGTGGCAGCTGCTACCGTGGCACACCCTACAGACCTACAGAGGAACCACCACCACCCTTGCAGCAAGCAATCGCATCGCATCGCTAGCAGTCACCCCAGCATCATTATCCTTTTTTGCCCAAGCAAACACGCAAATGTGTTAATTCCGCGTGTGTTCGCTTATCAATCTGCCACTTTATCTGCCTCTCGACTTTTCCCCGAACATTTGCTTGCCACATGGTGGGCCAAAGGCGAGGGAGACCCTTTGCCTCTCCATTATGAGTTTGTAATTTATGCCAGAAATGCTTGCATCCATTATGAAAACATCAACACACGTTGTGCAAATCAAGCAATTATCATTAGAGACGTTCTACATAATTATCGGACGTTCGGTTAGATTTCTGGGTGGGTCTTGATGGGTTTGTCAGCATGTTGAATTATTTTGATTTATGGGTAGCTAGGGAAATGCAACTGGCAGTCTTCTCTATTGCATGTGGTGGCTAAGCTCTGTGAGAAATTTGAGACCTATTGCCTATTCAGTATTTATTTTGAAACCCGTTGGATAGAATTTAAGGATTATATTATTTGATATAACGATACGTGACACACTCCATGAACAATATAAAAAACACAAAACTTGATTCTTTGAGCTCTTGCAAATGGTATTATGAATGTGCCGCGATATGTGTAACGCTTAAGGGAGATATCACTTTTCTTAAGACGATTTAGAATTAATTTAGCCATGTTTGATTAGTCTTTTTACTGCAGATGGATTCAGTTGGATCGGATCACTATATCAAATTGGTCATTAAATTGTTTTGTGAGTTTTTTTATTAAACGATTTCTTGACTACCATTCTTGGTTTACTAAAAATTTAATTGGTGAATTTGTTTTAGATATGTTGGTAAACAAGTTTTTTTCCGATATTTAATACTTTGCCGAAAAATTAAACACAGGAATGTTTAACGAAATATATAATTGATTTGTTGCATGCAAAATTGTTGCTCAAACAAAACGTGAATTAAACACTCAAATAAAAATCGGAATGTTTTTATTTTTTCCTAAAACTATTAACTATTAAGGAGTTCTAATAATTGGGTTACCAGACGAGCACTGACTAATATGTGTTAATTTTTGCTTGTTAGACGCAAAGCTAAGCTGAAACTAACTCTTTCAAAATATAATAATAAAGCCATCCCAGTTCCATAAGTGTGTGAAATGCAGCATTTTGTAACGTATGTAATAAAGTCGCTCTCAGAGCGTTGTTTTCTACATGGGCGACCCTCATAAAATTTAACAAAAGTAAAGCAGTTTTCACATCATTTTCATTTGCTTTTGTAAGCTTTCTCCGAATACCTATAACTCTCCCACGAGCCATCATAATAATCTGATGAAAACCCCAGAATGCCAAATTAAAATCATTCAAAATACCAAAATTGTACAAATTTACTTTAACCTTGAAAATTTGCTCAATGAATAATTTGCTGAAATAGGTTTATGGTGCAACTGAAATTTCAAATATTATGCAGAACTCTGTACGTCCATGACGACTCTATTTAGGTTTTGACAAACTGCCATTAAGATATCTGCGTGAAAGTACTAAAACTATTGAGGATTTTTAGAGTGACCTTGAAGAGTTCTATGGCTTTATTATCAGCACACGCCCTGCGTTCGCCCATTCCAAGGTCGACTTCACTTTGCGCATGCGCGGCGCGTGTTAAAATAAACAGGCAAGTCAAGCGGCGGAGGATAATGGGCAGGATGCTCTATAATGGCCCAAGGCTACAATTAGACCTTGACTCGCCTAGCGGACAGTTGTTTTTCTTTCTTTTTTTTTGGATGGGCGATTGCCCGGCTAACCCATTGTGGACTAATTATGCGCAAGGTCAGCGTATATCCTTGGGTCATTTGCTGGTCGCGTGTGTTCGTGTGTGTCCAAAAGTCGCCATTGTTTGACATTAATTGCCCTTTTCCAGCTGAGTGCGTGTCCTTGGAAGCCAATTGCTCAGCTGGGATAAGTCAAATTAATGTTTGACTGGCCCAAGGACAGCCAATGAACTGTTGGCAGTTGGTGCGAAAAGTGACAGTGTGTGCGTGTCGGTGCACTCACTTCCAAGAAGGTCCTTTAGCTCATATCACATTGCAAAAAAAAAAGTAAAAAACTCACACACGAACACACTGCGATTGTACTGATGTGGACCAAAGGACCCTTGCCTGCTGCGCGCTTATATTAGATAAAAATTTAATTTTATTTTTCTTTGTTTATTTTTTCTTTTTCTTTTCCTATGTCCTTGGTGTGAACTGCCAATAGAAGTGTTTTGGTTCTTGGATTCCCTCTTGGCCGTTGTAAAAATGCAATTATGATTGTATTATGGTCGCCTTTGTGTTTACTTTAAAGCAGTTTGCCCATTGTTTGCTTATAATGCAGCCCGCATCGTTGCAATACCAAAGCCGTCGCATATTCATCCATATCCTTATCCTCAAGCATCGTCAGCTGCACAATTCTGCAATTGTCATTCGCGCCAGCACTCGTCATCCGCGTCCAGTCAGCAATGCTGGTCGATAGCTAATAAATAATGTCCGCATTATCCTTCCATGCAAGTTGCCTTTTGTGAGCTCCTAACAATATGTTCGCCGTATTTGTGTGCATTTCTTTATCATTCCGCCTACAGCTATCTGTATCTGTATCTGTATCTCTACCTCAGCATTTAACTCGCTGTTATTTCTCTATGGCTCCAGGTGAATGTTTTATTCACCTCGACCATCTCTGTGTGTGGCATAATCGTGATGCTCCTACACTCCCGACCATTATGATGATATGCAATAATATTACTTAAGGCGAATGCATTGAATCTAATATTTTATGTTTCAGAAAGTTGAGGAGTGCAAGATTTTAAATGTAGCTCTTCATAAAAGCTCTTAAAAAATAATAATGCATTTTAATTTAAAAAGAAAAGTACGAAAAAGTATCGAAAAAATATTAGCAAAACTTACGTGTTCTTTAAGAAATCGTTTCCTTTTATTATTATTATTGTTATTTACCTTATTATTATTGTTACATTTAATTATTTCGGATTTAAATTTGTTTTTTCTGGATGAAAAATTCTATGGATGCGTAACGCGGCAAACTATAAGAAAACGTCTGAAAAAACTGGCTGCAAAAGAACCGTGGACGTTAAAAGATTCATCCGCGAGAGCATAAGTAATCCTTTCAATACTGTAACTGAGTTTTAAAAAAAAATACGTCAGCTTAACTACGGTAGTGCAAACAGTTTGGTCATGTCTCACATAACTAAAATAAAAACCTGCAATTTTATTTAAACCCCCAAAAAAATATCTGTATGCCTCTATTATTTTAACCGCTGGCAAACATGTATGCAAAAATGTTTTAGACCCGCTCCGGAGACTCGGTATTATGAATAAGAAGCGTGAGATTCCCTAGTTTTTGTAACCTTCAGTAAATATGCCGGGCATAATTAATGAAAGCACTTGCACAGCTGCTTACATCAGAGTAGCCAAGGCCTTTAAGAGAAAATTTGGCAATGAAACCGGAGCGTGGATTTTAAACAATTTAAAATATTTAACTGGCTGGGATATCTCCTATTCGAGGTTGGTCGACTGGAGAATTCTTACTTGTTTCTACTTTGTAGATTTAAATCGGCACAAAATACAGATAACTAAAGTGGTCAATGTACATTCAAGAAAGGAAAGGAATAAACGAATATCTGTTAACTATTAAAAAAAAAAAACATCTATTTTTTTGATTGACTACCAATTGGACTTGATACCCTTTTTCTTTGGATATACACATGGACAATTTTCGCTGGAGAAAACTTCATCATATGTTAATTCAGGAATCACTTGCCAGCTTATCATATCAATCCTAAGAAGGGTTTTCTTCTACCTGTAAGCTGTTGGCTACCGTCTTAAAGCTTATTGGCTTTGGGCCAAAACCTTCATAATTTATTTTTAATGATGCACTTTTCCTGCCTTTAATAGACATTTAAATTGTCTGCGCAAGTCAAATAATATGATAAGCTGATTGACGTGCCCAAAATCGACGAGACTGCTTAGTTCTGAGTGTAGGCTCTTCATTTTATTAATTGATGAGTGCCAGCAACCGCATTTATATGTCTAGACAACGATGACAACATTTGCTACAGGTCAAAGGAAAAAAAAGAAAATAAAAACAAAAAACCGATGCTAACCCTGGAATGCTTTTAATTTGTACGCTGAGCCGTTGAAATTATAAATCAAAATGTGTGCTGCGCAAACTGAGCTATGGAAGACAAGTGCCGCTGTGGTCTCCATCTGATAATCAGCATTTTGTATCTGACGGATCGCGCGGCTAATCGAACATATCACTGAGCTCTCGGACCAAGGCATGGGCATGGGCATCATCCGCATAAATTACACAAATTGCATTTCCATGTCTACAGTTCTGATGGATCATCGCCCGCGTCGTCTCTGTTCCTTGCTGCTCGATGTTCAATGCTCAATGCTCAATGCTCGACGCTGGATGGTCAATGCTCGATGCTCATCAGCATAATCGTTAAAATAACAGCGCAATGCACTTCGATTTTGTTGACGACGGGGTCCGGCTACCGTTGCCCACTGACGTTGCCCCTAGGACCCCGTTCCATTGGCAGTGGCAGTCGTCAATGGCCCGCAGCGGCCCCAAAAAAACATAAAAGCCTCTGTGTGTGCGTGTGTGAGTGTTTTGCGGGGAAAGGGAAGAAAAAAAACTGGGCGCCTCTGGATAGGCCAATGCTTTGGCCGTTTGTTTATTGTGTCGGTAAATTCGGAGGCATGTTTAAACAGCGAAATGAACTTGTGGATAAACACCATTATGGTTATTTGGCATCCACTTTGGTTGCCACTACGCTTATTTGTTTGCCCACCAGCTGCATCGCCCCGAGTCCGACCAAACATTTTGGACCTACTAGCACCACCTTCCAGAGACTTCTTTCCCGATAATCTTTGCGTCTGCTGCCCATGTGGGCGTCTTGTTTGAGCTGGATTTAGTTATTTAATGCAAAATTGACATGAGTACTCGAATGTTGACGGCGAGCTGTGACTCTGGCCCCTCTCAAGTGTGCATCTGAGTCGTTTCAGCCATGAGAAGGTTGTGAGTGTTGTCAGATGCTGCGATTGTGAATGTTGTGTGTGGGTGGCAAAAAGCACTGCACTTATCGCACACTTCGCCTTTGACTTTGTGCCTGCAGCTCTGGGGAATCGGGGAATAGTAGCACTTGACTTGTTTTGAAACTGGCAAGTGGTTGCTGTTTGTTGTGGTATTAAGTAGTTCAAGCTTCAAGTATGCAAATGCATTGGTTAAGATAATTCACAAAGCTACAAATAAAGTTACTAGGAATCCGTTTGTTCCAAAAAGCACGCGCATTCTTTTGTTCGTCTTTACTTACTTATTTTATTATTTTACTTATTTTATTTTGAATGATACGTATGACTTGATCTTACACAATTGTATAACATAAAATTCTTTTTTAATTAAAAGCCTACATTTTTAATGGATTATTAAATATATGATCTATATCATAATATAGCAATCTGATTAATTCGTATCTATACTTGTAGTCTTTTCATCTCAAGCATGTCACCATATTTCTCCCAGTTGTGTGAATTTACTACAATTCAATGAAAAATTAATTGTTGCTTAAGTTATCCAGCAATGTTTCCATCTTGGAATATTTGTGTTTTAATCGGATAAACAAAACATGTTCGAGCAACGGATGTGTTGATTATCAGTGACAGATTCAGTCCTTATAAGCTTCATAAGTCCTTGAAAGAGGATCGTCTTGAAGGTTAGATTCGAGAAGACAATGTACACCTGTTATTTATAAACTTCGAGTATATGCACTATTTCAAACTAGTTAACACTAACAAAAACAGAAGGAATTTGCACAGAAATAAAGTAAAATCATGGGCAAAATCCAGAGTCTAAAAAACTAAACAAATCATCAGCAATTAATCATAGCAAAATTTAACGCAAGTGCAGACACATCCGACTTCTGCACTAACCACGATTGATTTTTGCCAGTCGAACAGTTAGTTCCCACACTCAAATCCTTGGCACATCCTTGCCAGCTGCTGCTGCGCGCAAGCCTGTGAAATATTTGCGAACTCACAAAAAAAAAATTACTGCATCGAAAAGCAGAAAAGTAAAAATACAAATAAAACAGGGAAGAGCAGGCAAAAAGGGTGCGACGCTGCAGTAAACTTCCGGCTGACCAAAAATGCAACAGGAGCTGCACGGAGGACCTGGTCCATCGCCTTCTACATGCAGCATTGTTTTTGCCGATGTGACGCTCCTGCAAATACCGCTGCTGCTGTTTCGTTTGTTTATTGCCACGCCATGGCAATGCCATACAATGTTCTTCCGGTCATTTATTAACGTCAATGAAATGGGTCCAGTCCACTGCAACTATGAGACGTTCTGATTTTTTGACCATGTTTGCTGTGGGCTGACGCTCGACTTGCCAACGATTTGTCGCATAGTCAACACAAATTTCACTCACGACGTTAACGTTGCAACAGTCGAAGGCTGAGACCATCTGATGCACCCCATTCACGTTCGTATCCGCATAGGTCCAAATTATTGTACGCTATAGTTTAACTCATAAACAAAAAAGAAAGTTGGACAGTTGAACTTTATATTTTACTTTAGTTATAAAGTGTTGTGGATAGTGTGTTATTATTCCAAATCCAAAAGTCACGAAGCAAGTGTGAATGTCTTAGAATATAGTATTTGTCCAACCACATAAAATAAATCGTGTGACTTATTTTAATTATTATATGGGATAGCTCGATAGTTTTCAGAGTTTGTTGAATACCTAATATTAGGTTTTCTATCATTTAAAAGTTCAACTTCATTCAACATGAGTTCTTTCAGCATTATATAATACGGTAATGTAATCCTTACCTTTAATAAATAAAAATGTTCCTGTCGAGACTGCTAAGAGATAGCGTTTAGCATACCTGTAATAAATCGAACCATCAGATATTCAAACCTAAAAGTTGAATAATGTTAAAAAGTTGGATGATTTGAATTCACACTTTCTTACTGCCAAAAACGAATTCAATCGCATATCGATTTTAATCGATTTTAAGAAAATCGGAACATGTGCCTTAAGTTTATCTCTTTAAGTGTTATAGTCTCCTAGCTGACCGTATATATACGAACAGATGGACAGACTCTCTCGAATGTACTTGCTTTATTATTATGGGTTTTTTAAATAAGGAAATACTTTGATATTAGGTGTATCAAATTGGATATCCTTGCGACTTGTTTGCTTAGTTTCTCTATTGTTACTTCTGTACATCCTTACATTTGTCTTGTCCACTTCCTGTCTTCTGGACTCAATAGTCTTCCGAAAGACATTAGGCACACTTATTAGATATTTCTACCTGTATATGGAAAGGAGGTAACATCTAACCAAGATACAGCCACAAAATCCATTTCGTATCGCAAACCGTATCACAATTGCAATTGCATTACAATGCTTTGCTTATTGTTATACAATTTCATGACAATTTTTCAGCATCCGATCGAAGGGGAGTGGGAAACGTGAAAATCCCCTCAGGGTAGCTAAGAAAATAAACAGCAAAGTCACAGCGCACTTTTGTTTTTTATTTACTTGATGAAGCAGAGAGATAGAAACCTCGAAACAGCTGTGCAATTGGATTTGTTGCTGCTGCTGTCAACCATCAATGTCATGCATACAATTGTGAATGACACATAAATATTGGCACAATGGCCAAGACGAAAAGGGACAAGGATTACATACACAGAGAACAAGGGCAGGGCTGTCTGAGACTCATGCTTAGAGCCACTTCCTTTCAGTGTTGGTGTTGGCCTGGCCAATGTAGCGGCATTTCCGTTTCCTTGTGCAATATTTGTCTTTGAGTGAGTGACACTTTTAGCCAGAACTGTGGAAGCGGCAGAGCACAAAGCCAAATGGTTGGCTAATCCTCATGTTTACGGGGCTATTTACAGCGTGCCCCTGAGCATTTCAACAATAACCAAAAATCGACAACGTATACGAATTCGAATACCCAAAATGCCATTACAAATTTTTGTTGGCCACCGTTTGCTTATCTTTTTTGCAGTGGTGACAACGAAAAGAAAAACTACTTTGCGAAATTGCTTTAGAATAAAATTTAATTGAGGATTACGACAACATGGGACGCTTGCACTTCGAAGGTGCGTTCATATGTATGTGTTTGTGTGCGTGTGTGTGAGTGTGTGTGTGTGTATTTGCCAGTGTCTGTGTCACATATAATGCCTGTTATCCCGCCTTAAGGCTACTTAGGGACTGTCTCACATATTAAACATATTACATTAGTTGCTGCTCTGGTCTGGTCTCGCCCCCTGAAATGGCTCTGGCTCCATGGCCGAGGTCCTTTGGCTGGCTGCACTACCAGCTGCCATTTGAACATGTGTAATCATCGTACGTGTCGGCAATTGACAATTATTATTACGCAGTTTGTTGCCATTAGCAGGAAGTGCTGATAATTTTACCAGCAGCTGCTGAAATCTAAGGAGCTCCTCCTAAATTCGGGTTGGATAGACACTTACTGTTAGCTAAATGTGTAAGTATTATAATTAATTTATAAAATTGAGTGCAAAACAACTACTCTAGATTCCTTTCAAAACATAAAAAATCGTTCGGCCACGCAAAATAAAGATTACAGTAAATGTAAAATTGATATACATGATAAAATTAAAATTGTATCGAAGTTACAAGTATTAACCAAAATTTAATCCTATCACAACTATAAAAACTGCAATAAAATAATTTCACTTGAACCAACAAATAGCGAAGTTTTTGAACTTCTCACAAAATCCCTAGCAGAGCCAACAAGGCATCTTTATAAGATTCTGCATTGAAATCAGACTTCTGTACAAAATATGAAGCCAATACGAAAACAAATGCAAAGCATATTCGCTTCAGATAGTTAAACACTGTTCTTGGCAGCCAAATCAAACTCCAATTATATTTAAATGCCATGAAATGCTATTTTATTTCTTTGCCTAAAACCCATAATTACAACAATTGTCAGTTGCCTGCGCACTCTCAGGGCCGAATATTACGGCTGCGTGATGGAAAATTATACTTTAACAACGGGTCCCAGTAAATTCCAATAACATTTAGAGTGGTCGCCTGCTGGCATTTGATGGTATCGAAATTCAAATGACATTTGTCACGCGAGGCTTTCGATTTCAAATGCAGACGACTATTAAATTTGATTTCATATTGAAGTTCTTAAGAATTATTTGCTTGCCGCTTAATTATACCCAAAAGTTTTCAGTTTTGAGTTTTTTAGACAACGCTTCGTTGATTTTAATAGCTTTCAACATTACTTTTTTGCGACTTCTTTCCCGATGCGTTGCATTTTATGCGCTTAAGGTAAAGTTTTTAGCGGTCTTAGCTCATTAATCACACGGCACAAAGAGGACCAGCATCAAAAAAGTAAATGATGAAAAATTTCAAAACTTTAGAACTTTAGAGCAAGGCAAATAACAGAGCGGGTCGCTTGTATTCAAGTCTAACAAATCAACGTGCAATTTGCTCATTGAACTATGATCGCTTCCAAAATTAAAGTTGAAAGTCTTTTCTTGGCTGCGACTTGCCAAACTTGATGACATAAAACTTACGCTGTAAAGTTAGCCGCGGTGCTTTTCAAAAACTTTGCGTGATTTATAACGCATGCGAAACGGCGTAGACTGAACGAACTGCGGCTGAGAATGACCCCGGAACTGAGCACTAAGCACTGTGCACTGAAAACTGGAAACTGGAAATGCCACAGGGGTACTGGAGACACGTATTCAATAAACTTTTCGCCGAGACATAACACATATTTTTGCATAAATTTATACAAATGGCACTTAAAACGCCCGTCGAAAGCTGCAATTGAAATGTGATGCGACTTCATAAATGCTTTTAATGTAGTAAAATTATGAAATTGGTGTTGGGCAACTAAGCACCTAAAATGAAATGAAGCAGCTGAGCTTAGAAGCCAATAAAATACAAAGGTATACGTAAACAAAAAGCAATAAACTCTAGAACAAATTTGTGAGGGAAAATGAAATGCGTCAGTTTAAAATTGCATTCTAAATTGATAAAACAAAACCATGCGCTTTTTATGGTCATCAATTCACTAACTATATTTGGCAACTGTTGTTTTAAAATTGATCAGTTTCTTATCCACTAGGCGACATAGCACCCCATTTTTTAACTAAATATATATGTTCCAAGAATTAAGTATCTTGCCTTAAAAGCGTTGCCTTCATACGGACAGAGAGACATACAGACATGACGGACATTCCATAAATCCAATATAGTATTGTACCTTCCGTTTCATATTATAACAATATTTTTTGAAGTATAGAGAAATTGGCAAATATATAGATACTTGGCAATCTTGTGAAGCCTTTTGACCGGCGCTCGCTTAAAATTGACACACACGCCTTAAAAATACAAACGAACCTTTCTTTTCTGTTTGTTTCTTCAAAATCAGTTTCCACCTGCATCCTTTCTGGCGAAGCAGTCAAACGAGCGGCAATTGTATCTCTTCCCGGGTCTACCTTTTCAGGCAGGTATAAAACGCGTGCCCTTTTCCAGAGGTAGTATATATTTCTACCTTTCGTACGATTAGCATTTGAAATCATTAGCCCGTTGCTGGTTATGGTTCTGGTTGTGGTGCTGGTGTTGTTGCTGTTGCTGTTGTTGGTAATCGGCTGCAAGGTGCATTCTGGAACCACATTCGTGGTCGACCAACATCATCATCATCATCATTTTATCTGGCAATGTGCATCTTCTTTCAGTTTTTGTTTTATTCTTTCTTTTGGCCTGTTTTGCTTTTGAAAGCCAACGGCGTCAAATTTGTAAATGCACCTGGATTTTATTTCTTTGTCTGCCTCGGACGATATTTGTTTTCTTTTTGTTGTTGGTGTTTTGTTTGATATATGTATGTGAGCATTACTCTACGTCTTGTTGGTTATCCTTTGACATTGTGGACGTGCAGCCGTTCGGGAATCATCATCCATCAAAAATGATTGCCGCAAGATGTTTCGTGTGATTTGAAATTCAAAAACGAGTATTCAATTAGTTTAATTGCAGGTATTTTGGGCTCATTCGGAGCAACCCAGCAGGTGAAATTGGTTTTAGCAAATAGACTCTATCGCTAGTTATTTGCAAGATTTGGACACACAGTCTTTTTGGGTGGGCACCGCCAGTCAGTGCTGTAAATAACAATTGAAATTAATTGAAGGACTTAAAACATAGAAATACCACACAGTCCTAAACAATCCAATCATTCAAAGACAACATAAATTTGCATTTAAATGATCTCCTATATGCAAGAATTGAAAAACCTCCAGATGCATTCCCAGATTGTAATTTATATTCCCTAACAATTCCACTTTTTGGTATTCCTACTGTCTTTTCAGAAAATTAAGATTGTATAATATTAAAATACCATTTTCTAAATTATTTGATTTGTTTGTACGAAAAACAAATCCGAAAATGTTATATGTATGCAATACATATTTAAAATTCAATGCATTAAAAGCTTCGATTCTAACTTGAAGATATTTTTCATTTGAATAAGATATTATAAGCTATTCTTTCAGTCTTTCAAACGCAGCTTTACAAGATTTTGCTGCGTTTTTAACTCATATCATTGTGATAGCAACGCCTCCCGTAACTCAGCATCTCAATACTAAATCTGATCAAAAATTCGAAAATTAAAAAAAAAAACGGAAAACAACAATCGAACTGCGCCGCCTCAACATAAATTTAATATGGAAAGCTCATGTTTTGCCGTTGATGGTACAACCTGTTCCTGCTATCAAAAATCACATTATTAATGTCGCTCGCATCGCGACTAACTGAATTTGGTCAATCGACTGACATTGTGCGGTCGTATTTCAATGATAGCATAAGTAAATTAAGCATATGCTCCCCACCAAATGAAAAATCAGAGCTCCGAAAATGTCGATAATGTGAGGCATGGCACCACTTGCGCCGCTCTATCTAGTCGCGCTTATCTAAACTAAAGTTTCTTTTAATTAAAAGCAAAGCAGAGCCAAAGCAATCGACGTGAGAGAGACTGTGCCAATGACCCGCATCAGTATCTCTGGTCTCCGGTCTCTCGGCTCTGCCGACTCTCGTCTCTGGCAAGCAGCCGAGGTTCGTGTGGCCAAGAAAAACGCAGTAATGCACCGGCACATTATTCATGGCGTTATCAGTGGAATGGTCTTCAATGTGGCCAAGCCGACACATGCAGCTTGACGTAGAAATATGTGCTACAAATGTATGTATATTTATATATATATATACATATATACGTATGTATGAATGTTTGTATGCCGGCCCCAACTCTTTAAAAATGTTAAGCTGCCTACATCTACTGCTTTTTGGTTTTCCGTTTTCGATTTTTCCAATTGGACACCAGCCAATTCGATTTGCAGCATTTATATGGCCCCCATGCACTTGGGCCAATTTGAAAAGTGGACGTTGAGTGAGCGATAAGCGTTCCAAGCGTTCGAAACGTGCCCAAGTTGTAGAAACGTTGGGCTTGTCTTGGCATACATAATTTCGTGGCGGGAAAAACACTTTCCCATTCGTTTTCGTTGAAATGCACCTGCATACGTCACAGCGCCAGGATAAGTATCTGGAAATATCTTCACGCATTGTCTGAGTCCTGACTGCTCTCCGTTTTAATGACGGCACAGGACTCCGTTTGCCTTTCTCCTACTCCCCATCTTAGGACCCTTTAATTTGTGCCATCGCTTGCGTGTGCGTAGCAGCATTAAAACCTGTATTTAATAACGGTCAGCAACATTTAATTTATAGGCGTGACTCCGCTCCATGTTATCCTTGAAGGTAGCCTCTACCTGTATACCTGTCACCCTGCCATAAAAAATGAATCGACGTTCCATGTTCAGTACAGAAATGTATTAATTAAAGCAAAATGCGGAGCATCTACAGGTCTTAGTGTTGATTGCCGTTCGCCAAGGCGATTGACTGCAGGTGATTCTTTTGATATCTGTTGAGAAAATTGCTTCTATAATTGCAGTGATTTCTCTGCACTCATTGTTACAATTTCCTTGTGATGAGTGGCTGTCAATCGGAGTGGCTGACAATGATGGTCGAATTGTTGTTAAGTGTTTGCGTTTATCTGCAGTTTGTGTAGTGCGAGCATTGACAAGAAAATGAATTACAGCAGGAAAGTGTGTTCAAGTCAACAAATTATAATTGAAAAAATAACATTAGAAAGTAACATGTCATAAAGCAGATTGAATAGTTGACAGGATTTGGTCTGTGATAAAACAAGAAAACAATAGATTGCACTATCTATGAACTATCTATCTATTAAAGACTTCCTTATTAATTTCTTAATAGTTGGTTTATCTATCATTTTATTATTTCTTTTAGTTTTGGATGCTAAATTCTTGTTTCGTGCTAAGTTGTTAAGCTTACAAAATTCGTTAGAACATTTCAACGTTTTAAGCTGTAATCATGATCGTAAAAAACGCAAGACTTCTGTTCCCTAGGCCATTTCACAGCTTAGTTTTATGACCAAAAAGCTAAGCCAAACAGAAAACGTTGTATTTAGGCACGAAATCAATAACAATTTTTCACAACTTTAAGAAAATTTCTTCACACCCAACAACACAAGTCCGAAGCAACGAACAACCGAATGCCTTTTATAACGTCACACAAAGGAGTCCTAAATGATATTTATGTTGGCATTTATGTAAAAACCACAAAAAATACCATAAAGCATATGAGAAAAGTCCAAAAACCCGATGCGCCTAACATGCGTGTAAATAAATGCGAATAAGTAAAGAGGCCCCCTTTGGATTTTCTTGTCTAAGCCTTTGAGTGACGCGTAAATTAAATAATTTCTTTGTCCGCTTCAGAAAAAGAAATTTACATAACACTAAAGAAAAATGGTTGAGCCCTACGTCAGCGGGAGACCTCAAGCTATACCGTCTGATTACCATACAGAGAGAGCCGCAGACTTTCTGACGACCTATTGAACCGCAGCCGAGGGCTCGGCTCAGTCGAGGCTCAGTGGTAATTTAAATTTCATTAGTGTCCACTACTGTTGACCTCAGGCCCAAAATACTTACAAATGCATTGAAAATGCTAATAGAAATCTCAACCGGCCGAAAGACAAATGCACATTTCTGGCACCTGCCTCAGACTCTTGAAGCACTTCAACGCCGTCAAAGACAACTGCAGGACGATGCACGTGAATTTGTAATTCGCCTCTTTCATCACTGCACTCACTTTGATTCCCAATTAAATGTTAATAAGTACTTGAGTCGCTCAACTCTTTGGAGCCTTCCGAAATTGTTTACCTACGTTTGTCTCAGACAATGCGACGCTTCGAACCAGAGCGGAAATGTGACGTCCATTTAAATGCTAAGCAGCGCCCTCTAGTGTCAGTCGCATAAATTAAACTCAAATGTGCACTCTACAATTTCCGGCGCCCATACAGATAACACTCGGCTTGTGTCCAAATTCAAGACCGTTTTCTCATTTCAGTGCGTTGCCGTGTTGCGTGCCTCTTAATGTTATATATTTGTAGTATTGTCAAAATGTTTTTGTTTGAGTTTCTTTGAGTCATTGGCTTATTAGACTTTAGTAACTCAAAGAGTTAACAAATTCAGATTTCGTATTTAACCTGCGGTAATTTCCATTGCAAATATGTGAAATGTCTGGCTAAATTCTTGGAGTTGTTGCTGACTAAAAATACTTAGCAATACTTGGAATACAAATGTACGAGTACGAATTGTGATAGGTAAAGATTTTCGGAAATGGTATTTTCTAGTAAATATATCTCCACTAGAGTAGTCTTGCTTAATTTTTTATAATCAGTTAAATATCTACAGCATTTTAACTATATAAACAACTTAAATTAATTATAATGACCATTAATTTATACAGAGTTGATTTTATGTTATCGAAATCAATACAATTTATAAACTAATGCTGTCGAAAAATATAAGCAAGCTGTTAAAGGTACTGCTGCACCTTATTAACTAATTTAATAATTTTCACAATCTAAGCTACAATTTAATTTCAGACATCTAACTTGGGACTAGTAGAGTGAGCAAATATAAATATTTATACAAATGCCCTTTGAAATAAAAAAAGATAGAAATAAATGGGCGTAAAACAAATAAAAAAAATTCTCAGACATTGAAAAACATATTGATTTAGTTAAGAAACTTTATTAAATAGAGAATAAGAAAAATACGAACTTGATTGCTTAAGGACCGCGTTTCCATATACAAAATATAATTCCCACTTCACAGTTGAAGTGAAATTCAAATAAATAACAATATTTTAAAAATTAGCTTAAGGTTCAAAAAGAGGCTGACATTCCGCAGGGAGATTTCTCATTTCTGCATCCTTTAGTATGCTCCTAGAAACTGAAGGCCTGGAGCCTGTGATACTCCCGACATGCCCGACATTTATCACAGACCCAGCTGCTTGAACTCTCACAGTGCAGGAATTCAAAACAAAAGTTGGCTTAAATTAATGCCCAGAGCCGGGCTATCAGCTGCCTGTCGCCGTGTGACACATCAAAATAATCCCGACAGCTTAATTATGTACGGTTTAATGTGCGGCTCATTGCCAGGAACAAACAATGACCGAGCGGCAAGCACATCCTTTGCAACATTTCTCTTCTTTTTTTTTTTGTTCATTGCCTGAAATGTTTGTGTGAAAGGATTTATGCACAAAACGCCACCCGCATCGCCAAGGATAACCAGACGCATCACATCCCAAATATATGCAGGCGTATCATGAGAGGGGCGTGGGGGGAATTATGAATTTCCATAACGCTCGGCTGAGTGGTTTAAGCGACGGTCCGCCGGCATGTGAATTTCGAGGTAATTATTTGCAAACAAAAAAATGGAAAAAAAATTAAGAACCCGTCAGCACATAGCAATAATTTTCCGGCTGGGCCTCAACTTTTTAATGAGAAAAATGGGAGCAAAAACAAGTAAAAAAAAAGGAAGGCTTCAAAAAAAAGAGAAAAAATGTAAATAATTCTTATCACTTAAATGAGAGACAACTGTCAAATATCACACCCCAGTTGGAACCGCAGCAAAACGCTGCGCAGAGTGTCGAAACTAACACCTCGGGCGTTTGTGCAAACGTTTCTTATCTGGGGCCCAGGACACAGAGCCGTGCAGCATCAATCAGTAGGGGCAGGAAGTTGCTTATCGTCGCACAAATAATCACACTTTAAATATATCAAACGAGGCTGAAAAATGAAAGCAAAAGCCCGACACGACACATGTGTAGATGATGTCTGTTGTTTTCTTGGCTGCCACTCGTAGGTGTTGTACAAATGTTTGTTGGGGGATTTTCGGTTAGTTTGGCTCTGACAAACAGCGCATCTGAAGTTTTCCTTTGCTGCGCGATTCGAGCTAATCCCAAGCGATAATTTTGTGTGTGCCCCTCGAGACGCGAGTGAAATAATAATAATAATAATAGCTGACATTGACATTGCGCAGCCAGCGATAAGTTTCAGAGTAACACATGCCGGTAATGATTCTGGTTGATGCACGACGCTTGATGCTGATGAATGTGTCGAGTGGAAACTTGAACAGCCACTCGTGACATATGCCCATGAAATTGTCGGTTAAAAACTGAGTCTGGTTAATGGGTGTGGTGGGGTGCAGCCGCTAATACGACATCAGATAACCGAGTTACTTGACTTAGGCGTGGGTGGTTTCAACGGGGGATCAGGCCCCAAATTCAACTGTACGTGATAAGTGCGGTAAGAACCGAGCTAATTAAGATGGTTTAAAGGGTTACTCATGGGCATCAGCTTTAATCAAATATGTAAGAGACACATATCATATAATGTAATGTCTGTCGAAAATTGAACTTAAAGAAAATTTACGAACAAAATTAAGTACCAACTTTGCTATTACAATTTCCATTTGTTCTCTAATTAATAAAATAATAAAATAAGAAGGAAAAACTCTCTTAGGCAAGCCGAGGAAGATATACCCTGACAGATACATTTAATTTCGAAGTTCAAAATATTTTGATTTTCCATGAGTTAAGCAATTTTTTTTTTTAATTTTTTTTAGTAAAAATCTTTAATATCTTATGTAAAATTAATATTCTTTTATAGGATCCTCGTTTGTGTATTTAAATGGTCCATTTATGTTGAAATTTGTGACTAGTTAAACACTTTATTAAACACATATCTGATCTAATTTCATGCTTATCCTATAAGTAACTTTAGTTGAGGACATTATATTCCAAAAAGTCTTATCATAAATTTTATTTATTTACGCTTATTTTTAAATTTAACAATTAGACATTTAGCACCGCTTCCAATCTGTGGCAGCTTAATGTCTGTTCAACGTTCCACCCTTAACACATTTCTTATAAATATGTCGTTGTTTTTATAACGCAGCCCTCGCCATTAATATCAGCATAATTTATAAGAAATCTGTTATAGTCTTATTAACACTCTGCCTTCAACTGTAGCGCCATCTGGCATCAGCTGCTTAACAAATTGAGATCTCTGGCCCCCGGGCGCAGGATGCGTGTGCTCGTGGATGAGTTGGCACCTTCTCGTAAACCGCATCGCGACATGAACATAAATAAACGAAATGAAAAGCGCATCGAATGTGCCACAGCTGTGGCAGTCAAGCAATTTGCAATGCCTCGCGCCACGCCCTGCCGTCCACCCGCCCATCAAAATTTGTATTGCACAATCAGCGCACAAGTGTTGCACTCGAGGCGCCTCTGGAATGAAGGGCAATGCCAATGCCGCACACATGCAGCCACACCCACATCACACACACACATATATTTGAGTGTGTAAGCCCACTGCACAGTATCGAATTGGAATCGGTGCGATCGCCCACCTTTTGAAAATGTGCTGCACTTCACACCCGGTCTACAAATAGACCTGAGTTGGGTGTTTGGATCAGAGAATCATTCTGGAATGGCTGAGGGAATGACTGTGCCTAATGCGCTTGCACTTGAGCGCTGTTTGCTCAAGTCGCAGCTGATGATGACTCCGCTCTATGCTGCTGCCTGAATTCCAGCCAGCAACACAAATAAATTAAGAATTTTAATGCGGACAAAAACAAAGGGACTTTGTGCATGGGCTAAGACCAGAGACCGGTCCGGCGGCGTCGACACGACTTCATGCTTAATCAAAATGTGTTGTAGGCTCGCCGGCTCTGATCCTTTTGAACTGCCGCTGCCACTGTAATATTTAAACCAGATCAGTTCCATGCCGCCAATGCTGCCGCCGACGTTGCCGTTGCCGTTTGCTGGGACTGGGAACAGCTATTGAGAGAGTTGGGATCAGCTTATTCTTCTGGGGAAAATTACCACAGCTTTGCTAATGAAAGGCAAACGAATGAAATTTTAACGAGCCTACAAAATGTTAGGGTAAAGAATGCCTCAGACCGAGTCCAGGACCTCCTGTGTTGTTTGTCCTTAAAAGGTGATAACGCCGCCGTTTTGTGTTCCCATCCCTTTTCTTTTGTTATGTAACGAATTTACAATTTATGTTGTGCTCAATTGTCTCAGTTCGATTATTAATATCCCTTTAGCGCAATTGACAGAAAGACTCATTTTTTGCTAGGATCCGTAGTCTGTTCACGCCCTACAAAGTGCGTTTTCAATTTTGTTATGGGAAAATGTATTAACAGTAGCTAGGAAATGAGGAAATCCTCTTAGGCTATAAATAAAACTCAGAGGCAAACTTATTTCCGGCTTGATTGTTGGTTATTATATATGGATCTCAGAGCTGAAAATCTGTATATTGGCTAGAAAAATGTATGGAAATGGAAAGGAAATTTAATTACTTTTAATATCACGAAATATTTCTGGCCATTTTCAATTCGAACGGCACTCACCTGGCCTGTCCTAATTGTAGCTCATAGATTAATCAAATTAATACACTTTCTGGAGTTGAGGGTCCCCAAAAGCAGCTTGCTTTTCGTGATTGCTCACAAGTTTTATTTAATTTTTATTCTTGTAAACCACAAAGCGCTGCCATTAATGAAATACGAAACAACAGATTAAATTAACAAGCAGAACCAAGACACATATACATATATTCAAGGAGCCTTATAGATATGCCAAAGAAAATATATGAAAAGTAAATATGCGAAACTCAAACATAGGTGAATTTGAATGAAAGGGGAACTAAAGAGTAGACAAATGTTTGCATGTGCTTACAAAATGCACTGAAGTATGCACACAGGCTGGTTACTGAATGCCAATGACAAATTTATGTATAAACTTTAGCGCTAAAGTGCCACTAACTAACCCATACAAAGAAACACACACACAGACACACACACTCACTCACACGTACACATACATAGACACACATTCGAGTGCAATGGCACGACGAGGCGCCTGGGTGTATACTTTATGAATAGGGCACAGAAAATGCAGTTCTATGAATAGAGAGGATGCCCTCAGCGAAGCGAGAAGAGCGAAGAGAATGCCTCAGGCTCGCCTGAGCACTTACAATAAGCACTCCCGCGATGAATATTATTAAAGGAGACCCATTTGAAAAGAGCGGCGGCGCCCTGACAATGTCAATGTGCTGACTTCTCTGGTTGACTGGGGAGCAGCTTTTAATGATTTATTTGAGAAAATTTACACGTGAACAAAAAAACACACACACAAGATGAATAGAATGCAGACAGACACACACACACTCACACATACAGGTGCATGCCAATGGAAGGAAGACTGGCACGGGCGCATTTTCGGATAGAAGACACAGATACGAAAACGCCTGTATTAAGTTGCCAGACCATGAAATGCTTTGGCACGTACATAGCGCCAATTTTGCGAAGCTTTTTGCATAAACAAAAGGCAGGTGAGAGGCAGGTGAGAGGCAGCTGTGCCGCCCTCTGCCTTAGCCCATTTTATACTCTTCTGTCTCTTTATCACTATATTTGTGTGTGTGTGGCTGTGCGTGTGTGTGTGTGTGTGTGTGTGTGCGATTTCAGTTACAATTCGCGCTTTTTCATATTTTTTTTAACGATTTATCATGCGAAAATTGTCTGGGCGAGGGTTACGCTCACTTTGCATATGCAAACCAACATTGCTATTATTATTTTACTGCCCGGTTTCCTCGCATTTCCTATTGTTATTTTTTGTTGCTTACCCTGTGGCACTACGTAAATTTAGTCACGTTGTTTAAATAATAAACTGCAGCATAAGCACACAAACAAACACCCACACACCCACACACACACACGCCCAGTCACTCATACACACTCACGCACATCCACTCGCGAAATTATGCAAAAATATCATCAGATTCGGAGAATGGCAGACTTATGGTGAAAATGCGCATACGACATGTGGCTTGGCAAAAGTCTCCCACGGCAAGAAGGCGAAAACTGATGCCACGGCAGATACAACTTAATCAGTGAATCGTTAAGTAAGTTACGAGACAGGTGAATAACTTTTGATGTTTTCAGGTTGGACAAGATAAGACAAAAATTAAACACAATTATTTATTCCGTATCGCGAAGTGAATATCTTTGACTTCTAATTAGCATGAAATATACACAAATAGACCGAGTCATCGATAAGATGTGTAATTTAACGACAATAATCAAAACTTTGAGTAAGGAAAATGAGTCTGATGAACCGTTAAAGCCGAACCGAGATATGGATCTACTTTTGCGCATTAAAAAACGGGTAGTCCGAGGCAGCAAGTCGTACAAATTTATATCTGTCTTTATGGCTTAATGCCATCCATAAAATAGTAAACATATTTAACGATGCCTTGGAATTGTGCAGAAAAGTAGCGAGGCGATCTGAGCTGAGCTCGATAGCTAATGACTTAATAAATGACGATATCTCTCGTAGTTTCTTTGAAATTTTCTTGGAAGCAGGTATGTAAAATCTTTAAGTTTGTAACATCTTTATACATGTAAGCAAATTAAAAAAGTATTATATTTGAGTTAAAACTTCTGCTAGAATTTACTTACGTTTTATGCACTTTGTGAAAACTTCAAATTTATTTGCAATTATATTTTGCGCTGTGAAGTTTTAAAAACTTCCTCCGACTAAACAGCTGTTTTAACTCACATAATTAGCATTTTCAGGGCGCCAGTTGTTAATTTACCATAAATAACTTAACGCAGTGCATCAAGTCAAGAAAGAAAGGGGAGAGGGAACTGCTGCCCACCTCAATCGCCGACCTCGACCTACAGCAATTTGTTACATTTTAGCCCGGGCGAACACAAAATTATTACACCCGTTTGCCAACTTTTGGCAATAAGAAACGAAACTCAAGTCCCAAATTGGGGACCTACTTTCGCCAGAGCCAAATAAAAGGGGTTACCAAAAATAGCCAAACACCATATAAAGAAGCGCAGAGCAGACAGCATCAGCTGCACACTTCCCTCGTCCTCCCACTCACATATAAGGTCATAAAATAGTTGTCGCAACCTGGCGGGATAAGAATCTGACTCTGTCCCAGACTCTTCTTAGAGCGCTTGCCAACACAAACAGATACATACAACACATATCCAGGCACACACACTCTGATTACTTCGTTAAGTTGCATGTTGGTACAAATTGTTTCCAAAGAAAGGCAATGGAAATAAAAATTATTGCCCCAAAACAAACAGGCAAGGGTTAAAGGTAATCACAACAGCATGAAACTTGTGAAAGGTGCCTGGGTTGTGGAAACTATAAAGCTACACTATATAAATAAATAAAAACAACAACTGCAACAGCAACAGCAACGGCAACAGCAACAACAATATCTCGCTGTGATTATCTCGACCAGAGATTCTAGTTTATAGTGCATCCTATGATCTAGTAGGAGAAGGGGCAACTCCTGTCAAATATGCAGCTGTTATCATACGTTGTCATCGTTTGAAATGATGCACAAGTGTACCAGAACCAGACAACAAATTAAAAGCCACTCGCTGGGAACTTCATTAGAGAAAGTCGCAGACGATGACCCGCAGATCCCAGATCCCAGACCCCAAACCCAGACACAAGACCCATACCCATACCCAGACCCACACCCTTTGCCTACTAATTTTTTAGTAGCTGTGTTGTTTTGTGTTTTGTCAAAGCTAATTAGTACGTAAAAACATTAACAATGGACCGCAGTGACGAATATATGATCGCCTCAGAGAGCCAGTTTGAGGCCCAAGTTCGACTGCATTTCAAGTGTGAAACGCATATTTTGTCTTACCCAAGGGCCAGTTTTGGGCCAAGTCATTATTACAATGGCATTTGCATAATACGCGTATTATGCGTATTAATTACAGCGCAGACATTTGCATTTAAACGCCTATTTGCTGGCCAGGCCAACAACATAAGACAAAACATATCGGTGGTGGGTCTTTAGACCCAGTAGCTAATACCATCTATGGGCCCAACTACAATTATTAAATTAACAGACAATGCGTTGGGTTCGCCGTTGGCTAAAGACCTGCAAGATGCGTACATTTTGATAGGTTGAAAAAGCGACCACCCGAGCGTGGAGAAAGAGCTGAAGATCGAGCTACGAGATGGATATGAAGTTGGAGATGCAGCTGAAGCTGAAGCTGGTCCCATATACAGAAAACAAAAAGAGCTATTATAAGCAAATTTGCATAAATTTCACGCTTGCAGAGAAATGATGCCAACAGGAAGTTGTTAAAATGTCTGAAACTTGGCTTTCCCAGGCATCGCCAAAGTGAGTTTAAAGTATGGAAAATTAATTTCTTAATCACTGTTTTCGAGTTCAATGTGGGTGTCCAGAGGGGGAAGTCGTTTATCTTCGGGAGAGCTGGGAAGGCAGCGGAAGAGTGATCTCTAGTGTTTAGTATTAAAAATGTATTTAAAATATCAGATGTGTTAACACTGAACACGCGCTTTACAACTACAACGCTGTTGACGGTAATAAATAAAGTTTAGATATTTTTATAATTTATATTTTTATAATTTATAGCTTAGAGCAATTAGAAGATCAAAAGGAAAACAACTTTCATCACATGATTACTTATACCACGTTTTCAGAGTAAAGCTTTCAAGAGTTTCTATAAATTATTATTTTTTAACCCAGCATCTTAAGAAATTCACTACCCACGTGATGCACATCAGAGAAATACTCCAAAAGTGATTTTGGACACTTTACATAAACCTTCTCACAATCGGCACCCGCGTGTCCCAAGCGTTCGGCCTGCAGATAATCGTTATCCGTGTGCTCCGACAGGGCATCTTTAGAGCTGGAAGGACTTTAAAATACATAGTTAGTTCAGTATGTGGCAGATTTACTCGCACTAGCTCCACTCACGTTAGCAATATGTGCAACAGATCCCCCAGCAGACCGTTGCGCTCATCAAATGGCGCTGCTGAGCTCTCGCAGATACTCTTTAAAATACACTGCCGTCCATTGAGATGCATGCGCAGAGCCATCGTCTCGAAACTTTTGTAAATGGACCAGCGATATCCGTTTAGCTCCTGTGTGGTGTCTTCCACATCTCTTGAGGCAAGGCCCAGTTCTTGATCGGTTTTTTGCATGACATGCTGAAATATTGTCGCATTATCCATGAGCATTCGATCTGTTATGTCCTGGAACTCCTTTGTGCGAAGATGCTTGGCTTGATTGGGCAACAAATAGTGAGCCTTGAACACATAGCCAGTTGTAATGGACTCAATGTCGAGATCATCCACTGCTATACCAAAGCCAGCTATAAACTGTAATTAAATCGCATCAGCACTACAAAAACAGCAGTTAATAAAGCATACCAACTTTGAATCTGGCGGGGCGGGAACGCGGATAGATGAGGGGCAGCCAGCGTGCTTTCCGCACCAGCAAATCACTTTCATAGCTATGGCTTTCGTTATAGGCCAAAATAACAGTCAATTGAGCCAAACTGAGTGCTACTAGCCACATCAGCTGTCTATGTGTCATATTTGTATTTATCGACTATTCTTTGCCAAATATTTTTCAGGTATGCCAAACCGCACTAGCTCGCTGTTGCCTTTTAACCATACAAACAACTTTGGAAAAGACAACTTTTTACTTTCTTTCTTTTATAAAACGAAAGTGCCGACTGATAAAATTAAGCACAATTCCAACTTGAAGCCGTTGAAGCATGATGGCCATGTCCAATATTACTGAAGACGCTATCTCTTCATTTAGCTTATGGCTGTTAGAATCTATAAATTGTCTAAAAACTGCAGACATCGAGTTGTTTCAATTTACACCTTTAGTATCTTCCAATAAATACACTAGATCAAAAATCGATTATAAATTTGAGTGGATGAGAATTAACCTACATTTGAGAAAAACTTTTATAGTTAAAAGTTAGAAGAGAATTTGAGCTTAGTTGGTTTAATTTGATGTACTCAATTAACACTAATATGAAAGTCAATTGAAAATAAGCCATATTCTTAAATAATTTTAAATTCTTGTAATCTTCGAAATTCGCGTATTAATGCCAGGAACTTAACATGTCCAGATTGTCGTGCAGTTCACTAAAGTGTTGCAACAGACTGCGACGACACTCTTTGAAGACACGCTCACAGCCTACCCCCGTTTGTCCCACCGTCTCGGCGTAGTAGTACTCATTATCTGCATGCTCAGACAACTTATCCACCGATGAAGAGGGCCTATAAGCAGTTTAAGACTCAGGCCAGGTGTTGTTTCAAAGACAAAAGTTTTACTTACGTCAGGAGTATATGCAGTAGATCGGCAATGAGTCCATTGGTTTCATGAAAAGGTTCCTCGGCTACCTCGCAGATGCTCTTCAAGACACAGATGCGTCCCTGATATCCCAGACGTTTGGCCAGACCCTCCAGACCCCTGTATATCGTCCAACGGTAACTGCTAAGCACCTGATTAGTTCTAGTTAGTAGCTTCCTCGTGCTCTTGCCCAAATCATCGACACCGACCAGAAAGTTCTCGAACATGGGTCGATGCCTACGTGCTCCAACGGATCCCAGCGTGGGCACCTGGTAAATAGGCAAAACTGACGGCGTTCGCAGCGATTTCACCGTGTCGGGCAGCCAGTATTCTGCCTTGAGGACATAACCTGTCGTTACCGCCTCATTCTCGAGATCCTCTAGTGGTATACCAATGCCACCAATAAACTGATTAAGAAATGGTTTTATTTTAAATCTTCAGCCTGTAAATCTATTAACTCTACACACCATAACACGAGTGGGCGATGTTGCTGGAAAGATGAGCCACGGTATAGGAGTCCTTCTGCTACGATCGTGTTTTGATAGACTGCCATAAGCAGCAATTGTACTCGAAAACAAATTACAGATCATGCTTATATATAATAGTCTACTTATTCCTGCTTTCATTTTTTAATTATTTTGTAGTAATTTTTAATCACTTCACTTTTTCAGACGTTGTTAATGCTTTGCCCAGCAGCGAGTTACTGATTCTAAAAGAACATACACAAAAGCAAAACTTGCTAAAGTTCTTGCTTGAGCATTTATTACCGAAACAAAATCAGTCTTAAAAACAACATTCTGTTCTCCAGAATCTGCTTTCTTGCAACACTGATAAATTGTTACAAATTCTATTAATTAGCACCAACCGATTAACGCTTTCCACCCAGCAGACAGAAAAGTTACTGGGTTAGCTTTGATACTGTGTAAAACTTGCATTTTCTAGTTTTAACTAAGCTATTTTGGTTACTTGGTTGGCTACTTAATGGAATAATAGCTTTACTCACAACTGTTAAGCCAGAGATGCGAGATTATGAATATTTCATTATTTTATTAATAGGATTGCTGGTGTTGTAAATGTCGGCAACAACTGACAAGCAAATCTACTTTGATTTTGATTAAATTACTTGTTTAATATAGACGAGCACAAGTCTGCAAGAAAATAGTTGTTTATATATATATATATATATATATATATATATATTTTACTTAAATTTGTAAATTTTAAAATTTATGGACAGTTTTAGTAAACATTAAATAAGTAAAGAAATTAAAACAAATAAGAAACATCGCATATCCATTTCATTTAATTTGCATCAAAATCTTAACTTAGGAGCACTGCAACATTCTAGTCATCAGTTTCTATATTCCTACTGTACTGTATATCCTACTGTACGAAGATGACGATCTCTGAGTCTTCTAACAGCATAAACCACAAATTTGCAACACAATCTCTAAAATACCATAGCCAATTATGCCTATTTCGTTGTACAGCTAAGTCCCCATCTTTGTATCGACTAGGTATGAATACACCTTATTTTATTACTTTTTACAATTTTTGAACTACTGGCTTTGAATATTTCCTTCTAATATAAACTTATTTACTTGTTTTTATTTTAACTAGATGTTTTATAATTGGGGGTTCAGGTTTAAATTATACTTGCACAACATTCTCAATTTGAAATTCTTCGTACCACTTTAAGCAACGCCCTGTCTCACCCTGTAGTGACTATTTGCTTTGACACATATTTCTTTCTGCCCATGTGCTACTTGCCACTTGCAAGTGGCAAGTTGCAACTCGAAACTTCTAACAGTTCACTTAGCGCATTGTTCGCGATGGGTTCAAGTCGCTCCCATTCTTGTGGCAACTTTTTAGTTGAATTGACTCTAATCTTGCTCTCTGTAAAACTGACCAGTGCAGTGCTATTTTTTACACGTGCCTCTGCAATAGGAGTAAGCCAATTAAATTTTAATAAAATCACATTTTAGTATATTTTCCCTTCAGATTTTGGCCGCAGTGGCCATACCATTGGATCTGACCTATCGCAATGTGTATATGGCCTTCAACTTTGAGTCCACCTACGGCTTGCCAACAAATGACTCCGTTAATGAGTGGATTGATAGGGTAAGTGCATATAGCTTGAGTTCTTACTAGTCATCCCAAAATACGGCTTTACGTATAGTGGGATCTCGATGAGCAATTTCTGGGCATTGGGAGCAGTGTTACGCCCATCGATGGACGCAATCTGAAGAAACGCGCGATTTCACGTCATGACTTCTATCGCGCGATTGTGAACTATTTGGGTCAGTATGGCTACAATGGTAGCGCCTGTTTGCTGCGGGCCATCTGTGAGGTGAGCGCAGCTCCGCTGGATGCCGACAACGGCGTTGTGGGCAGCGTATTCAAAATACTATTCATGTAAGTCGTTGGGGTTTGCTACTCGAGTGACCCCATGTGAGGACAACTTCCCAATCTAATTAGTGGCCTCACCCCAATCACAGGCCAACGACAAGCGCCGCCGAGTTACGGCTCCAGCACGTGGACAGCCTCTACGATGCTTCACAGTTTGGCACGCGCGGAATGGACTCGGACTGTGCTGATTACGTGGCTGGTTGTGCGCACAGTATGCTGGACATGATAAGCGTTCTGCTCTGAATGTGCGGCATGCGTGTGGACACTCAGAGTGCATTCACATCATTCATTAAACAAACAATATCCCAGCATGCCTATAAGACGCAGGCTTTAACCTACCTAAATTTGATGTTCTACTTATTAAACGTCTGCAGTAAGCACCAATAAATTTTGAATTTAAAGCTAACTTAAACACAACATCGATATTCCTGATGGTCAGCTTTTCAAACGAAGACTTCACTTTCAAATACAAATGACAGTTATTTTGGGAACAAAAACAAGTAAAAATACTATGTCGACTATGCGCTAGACTATAACATACCCCGAACCCAGCTGTTAAATAAATATATTCTAGTTTGCTCCCATTTCTTATAATTGAAAATGCAAACGTTTGACAGTAGCGGGATCAATCTGAGAATATTCGAATTTAACCTGAGTATTTCTTACCAGATTTTCATAGAATTTATGGAATTGATGAGTGATAAAAAAATCGGTGCCTTTTCAATTGTTTCTATTATTGATATCGGGAATCGAAATGTATCGATAGCCGAGAGCGGACAGCTATCGATAAATCAAATATGTTATACACGTTTGCACAAAACCAATATGCCCTTTTACCCATTTTTAATGGGAGAAGGGTATAAAAATGCGAAAATCTGTAGCAATGTTTGCATAACAAGCAGCCAACTAAAGTTGCTCGCCTGCTGCGTGAAATGTTTTAATTTCGCTTAAAGCGCTTAAGACACCGCATCGCTCTGGCAACATAATCCAGACGATGGTGATGACTACCGGCCCTAAGCTGGCCGCAAAAGGAATCCGTAAACACGCACACAGACACACATACATATACACACATGGGGTCCCAGGGTATATTTGCCGATGCCTCTCGCTTTGTTGAAGAGCAAGGCGCAGTGTTGAGAGTTGGTACCTTCCTTCTTTCACTTATTTCTTATTGTTTTTTTTTGTTTTTTTTTTTTTGGCAGCTCTTCGCCTCTTTGATCGTTTTTTCCGCTCCTTTTGTGGGCTAACAAAAAGAGAACTCTTTTTGTTTGCGGTCTGAGCCTGTCAACAAAGGCTTACATATGTACATACATGTGTTTTAGTCGCTGGGCCAGGTTTTGTTCTTCGGTTTTTTATTTATTATTATTATTTTGGCTGTTTGTTATTCCTTTGATTTGATTTGCCGCCTTAAAGGGACCCCGCTATTGTTCATAAGACGGACGCTCTTTGACGGACTGGTGAGAGCGAATTACGCCTTCTTTGATTTCGCAAACCTATTGAAATCATAATTAGAAGACAAACGCTTCAAGTTGTTTTTAGCACAATAGCCGGGCAACAAAGCAGAAGTGCTTATTTGCGTCGTACAGTTAAGAAAAGGATTCTTAAGCCCTAAGTGCTAATAAAGATAAGGAAGCGAGCACATTTTTGTTGAAAGTTGAGGAAGCTATTTGATTTCTACTCCTTGCAGCTGGAAATGTGGATAAAAATAAACATTTTAAAAGGGTATTTAAC
The DNA here is from genome assembly GCA_035043845.1 of Drosophila picticornis. Classification (NCBI taxonomy): domain Eukaryota; kingdom Metazoa; phylum Arthropoda; class Insecta; order Diptera; family Drosophilidae; genus Drosophila; species Drosophila picticornis. The sequence continues at coordinate 22,873,483 of JAWNMR010000122.1, read as the reverse complement.
AATCATATGTATTCTTTCCTTTATTCGTTTCAAAACGTCAGCACAGAATCGAATTTAAATTCTGGTGTGGGACACAAGAACACAAATATAAATCAAAAAGAAAAAACTTGCAAGGTTCTTCAAATGTGAAATTCTAAATTCTAAACTTTATTATATAATACAGATATCCTCTTCCCAAAATAGCCACCTTTCGGTTCGTCCTTATAAACTAAATGATCTGATAGATTATAAGACCTATAGACTTAAAATTAAAGTTCTTGTAAATCAGTTTGAGTAGCTACATGCAACGGGAACGACCATTATGATGTTCCTCTATGAAGTTTTGGTTCCGATATTGTCTCTTCGGGACAAATATTATAAGTTGCGGTATTTGGACTACACAAAAATTTTGAATTGAGACTTCGATTTCGACACAAAACTTCAATCAGTGCAGATGCGGCTCCGATTCCGATCTTAATTCCGCTTCGACACCCTGGCATTATGAATATAATTTTGAATTTACATGGAAGTACACTTTCAAATGTACTTGTGTGTATTATATACGTTGAGGAGTACTAAATTCGATCTTTAAATAGTTTTTTCGCTATTTATGACTTTGTTAAGTTACTCCAAGATGCACACATTCTCGCCACTGATTTATTGCCCATAGTTTCCATTTGCTATTTTAAATTACGCTCGACGTAAGCATACTAAAGCATTTTAATAGACTTGTCAAAAAGGCGACCACATAAAATGGCAGGTGGTTGTGTCGACTAAGCCACATTCATTTCCTGTGGGGAATTGATTTGCCTTGGGTTTCTTCAGTGGGGCTGGCACAAATTGATTTGTAATTAGCTGCAGTTGCAGTCAACAATATGATTAACTTGGCATTTGGTGAGGCCCCCAGCCACCGCCTCTGGTTTGAGAACCATGTGCTGTCTAAGGTTACAAAAGAAAAGAAACACGGTCACAGATGTGCGCAGGCGTGGATGGGCCTCAAGGAATGACATATCCACTTGAAAGATGCAATGCATACATTATTCTAAAGGAATGCATTATCCTTGGCAATTGACAGTTCCTTTAAGTAGCCAGTCGGCACTCAACATGGCCATATGAGGGCGTTCTAGTGAGTTGTAAACGCGTCTGTTGAGGCTGCTGTGGTTTACCCCAAGTATTCAACATGTGTCAACAAATGTTGGACTGTCTACGGATCTGAGTATCCATAACATATAATATGAACTATTCCAATCCGTGGCAATTGACAGTTGTGTGCAGTCTGTGTCATAAATCAGTGCAGAGTATAAAATTACATTTCCATTTCAACGCTGTCTCTGATTGTATTTTTTTCTTCTTTTTTTTTTTTTTTGTTTATTGAATTTATATTAAATCCATGTTTTTGCACTTCGCAGTTATTAAATTAGACTTTAATCCACTTTGACACGCGCATAAAAACATTAATTGAATTCCAAAATAAGCAGTTTATTTGAAACTTGTAAATGAACATTGGGTTTATATTACCATTACCCACCTCAGCAATTGGATTAAATGCATGAAATAAAATGGCATTTAACCGGCGCATTGTTTGCGGGATTTCGGGTTTATTTAATTTAGTTAATGAATTATTTTTGTGTGGGAATTTCAATGATTTGGCTAACCAACAAGATTAGGTCTGCAAAGAGATGCATTAATTAACAATAATTATTGTTTAACAGGCATTTTTACATAAAAAAAAAACAAATATTAATAAATAATAAATATAATTATTACAACTGTTATCGAACAGCCAATAATGTTATACCTGTGCAGCTTAGTTGTCAATTAAATCTACCTGATTTCCTTTCCTAAACAGAAACAAATATGCATTTGAGCTTACAAACAAGAAGAAATTTGTTATCATTCAGGAGCCGAAAACAACCATATTATTTAAAAAATGATCGATTATTCCTACAGAACTATAGAATAATCCTGTGCTGACAGAATTTAAGGATCATAGTAATGATTGTTTTTAGTGATTTTGTTTGATAAATCTGTGAAAGCAAGTAATTTCTCAAACAAGATAACACCTTTCACAGTACATCCTCGCTTGACGCAACTCACAAGTCCTCAACACAGCTATCGACAATATACTTTATGGATCCGAAGATCATCGTTGTTTGTCTCTCTCAATTTACTTTCTGCTTTGTTGCAAGTGGTATTTTCTTAATGGTTTAAATTCAGCTTTCTTCAAAGCTTATTTTCGAAATCCATTTTAATCATAAAAGTCTAACGCACATTTATCCGATGAACATTTTGATTAGATTCACTTGACTGACTTGTCCCGACTTCCTATCTTAGAATCTTAACTATCTTCTGTACCTGAGCATGAGCGTATCAAATTGACGGGAAAGCAACTGAATTTAATCATTAGCTGTTGTCAATGTTCCCACCAAAACTGGCAACAGCCACCGCCTTATCGCTAACATCAACACCTAGTTTCCTGCTTAATCAAAAGTCATCATTTTCTTTGCATAATTCTAGTGAAAAGGTCAAACAATGATGACCCAAGTCATCATCATTCATATTCATGTCTGCCAAATGAAAACTGCCCCCTTTAATTCATTACACTAACCAAATCCCTCCAGACATTTTATAGCCTCCCTTCACTCCATGGCGCTGCATTCATAATTTGATCGATTGCAGCGCTTCCAAACTACTTTGACATTAATTGACTCCAAATATGCACAAGCGCATGAAATTATGAAAATCTTATTAAAGTCAACCAGCCAGGCGAACGCTTCAATGAGCCTTTTGTTGGGAAAAGTTAAAAAAAAATATAAGAAAAAAACTTCACCAGGCAAACTTCATAAATGCTAATGTGCCTGGCTGGCTTGACGGGCTGGCTAAGAAATGATTGATGGTCTTAGCCAGGGCTAGGTAAAAATTCGGCTCCTATGGTTTGAGGTTTCTAGTTAGTATTGAGTGCAAAATTATGCGGTGTGCACACCTACTGTCAAAAGAAAAAGGATCAATTTCCACCTTTTACCTTTGAGGCGGTTTTCGGCAACCCTCTGAGCCAATTTAATCCAGTGGCTTAGACACAACGAGCTCATCTTAAGCGCCTTAACGCATGTTGCAACATGTTTACCAGGACCGAGCAAGGATTTAGTTATTGTTGCAATGGACAGCATTGCAAATATTTTGAGGTTGCCGCCTTTGTATGCAATTCCGGTCGCAAGGGCGGGACTCTACAATGATCTTAGTTCATTTTAGGCAACAGTTCTTGCAAAAGAAGAACAGAAATTATAAAGGCTTTACTTATTGGTGTGTCTTATTGAAAAATGTTATTAGACTTCCTAAATTCCCTTGATTATTTCCATACATAGTTTTAAGCAATATATTGCGAGTACACTCAACATGCTCACCTAAACTTTTGATTTAGGAAGCGGTCTGCATTTATGTATTACCCAAACAATTCTTACATGCAAACCAATTTGCCAAGCCCAAAACTGGCTCAATTCACAGCCGACTCACATGAAATTTGAACAGAATTAATGTATTCTCAGCTCTTTTGTACATTATCAGACAAAACGTCTGACATCCTGTTTTGTTTGGGGTCCTGTGCGTGTGGCGCCATAAAAAGCATTTTGTGTAACTGCGGCGCAAACAAGCTCGAGACTAATTACAGCAAAAGATAACGCCAGAAAGCAAACCGCACCAGGATAATAATCTAAGCAAATTTATCAACACACACATACACACCAAGCTTCAAATGGAAATGTCCGTGTGCGTGTATGGTTGTGTACGAAGAGAGAAAAAAGGCACATAAAAATATATAAGCCTTGTGCTTTGCATGTGTGCCACACCAAGGAAGATATACACAAAAGGATACAAGTGAAAAATTATGCGATGGAGACCTTAGCAGACAAAAGCAAACAAACGCCAACCAACGAATAGGCCAAGGGGCAGCCCCAGTATTCAGTTTAGTTGTTTGTTAAGTGTGAACTTGAAGTAAAAACATGCCACGTGCCGCAGGCCAACAACAAGGAGGCATATAGCCCACAAGCTGAGATTCGCCTAGGAAAACGACAGCTTTAATTTTACACAAAACGAAAATTGAATACACTTGCCAACTATTTACAGTACACAAGTATTTATGCCATTGGGAAAAAAATATTACTGCATGCAAACTCAAGTAAAATGAAGCTAAAGCTTATTAAGGTCAAAAGTCCACATGTAAATTCATATGGAATATAATTTGTAAATTATTAACTATTGTAAATTAATATTTTATACTTTACATTCGAAATCATAATATTCTAATTCATACGTGACATTTGACAAATAATAATTACTTTCTTGGCCAATGTTTAAATTTATATTAAATTTATCCAATGTTTTATGTTAAACACTTTAAATTCTATATATTATTATTTAAATGTAAAATAACAACAATTTATAACAACATACGTCTTAAATTTTAATTACTGTTGTTTTATTTGTAAAATTCTTACGCTACAATAAGTCCAGCATAATAATTATATCCTTCGCAAGTTCTAGAAATTAAAAAAAAAAACAGTTACTCAGGTAGATCAAAAAATTGTTTTTTCTCCAAAAATAACCAAAGGCCAAAAGGCCTCCAAAACGTGTATCAGACCACCTTTAACCTCCATCATCATTTTAACACCCACCCACACACACACACACACACACACACAGAGCGAGTCCTGCCTGAGTAACAGCTTTTTAGCATAAATTTCGAGTTACACGGCAGGAAGTCGTCGTGCGTCAGTTGCTTGCCACAATTTCCATTAGCGGCACAAGCGCCACATGTGACGTTGCCGCTGCCAGAGCGTTTGACATTTTAAGGAGCGCCAAGCGAGTGGCCCCACAGGTAAACCCCAGAAGTCGATGCCCTGCCTTGCCCTGCCCTGCCCTGCCCTGACATGTTCTGACATGTCAACTGTGCAGCACGCACAATTTGAGGCGAAATTCTCAAAGGGAAGATAAATAGAGAAACGATGGACGAACGTTAAATACACATAAGTGAATAGCGTGGCCAAATGCGATGAAAATACATACCTATAGCATTACCTGTACCTATACCTACACCTACACCTGTAGCGAGGCCAGTCACAGTTCCAACTCCCAGCTCTTGGTTGAGTTCAGTTCAGTACGGTTAGGTTAACATCTCCCCAGTTGCCAAGCACACCTGTGTGGAGGGCTCGAATTTCAATGAAATGTTGAAATAGAAATTAAATGCCAGACCGCATTTTAGACTAACGCCAAAATTGCGCGCTCCCAATGTGCTCGTATCAGCTTACAGAAGCAACAGCATCCTTCTCCCGCCCCTCATAGTACAGGTATCCAGGGTGTATCCTGTGTGGCAGCCTGAATCAACCACAACATATACACCTACTTCCTCTGCACAGAGCTATTCTGTGTCACATGAGACGCTTTGCCAAATAAAAAAATATTGAATACCCACCAGGCCCAAACCACAATGCCAAGGAAAAGGTGGTGGCCCAGGAACAGGAACAACCCAACACTTAGTTTCGGAAATGGCTCCTAGCTGAGCCGAGCTGAGCTGAGCTGCCTCTGATGTTGCTGATAGATTGCAATAGTCGGTAATAGTCTGTGGTCTGGGCCCAGTTAAGTGTTTTGAATTTGCCTTGCACAAAGCACCTTTTGCATGTGCAAAATTCAGATGGATTCCTCGATAGGTTTTAAGCGATTATAAATGATTCGTCGATGTTGTCAAAGGCAAATGGTAAATTGAGTGCATTAAACCTACGCAAAGGAACCATTTGCCAAGGCATTATACGACAAAGGCCAGTGATGAATATCAGTTAAGAGATAAGGAGCATAACTTGTGTTAATAATGTTACACAAAGTTGAAATGGGAGTGCGCTCGAATTATTGAAAATGTACTAAGAAATAAGAACGAACGGCTGTCTTAGGCACGCAATAGATTAAATGCTGCAAATGTTTAGGTCGGAGTAAATCGATGACTCGTAAATTTCACTGTAGATTTAAGAAACCTACCAATTTTTATCAACGATGTTGGAAATCAATCGTCCAATCAAGGCGACTTCGTTTTTTTTAACAACAATCTGTCAGTTCACAATTGATTATTTTTTATTATTTTTGAATACTCTTTTATAACGAATTTCTGATATTGGATTTCTGCAATGTCCGTCATGCTGTCCGTCCGTCCATCTATCTGTCCGTCTGTAAATCGATAAGATCGCATATCTTCCACAAGTTAAAGGCACTAATCGTGGAAGGTAACTTGCTGGTAACCAAAAATTTCCAAAAGCGCATATCTTCCGCAATTTAAAGGGAAACTTGGATGATAGATTACTAGGAACGTCATTCTAAGATCGGCTACACTCACCCTGTTTGTGGCGCCAATTATCTGATGTTATATCTTATGGTATCAGAGTATTTCGCAGTCGGTTACGTTACAGCTGCAATTTTCTCTGTTGTTTATTTAATTATTTAATGCCGACTAAGATCAGTCAACGCAGATAATTACAAGAAATACAAAATAAATTAACTGGCATAAAATGTAATATTTATGCTTTTATAATTTAAATGAACAAAAATGTATTGTCAATTATCACTATTACTTTATTCCACTACCAACGCAGCATGTAAGGCTACCTTAATTAACATGCTTTTTGTTCTGAAAAATATTGTAACTCAGCATGTCGATTGCTTAAAAGTCGTTAATCAAACATCAAGCAAAAAGTCGCATGCAGACCAGAGTTTTCCACGTATTTTGAACTGTCAAATCATTCGCAGCCGCACAAATCAAACGGCAAATGTACTTGAGACCTACTTTTGGGCAGCGGCCGACCAACATTAATAACGCTTCAGTAAAATCGCACAATTGACAATCCGTAGAAGCGGACCTACTACTCGATATGCTTTTCAATAAAAGTTCCGACAAAGGCCGCAAAACAATTGGACAACAGCCCAGACAAAAGAGTCACAAAATTACAGCGCACTTTGAGGTCCTGTATTTGATTACGCAGAACCAGTGCGAAACCTTGAAGCTGGCAGTCCGAGTCCTGCCCAGTGCATTTGTCATTGGCCCAGAGAGTGTGCTGCATGAGGCAAGTCGAATGTTGGACCGGGTCGAACAATTAGTCCACGCCCCTGAGCATTTTTACACCTGGTAATTGCTCCACAAAACGTCGTGTAATTTTTCTTTAACGAATCTCAAATGACTTTTGTCCTTTGTCCAGCTATCTGGACCGCAAGGATTCATTTGTTTTGTTTTCAGCTGCAGGCCAGCCAAGCATTGCATTCGCATTGCTTACTTTATTAAAGCGCTGGAGACATTTATGACCTTGGTCAAGAATGCTTACTATATGCGAGCTGCATGTTGGGTACATGATTAATGCTTCAACCTTGGCACAATGCTGGCAATTCGGGTTTGTGACTGTGTGCAACTGTTTCTATTGAGGCATTGTGCATCTGTAGGCGTTTTGAGCTGGACTCTTTGTCGGCACAGCAGCATTCTTTTCACCTCGAGAGACGGCTGCTTCTTTCTCCGACTTAATGCGTTTACAATGAGACCCAGCGATGACTTTTGAATTATTGTTCCAAGGAATCGAACCTTTACAATATTTGGCCAGCTGAAAATGTGTGAATTTGGGTTACACACACACACTGACACACACGCACATAAAAATAATAAGCAGTGTGCGAACTTTTACATATTCAACTGATGGCTTTTCGCTCGGCTAAATCGCTGGGTCAGCAGGTTGATGATGAGAATGGCTCATTACGGACCACTTTCCCGGGGCCAATTATTGAGAGTGGAGTTGCGCGTTGCGACTTAAATTCAATTTAAAATGCATCAGACTGTTTACCGTAATAATATAAACACATTTATGAATGCCTGCCCACCGACTTATCTTATAAATATCCACAATATCGCCCTCAAGCGTCCATCCGATTTCTGGCTCTGCCATTTGCACAGGCGCGCAGATCAGGACCAGTTTCAGTTTCAAATTCAGTTTGCGCTCTCTTCTCCCAGATGCACCAGGTGCAATACTTTAATGAGGTTTTGTTGCTTTTTTTCATTGCTTTTGCCGTTGCCTCTGTCGATCTTAACCAGTCGCCGACTTCGTCAGCGCTTGCGGCTGCTGCGTTTTTATGTTTATATGAATATTTTTTTTTGCTTCGCTGAAGTTAAATAAATGTAAACTTGGCACTTTTTTTGCAGGCAGCACGCAAGATTTGTTAAGGCGCAACAGCTGTTTATACCCTCAGCAATTTGCATGACAGGGTATACGCATTTATTGAAATCTATTCATTACACACTACACTTGATGTGTGGAATACGGATCTTGTGTGTGGATTCCAAAATATCCGATTCTCCTAGTCAAATGGGAATCTGTGCAAAAGCAATTCATTCTTTTTACCCCACGTCGCTATGTTTAGGGTGCGTTGCCTCCATAAAACGATAGATTCCTCATTGACCGTCCCTCCCCAACTAAAGTTGTGCTGTGTTAAGTGCTGGCAGTGCTTGTTCTTCTTACCACAATCTTTTAACCTTTGAACTGGTAATTATTCTTTGCATAAAGTACTTTGTTATGATTAGATTATGTTTTCTGTAGCGATTTTGTGCTTTTCCCCTCGACAGAGAATTGTGAGGCATTTCTTATCTTTCTTATTCTTCGTCTGTTTGGGTTTTTCTTCCCCAACCCATTCAATTTTGCAATTAAATGCCACCAGAACGTTTATCCACTTTTTATAAGCTTCAAATTTATTTTAATATAAAAAATAATACGTGTTACATTTTTTTTTTAATTTTAATATGCTAAATACAAACAAGAAAATACTTGATCTTCAACCAGTGAAACATAAAGTAAATTATTAAAATATGTTATCAAACAATAAACAAATTTTAATTTCATTTAATTTAATTTGTTTGTATATTTTAATGACTATTTCTTGCAGTATTAGTCGTTTTTAAATAAATAACTCGTTTTGAGAAGGTAAACTATTTTAATAATTGTTGGTTTTAATCTGTGGTATACTAAATAGTTGTATAATCTGACGAAAATGCATTCGTTGTGAGACTAGAGAAGTTGACCAACTGCAGGGTAATTAGCAGTCCAGCGATGCTTTTTTCATCTTTCTCTCTCTGGTTTCCATATCATTTATGTTAAGTTTTTGCTGGCATGTTTCTTGTAGCTGTTCCGCATGGCGCACTGCTTATGCAGTTAACTGATATTTTTGCATGGCAGATAAAAATTCTGTGTGCTGTACCAATGCACATCTGTTATCCTGACAGCAGGCAGGTGAGGCGAGGACTCTACCCGCCCCTCCCCCGCTGCTGTCACCGTCACCGCCATCGCCGCTGCCTGCACGCTGGGGAGGTAATCGATCTCTTGTGGTTTATTTACATCCGTTATTGAAATTCGCTTTTGCCTTTGGTTGTTTTTGTTGTTGTCGCTGGCCTTTGTTTTTGTGAATTGGCTTTGTAGTCCTTGCAGTTATTGTTGTTGCCGATGGTGTATTGATGACAATTGCAGTTCGGCATACAGCTGGACCTTCATTTACATCCGGTTAACGTTTTTTGCAGCAGATTTTTTCTTCCGTTTTTAGTTTAAACGGCAGCCGGCGGAAGTAAAAAGCATTCCAGTTCTTTAATATTTATTTCCACATTAGTTTTCTGATTTTTATGTAAAACGCAAATTTTGGAAATTGTAATGTAATAAATCAATGCAATGGATTCTAAGAGTGAAAAGCAGTTTTGATTGGTAAGGATTAGTTATTTGTTTCAAAGTATTTTGTATGTTGTGGCATTTTTATAGCAATCATTTTATCCTGTTTAATATAGCCTTTATTTTATTTTATTTTATTACTTTTTAATCTTAAATGTGAATTCAATTAATCACTTCTAATTTAAAATGGGTATTCTCAAATTGTGGAACGTTTTTAATGCACAATAATTATATTAAAAACAAAAAAAAATGTATTTATTGAAAAAACGACGGTAAAAAAAAATAAATAAAACACATTTTGCATAAATGTTTTGAACACACAAAACTTAGTTGCCATTTCGATTAGAATGTTTTGAGTAATTTTAGTTATTTTATTTTTGAGACAAAAAATCCATTAGCAATGGAAAAATATCAAGAATATTTTGCCATAATGCACACATTTTAATTTTCTATAAATGATTAGAATATTATGTTTCTATCTTACATTTAATTTATAATTCAATTAGCACAGAGTTTCAAGCAACATTACTTAACGTAAGTTATTTTATTCAAATCTAAATCAGACAAGAAATCAAGATGATATATCAATTATATTTTACAAAAATCATTAACAACAATATTTAATTTAATCGCAAAAGAGACAAGAAATCAAGAAGAAATATCAATAATATTTGCTATAATAAATTCACCATCTCTGAAAACTTTTTCCCACATTCGCATCAGCTGCGTTCCCAGGCTTCATTCCACTGAATTTCCCTCACCTGTCCTTTAGTTACTACTAGCATTCATAATCAGCAATTTCACTAGCAATACCAAATTATACATTTCTGTAGCCTGACTGCCACAAAAATAAGTATCCAATAAGCAGGGGCAGTCAAATTCACCTGTCCACACGGATTTCTAACTTGCAATACATAAATTAATGCTTCAAGAAAAACACAAAGCAATCCAAGACATTAAAAATATAAAGACCTGATCACAAACACATACACACACACACACACAGGTATATTGAGATTCCACCTGCAGTCCAACATTCAAGAACAACATATAATAATCCCATCAACATTTTTGGATACGCTTTGCAAATGAATTGTATCGCGGCCGGCAAAGTCGAACAACCTGACCAGACAGGGACGGAGACCGGGCCACAAAGCGTGGATAATAATAATGTGGAACCGAAAATGAGCTGGGATCGGTCAGGACTGACGACTGGCAAAGTGGCGACTGCCGGTGCGGACTCAGAAGTTTTGTATTTGCACCTGCAACACTCGCTGCAGAAATTTTGATGAGCCATGCGCGGCTTATAATTAAATTGAAGTTGTAGATACAGTTTGATATCGGCACCGTTGCGCTCCATAAAACATATGTGCATAAAAATTACATAATGGCTAAGCGTGCGTTTTAGAAGCCTTGGAATTTAAAATTGTTGGTGGGTAAATGTGTGAAAGGGAATAACACAGAAGGAAACCTCACGTAAAAGTCGCATATTTAAGTTAGCTTCAAAATGTGAAAATGCAAAGCACCTCGTCCAAGACTTTGGCTTTCGAATCTGCCTTTACTCATTTTTATACCCTGGCAAAGGGTATATTTTTTTGTGGTTTTCCAAGCATTGAAGAAATAATCCCAGTTTTAAGGATAATGACACTTGGGAGATATCAATTTTCTCTTGTTTTTATTGAAAAACATTTATTCTTGGAAAATATATTTGCCTAACTAAGGTAACAAGATCAAACTAGCTAGTAACTAGTAAGTAATTTATCATATGGCCTTGTTTATTCCGGCATTTTCTGTACTTTTAGAAATTATTCGTACAATAGCCGTACAAAAAAAAAATCGAAGCCCGAGTCGGGACTCATCCATATCCACTTTATAAACCGATCCCTTTCAGCATTTGCAAACTGCCACCACCAAACAATTGAATCGCATCCACTTCTATTGTAGAGTCCGCTTGACAGCTTACTTTCATGCCACACATTTGCATTTATCGAACGAGAAAAACTGCAAATTTAATGTAGGCCTTAACCGAAAATAAAGCTGAAAACTATGCATATATATGTATTGTCATTGTCGAATAAATCAAAATTCGCACACAGGTCGCTTGGCCAGGTTGCAATTGTATGCAAAAGAAAAAAGTGAAAAAAAACGAAATAAATAAGTGCCGCAGGTGGCCACAAACTGTCGGCCGTTTGTCCGCTTGTCTTTCAACGTTTCAAGTGTTTGTCTTTGCATCCAGTTGGACAAATTTACATGCGCGCCTCGCACACAATGAGGCAGCCACAGGTAGGCACGGCTGGACATTCCATTCTGGCCACTGGACAATGGCCACACGTCGATATTCAAATATATAAATTTTTTCCCTTTTTTGTTTTTGCGCTGCCTGCTCAAGGCACATATTTGAGCATTAATCGCACCGGTCAAATATGTTTTAAATGGAAAAACTTGTGAGGGATGATTGGTCGTGTCATTTCCGCTTTTGTAATGCCCCTTGTCCTTTGACAGTATGTTTGACAAACGTGCAGCTGTGTGGGTGTCCAATTATTGAAAACATTTGTAATTAAAGTGCAGCTCTTAAGCTGTGTGGGAGTCCATCAATCATTTTTTATCAATCTTTGATTTTATCTATAAAATATTAGTTTTTGAAAACTCACCTTTTTATACATTCGTGTAAAGCTGATTAATCCGGATAATATATGAATGCATAAGTCCCCGTGAATCTATCAGTCATTTCAACTTCTTGCGTTTTCAAAATGTAGGCTTTAGATTCGTTACATCCTCAACTGTGACTTTCTGCTTTCGAGTTAGAAAACCATCAATCAAATTTAGTAATATCTGATTTTATATCTATAATTTAAATTTTTTTTAATTTGGGAAAACTCTCCTTTTTAACAAGTAAAACCATCGTAGTCCTTAAAGCACAATTAGAAAATATCTAAAAGAAATGTCTTTCCCCCACTACAAGGCAAACAAGTCTTAGATTTTTAAAATAACAAATGTTTTTAGTTGTGCAATTGTGGGTAATTTTGGTAAACATGGATATACAATTTCCTGCAGTATTTCTTAACCGATCTTGATTTTTACGGATGTTAAATTGTATGCCAACTTACATAATATTGGAATCGGTAATCGATTCGCGAAGACTGTGGATGCTAGACAAACTTAGTCCGCAACAAATGTAATCTCTACCAGAACTGAGAGAAACTGAGTCTATGAGATCGATTCAATTGACAGATATTCTGCACTGAGGCCGCACTGCATAAACATCTCAATTAATGTTCACCTACAGAAAATACAGCTGCACGCATTCCCATTGATTTGAGATCTTGTTTGTCTACTATCTCAGATCTTTAGTCTGAGCACTTTTATGCACACTTTTAATACGTATAGTAAAATACAATTGTCAAATCAAATCAGAGTCAAGATGATTTGCTGATAAATATTACAGAAGTATAACTTTTTAGAGCGTCAGATTTTTTATACGCAGTTGGTTTTTTTTTTAGTAAAGATTAAACGAAGTCAAGAGAGATTAGTAAAACATAATCCACCCAGAAAGGAATTGAAAGCTCAGATTTCTATACGCAGGAGTTATAAGAATTTTTGGAAGCACAAAAGCAAAGACCGCACTATCCAATACCAAAAGCGATGTCTGGATGGACAGTTACCCTGCAGACAGTCAATCTTAATGAGGATTTCAACAGGGAACCGTCAAGGCTTTTTCTTGGGTTAATATCCATAGCTTGATGAGCCATTTACTTAAAATATCATTAAACGAATTTATAACATTTTGGTTAATACCACACAAAATATTGAAATCTTACAGAGATTTCAAAGATCGTTTTGCCAAGAAATTGAGGAGAAGCCTTCTTGGAACCATCCAACCCATATAGTCACATCCACAATCTTTTGACTTAACAACCGGACAAATCACTAATTTTAGACAAAATAGACAGTAAGGCAGACTTCTTAGTTTAGACAGGTTCCACTATGAACTCTTAAATCAACAAGGTTCCTCGGATATGATCGACTTTTTGAATTCGGGCAGAGCCGCTCTCGGACAGCTCGCCTGCAACATCCTCCAACTGTTCCTCTGGATTCTTAAAATTAAAATATATTCACAAGCCAGAACTGTTCATTACAAAAAAGTTTTAATGTGAAGAGGGGAACGTTTTGTGGTGACCAAGTATGAAAGCAACAAGAACAGTAAAAATAATAATATTAATAAGGGCGAGCAACATGCAACTTTGGCATTTGCATTGTTTACGGCTGCCGGCAGCCGAAGGAATGTTCCCGAAATTACTAAGTCATTTTGCTACTTATCGCAATTAGTTTGTGTTTGTTTAATTATAAAAATAGTTTGCCAACAAAGTTTTCTACGCTGACATTTATTTGGCGTGTAGCCTCCCTGCCCAACCCAGTACCCCACTTTCCCCTCCACTGCACACTCAACTCATCAAGAAAAAAACTTGTTCGACATTGGCAGCATGAAAAGTGAAAGAAAAAATGAAAATGAAAATGTGAAACTAACAAATTTTATTTAATTTTTGCTGCGTTTCGTTTCGTTTGCTATGCAAATTTGGCGCTTTTGATGCGCTTTTAATTAGTCCGCTCTCTCCCCGCATGGAATAACGCGAAAATCCGCTGTCAATCGGATTGTTGTCTTTGTTTTTCTATGCTGATTCGTATTGCACTTTGATTCCTCCCCCCTTCGCCACCCCACCCACCCACTCCCTGTCAATCGCATGCAAATGAGCTCGTTCTTTCCCTCACACGACAACAGTAGCCAGGTGTGACCAGGTGCACTGTTTGGTGCTTGGGTGCTTGGATGTTTGGGTGCGGCGGGCCGTCAACGTTTTACGTTTTTAGTTTTATGTTGCGAAAATTGAAGTGTCCTTTGCATATTCAGCAGCATGCAAATGCATTGCACTCAGCCAGCAATTACAACGCCACTCGAATCGGGGGGACGCTTTTCGCATGCCCCGGCTCCATATTATACCCGGCACCCATTAAAAATGCCATCAAAATAAGGGTATAACCGAAGACCGAAGACCACGCAAAAATATCTAGAATCTTTGTTTTATGTATGTGATAAAAAATTGCAGTAAATTTCTGCAAATCGCACCAAAAAATAATTTAGTTTTTTCTTGTTTATAGAAATAATTTCTAACTATTAGCAAAAGTATTTAAATTTCATAAGAAATAAGAAAAACCTTTCCGAAAAGTCGAATTGCAAATAACAATTTTTAGTAAAAATCCTTATGAAATTCAGAAACAAGTAATGGTTCGGCTTTCATATCAGAATTCGCGTTCTTTCAAGTTAGGTGTATAAATTTTATAAATCTTAAAATATTAATGTTTAATAATAATTGAGGTAACAAAAAAGGCAATATACGAATTCTTTCATGTTACATACATATTTTTATAAACTTTTAGGAAAATCCGCGCTGAAATTTTGAAACGCGAAACATAGTTTTTAAAAAGCCACAAGCATGAATTCTAGACCATGAATTCTTTAGCATCTGAATAAACTGGAGACCAATCATCCAGGCACATTTTTCAGTACAGTCTGCCTCAGTATAATTAACCAATTTTATCGAGCAATTTATTTGTCTGCATATAAATTTAGGTTGCCTTGATAAGTAATTGTAAAGATTCTTCACTTTCTACACACTTCTTTATTTAAAATTAAATATCTTATAAAAAATTCAGAGGAACTAACGCCTATGGCAATGAACAAGTCAATTTTATAGTTTGTTTACGTATGTTTTATAGTTTAATATTATAATCATTAAACATATTGCTTATAATTTGAATTTTAACTTAAAATTTACCACTACCTCAATCAAATGGTCTTGTAATAAACACAAATAATATTATTTGTTCATATGTAATATAGCTGGAATTTTCAAGTTCAGATTAAATCCTTTCGATATTACAAAAGTGGAAACGATTACATTCCATCGGTGCCAGTTTTTTGTTGGCAGATAGGAACAAACACATTTTTCGCACCTTAATTAAGCTAATATTAGTACTCCAGATAAGGGCAAATAATAGAAATTGATTTTGTACGGATTCAATCTTATCTTCATGAATCTTGTAATTATAAGTCCATAATCAAATAGGACGCACAAGTGAAATGTAAAGTGTTTTAGTAATAATTTAATTTTTTAAATTTTAATTTTTGAAAAGCGCTTGAATAAACTCAGGATTCTCGATTAGCAGAAGAAACATGCTTCAAGCGATTAATTGGTTTGCCATTAAATATTAGAAGATATTAATTTGCATTTATCACAATTAAGATTTAATATATTTACTGTATATTCCAACATGATTCTATGATTCTTACAGGCGCAACAAAAGAGTTAACCTCAGGAATTCACTTTGGCAAGGCATTCTTACAATGAGAACCATGGGAACAATGAGGTAATGTTGTAAAATATAACATTCTTTAATTATATAGAATTTAAACTAAGACTAAATAAGATTTATTCCCCAGTTTTGCTGGTGCTGGTGCTGGCGGCTGCTGCTGCCGCTGCCTGTGTTGCATGATGTTTGGCGACGGCTTCCTGCGCTTTGCTAAGCTGTATGTATCCTTCGTGGGCACGCGAGCGGAGCTCGCTTTCGACACTTTTGTTAACCGATTTTGAAATTACCGCCTTGATTTTTTGCGTTTCATTGAATTTGCCTTTCTTCGCTTGGATGGGAGCATCTGTAAAATGCAAGCAACATGTAATTAAATAGTTTTACATTATGATTGATGTACTTACTTGATCGACGTGTGAATGCTGCTTGTTTCTGTTGTTTCTTCTTGTTTTGTATGGCAGCCGGTAACTTAGCTTTCTTAAATTTACCTTGTGGCATTTTGCTAATAATAAACAAAATTTACGCTAAGAGCACGTTTTTATAAGATTGTTTTTATTTTACACAGCTGATGGCCGATTCGCTGTGTGGTGGTCAGCCGATAAGTAATCGAACGTTGGCGCAAAAATGTACATGTTAACGCATTTGAACCTCTGTTAAACCTCTGTTATATATTTTATACAACAGACGAAAAGACGAATTTTAAAATTCCTTTTCGTAGTAAATATTTAAGCTTATCGAAATAATATGTTATCTATTAATTCCTTTAACAAAAAGAAACGAAAACATAGCGATTATTCATCGAATAATTTCTTTTTCTACTACAAAAACCAATTCTACATTCAATGCAAAACGCAAATTATTATTGTGATATTTGTTTTAACAGATAATAATTTAACATTTAAAAGCGCTAAATATTTTAAGTTGTTATATAATTTTAAATGGGGGTTTTTTTTTGTTTTGTTGTTGTACATATATGTATATTTATAACTATAATTATTATTTTCATACACATAACTAAAATCTACAACGCGCTTTCGATTTAAACTCGTATTTGTATTTAATGTTTGCTGTTTTGTCTTTGCTCGCTTGGAGCGCGCTTTTCCTCACTTTGTGATTAATGCATTATTTTGTTTTTTTTTTTATTAT
Source organism: Drosophila picticornis (assembly GCA_035043845.1). Taxonomy (NCBI): domain Eukaryota; kingdom Metazoa; phylum Arthropoda; class Insecta; order Diptera; family Drosophilidae; genus Drosophila; species Drosophila picticornis. The sequence continues at coordinate 22,856,276 of JAWNMR010000122.1, read as the reverse complement.
TTTTTATAAAAATAGTTTTAGAAAACTTTAATGAATTATTAAATGTGTGTGTGTGTGTGTGTGTGTGTAGATGTTTATGTTTTCGAGGGTGAAACATATGTGAAACAATTAACTCAATTTTCCGACTATAATGCCAGTTACGACTAATCCTATTATCACAGCAATCACTAGAAGTATTAGTATCTTACGGCGGTGGCTATAACGGCTGGCAGCCGCTTTCTCTAATTCGCTGCGCCCCTCTTCCACATTAACGGTCGTATGTTCAATGGTTTCCTCGATGGTGCCTGCAAATTAGAAATTTCAATATGGTAGGAATATTCATATGGTAATAATATTTTGTTATGATTTTTGAGTTTTGCGGTTGGGCTTTCCCCAATTAATGTAACAAATTCTGCTTCATTTTAAATTTAAGAAACCCCTGAAACCTAATAAGCCTTATAAATATTTGTTATTTCTTTAACTTAAATTTAATGAATTTTATTTTTTATATAAACCAGCTTTAACTTTTTGCATTTAAATACCCCACACAGCTTATAATTTTTTTTTAATTTTTTTCTTAATTTAATCTTAATTATTTTTTACTTTTTGTATTTAAATATTTTTTTTATTTATATTTGAGATTAAATTATATTGTTAATTTCATTTAAACTATTTTATACTTCTTATATTTCTTGGAGTTTTTAAATAAATAAACTATTGACAGCTGATCGAACAGCTGCTTTATAGAAAAATCAAAACAAAATCGTTATCGAAACAGAATATCGATATGACAACATTTTCAGAATTTGAAAATATCTTTAATCTTTGGGGATTGATTGTACTCACCGACCACCGCTCCCTGCTCAGCGACCAAGTTGCTGAGCTTGTTCATGATGACATTCACATCGATGATGTCTGCTTCGATTTGTTCGACTTGGCGCTGACGCTCCACGAGCATATCGTGTTGGCGCTCGAGGCCCGCCTGCTCCTCCCGCTGCTCCTGCAGCAGCTGCGATCTGGCACCGATCTCCGATTCTTGCTCGGCGGCGGCAGCCTGATAGCTACGCCGGGTGGCCTGTAAAATTCGCTTCTGCTGCGTTGAGTATTTCTCGACAACGTTCTGAAACTCATGAGTCAGTTTATCCAGCTGCAATCTCTGCTGGCGATCGCCATGACGCACAACGGCTTGGAGCCGTTGCAAGTCGCTGCTGGTTGTCTGGACACGGGTATTGGTCTTTTTATTGATGCCGTGTATTTTCTCGCGCAGCGCCGTCAAATCCTTGGGCGTGCCAATCATTTTAAGTTGCTTCTCCAGCTGCTTGGTGCTGCTGTTGATCGCCGTGATATTGTGGCCAATATCCTCGCTCAGCGAGACAAACTCTGTAGGACTGAAACCGGAATTGCCCGAATTGGAGGCAGCCGCAAAGCCAACCTCGGGTGTGGCACTCGATGTGGCACCATAATCACGATGTGTGCTGCCTCCTCCAGTGGGATTATTGAGTGCCTGTGACATGATAGCAGCCCTACTCTCTGTCTGTGGTTCTTCTTTACAAATTTAATCACTCCAGATCTGTGTCTCTGATTTGACTTTTTCTTTTTTCTTTTTTTTTGTAGGTGGTGTGTTCTGTCTGCGAATACAAAGAACCTGAATTTAAGTTATACTGTGTTGGGGGCCTACAAGCATTCCGCAACTATCTACAAACTAATGCGCTTCGCATTACACAAGCAAACAAACTCGAACCGCGAGCTAAACAAATGATTCACTTTAAGCACAGAGAGTTTATCAGACAAGCTAACATATGACCAATATACACACACACGCACACGCACGCACACTAACACATATATACAAACATATGTACGTCGCATGTATGCGGGTGCACAACAGGCCAACACACACACACATGTTTAATGTGGTTGCCAGCATTTATATGGCTTCGAATTATTAGTATTAGTTACCTAGGATTTACTTCAGTGGGTAAGTTGACGACCAAGTTTCTTTTAACTAATTTGTCCAGTGCGCAAGCCTTTCACTGCATTACACACAAAGACACAACATATTATCGATAAGTACAATACTTTTACTAGCCATGCTTTGCAGCCCTGCACTCAACACATTTGACAGCACTGATTACTGATAAGCCAAAGAATTTGCGCGCCAAATTGAAAAACCTGAATTTATACAAGAATCAGACCAATAAATTATGTTCACGTCTCATGATTTCTAAAAGCATGACTTGTTTTCCAAGTTTTTTCTGGAACATGAAAACAATGCGAAAACTTTTGCCAAAATTCAATTGCAACTTTAAAATTGCTCTCTATAAAACACGCGTGACGGCGATAATTTAGAGCGACTTTGTATCGATAGCAATTGAGAGCTGTTAGAACAGTGTTACTAAATGCTCCATATATTTGCGTAAATTGCCACTCCATTATAAAGACAAATACTTTTTGTTTACGTTGTTTTTGTAATTCCGTAGCTTTAACGTACAGAGTTATGCTAAAAAGTAAAAATCCTCATTACTCTTGTCCCTCTGGCTGTCTCGCTGGCTGGCATGTTATTTATTTAGTGGGTCTTGGCGGCCAAACGCTTGTCGCGCTCCTCAGAGATGCTCAGCTTGACACCCTTACCCTTTGGCAGGGAGATGTAGGGTTTGTTGCCCTTGCCAATGATGAAGACGTTGGTCAACCGAGTAGCAAACACATGTCCCTGCGAATCCTTAATGTGCACAATATCGAAAGAGCCGGGATGACGTTCACGGTTAACGACGGTGCCAACACGTCCCAAATTCCTGCCTCCGGTGATCATGCACAGATTGCCTGCGAATTTAAGTATGTTTTTTATTACAGTCAATCTATTTTTGATTTGCTCAAATGTAATTGCACGTAAAAGTTACTGAAATGGCTGATAAAATGCACAAATCAGAGACCGTCGTATCAAAAATTGCTTTGGGCTTTGTTTTTGAACCACGCAACTTGAATTTAAATGCGTTTTGTGGTCTTCGAACCAGCCAAGAATAATCATCAAAAAATTCTCTTTAGCACCTACCCGAATCGAACTTGATGTAGTCGGTGATCTTGCCGGATGCAATGTCCACTTGCACCGTATCGTTGGCATGCACCAGCGGATCGGGATAGCGGATGGTGCGTCCATCGTGCGTAACCAGAAAAGGGACACCCTTGGCACCCAATTGTGTCTTGCGCACCTTGCACAGCTTGTACTGCAATAGCCAGAAAATAGGATTTAATAATGTATAATACAAATATTGCATATTTAATACAGAAATCTCTTAAATGTAGCCTAGTTTATAATTGAAATAGGTTGATTTGTAATTGCACGTAAAAGTTACTGAAACAGCTGACAAAATGCTTAAGAATCAGAGACCGTCGTATCAAAAATTGCTTTCGGCTTCATTTTGAACCAATTAGCGTACGAGTAAAAAAGTAAACACTAAACGGTCTTCGATAAAGCCCAGAATAAACTAATTCTAACTAATTATTCTCGTATTCCCCTTCTTCTTACCTTGGCCTCCTCAGCGGAAATGCGATGAATGGTGAAACGACCCTTGACATCATAGACCAGGCGGAAGAATTCACCGGTCTTCTCGATGGTGATGACATCTGCAAAAATTATATTGTAGAATAAATAATTAATATAAATGAATAACACACACAATAAATTAAAAATATGATTTAAATAGTAATAAATACAAATACATTAATAATTAAAATAACATAATATAAATAAATATGTAATTTATATTATATATTATTATTAAATATATAATAATAAAATATAAATAATACATTTTTAAAAATGCCAATTGCAATCGACGACTCACCCATGAATCCCGCTGGATAGGTTGGATCGGTGCGTACCTTGCCGTCGACCTTGATGAGACGCTGCATGACAATTTTGGTCACTTCGGCGCCATTCAAGGCGTACTTGAGGCGATTTCTCAGGAAGATCAACAGCGGCAGCGATTCGCGCAGCTTATGTGGACCGGTCGAGGGACGGGGGGCGAAGGCGCCTCCCAATTTGTCCAACATCCATGCCTTGGGTGCCGCTAAGCGCTTCAAATGTTTCTTAGGTCCACGAGCCTAAAAAAAAATTTTACATCAATTGAATCGAATTCTTTTTTTCCGATGGCTGCAACAACAAACAGAAACTCGAAGTTTTTTTCATTTAAGCGAACGCACTTTCACATAAATGCTCACATATTCAACAATCGCATAGTTTGTAGCGTTATTTTTGTTATATTTCACTGCGTTTTTGTTTGTATTGCGCGTCGATGTCAGCGTATTTTAATTGCATTTATGTTTTTAGTCTTACCATCTCGTACGATACGTAAAAAAGGAAAGGAAGTTGGTGCGCTGTCAAACCATTTGACAACTGTTGGCAGCGTTGCCATCACGCTTCACTTAGTGTGACCAAAACCGATGAAAACAATGTTGCACAACGTTCGTAAGATTAGGGTTGTAAGATGCGCGCCAGCAATTTTTCGAAATTCAAAATGCCAATGATTTCTTTTACAATTGTTTATTTTTGTTGTTGTATGTATTATAATAATTAATAATGCTTTCAAACGCACACAATTTTCGTTTTAGGTATTATTAATTACATTCTGTAAAACCTACTTAGACATTAAACAGTAGTGTTCTAAGCAAACATTGTTGCCAATTAACTGCAGCAACTTGCATTTTGCCAAACGTTTTGCGTTTGCTTTATGTATTTTTTTCTCTCTTTTTGTTTTTGTATCCAAAGCACATTGGCTTTTTTATTTATATGTTTGTTTTTCTGGTTTTGTTTTTTTTTTTTTTGAGAAATATTTTGTTTTTTCTTTTTGTACATAATACAAAAAATGTATTTATCATGCACGAAGTCCTCTTATATTAGTTCTGACGCGCAATGAGACTTAAAGTGTATGAAATAAATTGTTAGAAATATTAATTAATGTGTAGTATGCAAATATGAATGTTACGTTAGTATTTAAATGGCTACGCATGTCTGTCCAACTGTCTGTCCGTCTCTCAGCTTGTCTGTCCGTCCATATGCATATGTATCTTTTTTATGAGGGAGTTCGCATTAATGTTAACGTTATTTCATTTCTCGTTTCAGTTTAGTCAGTTTATTGTAGCTGTTCTTCTTCTTCTTCCTCTTCTTGATGTCCTTCTTTTCGTGATGGTTGTTGTTGTTTTTTCAGTCCAACTTCTTCATGGATTTGAGTGCACGCTCGCGCAGCTGTTTCTCCAGATCCTCATTGATGCCGGGATTGCCAGTGATGAGTAACGGCAACTTTCCATTCCGCTTGGCAGCCTTCGTGGAAAGCTCCTCGTCGTTGTCATCGCCGCCGCCGCCGCTGCTAGCGTCTGAGCTGCTTGCGTCTTGCCGATGCTTGGTGCTGCTGCTGCTCTTTCGCTTATGCTTCTTATGCTTCTTGCTCTTCTTGCTGTGCTTCTTATGCTTCTTGTGTTTCTTCTTCTGCTTCGATGACGACTCAGCCTCCGAAGCAGAGTCGCTTTCACTTGTATCGACCGCTTTCTTTGATTTCTTACGTTTCTTTTTGGGCAAACGTTCATCCTCCGATTCGCTGGCCTCACCTCCCCCTCCACCGCCACCCCCGCCTCCACCACCGCTTCGCGTTTTTTTATGACTTCGCTTGCGGCTTCTGTCGGAGCTTTTCTGCTTGTTGTCCGCCATCAACGCATCCGTTGGCAGCAAATCATTTGACATGCTGCGCTGCAGTTTCTTGTCCCCGCTGCGGCGTTGCTTCTCCGACGACGCCGCAGTCGTTGTTGTTTCCTCTTTACGCTTCTGGTTCGCCACCAGCTGGTGCTTCTTCTTTGTCGCCTGACGCTCATCGCTGCTTTCGTCATCGTCACTGCGCTGCTCACTGCTGCTGCTGCTGCTGGCAGAGCTACGCGGCGCTTTAGCTTTGTTACTTGACGACTTCGCCAACGCTGACGCTGACGCAGACTTTGACTTTGACGTTTTGGCGCCGCGACGCGCCTGTTGACGCTGCTGCTGCTGCTTTTTGTGCAGCAGCTGCTGCTGCTGATGCTGCTGGTCGTCGTCGTCGCTGTCCTCGCTGTCGTCGGCGCTGCTGTCGGAGCTGCTGCTTTGACTTTTGTTGTCGCCGCTGCGAACTTTCTTTGGTGCCGACGCCGACGCCGCTGCCAATGCAGCACTGCGCTCATGCGATTTAAGGAACGGCGACGGCGTGCGCGACAAACTGGCAAGACTGCGGCGTCGCTGCAACTGCGACGGCGGCTGCGACTGCGACGGCGGCGGCTGCTTCTGCAGAGACTCAGATTTGCGCAGTGACTGCGACTGCTGCTGCTGCGACTGTTGCTGGTGCTGCTCCTCGCGACAGAGATCGATGGTGTTGACAGAGGGACCGGCAAATTCCACAGAACGTCGTCGGCGCTGCTGCTGCGGCTGCCTTGAAGTGGAACGACTGCGACTGTGTCGCTGACTGCGACTGCGACTATGCTGACTGCGCTGACTGCGACTGCGCGAGCGACTGCGACGTCGAGGCGGCAGTGGACTGACGCTGCGCTGCTGCTGCTGGCGACGCGGCGGCGGCGGACTAACGCTGTTAGAACTGGAGCGACCCATGCGCTGCTGCTGCTGCTGACTGCGCAACGGCTGACGCTGCTGATCCCAGCGATTAAAGTTCGCTGGCGGCGAACCGCGACGCTCGAAGCGACGCCCAGGCGAAAACTGCTTGCGGAACTGCTGCTGCTGACCCGACGGCGGCTGCTGCTGCTGCGGCGACTGGCGACGATCGCGAGAGTAGCGATGCTGCTGCTGCTGTGACGAGGGCGGCGGCGGCGACTGACGTCGATCGATAAAGCGACGTCCGCCGCCGTTGGGACTATTCTGCCTGGCCTGCCAGTGGATGCGACCGCCGCCGCCGCCGCCTCCCCGATGATTGTTGGGACTGTTGCCACGGTGCAGCTGCTGCTGCTGCTGCTGTTGCTGCCACATGTTGCGCGGATTACCGCCACGCCCACGTCCACCGCCGCCGCCGCGAAAATGCATCGGCGACGAGCGCCGCCGATTATTAAATCTGCATGCAGAAAAATTATGAAAATTGTACATTAGTAAAAAGAATTGAAAAACTACTGAACAAGTGTCAAGTATCGTCGAGTATCGATTATCGAGTAAAGATAATCGTTAATTAAAGTCCTGAATTTGACAAGCCCAATTGACACTTTTAGCATACTCTCGATGAAATACAAAGCTAACTATTTAAAAATGACAACTAATAAGTCTAATAACAAAATCAATTTGTTGGCCGTTACAGTTCTGGAATATATATATTTTATTGGATACTCTACTCTAATGTAACTTTTAGTTCCTTGATTGATTGATTGAGATAGGTTTAATTTCTAATATTCCTTATTGTAATTTCATGGGGTCTTTTGAGACAAAAGTTATCAAAATAAATTGCTTATCAACATTTTGGACAAAAGTTGTCACTACAATTGCCTTTCAACATTTTTTAACAAAAGCAACAAAATAAACGCTTATCGAAATTTTAGCCTAAAATGATCACAATAATTGATAACCAAAATTAAAAAGTTGCATAAGTTGCCTCAAATATATTTTCTAATTTTAATAACTCCACTCAATAATTGCTAATTTGGTTCAATTTTGGTTTCAAATGCTGATCGAAATTACAAACTTGTTAACTATAATCTAGCTTTAAATGCTCATAAAGAAGACTAAGACTAAGTTGCTGTTGTTCTTTGCTCTTTCTCAAATTAATTTTATATAAACTTTCAAAAGGTTGATCAAATGTAACATTATATATGCTACATATAAACTGCTTCTAACTGAATTTAAGATACATTTTAATATTTTTAACTGTTCTCTATATTTGCTAGTTTAGTTTATCTATCTATCTATTATATATGCTACATATAAACTGCTTTAAACTGAATTTAAGATACATTTTAATATTTTTAACTGTTTTCTATATTTGCTAGTTTAGTTTATCTATCTGTTTTTGCTAATTAAGTTTTTTTCTCATAAATATTCGTTATTTGTTTTTAATATTAATATTAAATTTAAATTTATAGTTAATTTAATTGAATATATTTTTTACTGACTTTAGATGGCATTAAATAAATAAATAAATACTGCACATTTAAATTGCTTAATTAGTTCATCTATGTTTAACTTTTTGTATGACTGACTTTAGTTTTAGATCATTTAATAAATGGTATTCAGATTATGGATTCTTACCGTCTGGGTGATCTGGAGTAGCGCATGGGCGATCTGGATAGCATGCGGGAGCGCGAGCGACGTCGCGAATTGGAGCGCTGGTAACGTCCACCGCCGCCATTATCCTGGCGCATGGGACTGCGTCCGCGTGGCGAGAAGCGTCTGCCATGTGTCGGCGGTCGACGTCCACCGCCACCGCCTCCTCCACCTCCCCCAAATTGGCGGGCACGAGCATCGCCACGCTCCATGGAGCTGGCTGAATCATCTCGGTTATTGCGATACTGTCGCTTATTCTGCACGCTGTTCTTATTGCGCCGATGCTCAAACTGTTGATCCTGTTGGCGCTCGGGCGAGAGCGAGATGCTGCTGGCCCGGGAACGGGAGCTGCGTCGGCGACGATTGCTCCGCACCGAGGAGCGAGATGAGCTGCGGGAACGGGAACGCCCCGCTGCAGAGCCTTTGCCTCCTGCCGAGCCTTTGCCTCCTGCTTTGCCTCCACTGCGTGATCTAAAAGACAAATAAAAGTTGTCAATTGCCATGGAAACAGAATTGTTACCAGCCAAACTTCGTTTTCAATAACGAACATTGATTGACATTTCTTTGTCAGATTTTACAGATAACAAACTCAAATAGTCATTGTCGAAGTGCGATATAAATAAACATTAAAATGTTGCTTAATAAATAATATTTTAGTTTAGGGAGAAATAAAAAAACTGCTTCTCAATGACTTAAAATTTAGAAATGTTGCACTTCCCTATTGAATAAGTAGTTTGAAATATTCAAATATCTCAGGACACAAATATATAAATGCAGATAAGAATCTACATCTAAATCTACATCGTTGATAATGCCGAAATAAATTTATAATTATAAAGATATATATATATATATATCGAATAATATCGTTGTCAAGCTGCCTCTTTGGTAGAATGTGTGCGATATTAAAATAGTTCATAAAATGTTGCTTAATAAATCAAATTTAAAATTAGACTAGAGAAATAAAAAAATGCAATTTCTGCGTAATTTAGATTTGAAATTAATTTAGAATAAAATAGTAATAAATAATTTAATTTTCAATTCACAAAATAAAGATGATCTGCGCCTAATTAAAATCTTTACACATCACTTAAATCACTTAAATATATATATATACATATATATACAGTTGCGCAAAATATAATAACAACGCTCTCATAAGTATACTACTTACTATTCAAAGACGTATTTGTTAAATTTTTAGGTTTAAGCAACTTACGAACACGATTTTGAGAAGTGTAAGAAGACTTAAAAAGTGAGAAACAAATAAACCCTAATTTTATTCAGCTTGTTCAACTTAAGAAATTTTATAAAAATGGAAGTGAAAACGAACAAGCAAATAATAAATGTTTATATAATAATAATGTGTTGCTTTAATTTGGTTCGCTTTCAGAATCTATGTCGAGCATCGTTTCATTAATTTAAATTGTATTGCAAGCAGTTGAGCCAATCTGAAGTTTGGAGTCAATTTGTACCTGGTGCGACTGCGCGATGAGCGCGAACGTGAACGGGATTTGGCCTTGGATTTGGTTTTGGAGGCGGCTGCCGACGACGGCGGCGAAGACTTCTTTGCCACAGAGTGTCGTCCATTTAGAGTCTTTGCTGTGCCCACAGCCGCATCCGCTGAGCGATTGGATCGTGAGCGGGAATGTGAGCGACGGCGACTCGAACGCCGCTCTCTGGATGTTCTCGATGGAGGAGCTGCTGCTCCTGCTCCAGCTGCTGTTGTTGTTGCACCCACCGCTGCACCAGTTGATGCAACTGGTGAGGCACCACCACCCGCACCTCGCTTGCGTAGACGTGCTGCTGCATTTGCGGCAGCTTCGCGTGCTGCACTGTTGATGGGCGGCGGTGCCGCAGTGTTGTTGTTGCTATTGTTGTTGTTAGACGAGGCAGCCAACATTTTGGACGAGATGGAGCGACTGCGTGAGCGAGACTTGGACCTGTCGTGGCGACGCTTGTCCCTCGTGCGTGACTGCGAGCGTGACCGGGAGCGGGAGCGTGTCGAGTCTCGCTGACGCTGCTGCTGCTGATGATGCTGGCGTTGCTTTTGCTGCTGCTGCTGTTGTTGCTGCTGCTGCTGCTGTTGTTGCTCCTCCTCGCGCTTGAGTATCTCATCCTTTTTCTGCTGTATGAATTCGGCAGGAATGCCACTGTCGCTGTCCTGGGCGGAGAGCAGCAGCGACCAGAGTTCACCCATAAACTGGCGCGCATTGCGTCCGTTGAGGAAGCCAGTCATATTGATTTGCATCTTTTTGGGGCACGGATATTTCTCCTCCTCCAGCTGATTGTAGACAAATTCAACGACAACATCGTCCTCGATATGCAGAATATCGGTGATTTTCTTGCTTATCCAGGGACGCAGCACATCCAACTTGACCTTGGACATGTCCACGCGCTTGTTGAGACAATCCCCAAATTTCATTTGCTTCATTAGCTTCTTCTCCTTGTCGCTGAAGCGCGTGTCCTGCTGCTGATTGGTGCCCTAAACGAATAAAAAACACAAAAATTTATATTGCATTTTGCAACACTAGATTATGTGAGTGTGCATAACGACAACATTATTCGCCTATTTACACACACACACGCCCCCACACACAAAACATACGCAGAACATAACAAGAAATGCCGCTGATCTTTTAAAAAAAAATACACTCAAATTTTTGCAACTCTTCTTCTTCTTCGTGTGCAGCTCTGCAGCGCCGTAGTTTATCGATTGTATTGGAAGCATCGGCTGCTGTATATGTATGTTAAGCACCCCTCTGCACAACTCAACAGAACTCAACACAAGGCGTAACAACAACGTACCGTGAACATCATTTTGAGATGAGAGCCACTTGCACACAGCTAGCTAGCGTTACGTGGTTTTTGACTGGGGCACCGGCCAACAATTTGCGTTAACTTTAATTCTGTGTGTTTTTTATATCATGCCACAGGATCAATGCGCGCGCTTCGCAAATCAACAGCAAAAATAATATTGTAATATTTGTAGCTGTAACCCGGCACCACGCAACAAAAATTGTCACCTATACACACACACACACACGCACACACTCAGCGTGTGTGTGCTAGTGCAAGTGCTGGGCGACTAAGTTTGCGGTACGGTAAATGCACACGAAAACAAAACACCGTTGCAATAAGTGCAATAATCACACAATGCTATTCCGTTGCCAAACACAAGATTGCACTTGCTATAAATGTGGCCTGCTTTTGGTTGGCCTTTTTTCTAATTTTTCGCTAAAAATTTATGCGTGTAGCTAGTGCTGGCACGAAGCAAAACGATACACGGCAACCGAGAGATGAGACGATAGTTGCAGCGGCAGCGCATGCACTTTAACCGCAAAGAAAAAACTATCGATAATGGTGAGATTCAGTGGGCCATGGTAACTCACCTCAAGTTGCCCAAATATATCGTACTCGATAACTTTTTATTTAAAAAAGAGAAGCAATTATAGTAAACGGCGCTTTTTGCCGGCAATATTTTATTGTTGTGCTATGAATACTTGCGTATAGGTCTAAATTAAATTCGCTGCGGCAACAGCCAAGGTTTATTTAAAATAATTTAATTCATTTAAAATTAGTACATACAAATATATTTTAACAAAACGTTAAAAAATGCGTGTTATAATTAATTTACTATTTGTAAATATAAACTAAATTTGTTTGTTTTGCCATGTAAATTGTTCATTTCATTTGTCGGTTTTGCTTTCTTTTCTTTTCTTTCTGACTACAAATCTAATAATTTGTATTGCAGCTGATGGTGCGCGCATTTAATGATATTAAGTTTAAATGCATTCATTTTAATTTAAAACTTAATACTAGCATTATTTTTCGAGCAAAACTCTATTCCATTTCTACAGCGATAGGGAGAGATAAAGAGAGACAAACTAGAAACGAATAATAAATAACATTGAACATTGATTTTGCTACAAAAAATAATTCCACATTTAAGCACATTCTGCGGCTCCACCCCATCATACGTAACCTCGCTCAGTTCTTTTGGTTGCTGTTGTGTACCAGTAAGGATCACACTTGCGAATCCCACCATTCCACATCCCACCTGCCATCTCAAACTCCCTCCCTCTACGGTATCATGTTCGGCTCCTGAGCGGCGCCCGTCGAATACTTCGGCTTGCAAACACATCCACTCTCAACCAGCACATAATCCTGCCCGGTCAGCGTTACGGGGCCAAGTGGTATTACCAGGAACAAATACGGCACATATGTTTGCGTGCACTCGCCGCGTACCACGTCGCATTCGGAGGATCTGCAAGGGTGAAGATATATTGTTATTTACAAACACTTATATATTCTAGACCAAAAATAATAGAAGATTCGATTAGAAAACGAATCCAATAATAAGTAAATTGTTTTGCCAAACGTTATCATTAGTTTGATCACACATATAAATATATGATCACAATATTACCGTTACAATTTGGTATGCTTTTATTCAAATCATGCCTGACCGCTTTGATCGTTCTCTTTTATTCGCACACGAACTTAAAACAAACACAGCACGAACCCGATTCCGATTCGTGAATGATCTTGAGCGAATAGAAGCTAACGATCGCTAAATTGGTTGATCGAAAATGTTCGATCAGCATCTCTCTGATATACACTTATAAAGTTGCGAAATAAAAAAAAAACTATTAGTTTTTACATTTTGATTTTTAATACATTGATATACATTTCCCTATAAATGAAATTAGTATTGCTCCCGAAAATCTACTCCGTATACATATCAGTGTGTATATAGTAATCGATTATTTTTTTATAACTTGCAACTTATAAGTGCAAATCAGAATTCTGCTAGATTGTATTGAAGAGTAAAATGGTCAAAGGAATCGAAGGGATTGAGGAAGTAGCTATGCTAATTTTGAATATCGGCATGGTTTTTTTTTTATTCTTCTTGCACTTCTAAAATCGAATTCGTATGATTTTCTTAAACTGACAAATTTGCAAAAGATACTTTTGAAAACATTTCTTTTGAGAGTGGTGATTTTACTTTACTTTTTCTCCAATGTGTGTATATATTCACATATGTATGTATGTATATACAATTTATTTGCACACACATTAATTATGGGTTTTTTTTTGCGTTTTATTATTTAATACTCACTCGCACACCTCGAAGACGACCTGCTGCAGCAGATCGGGAAACTTTTGCACAATGGTCACGGGCTGACCCGAGGTCAAGCTAACGCCATACATGGGCGCCGTGGTGTTGTAGCGCGTCTTGCAGAGTCTCGCCGGCGTATCGCTTTTGCACTGTTGCGCCGGTGTAGCGTTCTTTAGCGAGCGACCTAAGCGAATCGGAAAGAAACACAAAAATGAAAAAAAAAAACAACCAGTTAAGCAATCATCAATCAAACAGAGTCAGTCAATCAATCAATCAATCAATCAAACGATAAAATCAATTGCGGCCACGCCACGATTATCATTAGCGTATTTGCGGCTGACCGACTTACCATAACGATTGCTTCCGATAGCCTCATTGTTCACCTCATCGTAGGCCCTCAACAATGCACTTGTCGTTATTGCTGGATCCAACGTGCTGGGCAATTTACTTTGGCGTCCACGTCGCGAATTTCCGTTCCAATTGGAGAATGTGCGCGCAACGGCCGCACTGCAATACATATGTAGATGAACGGAGCAGAGGCGTTAGAAAAGAAAGTTTTGCATACTTGACAACACTGACTAATACACACATAAACACATGTGCACAAATGCATACCTGGGATAAGGCGCATTATTCGGACCCAAGCAGTCTAGTGAATCTGTCAACGCATCGCCCGACAAATATTTAAGTCCACGCGCACCGACGCATTTGCTGGGCGGCGGCGCATCGTCAGCGCTGCTGCTGCTGCTGCTGAAGCTCGGCCACAGCGCCGCGTTGGCGCATCTGAGTGCAATGCTGATGACGCAGAGTGCCGTTAGCTGCTGTAAACCGAGAGAGAGAGAGAGAGCAAAAAACAAATAAATGAATAAAAACCGTTTGCATGCATATCTCAATATATTATCTATGCATATTGTTAGCGGGCCAAGCCTACTTCTTCGTGTAGTTTTGTGCTCATAACGGTAATTGCGAACATGCCAATAAGTGTCAGATCAAAAACAGCTGTGTCATCCCTCATAAAGACAACAAACACAACAAATGCGTGCTCGCTAAATATTATACCCAGTGGGAAACCCAGATTACAGGTTAATCAGCCGTTTGGCATGAGTGTTATTAAACAACTCTCATAAATCTTATAAAATGCTTTTAATTCTTTAATTTAAATTTAATAATTTTAAATTTTATTTAATGTTTTCTTTACTTTTTTAAATTATTTTTTAATTTTAGTTCTTATTTCGCTTTAATTATCTAAAATATACTAATGTCTTCTGAGGGAAAAATATTTTTAAAAAAGGTGTCCCGTCAAACAAAAACTCATTTGTAAATAAATATTAAATAAACACATTTACTCAGGTTATATGCCTTTTAGCAGCTTATCAATTCTAAGACGATAACATTCATTAATGCAAAAAATTGACACATTTTATATTTTAAGTTTTTCGTTTGACTTGTTATTTTATATATTATAATTTATTTATTATTTATTCACGTTTGGAAATAAAATCAGATTTCTTTATGCATTTTTTATTATTGTGATCAACAGTATTTGTGTACTTAACATTTTGGAGAGATAGATTAAAAGCGGGTAATATTTCAAGTAAAATAAACACAAATATGATCATGAGTATTTAATTTTTACTTGTTGCTTCAATAAAACAGTTTTATCTAAAGGCATAAGCAGTTTGCCCACTAGTGAAGTGCTCTGTCTCTGTCTCACTCAGTTGAGGCCTGGCCTGTGCGCTTGTGGTTTTAGCGGCTAATATAATTTCCCAGTTCCCAGAAATACAAGCAAACTATTAAGTTATGTACATATGTATGTAGATAAATGTTATGTATAAATACGTAAGTAGCATGAAGTAAATAATTTCGTTTTCATCTTCAACAAACCACAAGCTCAATAATACAGATTTCTATTTTCTTTAAATAAAGGCGGGCGGTTACAGACTTGACCCGCTTCAACTTTTTTGTAGTAGTTGTTAAGCAAATTAGTAGAACTCATAAATAACCACAACAACTTCAGCTACAAAAAAACAACCGCAATCGCCCCCATAATCGTACGTGAAAGTAAAAACAAAAGAAATTCCAATTGGCGCGTCCAAAAGCGGACAGCAACAGCAATAACAACAACAACAACAACAACCACAGCAACAAGAAAGATGTGAATACATTTTTCAAACCACATGCAAAGTTGGCTTCTAATACGGTCTGAACTTTTTATTGCCACTACTTTTAGTTTTATGTATATCGTTGGCTTGATTTTTTTCTTTTTTCTTCTTTTTTGGTATCTCTTTCACTTTCTCTGTGCAGATTTTTGTTGATCAAGTGTTGCCTGACCAAAAAAAAAACAACAAAGGCAAGAGGCTAACGCCGAAAAACCAGTTAAGATTGAATCAAATTGCAGCAGCACAAAAAAAAAGAGATTCCCGCTGAGGAAATCATTTCAAGTATGCCACTAAAATTATAATAAGCTCAAGTCCGATCGTGGCCGTCCCCCGATAAGTTGTAACGTGCGCTGGCCCCCCACCACAACCAGACCAGCATTTGATGTTTATCAATAATAAATAAGAAAAATTAAAAAAAAGAAAATAATTGCAATGGCAATGCGAAGTTATTTTGAAATTGATTTAAAACATTTCTTTTATTATTCGCATTACACATGCCTGTCTATTATTACCGTTGTGTGCATCTTGCGTGATAAAATTGTTCATTTCATGCGAAAGCATTAAAAAATAACAAAAAAAACTAACCTAAACTTTCTATTCAATTGCACATTTGACAAAATGTTTGAAGTGACAAGCTAACTCATTATGGCCCATTGCGTGTTTGCCGTTTGTGGGAAGTGAATGAAAGCGAAATTCTATTATTTAATTCTTTTCACAATTCACATTACATGAAATTAATGAACGGGCTTTTGTTGCTCTTTTCAGGCAGGTCTGGTCTGGTCTAGTCTGGTCTTACAGTTGGGGCTTCCTTCATTCGCAGTGGGGCCACTCTCACCTGAACTCGAAACTCAACGATCGTCGCTCGACGCTCGAACTTTGGCTGGCCCTTTTGTCAAATTCTTCTGGTAGTTGTCATTAAATGCGTCCATTGTCAATGCCGGTTTTTAACTTTCTGTTTTTCGACAATTTCATTTAATAATCATCATAAATATATATATATGTACAGCTATATGTGTGTGTGTCAGCTATGTATGTGTATGCGTGTGCGTATGAAGCTTGGTTACTCCTCGAACTAATTTCACATTAATGACAATTTGAAGCATTCCAAGTTTCATTCGTCGTCGTGCGAATGGCAATTGGCTGTTGCCGCCTGCCTCCAAGGCGAATTTTTATGAAATGGCGAAAAGTCTAATGAGGGGCAATATATTCGTAACTAGCCAGCCGCTGACTGTTTGTCATCTTGCTGAGAGTTCATTTAAATTGACTGGACTTGTGGACTGTACACAAAAAAATGCAAATAATTATCATAATTATGATAAGCGTTTTTTTTTTCCTTCTCATAATTGGGTTAGAAATTGTAAAATCATGCATTAATCAAAAACCCATTGAAGGCGCTTACGGCGTCAATTTGAACTTTTTCGGACTAACGCGGCGTCATTAAGCGACGACAAAAGAGCGCTTACATAACAGAAACAGCAACAGCAGCAACAACAACAATAACAGCGACGTAAAACAGCAGCGGCAAACGCACTAAATGTCATATTATGTATGTAAGTATTTATGCATATTTGTGTGCCTGTGTGTGTGTGTGTATGTGTGTGTATGTTTTTGTCGTTGATGACTTAACGCGTAACAACAAATAAAGAACAAAGTAGACAAGGTGAGAAAGAATAAGAACTAAAACTACAGCAAAAGAAACAGCAAACTATAAAGAGCACACACACACACACATATATACATATTCACGCAGACATATGAGGTGCCGTTATAACGAGGTTAACGACCCACATTCATCCATCTCTCTCTGCCTCTATTTCTCAATCTATCTGTCGCAGATGTCGCGCTCTTGGTGTTTGTATTATTACCTGGCAGATCTTAGAAAAGCATGAGCAGTTAATAAAGAATACTTAATTCTCGGACACAAAGCAACAATTGACTCCGATAATGTGGGGCGCTCCCAGCAATAGTTCAAGTGAAAATTGGTTTCTGAAAGCAATGGGGCGACGACAGATTAAATTGACAGCAAGCAAACAAACAAACAGCGAGCATCTCGCAACTGGTTTATTGATAAGCAGCTGTTGGCACGCAGAGAGCAAAGTTCCACATTTCATCCTCATTCACACTCACATTCACATTCACAATGGAAGTCAGTGGTAGTAATCTCTATTGATTGAAATAAATTACTATTCGCTGTGCTTTGCTTTGCGGCTTGGCTTGGCACAATTTTCAAGGTCTTTGTTGCTGCAGGATTCGAGTTGTTTCAATCTGTTGTACAACTTGTCGTGCATGTTGTACATTTGTCGAACTGTTCTCAGCCTCGCTTTGATTTTAAACGGTTTTTTTTTGTCTTTTCATTTTCTGCGCTTTGGCGTGATAACCCCAAGCGACAAAACTTTCAATATGCGGTTTCTTTTTTTATTTTCTGTTATTCGCTTTGTATTTATATAGGTATGCAAAGCACGTTTTCTCAGACACTGAAACCACGGTGCGCACGAGGATTGCCATTTGTCTCTGTAGCTTTAGCAGTGCTGCTGCTGCTGGTGTGCGACAGAGATAGACGCTGACAAGTGCAATGGCTGCGGTTGTTGCCGCTTCTCTTCTCTTTCTCCCACGCGCTGTATGACAACAGCTTTCATTTTGGGCTGCTTCGCATGCTGCGTGCGTTCTTTGGCCATTTGGTCATTGTCCGGCTGAAGTTGGCGGTTCGCGCGTGGAAACGAGGTTAAGAGCAAATAAAACAAAAAATTTCGCTGCCCCCGAGTAGAACCGAAATAATAACAATAATAATTAGATACAGTCGCTGACACTTTTACTCATTACGCCTTTTTTTTGCTTCGGGCAGCCCCAAAAAAATTTCACTAAGCAATTCTACACGCTTTTTTTAGATTTGCTGGAGGCAGGCACGACTCATCAATTATGGGCTAAGAGCCAAGTACTGTTAGTTCTTGGCGCTACATTAAATAAGCCAGTTAACACAAAGTTATAACAATTATCATATATATGTATAGAAGCAGACATAATTTTTATTTCCAAACGGCGATCAGAATCAGAAATGGCAACAATGGCAACAACATTTTGACCTAAATAGACTGAAAAGACTTCTTTGTTTTACAGTTTCAGTTTTTCATACCGCTTATGCACCGTTTTGCAAATATTCAGATTGGTTGCGTTTAAGGTTGGGTTCCTCTGCTTCCTCTTTAAGTCACACTCAAGAGGAGGAACGAGAAACACGAATAAGAACAAAACTGGGCACGCATGAATGAGATTTTCACGCTCAAAATATGTATATATGACCGGCTCCCAACATACACACACACACACACTAAAAATCAGAAAAAATAAATAAATAAAAAAGCAGCAACAACAATCACGGGACAACGAATAAAAATCAAAGTATGAATATGTTTAGCCTACTTTTTATAAAAACTTTGCTTTCTGCCTGCGGCTCTTTGAATCAGTCTGGGAATTTGTTTTGAATCATCTTCATCACGGCTACTGAACACGTCTCTAACAGTCTTCAGGCGGAACGGGATTGCATCGACATAGTGTTAGTGTCAAAGGTTTGCAGATCGATGAGCTCAACTATATTAAGCTTAAGCAATCACATAAAAAGAGGTTGGGCAAATACATAGCTGCAGAACATTTCATTCGAAGTATTACTCAATCCGAAACGTGCTGGTCTCTCAAAAGGTCTTTGTTTAAGAATTGATCTTTGCTGTTTTTACTACTACTATTAATATTACAATTTGGATAAGATATATATGCTTTATAGTCATGCTGAATTTCTTAATTATTTGTTAAACATATGAAAGCTACTAACTGAATATTTTTAATAATTGCTGCGGTTGATTTTTAAAATTATTATTTATATTATTATTTGTATGAGATATTGAGCCAAGCTCACCAATCAATTTCATTTTCAATGTTTTCAAAGCAGTTTCAATGATCATGCAAAAATTCATGCGTGCGAAAAATATTTAATTTGGTTATATTTATAAAATCTATTTAAGGGAGATCCCATAAGTTTATAATTGAAACGTGACACGACTGGCAAAAAGTGCCTAGTAAAAGTTATTTGAGCACGGCAAATTCATTAAAAATTCGTTGCGATAAGGCTATAACTGAGAGTGTGTGTGTTGGGTGTGTGTGTGTGTGTGTGTGTGTGTGCGTGTGTGAGCACAGCAGGCAAAAAGAAAGTCAATGAAAGGTGCTAATTTCAACAAGTGATTGGCTGACAACACAAATAGGTCGTCGGCATCGTCGTTGACATGCCACAGAGCCAAGCAGAGGCAAGCAGCATAAATTCCTGATGAAGCGAAGAAGAAGAAGACGAAAAAGCCTAGCAACCAAACCCAAAATCGTTTAATCTTTAATGGACCCACCAAAGTGTTTCTGTGAATCTCTGCCTGTGCCAGGCAGGCTGCACATACACATTGCACCTACAGATTTATGTACACATGTACACACATATTTTTAGAGTTTTATGGCATACAGGTTTGCGTCGTTAAAAGGAATACAGACACAACGACGACAGCAACGACAACGGCAACGACAAGAGAACAACAACTGAGAACAATGCCAAGAGCCAAAGAGAGTTTGCAGCCTGAGAGAAAACTTCAACTTGAAGCTGAAGCTTCCTTTGCAGGCGCTTTATTGGCTGCTGTTGCTTTCTGTCTGTCTTTATACCCTGTACTAAATCTAAAAACTAACAGTAAACACATTTCACATTTAAAGTGTTGAGTAATTCCCTTTGCTAACCGCTTTAGTTAGTTGATAAATCGGCAACATTAAGGAATATTTACGAATTTATTTTTATTTTAGCAAAGATTATTTTACAGCCCACACAGTACAGAGTATCGGCCGATCGAGACCAAGTGAACTTTTTAGTTATTTTTTCTTCTTATTTTTCTTCTTTTTTTTTAGCTTATTGAGGTCACTTACTTTGACAGAACTTCTACTTAAGCACCGGTATTCCATTTTAAAAGTGTGTTGAGTTGTTTATTGATCTGCTGTACTTGGGAGCAGCTCTGTTGTTTTGTGTGTTTAACGTTTGTTTCTTCTTCTTTTTGTTGTTGTTGTTGTTGTTTGTGTGTATACAAATTTGATTTGCTTTCTTCACAGCACTCGAAACACGTAACGGATACACGAGTCACAAAAGAATTTCAATTTCCACAGCTCAGCGTCTTTTTGGTCTTTTTTAAAGGAGGAGTGTTGAAAAAACAACGCGGGACAGATGCTGGCAGAAACAGCGAACCGAACAGCACGAGCGCTCACCTTGGACTGACGTGCACAGGTAACGTTTACCATTCCTTAAGCACTTGGCCGCCCCTCTGACGTTAGCTGCGCTTGCGACTGCGCGACATCGCTACTGCGCAGCGACAGCGACGCATTGCTCGTAACCTGTTGCCGCCGTCGCCGTTGCTGTTGTTGTTGTAGTTGTCGCTTACTCTGGAATTGGAGAATTGGTCTTGGTCTCTGTTTCGGTGTCGTTGTCGGTCTCGCTGTCTGTCTTCGTATTGGCCACGGTCTAGGCCGATGTATGTCTGCACAAGCGTCGCAAAACTGCAGCAAAAGCAGCAACAGGCGAACGCCAAAACACGCATGCAGCACTGGAATGGAGAACGCACAATTCTGACGCAAAGCTGCGCATAAATCCCAAATGCAGCGTGTACTTCATTTCATTGTTGTAGAACCAACCATTTGTCAGCTGTCAGTTGACAGCTTCAGTTTACTACAGTTGTCAAAGAGTTTCTGCATCATTTCCAATATAATAATAATAATAATAATAATATTGATTAAGGAATCTCAAAAAGAAGCCCGCTTATAACGACAGTTTCTATTGCACTAATTGATTCATAACCATAATCAAGTGTAATGATTGGAGTGCTATCAGATGGTATAACTTATGGCATCAGAGGATTTAGCAGGCGGTTAAGCCTGCCTGATTACTACGTTCTCACTTGTAATAATTTAAAAATGTTTTTTGTTTTTTATTTGATGAATTGATTTTAAATACTCGGATATGTTCATTAATCCTTTAAATTTTGTTAATTTTGTTTTGAAACTTCCAAATATTGGTGACCAAAAACTGAAAATTTAAGACACATCCGATTCTTCAGGGTTGGGTGTTGCGGCGACTAGGAAATTAATATGTCAACCTTTGATGGACACACTCAGCGATCTACCTTCCAAGATTGGAAGTCGACGTAGATCCAGAATTTGAATACATTGCCTATGCTTATGAAGTTTCAAGGGTCTAGCTTCGAGGTTGTTGAAATAAGTTGGAAAAATTGTATACATCATGAAACCAATACACTCTTCTACCTTCGATATCAGAGTGTTAATTTATGCAGTTTCGCGTATATCGGGGCAAAAGTAAAATTATTACTAAAATCATTATTATTATTCCAAAATTTGTACAAATTGATTGTGTTTGTAATCGAGTATATAAATTCAGGGAGATGAGATTTAGAATTAATCATTGCATCACCAATTCAACAGATCAATATCAATAATCAAGCAAAATTTATCTTTGGGATATTGCAAGTCCTATTAAGAAGTACAAATAAACTAAGAGTAAATCTTTAATTAAGTGTCTATTGTGTTTGTATCAAAGTGTGCGGTTATTCAGTATTGGGATGAATCAAAGTTAGTTGGCTAACTGAAAACACTCAAAATATGTGTATTAAGAATGAAAGGAAATAACTTTTAATGGCCAACTAAATGAAGAGTTGCCATTTGAAAAGAATTTGGTTTTTGTCTAGTTAATGTAACAGGTAACAGCTCGTAACAAATTAATTGATTTTGCTAAAAAACACACGTTAATTTTGCATTTCTCCATTAGTGCGTTTCAAGAGCAAACACAATGAATAAATCCGCAGAGCCGTTGACTAGGGACAGCGAAGATCAGCAGGGAGGATCGATGATTCTTTTTGTTATAATTGGCTGCACTGTGGTCTTAGTGCTGTTGTGTCTCTTTTGTGTTTTCATGATAGTCTGCGCTCCTTGTTTAGCCGTCATGTGTTGTTGCGGGGATTGTATGGGCCAAGCAGAAGATGGCGATGAATAAATTACTCGGCCCCTTGATATGAAAATACGTTTGAATGCCAGCAAAAAACCAGCAATCGAGAAAGAGGGAATCTAAATTGAATACAGTTGCAAACTATTTCTCACATAAATTGTTATTAAAATGAAAATGAACTCAAAATGAAACAAATGCTCTCAATTCAAAATTGAGCTTTAAACTTATATTTAAAACAAGAGAGAATGTGAAATACCCTCATCCCATCTGATAATAGGTGCCACAGAACTGGGGACGAAGCCAAGAAATGAGGTTTCTAGTCGTTCATCATCCAAGTTTGCCTTTGAAATTGGGGCAGATACACGATTTTGTGATTTGTCGATGTACCTTCTTAGTTTGTTAACTATTGCAATAACTATATAATTACGAAAGTATAGGCTTACATCATTTTTGAGGGCGAGAATGGGTGTGGCTATTTTTTTTTAAGGATTTTTGAAGGATGTTACTAGCGATATACCTTCAAATTACGTAAGTCATGCTTTCAAATTGTGGGAGATATATATTATTATCGATGTACACTTTCGAAAGTATCGTCTCTGGCGATTCTGGGCGCAGGTTTGGGCGTGGTCACTCAAATTTTGTAACGAATCTGCAGCTACCCGAAATTTACCTCCCAAACTGGATGGTTCTAACTCAAAAACTGCGGAAGATATAGCCATTTCATTAGGCGATGAGCCTGGGGAGGCGTATCTTCGAAGGACACCGCCAGCAACATACCAACCAAATTTGGTGACTGTAACCTTAAAAAAAAAAACCTGGGACACACGTGGCCTTACCGATTTGCAATTATCGAATTTATCGATTTCCTCGCCTCCTATTGGACTCTAATTTTGACACGTTGTCCGACGCGGGCAAGGACCCGTATATGTTCTTACTGTTCAATTCTCTATATCTACGGGTATCAAAAAAATTGCGACCATACAGACGGAAAGATAGATGGACGGAAAGATGGATGGATGGACAGACAGCATGACGGACATTGAGCACATCTTTTCCTGATAATATATCTGTCAGCTATATGATATTTGGATTCTGGCATGATTTCTGCGCTAAACATATTTTAATGTTTTGAACGGTCCAATAAAAACAAACAGAGCTCTTTTTTTTAGTGAATAGTAAATGAATAGTAGAAAATAAAAATTAAATTAAAAATAACATGTATAATATGGAAACTTTTTAAACTTGTTCCTTTGTGATCGACACATTTATAATCACCCTAAATACCCTGCAAGGCTATAAAAAAGTAGCACACTAAATTTAGCTGCTTGTGACTCTGCCTAGATCAGAAAAGAACGGAGGCAATACTTTCTTTAACTAGGTTAAAAACCATTAAAAAATAGTAGAACAAATTAAATAAAATAATAAACTTATGATATGTGAATTTGTTTACAAAAGTAATGGGTATATATGAATTTTTTCCATTGGGATCGATAAAATTATAATTTATCACACGTGTTAAATAATAAAATATATTGAGCTGCCTGTGACACTAACTAATGTAGTATGTCTGTCTGCCGGACTATAGCTACATATGAGCAGAGATGCCACTGAAGTTTTCACCTGCATGAATAGAAACTGAAAGCATTGCAAAATGGCTGAGCCACATGCTGCACTTAATTGAATTACAATTAGTAATATTGCATAACAGCATATTCTGTAAAAATCTGTGAGCACATGTGGACGTGTGTGGTTACATATGTGTGTGTGCCTGAGCGTCGATACTAAAGGCGCTTTTCATTTTGGGAAAGTTGCCGTTGGCAAGCGATATTAGTTTTAATTTGTGATGGTTATTATCAAAAGATGAAATAAAAAAATAACACGCACATACGCACACACAGTCAGTTACCAAACTTTCAAAGTTGCGCTTGTGTTCACATTTCTCTTTGGTAAAATACAAGAAATTTCAAGTCAATTGTCGCCGCTGTCGCCGTGCAGAAAAAGTCTTTCGACTCTTGGCTTGGGGTATAAATAATATTAAATTAATAGTAACAATTGAAACAAATGTCACACTCGCAGCGCGCAACAATAAAAACGTGGTCAAGCTGAAACATTTGTGGCCATTATATGTTGATGTGGTTGTTGATAGTTGTTATTGTTGCTTTTTGTTGTTGCTTATTGCTTGTTGATGTTGTACTTGCTGTCCACACGGGTGTCATCGACGCGTCGAATCGTCTGCCATCATCACACATTGTCCACAGCACTTGACATGCTCTCAAAGTACCACAACAAATGGCATGTTGCTAAATTTCTTTTGTTTTACCCATTTCAATTTGTGCGCAAATATCCTGTTAGGATTCCCTATGAAATGTTATTTGAATGTCTCTTAATATTTGCATTTGAGACCACTGTGCGACTGTCGTTGTTTGGTCATAATTTTCAGCGAAAGTAACTGAACAAGTTCCAATGCCAATTGAGCGGTACTTTTATTTTCATTTTTTGTTTTTGTACTTACCAACTAAACGTGAACTGTCGTAATATGGTTGCCAAAAAGAAACGAAAACTCTGACATTGCGTATAGAATTTGAGATGGAGAGAAAGTTAAATTAGGTTGCCGATACATATTTCTTGAATTTTTCAAAGTATGCATTGAGAATAATAGAATTCTTTAGTCTAAAAATGTTTAAAATTCAAGTAGAGCTTTGAAATTTCCTTGCAGTTTTTTGAATACGTTTTGGTTGATGTTCGTTTTACGCGCGCCAAATCCATGTTGCATTAGCGTTATCGACTACAATAACAATACAACCGTGCGTACACAAACAACTGTTTACCAGCACTATCGCCAGCGACCGTGTGTGTGTGTGTGCGTGTGTGAGCGATTGAAGACAATGGCAGCGGCTGCGGACGGTGTTGTTCCTACCCTTGCAAGTAAATATTCAACAATTAAATCACATTTAATTCCATGCATATCAATCGCTGTACGGGCGAACTATATTAGACAAGTGTTTGCGTCAGCCCAAAACGCTGACAGTGCATATTAAAAGGGCTTTCGTCCGAGCGCCTTAACCGCGTGTAAATACATATATACACATATATATATAGTTATATTTATATATGTGTTGGTTACAACGTTTAATATTTTTTCTTCGTATTTGTAGTTCGCTCTAGCGTGGCTGTTGAAGTGTGGTCGTCAGCTGGTGCAAAGCAGCCATATGAACACAAGCCCAATTTGCCGCGAGAGGAGACGAAAAGTTCCCGTTCGATCTGCTTCGGTCCGGGTGGCCAGTATTTTGCCTACTCGAATGGCTTTGTGGTGAAGGTGCTATGCGTACCCCTCACCACGGCCAACACCGATGGCAACAACACTGCTGTTGCCGATGCTGTTGGTTGGCGAGTGCAGTGCACGTTGCCTCGCCCGAAGGCCTCCCATCTGAAGTTCTCGCCGCGTGGCAATTATCTGTGCACCTGGGAGAATTATGCCATTACCAAGGATCGTCCCGAAGGTGCTCCCAATTTGTTTGTTTATGATGTTGTCACGGGCACAGAGGTGTTTGCCACGGTGCAAAAGAATCAAACGGACTGGCAGCCCTCGTGGTCAGCGGATGAATCGATCTTTGCATTGGTTGTGGGCGGCGAGGCGCACTTCTATGATCTGGGCGCGGGTCTAGCTGAGGGATTTGCGCACATTTCGCGCAAAATTGGCGGCAGTCGTGGCGGCATGTTGTCCCTCGGTCCGGGCAATAGTCCGCCGTATTTGGCATTTATTACGCCCGGCGCGAAGGGCGCACCCTCCATGTGCAAGCTCTATAAGTATCCGGCCCTGGGCCAGAATCAGACAGTAGCCTGCAAGAGCTTCTATCAAGCTGATCGCGTTGAGATGCTGTGGAACAAGCGTGGCAGCGGCCTGCTTCTGTTAACCAGCACCGAGGTGGACAAAAGCGGTGCTTCCTACTATGGCAATCAGGCCGTTCATTTTATGGCCACCAAGGGTGACACGTGCTCCGTGCCGTTGTCCAAGGAGGGACCCGTGCACAGCGTCAAATGGAGCCCAAAGGCCAATGAGTTTGTTGTCGTCTACGGTTTCATGCCCTCCAAGGCGGCCCTGTACAATCTCAAGTGTGATGTTGTCTTTGACTTTGGCGAGGGTCCGCGCAACTGTGCCTACTTCAATCCGTTTGGCAATCTGCTGGTGCTCGCCGGTTTCGGCAATCTGCCCGGCGCCGTCGAAGTCTGGGACATTACCAAGCGGGAGAGGATCGCCAATCTGAAGTGCGCGGACACCACGCACTTCGAGTGGCATCCAAATGGAGAGTGGTTCGTCACTGCGACAACTGCCCCCCGGCTACGAATTAGCAATGGGTAAGTCAGTCTGAGATCAATGATTGTCTATTTAATATTTAAAAATTATTATTTTTGTAATTAGCTTCAAGATCTATCATTATTCGGGTGCCTTACTGCATGAGACATTATGGCCGCAGGGGCAGGAGCTCCTCGCCATTGAGTGGCAGCAGTATGCGGATAATACGTTCGCCGAGCCCAAAATAACGAAGGCCAAGCACGAGGGAATCAAGTCCAGTCAGCCTGAGGCTAGCAAGAAGGCGTACACGCCGCCCCATTTGCGTTTGCTAAAGGAGGGAAAGAATCCGGAAAAGTATTTGCCGCAGCCAACGCCGACGGTGCCGGGACTTCCAGCAGCAGCACCAGGTAATAGCAGCAGGAAATTTTGGCATAGACAATATGACTTGGATAATCCCATAATGAGGCGATACCAGGGCGAGCAGCAACAGGGCCAAGGCCAAGGCCAGGGCCAGGGCCAGGGCTCAAATGCCGCCAGCTCAATACGATCCAATCGGCGCTATCGACCCTACCAGCATAGGCGCTACTAAATTGTTGTAAAGACACATCGTCCATCATCCATCATCCATCATTCCATTCCACATTCTCCATACAAACCCCCCCAAATGTAGGATTTTAGAGCAACGTTGGCTGTAAGTAAATAAATATCGTATTGCCTACAACATATCTAATGGTTATTTAGGTAAATTGTAGTCGTCTCTCTTTATCCGACTTATCGATCTTTGGCAAAACAAGATTATATTTTTGTAAGGCTATTTAAGGGTTAGCCTTTCTTAACCTCCTCTACACTGCTCCTCCTCATACCTCATCAGTGTACATATACAAATATCCTACTCTAAAACGATTTAACCTCCTTTAAAAAATAACTTAAATATGTTTAATAAAATGGACTGACTTTTAAGCATATATTTAAATTTGTACGTGATATTTTGTATATCTGAGAATCAAATAATTTATTTTATTTTTAAGTAGATCTTAATTTTTTCTCATCTTTTTATTTATTTTTTTTGGGTCATCAAATCATTTTTCCGATCTATTAACAGACAATCGCTAACTGCTCTCAAAATTTCTTCTATTTCTCATCTGCAGGTTCGGGCAAGAATAAGAAGAAGAACAACAGTCGCAGCAACAAAGCCAGGGGCAACAATTCCATGAACAACAAACAGCGTGAGGCAACTGGGGATGCTGCTGCCACACCGCAAGAAGCAGCTGCAGCTAATGCGATTCCAACTGATGGTGTGGAGCAGCAGCAGCAACTGCCTGCAACCGGATCAGGATCCGTTGCTGCAACAACCATTGGTGAATCGCCGCGCAGAATTGCGCCGCCAAGACAGCGACAGCAGCCCCGGCAACAACTGCAGCAGAATAATCATCCACAGCAACAGGTGCAACAAACTTTACCCGATGGCACACCACGTCATCCTGGCAATGACAATGGCAATAACAACAATAGCGACAAGGATCGCAAGATTCGTAGTGTTGCCAAGAAATTGTCCGATATTAAGAAGCTCAAGTCGCGTCAGGGTCAAGGGGAAACCTTGGAACTGAATCAATTGAATAAAATTGAAATGGAAGCCAAATATCTGGAGGAGCTCAAGGCGCTCAAATTGTCCGTCTAATAGACATATGCTGCATGCCATCAACTGTTAAATGTGTGATACAACAACTACAACAAAAACAAAAGGACTGCAACTGCAACAACAACAAGAATAAGAATGAGAATGAGAACAACACAAAACACTCCGGAAGTTCGTTTTTTAGGGTGTCGTCCATATTATGTACTTCCGTACTTCTTGTATTTTTCATTAAGAGAAGTGAAAATGTGCTGTTTTACGTGCGCAAATTTTTCAAAGTTAAAAAAAAGAACAAGCAAAATCATTTTTCTACCATTGTGATTTTTTGAAAATATATATATTTTTTGGCAATAACAATAATAGCAACAACAGCAACAACAAACTCATGTATATGTACCAAATTGTGCAAAACAGTAAATAAATAGTTTCCAGATGCAAAGACATCCACATTCATGTTTCCCAATTCGACTTCTTTTTAACGAACTCCTCGCGGCCATCTTCCTTGACGGCCACATAATAGCCAAGAGCCTGGTATTTATGGCGCATATACGCAATGTAACCAAAAACTCCAGCAACTGCCGCCAGTCCCAGGCCCATTATAATTTTATTCTATAAAAATAATTTTTACAAATCATTGATTTAGTATTGAATTAGCTTCAATTTGGCTGTGCGATGCGCATACCGGTTTCGCGTACAGTTCAAAGTTGATGAGTCTGAAAGCAGTTGTGCTGCGCATGGAGCGTATTCCTTCTCCAGGCTTCGCTTCTGGTTTGTTGTCACTCATTGTAGATTAATTATATTTTTTAAACAATTCTCAAAACGCATTGCACAATTCCGGTAAACAACTACAACACATGTGTGCTTCTATCGATAGTTCTGCGCAGTTGTTCAGTACAATAATCGATTAATATAAAAGTATCGCAAGGTTCAGCATATTAAGGTTCTCCGTTTATTTTAATCACCTATTTGCGTTACCGTAAACACGCGTCATAATTAATTCAAAAGACTTGACAAAATTAATAAGTGAATATTAAAAATAAGTAACTAACCATAATTAAATCATTTTTTAATATTTAGCTTATATTAATACACGCTGCACACTCATATTGAATTTGAAAGCGGAAACAATAAGAAATGACAGCCAGCTATAATTCCCAATTGGATTTCTTTTTAATGAACTCTGTGCGTCCATCTTCCCTTAGTGCCATATAATAACCAAGCCGTTCGTATCTGTGCCGCACGTAGGTTATATAGCCAAAAACGCCAACTGCCGCAACTAGACCCAGCCCCACTAAAACTTTGTTCTACGAAAACCAGACTTCAGTTTCATTCAAATTATATTTAGATGCCTTTACCTGTGTTGAATTAATTTCGGCGTTGATCGCTTTAAATATATTTGTGGTTTGAGTGGCGCGTATACCCTTACTGGAGTTTGTAATTTTCTTATCACTCATAGTGCTAAATTTTTCGAATATGTGTAAAATTTTGACATAAAACAGAAACAACTGAAAAGAACAGCGCCTAACGATAACAGTGAGCATTGAGCTTCAGAAATCGAAATCTATCGATAACGGAACGATAAGAAGCAAACTGGCGAAATACGAAATCTGGGAAGGGATTAATTGTTGGGTTTATGTAAACTTAATAAATTTTACATATAACTTTATGTACATATTTGGGAGTTTTGTATCTTCATTCGTAGCACAAAAACAAATTTACAAAATATATGTTTCATATATAAATTGTGTTATATACAAGAGAATTTTGCGCTCTGCTCTACTCAAAATCAAACTGATAGCCGCGATCCACGAAGCTAAGGCCCCGCTCAGAGCTAACGGGAAAATCATCCATAAAGACAATGTAATCTTTGTAATCTGCTGCATGTTTCAGTTCCTGCAATTAATGAAATCAAATGAAATAATTTAAAATATTCATCTAATACTAATCACTCACGTTGACATCAACATAATCCTCGAAGCCACAGAGAATATAATAAATGAGCAGTGGTCGAGTGCGAGTAAATTTACTATGCTGTTTATTCGGCTCGCGCTGCTTTAAAATGTTCAATGCACGCTGTAGAAAATTGGGTGTCAGTTCCCGACAATAGGACACATCCAGATGATGCAGTTGCGGGCACAGTTCAATGAATTTCAGTAGCATATCATCGCACAAATATGTCCAATTGCGGAGGCACAGCAGCTGCAGGTTCGTCATACAGGTGTAGCGCTCCAGGAAGCCAATGGCATGTGTCCAACTGCAGATGGCCAGGCGCTGCAACTTGCGATGTGACCAAATGGGCAAATTGGCATCCCAACCCGGCTCCAGTGGCATGTAATAACCATCGACGGCA
The DNA here is from genome assembly GCA_035043845.1 of Drosophila picticornis. Taxonomy (NCBI): domain Eukaryota; kingdom Metazoa; phylum Arthropoda; class Insecta; order Diptera; family Drosophilidae; genus Drosophila; species Drosophila picticornis. The sequence goes on along the minus strand of JAWNMR010000122.1, from coordinate 22,825,449 downwards.
ACGCCAACAATATCCGGAGCCTTGCGTTCCATTATCTCAAAGAATTCGTGCACCTCGCGTATCTTGTGATCATAGCTATCCACACTAGCCAATGGTGGTATGCACCACTCTGTGTCCAGGAGAACAATCAACTGTTTGAGTGCTGGCAGTTTGAGAACATCGGTTAAAACTGATTTCAGCGTGGCCAAATTAAGCTTTAAGATGCTGAGATTTTTAAGGTAGTCCACGCAGTTATTGAGACGCAGTTTGCTGATAACATCATACATGCGTATGTCCAGCACTTGCAGATTAAGCAATTGACTGTAATTTCAAAGTAAATGAAAGGTTGTGCTCTAATATATAAAATTTATATAAAATACCTGCATATCTCATCTAGATATTCCTGTTGCAGTTCGTATTCCTTGTGCTGATCCTCGTACAAGTGCAGCTCTTGCAGGTGTCGAAAGTTCGACAGATATCGGCCCTGAATTGGTGTCGTTAGACGAAGTCGCTGCAAATTCGGCATCATTTCAGCCATCTTGCTAATGCTGCGATCCGATGGATAGCAGTCCATTTCCTCGGGATCGTAATAGAAGCTGGTCACATTGGGCAGCACATACACTTGCATATCATCCAAATCCTTCAGCAAGGCGCACAAGCAGGTGGACACATGCATGTGGCGTATAAAGGGACGCATTTCCTTTATGAAATAGCACAGATCCTCATAGTTGGGCAACAATTCGCGCCACTTTTCCATGTCCAGCTTATCGTATAAATGAGAACTGCGCCATCGGTTCAGGCATATCCACTCAAAGCGCTGGCAGACTCTAGCGAATGCCACTTCACTACGTAAATCCTGCAGACGCTCAAATATACATTCCAGACAATCGTTGTTCAGCTTGAATATATCCGCGGTTTGTCCGCCAGGCGTCGACGGCGTTGCAAGTGCATTTGACGGCGCTTCGGCCATAATTGCAAGATTTTAATTTTTTTCTTTCTGCCTTACAATATGTTTTTGGCCACAACTGCGTTCTAGTTTGTTAATTATGTTTAATTGACTATGTGTTTTGGCCAAGAGTAAAATGAATTTACAAAAATCGTCTCATAACAAACAAAATTGTACCACAGCTGTTTGAGGGCAGTGTTGACAAATAGAGCTGTGCTGTTTAGTTCGGAACGAGTTTGCACGAACTGGTTCTCGAAAAATGAACTAGTTTGATGGTGTTGCTTGGTTGCTTATTCTCGATTTTTAAAAAATTATTATATATCTCCATATATACATAAATATATATTTAGAAAAATTTGTGTTTTATTTTAATTTGTAGAAGTTATTATTAGAAATAATAATAGAAACAAGTACAATATAATATAGAATTCACATATAATAGCTTTAAGTAATTTAAAACTTTATAAATATAATCATATATATGCACACGATAAATTGGTTTGAAAAATGTTATATAGTAAATATTAAAAAAATATGGTAAATCAAATGAGCAAGGGGGTAAATATTAACACTATTTGCAAAATCAAATGAGAAAATGTTAATACCATATGGTATATTAAATGAGCAAATAAAAGTAAAATATTCGAATTGTTCAGCACCATTTAAAAGTGCTGTAAAACTAGTAGTCGATTGCGAACATATCGAATATATCGAAACAACACGTGTGTGTGCGCCGTTCCGTCTTATGCCTTTTATTGTGACTGCGGCGAACAAGACGTTGCTAAAAGTTTTAAGTGTCAAGCAAAAAAAAAAGGATTTAGTCAATTACAATGGCTGAACTGCAAAAATTAGCCGATGCCATAGTGCTCGAATATCTCAAAACCAAGGATAAAAATATGTCTAAAGTTTTCGAAGTTAAAACCAAAGCGGTAAGTTGGCAACGCTGCTCCTACTTCATTTTTCCCCCAAGCTGCATGTCAATTTGTATGCTTTTTGTGTGCAATGCGGCGGCGACTGTGTCGGCAGATGTGACTTTTTTACGTGTGTGTGTGGTGCAATCGATACAATTGAAAATAGTTGAAAATGACTGGTTTGGATATTCCGCGACTTTTTCAATGACTTCCGACCATGCTGAAAAACACGTGTTTCCATTAACCAACAACTTTTCTTGCATGCTTGTATTTTTTTCTTTGCGTCTTTAGTCCCCCGTTGGAAAGAATACACCGAAATTGACAGAGATCTTGGCATTTTATCAGAGCACAAAAAAAATACCGCCATTGAAGAAAGCTGGCGCAGATAGTGACGACAGTGATTCCAGCGACTCAGATGAGGTAGCGGCACCTAAAACAAACGGCGGAACGAATGGAAAGACAGCAGCGCCAGCCAAACCAGCTGCCAGCTCAAGCAGTGAGGATAGCGACTCCGAGGATGAGCAGCCAGCGAAAAAGTCGTCACCTGCTAAGCCAGCAGGGCCAGCAAAGAAAGCAGCTGCTGCTGCATCCTCAAGCAGCGAAGAGGAGAGCTCGGATGACGAACAGCCGCCGCCAAAGAAGGCAGCTCCAGCTGCTGCTGCAAAGCAAGCGACAAAACCCGCATATACCAGCGATAGCAGCGACTCGGAGGAGGAGAAGCCAAAACAGAAGAAACCGGCAGCGGCTGCTGCTGCGGCGAAGGCACCAGCTCAAAAAGCAGCTGCATCCTCTTCCAGCGAAGAATCCTCCGATGATGAGCCACCTAAAAAAAATATACCGGCCGCTAAGCCAGCACCTAAGGCTGCTGCCAAGAAGGCAGCCGAGTCCAGTAGCGAGGAGGACAGTGATGATGAAGTGCCGGCAGCAAAGAAGGCTCCAGCGGCAGCAACTGCGAAACCTGCAGCTAAAGCTGCCGCATCCAGCAGCAGCAGCGAAGACAGCGACTCGGAAGAGGAGCAAAAGAAACCAGTAGCTGCTGCTGCCAAGGCAGCGCCTGCAAAAAAGGCAGCCTCCTCTAGCAGCGAGGATTCTTCCGATGAAGAGGAAGCTCCCAAAAAGGCATCACCGATTAAAGGCGCCGCACCGGCCAAGAAATCCGCAAAGTCCAGTTCGGACTCCTCCTCGGATGATGATGTGGAACCGCCCAAGAAGGTCGTAGCGCCAGCCAAGAAACCAGCGGCGAAGGCTGACTCCGAAGACTCGTCCTCAGACAGTGATAGCTCGGAGGATGAGAAACCTGCAGTGAAGCCGGCTGTCAAGAAAAACACAGCTGCTGCTGCCAAAAAGGAGGAATCCTCATCATCTGACGATTCTTCCGAAGACGAGAAGCCGGCCAAGCCAGCGGCAGCCACCAAGGCAGCTGCCAAGCCAGCCGCTAAGAAGGATGACAGCTCGTCTTCGGACAGTAGTGAAGAATCCGGAGAGGTGAAGGCCCCGCCCAAGCCAGTGGAAAATGGAAAGAAACGCAAGTTCAGCGGTGCCGATGTGGAGGAGGAAACACCAAACAAGAAGTACAACAATTTTGTCAAGTCGGGCGAGCAGCAGGTGAGTTATCAAGCAGCATTATTAATAATCTAAGGGAAAGGGCAGAGCAGCCTTCAAAATGTGATCAAATTTAGTTTTCCAATATACAGTTGCGGGCAAAATAATAACACCACCCACAAAAAAAATGTTTTCAACGGTTTCGTTTTTAAATTCGCAAGTTCAATTGGAGTCTAGAATCAATATTTATTGTTATTAGCAACAAAAGCCACTTTTTGGAAGCATTGTCAAGATTGAAAATGAAAGGTTTTAAGTTGCTGTTCCTGCCCAATCCCAAAAGATATTCAGGGGATGACCTTAACTAATTGAAAATGTGTGCAATAGCAAAACAGTTTCACATCCACGCCCAACAACAATAGTAATAATAATGCCTACAACAAAAGTGGTGGTGGTGGAAGTGGTCGTCGAAGATCGCCTTTCCGGCGTGTACGCACCGAGGATGTGCTCATCGATTCACGCGTCCAGGACATGTCCTTTGAGGCGAAGGTGAGTGCCACAAAAATGCATTTGAGATGGGACGCGCGCTATGTGTGTGTGTGTGTGTGTGCGTGTGAGTCTGGTGTGGGGCATTTGTAATGGTATGTTTTTGGGGCAGTTCCGGGAGGGGTTAGGAAGCGAAATTGGGGTTACACACAAATTAGCTAAAGCGCCTTTCGAACTCAAATCATTTGTGGCACTTGTCTTTGGATTATTTGAATTTGTATTTGCCATTTGCTTGCACTGCTTGGCTAATTTGTGTTTAACCAATTTTTGCGTTACTCTCTTTAAGGATGGTTTCAAGAAGTTCAACAATGGACCACGTGGACGCGGACGAGGCGGCGGTTCTGGTTTTGCCGGCCGTCCGGATCGTAGTACTTGGGAGACTAACAATGAAAACGGCGAGGATGGCGGCGACGGTGGCTTTAAGAAGACGGGCGATCGCAAGAGCTTTGGCGGCTTCGAGCGCAAATCCTTTGATGGACAGCAGCGTGGTGGACGTGGCGGAGGTGGTGGCGGCCGAGGTGGTGGTTTCGGTCGTGGCGGCGGCGGCGATCGTGGTGGACGCGGTGGATTTGGCCGTGGTCGTGGCGGTGGCGGCGGCGATCGTGGTGGTCGCGGTGGATTTGGACGAGGCGGCGGCGGTGGTGGTCGTGGTGGTGGTGGGCGTGGTGGGGGCTTTGGCAATAAATCTTTTGATGCGGCGCCAAAGCAAAATAAGAAAATCACCTTTGACAATTGATGTGTAAACTAGCTTGGACATAGACATAGACATCATAGACACTACGTAAAAGCAAATCGAAAAAATGCAATCCCAAATGAAATAATCACAACAATGCGGATATTTTGTATTCCATTATTATGGTGTGTAATTATTTAATTTGGTGTTTTATTTTACAACGCCCCCAAACAGACAGACACACAAACACGCACGCACGCAAGTTAAATATAATACATATTTGTTGTATACATGATAATATTAACTAACTTTTATATACGATATAAAAAAAATAGAAAAACGCTGCCGGCTCCTGGGGAGAGCGCGCCAGTCTTGATTTGAAACACACGCGCGGCAAATCCTTCAAGCACGAGAAGACCAAAAAGAAGCGCGGCAGCTATCGGGGCGGTCAAATTGACACTGGCGTCAATTCAATCAAATTTGACTAGATTTATGTTAGCACATAACATATATGCGTACATATTTTAATACATAAACTTAAATATTTAGTTTGTAAACATGCCAATCACCCACATACACGTGTAAGGCAGACAAGTATCGATATAATGTTTATTGTGACTACTTATGACTTATGACTGTTGTTCAGCAGCCAGCATATTGTATTCATAACTGCAGCCTGAGATCTGCTGAATAAAACGTGTACATTTCATGTTGTAAGCGCAAACTGAATTTCGCTGCAAAATGCTGTTTTTATTTTGTTATTGCGTTGCTGAACGACAGTGCATAAAATTATAGAATGGCATTGCTAACCATTCAACAACTTCAATATTCAATAATTCTGAGTAGCTCTTGTCTTCTACATGAAACTTCAATATATAATCTTTAAGACCAATCGCTAGGAACGACTATCAAACATTTTGTTGATGGCGAGTGAAACATTCATGTGTAATAAACTATGAAACAAACTGTGTCGCATTTGCATTGTATTGTGATCGTTCATTGAGATACAAATCCAAGTAAGCATTTAATTTAATACATGTTACTTAAATCGCACAATTTGAAACACATTTGGATGCATTGCATTAAGTGCATTGACCAATGATCGGTGGCCATTGAATCTAGATTCACCGGGAACAGAATATAAATATATATTTGTATAAATACTTCAAATTTATGCCAATGGAGCCACGAGCTAAACACTGTGCGATGGTGGTATTTAAGTGGGGGAATCTTATGAGCACTTGTAGCCAGCCGGGTGGCTTCTGCTCGCAAAACTGCTCGGATGGCATAGCATAGCATGATAATTAACCGGATAAAGCATGGATATATAAGAATTGAAGTGCTATGGCATGGGAGGCGGCACGTAGGCCTGTTGTGGCAGGAGCTTCAGCAGGGAGCATACTTGGAATATCGTTGCAACTGCCGATGTGGATGCATTGTGTGATGGCTCTGTGGTCAGATCCTGGAACAGCTCCTGTTCAGTATTGTGTGCAAAAGCAAAATCCATGATCTTATGCTGAAAAACGACGAGCAACTGGATCAGATCATTGTGGATCTTGGTGCCCTCCTGCAGATTGCCATAGAGTAATATCTAACCTTAAAAACAATATACCGATCAGAGAAATGAAAAACATGATGTTGGTTTTTTAAATATGTCTACTGAAAGAAGATCGTTTGCCTTGAGGAAATTATGGTTCTTACATTGGTGCAACATGGACTCCAATGATTGATTGATTATGGGTCGACTGTCTGAAGAGTGTTAAGTTGAAGGTGTATAACAATGGTCAAGCAAGTTATTTCAGATATCCGAAAGAAAAGCAAACAACTTTATTTCTTCAGAAGGTATGATATGATCTGCTCCTTTTGTGCGTTTGGATGTAGTTATGTTTAAGAAATTATAATATAAATATCAGCATTAAGTCTAAACACTATACAAATCATCTTAAGGAAAGAATTGTTAAAATGTTCACAATAAAACTAAGGTCATAGTTGCTTTTAATTACTTAATTCCAAACGTTCAATAATAATCTCCAAAATATACTATTTATTCGCACTCTTTACGCTGTTTTCAAAACTTACCTCAATTTTAAAATAAATCAGGACAATCTTTCGAAAGTATTTTTCCAAGAATACTTACCTTAGGCAAATCAATCAAGTTCTTTATTAATTTTGAATTTATAATTTTATTTTGCTGAATTTCAATATTGTGTTTATGTAACTTCGTGTCGACTTTGTTCATATGTTTCATTTTTCCGTATTATATTCACATTTAGAGTTGAAAATGTATTGTCAAGTTGTTTGCTTGTATGTTTAGGGTATGCGAACTTTGCCATTTATATACATATATCTGTATATATAGTTTATAGCAATAGTAACTACGGGTAACTTTATTGCGTTGGCCATGACAGCAAAGCAGAATAACGGAGAATAATTACAAATTATATAATTAAATAATCACAATTGGTTGTAAAACATTACTTTATATAATTTAGTAGGTATTATAATATTCGAGCTACATTTTATTTGTGTGTAGTGTAAGTGAGGTTTTAAAATGTAATCAGCATATCAATTTACAACTTCTTCGGGCATTTGCTTGTTCGAGGCGATAAAAATACAGCAGAGATTCGATATAACATTTAACTACATACAAATGTATTGGTTATATAAGGGCATAGTGGATGAAGGTGCGTGTGTTTTAAAAATATATCAACAAAATACATATACAATCCCTTTATATAAAGCATATATATGTTGTAGTTAGTAGTTTATATGAGATTCCTGTTTTTGTTTTTGCTTTTGCTTTTGTTTTTCTAATTCTTTCTCATTCACTCTTATTCGGACATGTAGGGATAGTTGATGTCACGCAAGGGCACAAATGTCTCTTTAATCGACTGCGGCGATGACCAGCGCAGTATATAATGTGGCCCACCTGCCTTGTCGTTGGTGCCCGACTTTCGGCCGCCCCCAAATGGCTGTTGTCCCACCACAGACCCTGTGCATTTGTCATTGATATAGAAATTGCCAGCTGCTATTTTGAATTCTTCCAGAGCGCTTCTGATAAAGTCTCTGTAAGACAAAGTTTTGTTATAAATATATATATATTTACATATATTGACTTGCGCTGGCTGCACTTACTCATCCTGTCCAAAGACAGCGCCGGTCAGAGCGAATGGTGTTGAAGTATGCACCAGTTTCATGGTCTCCTGCAGATCTGAATCCTTATATACGTAAATAGTAACAACGGGTCCAAAGATTTCTTCAGTCATAATGCGATCTTTGGGATCTTTGCTTTGCACTATGGTTGGATTTATAAAGTAGCCCTTGCTATCGGAATACGTGCCGCCAGCAAGAATCTCCAAGTTGGGACTCTTTTTGGCGTGTTCAATGTAGCTGGTAATGCGTTTAAATGCTTTGTCATCGATAACAGCTGATGTGAAAGTGCTCATGTCCTGCACATCGTCAATCTTTAGCTTGCCCACTTCGTTCAGCAATCCAGCCTTGATCTGCATCCAAATTAAATATTCTTATTATTTGCATTTTGGATTTTGGAAACCAGCAACAACGCTTACCTGTGGCCACAGGGACTCGGGCACATACATGCGGGAACATGCCGAACACTTCTGGCCGCTGTACTCAAAGGCCGAGCGTATTGTCGCGGTGACCACGGACTCAACATCCGCTGACGCGTGCACGAAGTGGAAATTTTTGCCGCCACATTCGCCAATGAGGCGCGGGAAGTTAACATATGTATCCAGATTATTACCCACTTGCTTCCACAGTCGATTGAATGTGCTGCGTATCAGTTATGAAATTTAATGAAGTGTGGCACACTAAACAAAAACAAATAAAACTACTTACGGCACAGAGCCGGTGAAATTGATGCCCGCCAAGTGAGGCGAGGCGGTTATTGTGTTACCAAACACTGGGCCATCTGCAGGCACAAAGTTCACGACACCATCGGGCACACCAGCCTCGCGCATAATGTTGAAAATCCGCCAATTGGACAGCAAAGCCGTGTCCGAGGGCTTCCACAGCACAGCATTGCCCTACAACAGACAGAAGACAGCAATATACTTTGAAGTGGGTCCTTGAATATAGATTGTGAATATCCCATCCCTCCACTCATACCATCAATGCGGGCGTGTAGGCCAAGTTGCCACCAATCGCGGTAAAGTTGAATGGACTGACGGCGGCTATAAATCCATCAATGCCACGATAACGCATCGAGTTCTTCGTGACCTTTATGTTCTCGCTGATGGGCTCGTATTTGACGCACTCCTTGAGAAAATAGGCGTGAATGCTGTGAATAAGGGAGACGCTTATTATTTGAAAGAAACCGACAATGGTATCACCTAGTTAATAGATGACATGTATAAATCGGGATCAATTGCAAAATGCACATCGGAAAACGATTTAAAACATGATTATGAAATAGAAATATTGTATTTTCAAACCGTATAAAATCGATGAGCTCAGCGGACGAATCGATTTCCGCTTGAATGGCCGTCTTAGCTTGTCCCAACATGGTGGCTGCATTCAACTCCTGACGATATTTGCCTGCCATTAAGTCAGCGGCACGTTCCCAAATCTGTAAGCGATCCTCCAGCGGCACTCGATCCCATTTTGTCTGCGTTTCCACAGCCGTTTTGATGGCCTTCTCCAAAAGTTTCTTATCTGCATAGTAGAACTGCGCCAGTTTGTGCGCATGATTGTGTGGCATCACCTGATGCATCACCTTGTCTGTTTTGTACTCCTTGCCGCCAATGACAATGGGCACCTCCTCACATTTGGCGGCGGTGCTCTTCAGTGCCTGTTGCAAGGCTTTGCGTTCCTCGGAGTTTTTTCGATAACTCAATATGGGCTCGTTCATAACACCAACATCCTTCAGCTTTGGTTGTGCAACAACGCTGCCCAAACTGCGTACATAGCTGTTTCCGATTGAAGATTTGCAATGTTATTAAAGATATGCTTATTAAATTCGATTAAATCATACGTTTTAGCAATGCTTTGCGATAAGGAGGAGGAGCCGATGGCTGGAGAACGCATCAATCGTAACATCTTGTTTGCTGGGAATGATGGTTTGATTCACTTGTCTTGTCTTATGCAAGCGCTAGAATTTGTCGCTGTGCGAGATAACATAGAAAAAAAAATACAAACAAAAAAAGAAAAAAAGACGTCATTAATTCCATTTATAGCGGCAGCGTTTTTATCAGCAACCTTGAACGTTCATTGGGGGTCCGACTCTGGCAGCCGGCGCAGCGTCGTGTGATTTTTACTTGATAAGCAGCCAAACGTGCGAGAGACACACGCCCACTGTCAATGTTACCGATAACAAAGTACTGCTAAAATAATTTCATTTACTTATATATATATTTACAATCAAATCAAATGTCTCGTGCGAAAGCAAATGCCAACTGGGCAAGTGTTGTGTAAACGTGCGAGTTTCTTTCTCAAAGCTCACACAGAATGTACACACATACACGCACGCACACACACATGCATACATATATACACACACAGGTATCGGCAAGTTTTAACAAGTATCAGCTGTTCTTGCTATGCTGCGACTGTGGAAATTTCCCACTGTCAAAACTTTTGCATGAAAGGGGAAAAGGGATTCCTGTTCTGGTTTTTATTTTAGATATATTAAATATGAGGAGGGTAGCTCGAGCAAACAAGAGCGCACGAAAAGCACCCCAGTTCAGTCTATATACATACATAAGTGTTAAGTCAGATATTTTTTAAAAATATTTTTGTTGTATTAATTTCAGTAAATATATATATGATTTTTTGTTAGTTGTGTTCTTATTCTGTTATATTGATTGATTTTTACAAGTATAGCATAAAATATATATTTATAAATATAAAATATATATATATTCTGTATGTAGTGTAATAAATGGTCACAAGTTTTTGAGGCCAAGTAAAACATGCGCACAAATATAACGATACTCAGCTGCAAGCTAGATATATACACATTCTGAAAGACAGACACACACACACACACACACACATGTACGTATGTATGTATATGTTTACGTACAGGCGCAAATTGAATGCACTTCGTTTTGTTGTATGGGGGCCGCATTACGCAATGTTTTGATTTTGCTCTGCCATTCACTTTAGATATATATATTTCAAATTTTTCACTGGGATCTCAGCATTATTGATTGCTAAATTTTATAATAGGTCTATCGTAATTTTAAATCAATTACAGCTTACTGTGAGTGTGTTTTATTTTGCGAACGATGTGGAGGGAGTGACACGAGAAGTCTTAATGATTGTTTGGCCTTTGCCTACGTATGTATGTATTCATCCGTTAGAACAGAATACCTGTATGTGTGTAGGTGTGCTCAATTTTTAAATTTTATTTTCATGTCACAGCTGATGCCTATCGATAGTTTTGCCGTCTTCCAGTCACTTCTAGATTTATTACTATATTCATGATTGAGTACAAGAAATTGAAGCAAGGAAGAAAATTAATTTGAATTTGTAATATTTTATGAATCAATAGTCTAAGAATATTTAAATATTTAAACAATCGTGTCTATGCCATTATATATGTTTTTTGTCTATGTGCCTTTTTGTCTTTCTATTGATATGGTATGCATTTCAAAAATTGATTACTCTCAAAAATATATCGATTAATTTTGCGGGCGAAACTTATCGCTTAATTAAGGCAGCGCGCCAAACCCGTGCACCACTTGTGCTAACGTTTTGCAGCACTTGAATGTGTTATCGGTTTTGGCGGGACGTTTGTATTTCTTGTAATTTGATTTTGTGTAGTATTTTCCTTTTAACAAATTATGTGAATTGGAAGACTAATCATATTTTAAATATATGTGTATAAATTTGGGAAGCACATAATAGACTTATTTATTTTTTATATTAAAATCATTTAATAGTACAACAAAATCAACTACAGTTCAATACTTAATCGCTATATGTATGATGTAAGTGATTATTTAACTTAAGTATTCGTCCAATGCTTCACTTAACCATAGTAGCCTCCACCGCTACTCGCACTTGCGCTGGCAAATCCTCCGTTGCTGCTCGCAAAGGCTGTGTCTATAACAGAAAACAAGTCCAGAACACTGACATATATATACAATGCAAATGCAGAATCTTGAAGAATTTGTTAGGAATGGTGCACTTTACTTACTCATCCCACTCCCACTATAGGGATAACCATATCCATAGCCCGGGTATCCATAGCTTGGATAACCATAGCCATAGTTTCCTCCGCCGCCGCCGCCTCCTCCGTAGCCGTAGCCAGGATATGTGTACCCATAGCCGGGATATGAATAGTACGATGGATAGCCGTATCCATATCCATAGCCATTACCATAACCACCATAGCCACCTCCATATCCGACACCCGCACCAGCACCCGCACCGGTGCCCACTCCTCCAAAGTATGGAAATCCACTGTATTGCGATTGCACCAGATGGCTCTGTAGCAGGACAGCTAACAAAGCTAATAAGCATAGCCAAAAACAGGGACTTGTTGAAATTCGCGGATATGCCATATTTGAGGTTTATTCGCCGGGTTTAATCTCACTGGAATTCTTGTGAACACTGCTTGGCAAAATCAGTGCGTTTGCTCTTTTTATACGCCATAAATGTATTTTTATTTTTCCAATTTCGACTCTGAAACGATTTTTAATAGCGGCTAATCATTCACCATTTGGTCATCAATTGCTGAATGTTTACGTTGCTGTCGTTGTTTTTACTTTGTTATTTTTTTTTGGCTAGCGTATTGTTTGTTTATTGGAGTGTGACGAAAATTGCGTTTGCACAAATTTTACAAATGTAAAGACCTTCATTACATTTTCATGAGATTATTATAATTTGGTTGACAACAAATAAAGGGTATTAACGCAAACTATAATTAAAATACCATGAAAATATAAATAAATATAAATGATATATATGATGCATATGATGTTACCCCGTCAATTGCGACAATACAGAACCAGATTCATAATTTGTGGATTGAAAATTTTGCAACAATTGCTGTATTCCAAAAAATGAAAGGAAATTTTTCTTGTGTATGTCGGAAGACAAAACGAATACTTTATGGGGTAATCAACGAGGGAAAATTAATAAGGAGCCAAGAGGAACATGATGACGAGTGAGAGTTGCAAGTGCATTTAAAACCATTGAAGAAGGAAATGCTGCTTTTTTTTTTGTACTGAGGAGATCAAACACAAAAAGAAGTTTGGAGATGAAACGCTAACTTCCTTTAAGGGTACACAATAATGCGCATATGTGCGCATAGTTTGTTCGTAGTGGATTGCAGGGTATACAATTTAAATAAGTAGTAATCATATGACTCAGAACAACAGTTTTGTTTGCTTTATAGGCATTTAAAATATTTCATTTTTGGTTTTTTTTTTTGTATTTTAGGGGTTTACCAGTTCCTACTTGTGATTTAATGCATAAGCACTGTCATTAACCTTACAATTTGATGGCATGACATTAAAAAATACCAACTGGGGTGATTTTTGGTTTAAGTCCGATTTTCAGCTTTTTGAGGTTCAATGGTCCGATGGTCAATGCTCATAGACGCCCTTCAATTGAGGTCAGCTGTGAGCGATTAATATTAATATTAACCGCAGTTTGAGCAGAAATATAATTATTAATGTTTTTCTGGTGTTTTCAATGCAATACAAGTTCATTGTGAAGGATTAAGTTGGGATTGTTTGAGTTCGATCGCCGCGCATGCTAGAAATTATTATTATTGATGTTACCTTGGTAAGTTTAGATGGTTAGAGTCATATGATGGTTAACGACATAGTTCTAATACCGATAATACACTTGTACAATATTACTTGGAATATGTTTCCTAATGTGAGCCACATAAATTCTGCTATTTTTTAATCCAAGTAAAATATTTTCATAAAGATGAGCTATAAGGTAAAAGATTAATCAGGTGTTGTTGTGTTTGAATGAAATTATGTAAATTTCAATTATGTTTACATAAAAAAATTGTTTAATGTGCTGATGGAAATTTCAATAAGTGGCGTTTTTAATGTGGGAATATTCCAAACAGAGATTATTATACATCAACCGATTAGTAATTCCGTGGAACTAACTGCCAGCCCATTACCCGACCATTTATTATGGCTGGCCTCGTTATTGCTGAGTGTCTATGTGTGCACGTTACAGGGCCAATTCGCACAGTTATTTTTTCCTGGATTGCCATTTGTTATTCAACTTGGATTGGTTGATATTATTGAACAATACGCTGCACTGAATCTTGAGCACTTGCCCTGGCAAACGTGAACAATTTGCGCTTAAAAATACATGTCACAAAACTTGGGAAACTTTTGTTGCATGCACACACACACACACACACACACACACACACACACACACATAGGATGTATATCACACTCATACACATAACATACATTTGCAATTGTGTACACAAATTGTGCACAAAATTTCATTCATTAATTTTTAAATCCAGCGCAGCCCGCTTTGTGTAGGTGTGTCTATTTACACTGCCCAAAAACGTTATGGCGACAATTTTGTTCCGTTTCTAGTGTTGTTTCTGTTGCCATTGTATTTGTTGGTTAGCATACCGTTTCACTCCGATTCCGCTTTGTGCCATGGGCTGTAAGTATTGTAAGCAGCTGACGTTTGCTATTTTTTTCTCTTTTTTGTATTTTTAACCTCCTCCTTGCTGTCAGTTGTTGTTGCTGTTGTTGTTGCATTTTATGGCTCCAGGTGTTTTATTGCATTGTTGTTGTAGTTGTTGTTGTTCTGTTGCGAGTGGGTTTCTGAGTGATTTTACTTTGAGCTGCAGCTGCTTTGCGCATGTCCCATCTCAAATGTTCTTGGCTCCTACACGGCACCCTGTATTGCTAGTTGTAATATAATTGCTGCGTTTGAAGGCAGCGATTGTGGTATTTGTTGTTATATTTATAAAAGATCTGTTTGGTGCACAGCTGATTGATGTGTATGGCCTCAACTTTTAAACACGATGAGCAGAATCCATGAATTTTACACTGCAAAATTTTACTTTCGAAATCAATTCGATATATTGTCTCTAACATCGAATTATACTTTCGACCCTCCAAGACGATCTCTCCTGCACTTAGCTACAACATCATATAAAATGTTGTATTCATAACTCGAATTTTAAAAAATGTGCATAATATACAATAAATGTGAATTTTGCAAGTGTCATTTTTAATAAATCTGGCAAGAATTGTTACATGGTAATGTGAGTTTTAGAAGATCGACTGAACTTGACTGATTATGTCCAGTTTATTATTAATATAATAGTTATAAGTATATTGCAGTGAACGTTATGCTCGACTTTATAAAACAACGACTTATTTCCTCGAGGCAATTTAATATAATTCAGTTTCGAAATTTCCTTTCAAAATTGCTTTGATAGATAAACTTATAATTCTTGGTGCATGATGTGTCTTTACCAGGGTGTGAATCCGAAATTGGGCTGCGATTGTGGTTTTGCAAAATTTAAGAATTCCTTTTGACATGCTACCTTCATGGTCCCAATACAAAAGCTTGAAGTAAGTGGCATTGTTCTAGTCGGGCATAACTATTTGTGGAGTATTCTGATACATTTGAAAACACGTCATTATCAGTCGGTTTTTCAAATTTTAGAATGAAATTGAAATTGTATTTTGGTGTCAGTGGGGGAACCGACGCTGAAAGGATGTTGGCGTGCCTAACAGCTTAAACACTAAAATATAGGGTTTATTTGTTCTTGATCAGGATCAACAGCAGAGTCGATCTGGCAAAGATTGTCTATCAGCCCGTCTATATAAGCACCCGGATCTCTGGGACTTTAAATTTGAAATATAAGCTCTCGAATACCAGCTTGAATCCTGTAATTTTTATTTGACTTTCTGATTCCGATTATAAATTTCAAAAGAAATCAAATGATTTTTTAAGTAACATTTTTTCCAGTCCGATTCAATGAAACATTTACCTTTCTTCATTTACAAAAATTTGCATATAATAGTCTAAAGTACACTTCATAGTAACTTTATGCTAATATTATTAAGCTTCTTTGTTGGCTTGTTTTAGTTTTAAATTTCGAATTAAATTTAATTTGTTAGTAGCTAAATACATTTGTCTCTCTTATGTTCCGTAATATTTTGTATGGTTGTTGGAAAGTATTTCATTAGTGCCTGAATTACTGCTTAGGTCGAATAAAATTTACATTTTTGTTACTTAAAATAAGTCTGCCTCCATTTTGGGGACGCATTTCGACAAAATATCGCGATCTGATATCCACGGAAGAATATTTTCGAACAAATTGTTCTTGCAAATGCGATTTGAAAACTTATAATCTATGATGAATAAGGAAAGGACTCACTCTTAAAAATAAAGTACTTTGTTACTGAAATATGTTTTCGAAGAAACCGACTTCTACCTGTAGGGAGTGGTTCGTTGTTGTTGTTCTGTTGTTTTTTTGTAAAGGACTTATTGGCTAATACCACAATCTGCAGTAGCATATTCTGGTAGGCAAGCCATTATTTGCCCATTATGCTAGTCCGAAACCAGCTCAGTGAACCGCCTAAAGCTGACACCCATTTTTACTGGGTAAAAATGAATGGAAATTTGAGCTTAAATGAGTTTTCTTTTTACCCAGTCCTGTGTGAAGTACTGTTCACCTTTCAAATATTGTACCCCCTTGAACACACTTTACATATTAAAAAAACTTTGTCTATATGGGTAAGAGGAGCTCAGAAGACAAGGAGCATCCTTCAGCAACTTCATTACACATTTTTCGTCTGGCAAAATATGCAAATTGTTTGACCAGCTCGACACTCAAGCGTCGGCTATTCATTTTTGTTTGGATTTTTTCGTGTAATTAATTAAAAATTTGTTTCCACAGCAAGTTTATTCAGTTTTGGTTATTTTTTTTCATTTCATTTTGGCCTGTTGCCTGTTGAAATTGAAAATATAAAGCGGTAATTAAAACTTGGAAAATATGAGACCGACAACATTAATTGACCTAGAAGGGGACGACGCGTCGAGGAGATCGCAAAACGACGACCAGAAAAAAAAAAAAATAACGATGAGAAAAACTCACTCACCAACAAGTCGAAACTCACTCAAAGTCAGGTGCGTGCCAAATGCAACTGCAAATGTTACGCATACGCCGCATGTAACGAACGAGGCAAGGCACACCGATTTGGCTCTCGCTCTTTCGCTCTCGCTCTTTCGCTCAGTGACAATAAGTGCATGCGAGAAAAAAAAAATCAATTAAAATGCACTCGAGTGCATTTTCACTTGTGTGTGTGTGTGTCTGTGTGTGTGCTCCCTTGTAAGAAATGTATTCTTTCATTATTTAGCGTGTATGCTGCCAAAAATAAGCAAAAGGCAAAATTGTTGCCGCTAAGCCCCAAAATATACCCCCTTATTCCCTCCTCCACACCTCCGTAGACCATAGTGATTCGCTCTCCCACGCTGTGCCCTTACTCAGTGCTGCTCCGTGCGGCAAAATTTCAATTCAGTTATTTGTGCAGTTTCGCTCAGTCAAGTTGTGTGTGTCCTGTGTGCGCTTCACATCACCAGATCAACCGACAACGGACAATCGACAATCGACAACCGATAACCAACAAGCAACAACCAACAGCCAACTCAACTCTTGCCACGCAGCAGCTAAATAAATATAGAGACCAACGTTTGTATTACCCATGCTGCGCGTCTCTCAATCCAATAAGCGTCGCCAAACAAACAAACTGCATTAGCAACCTGCCCCAGTGGCAATCAGACGCCGCCAAAACCGCAACAAACGTCATCATAATAAACAGTCAGTGTGTGTCTGTGTGTCCGTGTGTGTGTGCGTGTGAGTGAAAGAGAGGGCGAGAGAGTGTCAGTGCGACAGTGTGACAGTGTGTGCGTGTGTGTGCGCATTTTCTAACTGTACTTTGGCGCCCAAATTATCAAACGGGATAATAACGAAACCAATTAATAATAACCAGAAACCAATCAGTGAACCAAACCAAAGAATTTATAATTAAACGCAAAACTCATTGATTCGATTAGCGTCGCCATTTACAGTGCAATGCCCATAAATAAATAAATCCATCTACAATTTTGACGGGTGAGTTAATGGACTGTTTTATTTGCCAACTCGTTTATGTATAAGCACTTACATTTATATTGACAACATGTCTCATATGTTGTTTGTTGTCTAAAATGAAACATTTTAATTGATGATTATGCCCATGATTGGAGTACATGCATCGATAAGCAATCGATAACGATTACAAGAGTTACGACTCTGTGGTGATCTGTACATGAAGTTATATAGTTATATAGTCAGTTGCTGCAGATATTCCTATTCGTTTTCGAAACGGAAAAAATGTATGCAGATAATCCAATTGATTCCATTAGATCTCCGTTCCTTTCAATATACTGGCTGGGTATTCGAAAAAGCCATGTGAAGTATTGAAGAACGCCTTATATTCTCTTGACCATCATCACTAGCCAACTCGATATAGCAATGTCTGTCCGAACTAGTCATTTTAAGGCTATCGCCAAGAAACATTTTCTCTGGTTTTTGATATAATTATAATATTGTGTCTGTATTTCTGTAATTATATATTATTTATATTCAAATTTTATTCTTAATCTATTTTCCAAATATTCACACATCTCTCTAAATTTTCTATTCTTTTTCTATTCTTATTCTTAATTATGAGCACGTTTATATCACTACCCCCATTTCCTTTTTAATTTCATTGACAAGCAATTTCTTTTTCTGGACATCATCCGACAGAGTTGTTTTATGAAAACTATCATTGATAATCGGCCGACAGTCGTTGCTCATCACCCCTAACTTTGAGTAGCTTCTACTTTCAATGGCCGCAGTTACTTGCGATAGAGTCCAGGGGCCGAGGCAGTGTATTTAAAAGCAATTCGGTGGGTAAATCCCATTAAATGTTTAAGAAATTTGCTCGGTTCTCGCCACGTCAGAGCACATTGTTCTCGGGCGAGGACAATGGTGCAGGCAAGCAGGACTAATTATAACTCCACTAGACACTAGAAAATATGGAAATGAGCTAAAAGAGAACTTTGCGAGACAAAAAGCAAATGCAGTAACTAATGATTTAAAGGGCACCAAACAAAAGTACAACATTTAACCAATGGAACTCTTTAAAAAAGAGACGAGCGCCAAACATTTGCACAGCGAAAATATCAAAAGTATAAATATGAAAAAAGAGAAAATAAATGAATGAAACTATAGAATACAGAAAACGTGCACAGTAATGAAAGGCCTGGAGCACAAGTTTTAAATAAATATTTGACTGTGTATATGTGCATGTAATTTAACAAAAAACAAAAAAGAAATAGAAAAATTGCATATAAAGAAGCAGAACGAAAGCCAGCCAAAGAAACGGACAAGAGTTGTTTTGAGCAACGTGGCTGGGGATTGTGTGGAGAAACTGCAGCACATGAAAATTATGACGAATTATATTTAACTATGGACGACAAGGAAGTCTAAATACTCTAGGCGAAATACTGCTAGAGACACTAAAATTTAATTTTGTGTTTACACATTAAGCATTCATCATTTATCAAGTGAAACAAAGATGACATACCACGTGAGTAATATGGTAAAGGTCCAAGTTCTTTCCATATGCACGAAGACTAGTGATTTAGTTATTATACCCTCTCTCTGGAATTAAATGCTGATGCTGCTGCAGCTGCTGCTGCTGCTGCTGCTACTGCTACTGCTACTGCTGATGTGGACGCTGAAGAGTGGGCTAGGTAAACATGCAGAACAACAAAACTACCTAGCCTGACTGACTGCCTCACAGTTGACTGGATGCACGTTGCGTGGGTGTAGTGCGGACAGAGGCAGATGACAGGGGACGGAGGTGGTGGTGGTGGGTGGGGTGGGTTGCTTTGCTGCATGAGGGATTGGGGGTATGCACTATTAAGGTCTTAACGACGGCGACGGCGACGACGACGACGCAGTCTGGCCCCAAAAGTAGGTTGAGGTAGCCGCCAAGCGCCGCCATGTTTAGAATATGCACACAAAGCGTAAGGCCAACAAAAGCTGCTAAAAAGGGTTGCCAGATGATTGCGGGGCATATCTGTGAACGCGTGAGTGGAGGATGGGTTGCGAAGTGGGGCATGGGGCGGTTGGTTGTTTGGCGGTGCAAGCGACTGGTTGGCTTAAGGACGGGCAGCCTTGTTGCTGTAGACAGTGTAACAAAAGATTTGCTTAGCTTTCATGTAAAGCGTAAAATACAAACAATTATGCAGCTGGTTGGTAGGATGCAAACCGTACCCCTTACCATGAACATCCCACCATCCACCACTCACCTCCCACCACGGGCAACGAGCCCGCATTTCCTATTTAGTAGGCCGTCGAGCCACTTGAGCCCGAGACTTTGCTACTTGAAAATTTGGACAAAGGCACCACGCCTCAGTGTAGGCGACCATTCCTTGGCTGCTGACGTTCTGGCAATTTGGCGTTCTGACGTGAGTCGAGGCCCACAAAATATGACAAATTACAAAATAATTGTGCGCACAGTTCAAATGTGGTGTCCTCGTTGCTGTTGTTGTTGTTGCGGTTGTTATTTTTGTTGTTGCTAATGCGTCTGTTGGTGTTGTGCTTGTCGTTGCCGTTGCCGTTGTCGTTGCTGTTGTCGCCAGTCCAACTTGCAATATTAATGAACTCTTTTACATCGTCTGTCATTTCCACCGCATTCGTCGGCTAACGCAACCGCACTGTTGCGATGAGTTCCCCATTACCCCGTTACTCAAGCTTACCCGATAACGGTAACCCCTCTGTGCCTAACTATTTGCCTTGCTGCGGCGTGGGCGTGCACTCCGCCAGAAGGTGGGCAGGGACAGGAAGCACCATCGCGTATTTACTCGGAGCCACCGCATGCCACCAACTAACTGGGCTTATGCGTCTTCTTATTGACATAATACGTCTATATTCGAATGACTTTTACTTTAACTTTATGCTTAACTCGGAATTTATGAATGCAACTTCTACTTTTATTCAACTTATCAACTGAAAATCTATTCAGATAGTGTTGAAAAATACGTTGCAGACGGAAAAGTTAAGCTTCAGTCATATTAATATCATGATTGTATTCTAACTGAAATGCAGTTTGTAATCTATTGATCCGAACATATTTTCCTGTAATTTTCGAATTAGAGGTCTCATTTTAAATCTGAAACCACAGCTTCGAACTGTTATCTTTGCCTCTTTATAAGCCCTTTTAGATTGAAGTTAATCTACTGACAATTAAAGTTTAATTCGTTTCCAAAAAATGTTCTTCATATTCACATTTGAATTTGAAATTTTATTTTTTTCGTTTTATAAAATATATTTTCAATTTTCTTAGAACTAAATATTCCAAAACTTACACCACACAGATACTTAAACTAAGTTGTGGGATTGAGTTTGACATCGTCTTATATGGCACTTTAAACTGATCCTTCGACCCAGAGATCATTTGGCAGATACATAAAGTTATAGTTGCCCGTCCAGGCATCTTCAGCAAAAAGGTTTTAGGATGAGGCAGTTCTGCGGACCGACAGATTAGGCTAGGGAAGCTAATCAAGAACTTGTTTACTTTATAAGGTCGGAGACGTCTACTATGAATGATCACAAAATTATAATACGTGGAACTAGGAACGTACAATGTGAGTCCTGAGCATAAGCTGCTTATTAGCTTGTGATAATAAAGCGACTTAACCGCACGGAACTGTTTAAATCATTAACAATATTTTCGTCATAATTCGCCGCAGCTGTAGCTGCTAGTGCATCCTGCCACTGGGGATCCCTACGGGGATGGGGGTTGGGTGGAGGGGGGAACGGCGTGCGGGCTGGCATCTATTTGGCTCCCAAGTGAACGTGGACGTGCTCGCAGTGCTTAAAGCTAGTTACTCAAATGCATTTTATATGGCCCCCTGGCCGTTAATATTTTGTTGGCATTGCCTCGCGGGTATTCATAAAAGCTTGAGGATATGCATCGATGCTTTAAGCTGACAGTTTTGTCGTAGTCGAGCAGCAGAGCAGAGCAGACGGGGAGGGGAGAGGAGCTGGCATTGTCGGGACGAGCTAGTTGGCGTTGAAACTAAAAAGGAAATTAAAGGAAAATGTGCGTTGCTGTGCGAGTTTGAGTAATGGAACTTTATTCGGTCTACACAAACAGTTGCCAGGACTTGCTTGGTGCCAAGACAGACAGATGGACAGATAGACAGACCGACAGGAATGCCAGTTGGACTCACAACATGCCATCATTCCGGTAGAGTATGTTTGTGTGTGTGTGTGCTGTGTGTTGCCAGCCAAAAACTTATTAGACAGACGGAAATTGAATATTGTTCTTGTAAAATTGTTAAATGCTTTTTTCGCTCACAGCGATTCGTCTCTATCCTGGCTGCCGTTGACGTGTCCTTTTTTTCGCATGACTCCATTATTTCCTTTTTTATTGTTGTTGTTGTGTTTGTGAAGTGTGTGGTTTTCACTCTTTGTATGACTTTTAAATTGTTTGTTACAAATACGACATGTAATTAGCAAAAAGTTATCTTTTGTAGAGTTTAATACACAGTTCGCCCCAAAAATGGTCAACTAAAAATAAAGTTTCTACTTGACAGTTTCAAAACTTTATTTATCAAGTAATTAGAGCTAAAATATATTTATATGCTAGTTAAAAGCATCAGGAGTTGAATTGAACATTTCCATCCAATAACGACATCGTCCTTGCAGAAAATGGAATGAAATGAAATAAATGTTTTTTTTTTTTCAAAAAGAATGTTTTCAAAGACTTTGCTGAAAGATATATTTGTGTTCCAAAAAGTTGAATCATTAATATTAAAACATGTTTTCTTTTGTACTCTCGTTCAAAAAGTTAGTTTTATTGGCATCGACAAATAAATAATCGGAAATTGTGAAGATTCAGCTGAAAACCCCATCAATTCGGCATAATCCTTAACCGTCGACCTTCAAATTTATTTGGGAACGCAAAAATCCATTAGAAAAGAGACTACTGCGTGTGGGTCTTTCAAGCTGAAGTACTTGCTATAAGAGAAGCAGTAAATTGCATAAAGAGGTTCAAAGTCAGTCCAGGCAATGCCAAATATATATATTGATAGCCAAGTGGCAATCAAATCTATTAGATTCGATATCGTCGAATACGATATGGGCAACAAGCTGCACGAGATGGGTAAGCAGCGTATTATCAGCCTGATATGGGTGCCTGGTCACCAGGACATTGAAGGCAACTGCAAGGCTGGTGAGCTAGCTAGGAAGGGAAATCTATTACCCCTCCTGAAGGATAAGAAAGGTATTTGCATCCTCCTTGCAGGTAGCTAGTTTAGTATCAAGAAAGTAGACGCAGGTCGAATGATAAATGGCGAAACGCAAACTGCGGTCACATAGCACACCACACATATAATATATGCATATATTAGTACAATACACAGCAACTGGCTGGTCTAGTCTTTGATCTTAGGTTTGACACGAGTGTAGGAGAAATCCGTGCTAAATCGCAAACGGTTTCACAACGTGTCAAACGTGACCTAGGTGACCGATGACCAACCTTCAAATCTACAACCGTTCAACATAGTTTAACCTAAACATATAAAAATCGTCAAAGTGTAAAGTGTAAAGTATTGAGTGCCTTGACGAGTTTTCAAAAAACTGATGAATAGAGTGTAACTGCTGGCACTGAGCGTGAAATCAAAATTTGTTTGTTTTCTTGCATTCTAATTAAGCCTTATTGACCCGCAGCTGGTTTGTTGGTTGAATGCTTTCTATTTATTTCCGTTTTCGTTCTTCTATGCATTTCAATTGATTCGGAAAAGTTCTTGTATTTGTGAGTTCTGCAACTTATAAATATTATTGAAGTGATGCGAATTTGAAGAAAACTTAATATTCTCAACTAGTCAACAGAAGTTGAGCACTATGTGACTGCTACTAATACGAAACGGCTATTTAAGAATCATAAAAAGTTTGTATGGGACAAGGATAAACATTTATTTCCTTCAAATTATTCTATGCATCAAAGCATTACTCGACGCTTGACTTCATTTCAGACGCATTTGCCGCAAAACTAACAGCATTAAGTGGTTAATTAACTGAAGAGAACTCGCGTCACACATACGACCCGTTTGTTGCCTTGGTGAATAAGTCGACGACGGCAACACATAAACCTTTTCAGCTCACGTCGTCATTAGTTAGTTTTCGTACCGTACAAAATGGCATTAAGCACAGAAAAATGTAACTAATGCTTTTAAATTGTAAATAAGCCGACGGAACTTGTACCTGCTCCGCAGACTCTGCTGATTATTAAAGCAGCTTTTGAATCGTTGTCTGCGGCATCCATTCCATCTTTCTCTATATAAATATATATCGCTCTCTCTCTCTCTCTCTGTCTATCTCTACCTATCTTTCTCTCTCTCTCTCTGTCTCTGCCTGTCCCTCTATCTTTTAATGCCACTTTAGTGTGCCGCTTGGCTGGGCTTATACTCTTTGCTGGCATTTGAGCAGCAGCTGCACAACTGTAGTAACTGCAATATCTGCAATGCCACTTTGCATAGTCGTCGAGGCTGCACACACCCACACACACACAGACATTTGCACACATACACACACAACTTTGAACTCAGAATTGAAGTTCAATTCTCCGTTTCGTCTTGGCTAACAAAAAACACAAACGCATGTAAATTGGGCAATTTTGTGCTGTCCCTGGCAGGCCAATCCCCTCAATCCACACTCCAAACTGGAAATCCTTTTCTTTTCATTTGTCTTTTTACTACATTTGCTTTCTTTTTCTTTTTCTTATTTATTTTTTTGTCGAGCACATCTTTTGATTTGCAACTTGCGCACTTTTGTTGCTTTGCTTTTTCCATTTTATTTGTTGGTACTTTGACTATCGCCGAAAACCATTCGCAACTGCAGACAGAGAGAAATGCATCTCCGGAAAAACTTGGCTGACGTTGCCCTGCCAAAATGCTGGAAAATTAAAATTGAAGCTAATGGCATTGAACAATTTATATGCACATTCATTTCCCCTAGCAAACGAAACAGCGAATGAGAGACTATTAATGTCCTGACTACAACTTCAGTAGGGGCTGGCTTGTAATTCGACTTACGAGTTAAAGCTAACGCTAATCCTGATCTCTTAAATGATTTCAGCATTTAAATGGCAATTGAAATACTCAACTGTCTTTTGTATAAGTTCTTGAAACAAAAATCATTTGGATATATTACCATGCATTTTGTCCAAGTCCAAACCAAAGTGAAATCAAATATATACATTAAATCATTGTAAATCCCCGGAATCAAGCGACGCACACATGATTTTTTCTTTCTTAAAATAAAACTTTCATCAGTGAGCTCCGTTGTTCCTTGAGATAACTCGTATAATACATATATAATGGCCATATAGAGAGCACGTAAGCTGTGCTCCTCTGGAGTAAACGTTTTCGACTGCTCCTTCTGGTTTCTCTAGACAACCGCTCCTCTCTCTCTCTCCGTGGTAGCTCGAGTTACATCAATCAAGTGGCGTCTTGCCGGCAAGCGCAGCGGTAAAGTATGCTACAGTTTTTGCACTTAAGTAGCTTCTGCTGCTACTGCAGCATGCGTTTGAGTTGCCACTGTGTGGAATTTATTGTTGCTGCTGTACACCACACAAGTTGGCAATATATTGTGGCGCGGTTGCATATCTGCGATTTGTCTTGGCAACCAGAGCAGCAGCAACAGCAGCAGCAGCATCGTGAAACCCATTTTGACTTCTGTCGTCTGCTCATTAAATTTTCAAATAAATATTATGCTGAAGCAAGAGCAGCAAATAATTAATGCCTTCGTCAAACTTTGGCTGACCGCAAAAGCAGCTCGCTGTTAATTTCCACTCAAGGTGTGTAGTCATTGAGGAACTCTAATTTGATTAGCATTCAGCAATTCCCTTCAAGCCGCCCTTGCTGCAGTTGCTCCCATCGCTCCACTTGGCATCCCAGATTGATGTCTGGCAATCGCTTACAGGCGAGCTTCATTAAAAGTTTAGAGGCAGCGATTGGTTGCGGTCGTTGCTGAGATAGAATTGCAACTTGAGGTAAACTACCCGCAACATTTCATTAAAACTTACGTCGCCAACTTGCCTGGAATGCGGGAAAAGGATTCTCTCGACAAAGATGTGGCTACGGAATGATTTATAATGGAATAAACACCGAACAATTGCGACAAACTAATCGTATTCAAATGAGTTCTTTGACTACCTGGTCTGCATATTTACTTTTGGAGATATTGTCACTAAAACATTGAATCAAAATGATTGTCTGAAAATATCAAGTCTGAGATTAGTAATATGAATTGCAAGAGAATTTTGATTCGGGGCTATTCAATAAATTGAACAAGTTTAGCTACGCTTAACATGAATGCCAATTAATGTTTAGTTCAACAGAATAGAATACGTTTTATATGACACCTAATTACACTGGAATAAATACTGATTTGAACAAATTGAGGACTGAGCAGCATAAAATATTTAACATAAAATTCCAATTGAAGTCAATAAAAAGGAAAAGTGGAGTCGGCTGCGTGATTATCTAATACTGAGGTAACAAAAGTGTTTTTTTCTTCAGTATATGGTAATCATTTTAATATCATTACTATGTGCCTGAAGCACACGAAAAGATGCAGTTAAAATGGAATTAATTGAATAATAAATAAATGACATAATGCCCAAGAATTGTTGTCATGCATATTCCAATGCCCAATTAGCCCATTTCACATTGCACTCAAAACACTTGAGATAGGAGCATGTTGTAAATACATTCACAGATTCGCTTGCTGTCCCTGTACAATTAAATTAACAATCTTTTATGCATTTCTAAATGTTGGTCGCTGCAGATTTTCAAAATCAAAAATAATTACAGCAAATATTTCAGTTTATTCTCGTTGTTGTTTTTGCCGTTGCTGTTGCTGTTGTTTGTTTTGCTGCTGCTGTTGCTGCTGCTGCTGCTGCTGCTGCTGCTGTCTCTGTTGCCATTTCACATACTTTTGCGTAGCATTGTAAGCAAAATAGAGGGAAAAAGTGCAGCTATAAATAGAAGACATCAGTGGCGAGTGGCAACGATGCTGGCACCGCAAGTGCCTCCTCATCGGCTGGGAACGAGACGAGTGCCTCGGCCAGTGGATTCTCATTGCATTGCCAAATGCATTCGCTGCCTGTCAGCCGACGCCTCGCCTCGTTTGAAAAAGAGGAGGACGAGCAGGAGGACAAGAACGGGGATGGACATGGTGACCGGGATGGGGATGAGGATGGGAATGGGAATGGGGGCTTCTGGCACTCAAGATGTCACAGGGCTGGCAGTAAAATCTTGAAAACTTTCGCTCTTCGAGTGCGCGCATAAGACCCAAAGTTTATTCAGCTCGATGAGTGGGTCCTTAAGCAACGAATCGAATGACGAAATAAAAATATTCTATTATAAGTTAGAATAATGTGTTTAATTAGTATAATAACATCAACATTTTAAAACGCCTCTGCAATTGGTTTGTCTTGTTTTGCAATATGCATTTGACAAACCAGAAGTTTACTTTAGCATATTAATTGGCAATTAGATTTATTTAACATTTCATTTTAAAAGACAAACTTGGTTAGGTTATTTGAGGGGTTGTGCTTAAACTTTTTCAAAATTAAAAAAAAAAAAATGGTAACTTTGCAATTTTCTGCAAATATCCAGCAGAATTAAGAAATGTTACATTTATGTTAAATAAGAGCAGCAATGATTTCGATGTTCAGAAACTCAAAATGGCTTAACCACTATCGACTCCAATAAAATGATATTTAATCAGAAAAGTTTAAAATACTAACAATAAATCGAATGTAATACAACAAATGTATTATATAAATATAAACTACCTTTTATAGAAAAAAGGATTATTATAATTATATTTGGGGGGAGTCAAGCACTGCAACTCCTTCGATCTACTGTGTCTCCTTCCGAGCGTGTAGTTCTTCTATCAATTCTAATTCCCGCAGGAATGAAAGAACCTATGCCTGGCGGTTTTCTATGATATCTGAGCTAATAAAATGTCTCCCCAGGGACCTAGTAAGTTTGCTATTATGTGCTATGATGAGGATTCTTTCTCATTAGGTACAGAAAGGCATGCCCCAAAATATCATTGTTAAGTGCGGTTGCAGTGCAGCCCTAGTGAATGGCATCACTTGTCTATTAGTTTGCGTATGTTGTCTATATATTATGTACTAAATCTGTCGTTTTCCTTCAATATGTCAACGGTGTTGGCCGTTGACGTCGCAGCCATCGCCATCGTCTTCGCCATCGTAGCAGGTCTCTTTTTTGGGCTTTGCTCTCGACTGGCTGGCTGGGTTGTGTTGTGTGTGTTGTCGTCGTTGCGAAAATTTAATTAATGTGAAAATTTGCACAGACTGCATCTATTTATAAGTTGTTGTAAGTGCTCGCCACTGCGTGCCCCCAGCAGCCACTCCCCTCGCTACAGGCCGCTCAACATCCACTATGTATGCCATGTGCATGAAAATGTGTAATTGAAATTTGTGCCGTATGCAGCCCAGGAACTATTCGAATACTTTGAATACTGGAACTTTGTTTGAATAAGCTAATTTCTCTCTGACGTGGCGTTTTATTACACGCCAAAGTAACCTTGTTTTTTTTTTTGTTCGTTTTGTGCGAATGTGTTGCTGCCTTGTTGCCGCTTTAATATGCAAATGTGACATGCTGGTGATTTTCATGTTTGCATATCAAACAATTTGACGCGTTGCGAATGCTCCATTTTGGGCGGATCAAGGGGGGTGGTGGATGGGCGTGTCCAGGCGCCAGAGTATCCCGAAAGCATCCCGATGACGACCACTGCAAACAAAAGCACTCGAAAAGCTGAACAAGCTCAACAAGCTGACAACTGTAAACTGAAATCAATGTCAACTGGCTGAACCCTTGACACGCTTTTGTTATACCCTAGAAGCGAGAGTCGTAATGGCCATGCCAAACACCATCATTCTGACCATATCAGCCCTTCAAGTATAGAGAAAGTTATAATTTATAAGGAATCACTTTTTTACACTATATAAATATGTGTGTATAAAATAATATTCAAGTCCAGTAATAAATATATTTTTATATATTTTGTATTTCCATTTATAAATTGGAAGTTTTCAATTTCAATCATTGGAATTTAAATTTATATTCATGATAAAGATGAGATGTTTACTTCTATTGACATTTCTGATTGTATTCAAGAAAATAGAACCATTCCCAGTCACAAACGCAGACTGCTTGTGCTTTAAGTTGCCAGCAGTGTATTTCAAAGCAAATTGATATTTGAAATTGCCAACAGGGTATTTCATTGCCTTTTAGCTGTAATTGAGAAACTGTGGAACGGTTTTTGTGTTGTTGAGTTACAACAAACACTATCAGACACAGGTGAACTCTCTTGTAGTTTCCCACTCGCAGCGGGAGGTGGACGTGCCCGCTTGAGAGTCTTGAGAGCATCAGTGAAAAGTGTAATTGAGTTTTGATTTAAAGTCCTTTGAAATCAGACACAAGACCATGGACCTGCATACCACCTGGGTCGCCACATGGTTAGGCAACACTTTAACTTGGTTGGCGTTCGTATGCTATGCTTGACGTGCTTTTGTTAACTTATCGGAAAAGTCAATCGATAAGCTGCCGTCCTTGTATGTTTGTGAATAGGTCGGCAATGCCCAGACTTCTGGCCAAATAACAAATAAAAATAGTTGCAAGCACAATAGAAAGTTCTTTGCAAATTGATTTGTTGCAGATGCTTTCGGGTTTTGCGCTGCCATTGTCAGGCAATGCCAGTCATGTGGTCTCCATACTCGAATTTGGTCTGATACTTTAATTACTTAGACTAATTGAAATGTTTTTTCCCGACTTTTTTTTTTGTGGCCACCAACTGTAAACTACAGATTCCATTTTAATTAAACCCCATAGTTAAATTGGAGTTCAATTCCAATTGATTTTTATTCATTGCCTGCAGAGCTGAG
Source organism: Drosophila picticornis (assembly GCA_035043845.1). NCBI lineage: Eukaryota > Metazoa > Arthropoda > Insecta > Diptera > Drosophilidae > Drosophila > Drosophila picticornis. The sequence continues at coordinate 22,795,848 of JAWNMR010000122.1, read as the reverse complement.
CATAAATGGATTAATATGTTATACGTTTCACCAAGCTTAGAAGAATACATGTTTTCTGCTTCTAAAAATTCCCGATTTAGTTTGCAAATATGTGCTTTGTAGTGAAAATTTGAACTGAAGTTTGCATTTTGAAACAGACGATCGACAAGATGAGTAGTGGGAAATTGCAGCTTCTGCAACAAAAGGAAATTAATCATTTTAATTAGGTTCATCAAATACTGATTTAGTGTTTTTTTGATTGGGAGAAGGTCAGGAGTTTAACCTTCTTTTAAAAAATTTTAGGGTTTCGAACACGAATCGGATACACACAAAATAGTCGAGATTTATGGTTGACCCTGGGAAAGTGGGAAAGTACTTCTCGCTAGTCTTTTCTCATCTTCCTTGTCAGACACTACATAGCACTAGATTCATAGCATAAGATAAGTAAACTGTTGAAGGCAACAAATCAAATGAAATGTTATTCTTGAATTAATTTGTGTTACTATGCATTTTAAGTTTGACTAACTTGCACTTTACTTCAACATATAAATTAGGAAAGGTAAAATGTCTTAGACACAAACTGTGTGTTCAAATTTTATGAAGTTGTGTCCGAAATGCTACTTTAATTGCTATGATTTTAGCTATTAAAAATTAACTACTACCAAAATAACGTAGCACACTTAACGTGTGCGCCTTCAACATTTTACTTCTCTAATAACCTGTAATAACCTGTAATAGCAAAATTAGTAATAAATAAAACTGCCCACTTCATGTCGCAACATGGAAACCTTTAAATTTAGTTATTGAATTGGTTCTAAAGTAACGTGTAATTTAATAGTAAAAGAAAAACATAAGACAAACTTCAATCAAAAATACAATTTTCTAATAAATTTGAACGATATTAAAATGAAGTAACTTCTTATTTTCCTGTTTTTGAATGAATTTATTCTTTTTTTTACAATAGCATTTATATATTAAGCATACGGATTTGTTATACATTTCCCTTTAAGCTATGATTCTTTTCTCATGGGACTGTGAAAATTACAATTTATTCTGCAAGGCTATTCATATTCTCTCCAGTCTGCCACACATAAATGCAAAGAGTTGCTTATCGATTCGCCACTTTATTGTAAGTGTTTCTTCTCATCTTGAAAGTTCGATTAGCCGTGAAATTTGTCTCATTTATTAAGTGTGTTGTAGCTTTTAATTCTCTGCGTTTGCCCCTCTTCTTTTCTTTGCACAGTAATCATAAAAATCGTTTACCCTGGCAATTATGCTTAAGTGTTCAGTTAGGGATTTTGTTAAACTAATATCCACTGTTCTCCTTCATAATGAGCTCTTAATCCTCATCACAATTACAGGCGCTGTCCACGCAACAGCGGCAGCAACCTGCACCTTCGTGGCCCAAACTCATTACAACCTCATTAAAGCGTAGCCTTTCGGAAAGCAGCAAAAAATATTACAACGGAGCTTAAATTTGTGGACCCGTCGCTCCTTTAAACATTCAAACTGTGCAGACCCCTCTATAATTGCCGCATATCGTCGCCAAAAGCAACTCTAACGGAAAATATTTTGTAATTTAAAACCGCGAGCGCGCCAAACCCAAAAAACCAGCCGCACACCTTTGTGGCAAAGGAGTTACCTCAAATGTCAGCGGCGTTGGGGGGCAGCCAGTTGCAATGTAGCGCTAATAGATCCCAGAGCAAAAGCCCACCGGGTTCCACTCTTCGCACTGGGCCACCCTGTCTGTGTGTGTGGGTGGGAGTGGGCGGAGCTGGTACTGGAAAATGAATAACGTTTCGCTCAGGTTTCTGTTTTGGGGCAAGAGCAGCCACACGAAGTCAGCCAAAAATGTGTTTTCAAAACGAGCTAAAACCCAAAAGCAGTGCACAGTTATTTTAATTAGAAACGCAGCAATTTGCATATTAAGTGCGAAAGAGAGGAACAGAGAGAGAGAGAGAGAGAGAGAGAGGAGAGAGAGGGAGAAAAAGAGCAAACGTCATGCAAAATTTAAATTTTTTTCAATTTAGTCGAGGGCGTTTCTGGACTCTGGGGATCAAACAAACAATAAGTTAACTTAAGTGCACTTTAAATAAGTGATGAGGCTGTTTTTAGCAACAAATTAGAGAAATGGCTTGGCAAAAAAATGCAAACATGTTCAAATTCGCCACTTCGCAACGTATTGCATGGGTCTGCAAATAAACTGAGCCAACTTAAGTAGCAAACCTTGTTTTTACCAATGTAGAAATATCAAAAACAAAAATAGATTTCATGACAATTTTTAATGAATAGCAGTAATTTATAATTTAATTAAAGTAGCTTAAAATTGTTTGGCTTCCCAAATAAATATAGCTTGGTAATAACGTTTTTATTAATTACGAATTTAGCGTGAGGTAAACAAATTAAACTTAACGCAATCCTTGAGTTTCAACATTTTCCATGTGGATTTACCAACGCCACACGATTTAAGTGACCTTTATATTTACATCTTGATTGCGATGACCCACTTAGCCGAGTTTTGTAGATGAAAATTGACATATAACTGTGATTATCACAAAAGCTTTTTACTCGACCTTCTCTTCACAACCACATCCGGAAATTGTTGGGTATTTGTACATATTGCTTGTGCTGCGATTGGCAGAGAGGAAGATAGAGAGCGAGGGTGAGGGAGAGGGGGGGAGAGTGGGGAGGGGAGTGGGGAGGGGAAATGGTCGCAACATGACAGCACAGAGAACTCAGGCAATCAGTCAATCAATAAACAACTAACCGAGTCAGTAAGTCAGTCAATCAAATGCAGAAAGTCACAAATCTCAAGCAATACCAATCGATGAGAGTTGGGGGATTGGAGAGGTGTCCTTAAACGTCTTAGGAGTATTCTCTTGATTTGTTTGTTTGCTTGTTTCATGTAAAAAGGTCTTCAAAGTGGCTTCCCCACTTTGCCAGCAGAAACCCAAATTCAATTTCTTTTTTGTTATGCACCAGAGGACATGCAAACAAAACTGATTTGAAATGCAGCAAGCGGTGGCCATCGCCAGGGGCATAACATTTGGACATTCTATCCACCCCCATCCCATCATAAGACGTGATGGCATGTAAGCTGATTCCCGGCAAGAAGAAGGCACCAAACGAGAAAAAAGGGAGACAGAGAGACACAGGGAGAGAGGGAGAGAGAGAGAGAGAGGGAGAGAGTGGGACACAATGTACGGCAAATGGACATTGAGACTTTGTTGGTGTTAACAATTTTAAAGTGACAGAAAGTGTCAGCTGCTGTCAGCACTAAGGAAATTTGAATAGGCAAATAGTAAAATCAAGTCGAGGCAGAGGATGGTATTCTACTATTATACGATAATAGGTAACGAGGGTTGTTCATTGAACAATGCACTATTTCCACATCACCCCAAATGAAATGAGGGACTTGTCCAGAGTTATGCAACAATGGTTTCCGCTAGTAATTTAGTTTTGAACTTGAATTATCACAATTAAAATCAAATTACATTTGGAGCTGATCAACGAAATTAAGTCATGTCAGATTTGGTGTATTTATTTATTATAAACCCATTAAAAATTGGAAAACTGCTGAGTCAACTTATTATGTCTGTGTGTCTCCGCCCTTTTGAACAAGCATTCTCGACTAGAGCATTTTAACTGGTTCTGTTTTTTGCTTCTTCTTTCAATTTGCGCAGATTCAAAAATATTCTACTTTATTTCATATTATGTGAAATTTGAACTAAATTATAAAGCAACTCGCTTGTAAATTGACTGAAACTCTAAAGTCTCATTGCTTGTTTACAATAGAAGCTGAGCCTCTCCAAATGCTGATAATTGAATGTTCTAATAGGCACCGCAAATCTACCAGAATAAACTAATATAAGCCAAGTTAAGCTTCATATTTTAAGACACTGATTACGTCCAAGTACTTTTACCTTGCTTAGCTTGTCATTTGCTCTGCTAAGAGCCCATAAAAATAATGCTACTGCAAATCTGTTCCGCAGCCTATTTGGTATTCAGGGCAGCACACACGCAAAAGCATCTTCGCGACTTGAGAGCCGTCGTAAACTTTGACGATTTTTAATTGCCCTCTTTGAGATGGCCTAGGTCAAGCATGTCATGGATCAAATAAGTTAAAAATATGCAAATCACCACTTGGCTGGCCTTCTCGCATGCAGAAAAACACACAAAAATCGACAAAAAAAAGTATAATAAATAAATAAATAAAAATAAAAGAAGGAAAAGTGGAAAAACAAACCTATGAAATTTGCACATCATCTTTGCCAACTCAACAGTGAAAATTATCTGCTGGAGTGAAGTTGGGGCTCAGAGGCCTGTCCAAAGGTACTAACAATGTCTCAGCCACAGACTGTGTGCCTCCCACCACCATCACCACCCCAACCCCTCCCGTAAAAGCATTTAGGTGGCTGCGATGACGACGACGCGTCAGATGCCTCACGGCGACTTCAACTTTGTTGCTGTTGCTGCTCGGCTGTAACACGGCAAATAAAAATTGAAAGCAAATGAGACAGCAGAGACTCAGAACAAGGAGGCGGATGTGAATGCAGACACGGGGACATGCGGATGTCGCTCTCTGCTGTCCCGGTCCAGAAACCGAACCATAGACCACTCCACTCCACCCCACTCCACTCCAAGCCCCAACGTTCCCGACTCTGACAGGCAGCTAAAACGCCGAGTGTCGAGTGTCGGCCTCGGCCTCAGTCTCGGTCTCGGGTTGGCTTTTTGAGTGGTTGATAATGCGTGACAGGACCAGGCCAGACCGTCAGCAACACCACCCACAAAAGAACACCCACCCACCCGTTCTGCACGATTTCTGAATTCAAATTTGATGGCGGCTGTGTGCGGTACAAGAGCGCACAACGTCCTGCCACCAACTCCCGTTTTCCCATTTTCCTGCCAGGATGTGAGACGACAGCGGCGTTTGTCTATTTCGTCTGTCCCATCTCATTCTGTCTGTGTCTCTACGTCATCCGACATCCCTCTTCCTCTTTCCTTTCCTCTTCATCGCTGCCATGCCCGTGCTCCTTGCGAAAGTTTAAGCGAATTAAATTATTTGCTTTTTAGATTTCAATATTTCCGCAATGGAGATTTTTAGTCGATATCAGTGGGCCGTAAAGTGGTTTGTGCCTGCGTGTGTTTGGTTAGGAGGGTATCTAAATTGAGTTTGATGATGCGCCGTAATCATAAAGTGCTTTGGGGCTGAAAATATTTCGGCCTGGGTTAGCTCAGGTAACTCAAAAGAGATAGACTTGCATACTGACTCGTATCCTTATGTCTGAAAATCGTTTCTTAGCTCCACTTTGGAGAAAGTGTTGTAAAAATATATTTTTACATGCATGCAAGACATATGTCGACTTCTGGACTTCATCATACTGAACTGGCGATGATGCTGACAGTTAGGCTTTATTGCTGAATACTTCAAATTCCCCACTTAAACTTTACTGTTACAACCTTTAAAATGTTATTGATGGTTATAAAGAAGAGAAATTCGCATTTAACATTATTTATATCACAAAACTTAGCATTGTCCTCGCTGCTTCTTTTCTTTTTGAATTTAACCTGTACCGTCAAGAAATACAATTTTACGCAAATATAATTATAAATGAAAATATAACACTCAAACTAAAGGAATAAAACGAAAATGGGCGGATTGAACAAACATAAAGAGGGGCAGGAGTATTTCTTTGGGATAAATCGTACTTCATGTTAAAGTCAAATTGAAAAGACTTGCACAGTTTTATTTGTTTTATTTTTGGCGTCGTTTGCGCTTGAGGTAAGTTTGAAATCATTAAAATGTATAATTTATGCTAACACACAAAAGCAAGCAACAAAAATGGCCAAGCTGCCTTCAAGGTTTTCTTTTCTATTTAAATTCCAACTCTAATTCAATTTTCCCGCTGACTTTGCCTTTCTGCCGCGTTTAGGCGGCCGAATTACTCAGAAAAAAATTTACATATATATATTTATATATATACTATATAAATAAGTGAATTTAGTGTGAGAAATGCAAGCATGATTATTATAGCACAGCTATGATTTTTTATTTGATTTTTTACTGTCTCGCAGGCACAAATATATAAATATATATATATGGAGCGAGAGAGAAGTGGGAGAGTAATGCGTTTGAGTTTGTTTTGCTTGGCCAAAGTTTGCCCGGCTTGAGACCAACTTTACTCATACCCGCTTGCCACTGTCCGCCGCCCGCTGCCGTGTTGCCGGAACATGCGGTTGGACTGTGCATGAGGTGGTAGTGGAGGGATCTAAAACTATTGAAGCGCACACAGCGCGAAGCGCATTCATTTACTCTGTGTGGACGTCACAGGTACCGTAGTGCGCCTCCCTGCCACATGCCTCCCCCCTCAAGCTGGAGCGAGCAAGTCCATTGCACACTTGAATGGTCGCGCAAAACATGCCATCATCATCATCAAAGGGAAATTAACCTAAACGGCCATGAAGCTGCTTGCTGGGCGTTACTGCCACTGAGGTTTTTGTTACTGTTATTGCTGTTGTTGTTGTTGTTGTTCTCGTTGTTGTTGTTGTTGTTGTCGCTTTAGCTCTGCGGCTGCTTTGCACAGGTTCCAACAAGCCAGAGCAGAGAGGGATTGTAACTGGAACTCTGACTGCGAATGGCCATCATCAACTCCTTCTGACTCTTCGCCCACATTTCTGCTGATTTTGAGGTTGAGCAAACTGCAAAATGTGTTAACCTCCGGTTTTGGGCGCTCCGTTTTGATTGCCGTTGCTCCTTCCCTCGCCCGCTGCACACACGGACAGTTGAGCCAGTGCGTCGTCGAATGCTTCTGCTCTGCATCCGAGCTTCTGAGTGAGCCATTCTGTGTGGCATGCAAAAAACATCCAACTCGTCTTCCGTTATTTGGTGCTAATTGTGGCTGATTTTGCTGGTTAACTGCGCTAATTGAACTCCTTGTTGAGTCGGTTTGTGGATTTATCGATACGCCCAGTCAGCCATGAGATTTTAAGGGCAACATTATTCATTTGGCTCCCTTGAATTGCCCCGAGAAATGTGTACTTCGCACCGGATTGAAAGTTTGTAGGATATTGTCAAACTTAGTATTTCCACTTACGCACTTTTGCTTCCTTAGTTGAAAGTAATTTTTCTTACACATAGAAATATTTAATTTAAGAAACAGTGACAACTAAACTCTTGTTAAGCCCACGGGATATTGTCAAACTTAGCATTTCCATTTCCGCACCTTTGCTTTCTTAGTTGAAAGTAATGTTTTTACACAAACTTTTACATATAATCATCTAAGAAACACAGCCAATTAAAGGGTTGGGGTTTTTCTAAACGAACTTGCAATTTACGCATGGCTGTTATTAAATTCAACATTATTTTACTTATTACCTTCCAGAGAATAGGTAATATAATTCTTACTGGTGTAAGAAATATTTGTATTCCCGTACCGATCAATGTGGCTGTGGTGTGTGTGGAGACATCTGCGACCCCAAACGGTATACTATCCTTGATCATCATCAATAGCATCGCTATGTATCTGTTTCTGTACAAACTATTTTCTCGGTTTTTCAGCAGTCTTGATAATGCTCGGATCTTATGCATATCAATAAATATCATATAGCTTCCTCAGAAATTATAGAATCTATACAACTAGTTGATCTTTGGTACATAAGGGTATATATTCTTCGGCATGTTTCAAAAAGCTGTTCATTTCGGTTTTTTTTTCAAACCTCATTGCAGACATTTTCAGTCCAGCATCGATTGAAATGCGGATGGGATTTAACTGCTTTATCTCTTTGAAGGCAGTTTGCCCACGTAATTGATGGGATTTTGTTAGATTTCGCTTGGCAGTTACATAATTTTCTTGACAAAACTTCACACCGCAATCCCATCAGGCAATGCCAAAGATCTGTTCACCCCTCAGCAGTTTAGACAGCACTTTTCATAATTACCCCCGCCGTGCCGCATGTCCTCCGTGCCGCAGTGTGCCACAGTGACGAAAACTCGGAAATTCTGTGGCGGCTTTGGCCAAAGGACTCTGGCAGCTGTTGCGGTCTACACTTTTAGCGTGTGACAAATTAAAATACATGACACTGTGCCCTTGTTGTTGATGTTGCCTTCGTTGTTGTTGCTGTTATTGTTGTTGTTGTTGTTGCTGTCGTAGTTGTTGTACTAAATGAAGCAAGTGCACAAAAAGGCTAAGCAAGCATATTCTTATTAGAGGACTCTCTGCCAGGTAATCCACGTTTATAAAAATAGTCATTAAAAGGGATGCTTACTTGCTTCTGCGACAACACACAACACACAACACAACGCGCAACACTCCCCAGTGACCCTCCCAGCTTTATAAATACATTTTAATTTAGCTTTGTGCATTGAAACATATTTAAATTAAAGAGCAACGGCTTGTGAAATGCGCTCGCTCGCTCACCGCATGTGAAGTTGGTCGTGTCCTTTGCCATTTTTAATACAGTTTATCAATGTCCAATGGGCAACACGCCTTTGCCCCACACTGAATCGAACTTATTTGCGCTTCGAAGCGTGCTCAATTGTGAGACCCGCTCGCTGCTTTTGCTCGCTGCTTTTGCTCCCTGCCAGTTGCATATGTGTGTATCTGTGTGTCTGTGTGTGTGTGTGTGTGTCCGGTTCAGTGCTGCCCACAAAACCGCTATTTACATATACTTCCATCACATGGATTTGTAAAGTATTTGTAGATAATATTTTCATCAAAATTACGATTCGCTTCACTGATTCCCACGAGTAGGAATTATGTTGTTATCAGAATTATGTTGTTGTGTGCCTTACGATGAAATCTTCACATTCTTGTCGTCTATATTTAATATCTATATATTATTCATATCACCTCTTTAACTTTTATAAAACGGATTATTCTTGCAGCTTGTTGCACTGGGGAAACAAATATCAATAATTAAAACCAAAAAACCGATTTTAATTTTTTAATTTTCATTTCGGTTTTAATATTATTATGCGGAATAAAAAGAAGTGGTCGAAATAAATAATAATAACATAAAATGCAATAATTGATTGCGTAATTATTTTGTCAACTTGTTTAAGTATATATGCATTTTCTGCCGGTTTAACTGGTCTTTTATAATAATATAATAAAGTAAAAAATAATATTTGATTAACAGAGTCACCAACTGTTCAATAATGGATGCAATTTTCAGCAGGACAAAAAGGAAAGTGGCTGAAAAATGGATTTTCCTAGTAGGTCCAGGAACTTTAGAAGGGACCTTTTTAAATTCAACACGCGTGTTAGTAATAATAATGCCAACATTTACGACTGTTCAATAACTGTTGTAAATAATTTTTGAAGATTATACACAAGAAAACAAAAAGAATTAAAAGTCAGAATATTCACTAAGCGCTGTTTTCAAACACTTCCCTAAAATGGCCAGATGTGGCAGGAAAAGCGGTAAAGTGGCAACACTGGGTGTGTTTCCACTGCTGTCCAGTTGTCCTGCCGTCCTGCTGTCGTGCCTGTCATCCGTTCGATAAAATTAAAACGTCTGCTCATGTGCAAACCTCAGACCAGACCAGAGCAGCCCGCCCAGACCAAGTTTGCTTTGTTTATTAACTTGGCAATGTTCTCACATCCAGACGCTCTGGCCAGTTTTCCCCACTCGGTCGGCAACCGACAGTTCCTCTTTCATCTCTGGAAAACGGTACGTTCAACTTTGTCGTGCAGCTTGGAATGCAAGTGGGAGGCACGTAAACATTGAATATCCGTTGATAGTTGTTTTAATTGATATTGGAATAGTTCAAGTTGGCAAATTGCCAGATTTGCAAAATATGTTTGCACAAAGTAAAACTGCACATTAACATTTTTTGACTGAATTGGATTTAGAATCAGAGTTAAGTTTGATTGGAATAAACACACATGCAGTGCGTGAAAGCAAAATTGGAATTTTTATATTGGGCGTTAACTGGTCATCATCTAGATATGATTTTGATTACTCATCTCACTCGACTATGATACCAATGTATGAGAGTTTTTCGATATTTCTAAAGCAAGAGTTGGAAACTTAAACCAAATTATTGCAGTTTTAAAATTGAAGTCGCACAAAAATGTTATTTTCACTCATATTTTTACACTCATTTTAGAGCATTTCGTTGTCGGTTTTATCTACTGCAATTTTCTTACTGCAATTTCTCTTTTTAATTCGACCGCCCAGCGATGCAAAGTTGCTGATTTCACAAGTTTTGTACGACGGTGAACAGCAAGAGACACGCACATAGAGAGAGAGAGAGAGAGAGAGAGAGAGAGAGAGAGAGAGAGAGGGAAAAAGAGAGAGAGAGGCAGAGCACTGGGGGATCAATGGCCATTTTGCCAACTCTTCACTTTACTTATTTATCGATAATTGGAAATTGCAAACCTGTTGTGAGCCACCTTTCCCACAGCCATTTGCATACACTCAGTGACAATTTGCCATTCTTAGCCATATTATCGGATAACCAGCAGCCACAGTGGCAAGGACGAGTGAACCGAGGCATTGATACATTGATTCATTAGCTTGACAATGCCACTGAATGCCATTATTGAGGTTTTGCACTGGGAAAGAGTTGATTATTCGTAAAACTGAGCCCTTCGCAATATAGGTGCCTGCTTCTCGCATACGAGTAAAGACCGACTGGCATTGCCTGCATCTTTCAGATAAATGTCAATCCCTGCCTCCCATTAGGCTCCTCTCTTTGTCTGCCTGGCTGCCGTCTCCTCAGGCAGCGGGTTGCAGTGGCTAATGAGTTCCTAATTAGAACTGCGTGTGTAAAATGTGACTCTAAATTACAATGAGCTGCAGCAAATTGTTGCAAGCGGATGCTAATTGGTTCACTTTGCAATTTCACTCTCAGCTAAATAAAGCCATCGAACTGGAACCAGTTTGTGGATTACCTCTTAGAAATAAATATGCACAAATATATATATAAAACCCTTAAAGTTATATGCATGAAAGATAAAATTTGGATAGCCTTTTTATTGAGACATAAAAGAAATATATACAAAACAGCTCCTTTTTGGTTATAACCATAACCACAACTTTCTAGTTTTTATTTATGTATGCATATTTTAAATATGTTATATTATATAAACAAATGTGTATATTAAGAGAAGAGAAAAAATAAATTGTTTATATAATAGAAGAACGCACTTGCAAAACCAGAGGGTACCAAAAATAAATTCATATTTTATTTACTTTAAGCTTTTATAAAAAATGGCTAAATATAAACATTTTTTTAAGGCTCCTGAATTATTTATTAAATTAATTATTTTTATTTATTTATTTGTTTATATTTATATCTATTCTGTTCAAAAGCAAGATAAATGTTTGTAGTAACTAAGTTTATTCAACAAAAAGCAATCATATTTTTCAAGATTTGTATAAAATTATATAAATATTGTTAATTTTATAACTAAATACATTTTTGTGTTAACTATTAAATTATTCAGAAGCCTAAATTAAAAACCTCTTTAAATCTTTTTCATTTTATAAAGTTAGTAAAACCGGCGGCCCACGTTCGCCAATATAATATTAGCCAACTTTATTTCTTTAATATTAACCTATTTTTAAACTGCTTTAAAAAAAAATCATAAACATTACTCGGATCACTCGTTAAACACTGATTGTATTTATTTGTTATGATAGTGAAAAGTGAAATTTCTGCAAACTGTAAATGACAACGCTTATTGAACACAGATAAGAAGTGCCATTGACAGCATTATTATAAAGTGTCTTTAAGATTTGCATGTGTCATTGAGCTATCGTCGTTTATTACAAGCTCCGACAACTCTGGATTTCTGCTCGAGTAATTTCGAGTAGTTCGCTTTGCACAGCTGCTTTACTACAAGCGACTACCTTGTCCGAAACAGTCTGAAGGCAACTTCCACATGCAGTTCAAGCTCATTTGGATTTGTGCTTCAGCTGCATGCCTCGGCTAAAACAGCTCAAAGGATTTCGTCAAGCGCCTTAATGCCATTCAGGGCAGTCTTTGACGACAAATTTCTGTTGAGCAAATTAGTTTTGATTTTGTTTGTTTTGTTTTTTTCCCCTTACATGCCACATACAACATTTTCCACACCATTGGCCAGACAGATGGAACTCTAAGCGTTATCCCTTCCGAACATGTAATTAAAATATGCGCAATTAAAAAGAAGCGAAGGAACCCCACAATGCGTCTAATTCGAGCTTGAAAAACGCAGAGACGACACTTCATAAATGTAATTTACATATCACATTTGCCAGCAGATGGGAGCAGATGGGAGCCAGGCATATAAATTGAAATTTCATTAAGAAAGTTCTCGCTTTCGCTTATCGCGCAGCATGCGAAAGAGATGAGACGCTCTCAGTGCGCTCATCTGCTCTCCTTCCACTCTCCTCTGTCCCTGTCCCCCTCTCTCTCTCTCTCTCTCTCGTTGTCTCTCTCTCTCTCTCTCTATTTCTATCTCTCTCGCTCTCCCGTGTCACTTCAAAATTGAAATGTATAATGGCTTTTGCATGTATGTACATACATATTTACATGTATATACATAGATATATGAGTGCGTATGTGTGTGTGTCTGTGTGTGTGTGTGTGTGTGTTGGTGTGTGTAGGCGCACTTGAGCGACTTAATTGTGTCGTGTTAACGTCAAACACATGCAACAAACATGTGCAAACAAATGTTGTGAGTGTGTAAGTAAATGTGTGTGTGTGTGTGTGAGTGTGTGTGTGTGTGAGTGTGAGTGTGTGTGAGTGTGAGTGTGTGTGGGTGGACCTCTTCGGCACGTTTATGTCAGCGCCGTGTTGACAGATTCAACCACCCAGCAAAAAACCCGTTACAAGCCTACCTTTTGCTCGCACACATCCATGCACACATCCATTCACACATCCACACATACACACATCCACACACACACACATACATATAAAGCCACTCTTTTATTTTATAAAAACACATACATGTACAAACATTCACTCAAGCGGCAAAACATATCCGTACACATCCGTTATGCCGCCAACGACCCCCAAAGAACACACCATCCTTTCTTTTAGCCGTCGCCTTCTCCCCCTTCGCCCCGCCCTGCTCCGCCCTGCCACGCAGAGCGCCTGCCAGGCAGCCATTGCCACCTGTCATAAATTTCCATATACGCGAGAGGTTGAGCATTTTTTTACTGCGCCGTGCAGGAAATGAAATACTCTTTCATCTTTTCATACAGAGCGTGTGGCAAGTCAAACTGCACAGGTTGGAGAATTATAGCTTTCAAATAAAATATATAAGCTTAAAACTTTTCGTTTTTTTTTTTTGCTTATAATCTCAGATATAAAAAAAGAGACGCCCATTTTTAATTTACCACCTGAGCGTATGACTTTTTAACCGCGTTGCTCTGAAGCCTTATTTAATCTCGCTGTTACATTTCAAGACTATTTCCGGATTATTGACAAAATAATAAATAAAATTGACAGAATTTGTCGGCTGTTTGGGAAACCTTCTTTAGAAACAGAAGAAATAAAAACAGTTAACCAAAAGAAAATGCCTAAAATTCCCAAAGAAGTAGGGCTGATCGGCGATGTGCAAATACTCCAATGAATAACTAAATTTTAACCCACTTAATTTATTCAACAACTGAATATCTTCTTAACTTAATTTTCTAAAAAAAAAGCCAACATGTATTAAAGAATAGTTCGCTATATAAGCACTCACTTTATTGCATAAAACTACCACAATAATATAAATATTAATATTATAACAAAAAATACGATTACTCTTTTTAGACATAATTTTGACTACCTTAATGTAAATTACTTAAATAATTAATTTAGATCTGAAGCCTGCCATGGCTTCACTAATATCTTTTAAGTTTCAAACTTTAAGCTAGGTTCTGTAAGTAAATAAATAAATATTAAACTAACTTGTCGTAGATAACATCAATATGAGGCAACTAATCAAACTTGTTAATTGGAGCTAAAAAATAGCTAAATAAATTTAATAACCAATGTGAAGAAATTAATATTAATATAAAAGAAAAGTGATTGTTTCTATAGAACGCTTTAAACATTATCTTAACAATTAAGCCACTTCCACTTTACTAATTTGTTCATTTTAATAAATATTGCAATTGCAATTAGCAAATGCATTAAATATTTACATTGTAAATTCGTTTAAATTGCAAACCTGAATCTTGCCTTACGCTAAATTGGAGTTTTCATTTTTGTTTTCGGCATTTACTTTTGCACAATTACTGTTCGAAGTAAAACTAATTAATTTCGCTGTCGAATCAGTAGCCCACAAGCACAAATTGACTTTGGAATTTTTGCTGTTTCATCTGGTTTCATATTTCAATGGGGCCCCGCCTTCGGGTAGGGCATGATGCGAACTTTTTGGCTGAGTACCACGGCATAAAAGCAGCTGTTCCGTTATGATTGAGGCTGCTCGGGGAGCTGGCGGCTCATGCATAATAGACATACTATATGTGAATGGCTGGGAAAACCATTTCCATAACTGACTCAACGATTCTGCGTCCGCATTTCGATTATGACAATGCTAAAAATACCGCGAGTTAAATTCATATGCATTTTTTTCAATCACCGGATGCCCATTTGACTGACCATCCATTTTCCTCTTTCATATGTACTTTTTTCCCTTCCAACCATTGTCTGCGAAAATTCAATTTTCAATTTTCAATTTTCCATATCACAATAGGTCGCCTTCGAACCTGTGGACATATGCGAGAGTTGGCCAAAACTGGCGCCGTGCTGATAAGTTATAAGCCTTGAGTGCTAATCAAATGCTGGCTGGCCAATCAACTTGGTGTCGATGTCTGCTAATGAACGTTCTCGCAATGATGCAAGACGGCCCGCCTGTTGCTGATCCCAGTCTCAGTGTCTCCCTTCGCCTCTTTATTGAAAAGTGAAAGGCAACTAGTGCAACAGCAACTCACAGTTGGCCAGCAAATCCAAGTGCCTTTAAGCCCCTGGGACTGTGTTGTGGCCAGTTGACAGTTTCATTAGTTGGTTAACTTGCAGAAGGTGCCAGTTGCTGTTGCTGTTGCCTGTTTGTTTGCATTGTATTGCCATGTTGTGCAGGATATTGGCTGGCTTGTCCAGCTTGCCTGCTTCCTTGCTTACTTTCGTTGTGTGGGTGGCACCCTGTCCGTGCCTTGTCTTGTTGTGGCGTACACCGGAAATCGCCTGATAAGTTTACGTTCTCCCTCTCCCTCTCCCTCTCCCTGTCTCCCTCTGTCTCAACTCCTTTTTGTCCCCACCTCTCTCACTCGTTCACTCTCTCTTTTCTGCTACCGAGCGTGTTTGTGTTCGCAGCTGAAAGCTTTCGTAACTTGATTTAAATCTTAACTTTTGACCATTTCCATGTGACATCCTCTTGGGTTACTAACTTAATTGTGGCTTTACTTTTTAGGTTCGCTAAAGTTTTCAATTGATTCTCAATGGTAACAAATGTTTATGACAATTTTCATAAATGTAATAAATTCGACTTGATTTTATTGTTGGAATACAATTTTTATGGTTCGCCGTTAAGCTCAAGAAAAAAAAGAATAGAAAAAATAATGTTAAATAAATGTGTAGTAAAAAATCAAGTTCGATTCATGATTCTCTACAAGAATCAATATGTTCAACGATAAAATTATTACTTAAAATTTGTTTTTTTTTTTTTAATTATTGTAGGAGATATTAGGAAAGATCATTATTTTAATATAATATGCATTTCAAAATTCCATTTTTTTTTTAAATTATTATGAAAATACTACGCATGTTTTTACAGTTATGTATTATTGTTTGACTTGCTTAAAAATTATAAATAATTAAAATACTTGAAACTAAATTTGTGAAACAGTTTTTTATCTATTTTTTCTTTGCCTGTTGCCCTTTTACGTTTTCTTTATTCAATATTTATCTTTTTGAACGAGCACCTGCATTTTTGCAGAACATCATAATTTTTGTGTCGGTGTAAGTCGTATGCAGGAAGTGGAATTGGGGACGGAAATGTGTGTTGAAAAAAGTCTATTGGAGTCGCATGAATTTCAAATGGGGTTCACTTACTAAATATTATTTCTGATTGATATAAAAATTAAGGATTTACAAAAGCTGCTTAATGATTGAAGAGAATGAAAATGTTGGTGAAAATCCAACAAAAGTTTTAACCAATTATTAATTATGTCTCGATTTTTAATATGCAAACAAATTAAAAATTATAAATAATTTTGGATTAAATCTCAAGATTCAACCAGAATACAAGTTTAAACAATTTCGATGTTTACATTTTTCAAAAATATATTTCTTAATAGGAGAAAATTTGTCTAAAAAGTGGAAACACCAACGCCTTAATTTATATTCTCATTATGTCATCATATTTCATTATTATTATCTGACTTGTCATCATCATGAAACTTAGACATGGTTTTTCAAATTTTTTAAAGAAAATGTCTGGTTTTTAGAAACATAACTTTCCGTTTTAAAAATACATTTTCTGAATTATAAAGTGAAATACTTAACAAGCTTAACAAGCTCAGTGCAATAAGCACAATCAATATAAAAGCTTGAGAGCAGAATTTGTTATTAAAATCTTTGCAAAATAATACAAATTGTTGTTGTTTTGCCTCTAAAAAGTTAAATTACAATGATAAGTATTCTCTTTAAAATCTATTTATAGTATATTCCTTCTATTTCGTATATCATACGTACTTCAAATGAATATTGATGAGAATCAAAATTGGTATGTATTTATATCTATAAAGGGAAAAACACTCGAAACGGAGGAGATAGCTTAGATCCTTGTTTACAAGAGTACTGGAATGAACAACTGACATATCTCAATTAAATTATGTGGATCGGAATAAGAAAACTACAACAAATAATGCTAAGAAATCAACATCAAAAATTATCATACAGGCAGAAATCGGCAATCTTATGGGCTGAGCTACGTTATCTAAAATATGGAAATTTCGTGTTCAACTAATTTTATCAGGTAGTAATCGAATTGTTTGGAAGAAACTGAGGTCAGAGGCAGTATCAACGAAGGCACGCCTCATAGCCGGATTGAATGTTGCAAAAGAACACATGTCCTGTAAGCAGGAGTGGTAAAATGATTTCGATTTCGCAAACTGTTTAAAGGATTGCTGGCATGATTTAAAGAAGTCTGCGAGATTGGTTCGTACTCGAAGCTGTGGCGGTGCTTCACTCGTGATCTGGGCTGGATTCAGTCATCACAACAGGACCTAGATTTGTAAAATTTCAGGCCGCATAAGCTCGGAGGGTTATATAAACCTGATGGACAAAGTTTTGGTAAACTTTGTGGACCATCAACCAGACCCAAATGCATTATTCCAGCAGGATAATGCTCCAACAAATGTGTCGTGGGATTTTAAACTTTTAGAATGGTTAGCAAAATTATCTGACCTGAATCCCATAGGAAACATGAGGAGACAACTGTTCCGTCGAGTTTAAGTGGGTAGTGCACAGTTTGAGACGGTTGAGCAGCTACAAAAATCCCACTATCTGAGTTCTAAAAAGTTGTTAAACCGATGTCAAATTGAATTTACTTAGTTATAGTTTAGTAATCTTGCGGCTGAATACATTATTAATTGGTTATTTTCAATTTCCTCATATTGCATTAATTTTATTAGCACTGGCTTTAATCGCATTTCGCACCTTGACCTCACTTCAAACAAAACAAAAATTAATTAAAAATGTTTTGTTAATGCTTCAAATTTAATTCCATTTTTATTTGACGTCAATTTAAAACAACTTTTATGGAGCAAAAAAATTGTAAAACATTTTCATTTGAATTGTAGAAGGACAAATCAATTACCTTTAATCGAATTTCGTGGAATTTCTTTATCCTGTGTGTGACATTTACACAACTTCCTAATACACATTTTACGCGTATTTAATTTGTTCCGTTGCAAACTCGAAAAGCCTTTAAAAATTGACTGTTTTAAATGAGAGAATATTAATAAATGTTGAAATATGTTTCGAATAAATATAATAAAATCGAAGTTTTCTTTTTCTGGATTGTATTCTCCCATATTAAGTTGCTCTCAATTCTTCAACAAGCAAAGACGCATATTAAAGGTAATCCATAATTAGAAACTGCATTTGACTCTTCATCTTGCCACGTATTTTACAACAATTTATTTACGCAATGAAATAATGTTATGAAAACGATGCTTGCTCAGCATTTACGAGTGTATATAGAATTTCATTCACAAACAGGACAATGCTGAGTAAATGACTCAGTGCTGTTAGTCTATTACATACATCGCTGGGCAGCCGTGTCCAATCATAGCCCTTTTCAAATTGGAAAAACCATTTAAATCCGGCATCAGCTCAAATCGCCTTACAAAATCGAACACGTATACACCTTTTAAGCAACTCTCACATCTGACCCACAACACCCAGCATCCCTTTCAAAAACGAGAAAACGAGAAAATGAATACGCACACACAACAACAACAACAACAACAACAACAATTGCTTGTCGTTTTGTGCCGTTGACCCATAAAAACAATAAAGACAGCAGCATCATATGTCCAGCAAACTGCGCAGGACACTGCGGCGAGCAATTCCAATGCAAAACCGAACAAAATGTCAGTTGCAAGGGCAGATCCAAAGACCTACACCCAACACAGCAAAACACAACCCAAACATAACACTACACGTCACCAGCAGGCATTCCTTTTGTTCCCGTTCTCCAGTCTCCAATCTCCTTTCTAATTCTCCTTTTGCGTCACATTGCCTCGTGGACCTGCCAAAGGACACACATAGCTGAAAAACAAACACATTGCACTCTGAGAATTTTATAACCTTTAATGATGCGCAAAGATTTCAAAACATAAAAGATTCGGAAAAGTCATTTTTATAATCAACCAAAATATTTTCAAATATAGCAAGATGGAAGATATACAGAAAGAAATGGGCAAGTGAAGATCCGATTATTGGAGAACCCTATTAAAAATCCGTACAACAACAATATAAGCAACTTTATCAACTACAAATTTAAAAATGTGTGTTTCTTGTCAACTTGTGGTCAATCAGTAAAAATAAATAAGACAACAGTCCGCATTTATTTAAATAGGCGAATGTTTTTGGTAAGGTTTCAAATAAAACTGAGAATAAAACTCTAGAAACAAAAATGCTCTTCAATTTTGAGCAAATAATTGTGTATTTCATTTGAAAAACTAATGCTATACTTAATAAAAAAGTTTATGCAGAAAAGCAAATATTTTCTTTTAAGAAATACTGTTTATATATTTGTGGGATATAATCAATCTCTGCTTCAGACTTACACTTATTTTCAGTCATTTTCATCAATTTATTTTTGTACCTCAATCGGATGTTCTCTCAGTGTATGCATAGGCTGTCCAACTGCGGTTTAGCTCTCCGTTGTTTTTGCAACTTTGTTGGCCAACACGCCGATATACATACATGCATGCACCACCTATACACACATAGACATATGTAAGCATGGCGACACATGCTGCTGCTGCTGCTGCTGCTGCTGCTGCATGATAATGGGCTTTTGGACGTGGTGTCGATGCTGGACATCATGGGGCTTTTGCCAGATGGGTGTATGGTTGTTTCGGTTGTTCGGTTGTTCTGCTGTTTGGCATTTGTTTATTTGACTGTGCCTATAAAAGTGAGCGGAAGTTAATACGTTTACCTGGGATTTTGCTATACAGCTCACGCAGGTGGCATTGTTTAATGTTTGATGTTTGAGTTGTTGTGGTTGCTGTTGCTGTTGCTGTTGTTGTTGTTGCCACGCAAACAGAGAAAATTGAATTGCGCTAATGCGCTTATGGCCTATAGCATATATCATATGTCATATGGCATATGGCATATGGCATACAGCACATAGCACGGCTGTTGGCTCCACTGCAACACTAAATGATCAAAATAAAAATGCATGTGAGTTTGTACATACTTCTGCACCTATAAAAAAAATAGCCAGCAAATTGACTTTCAGTGCAGAGGACCTCCACACATACGACCAGCTCTGCTCTGTGGCCAGGGATTTATAAATATGTTACAGCATTTTGTTTTACGTTGGCTTAAATGTAATTGTTGGATGAAAGTGGGCTAAATGGAGTGCCATAAACACATCCCACAATGCCACGAGAATACATATTGACTGCGTGTCAGTTGTAATAATCATTTGCTTGAACTGGACAGGGACGGAGGCCTCAGGGGAAGAGAGGGAAAGCTGACCTGCTTCGGCACATAATATTAGTCAGGTAAACAACATCGATAGAAAATGGGCTGAGGGTGAATTGACCCCAGCAGAACTTCGCTAAATTGAGGGGTAACCAAGTGTAACCAAATCTTACTACTTAGTTTTCGACAATAACAAGAAAGCAAAGACTCCAGACTCAAGAAGAAGAACGTTTATGAGTAACTGAATTTGGCACATCTACGTAGAATACACAAGAAGTTGATTAGCTACGACAGATGAAAGGTCAATTAAAATAAGTCTACTCAATCTTGATAGGAAAATATGTACTTATGAAGAGAAATGTAATGTGAAATAAGAAAGTTATATCTGTTTATATCTGTATATTATATGGCATATGCACAGCTGATGGCATTTAAAACCTTAAAAGTTAGTTTGTGACATGCTTGGTTTGTAAACGGATTTAAATTTAGATTTCCTCAATTTGGAAATGCTTTTTTAAAACAAAACAAAAATACTAATGCAATAACTAATATGTTTTGTTGTGCTTCAATGCAAATCCATTTTCATTTTGACTTTATGGCTTTTAATAAATGATTCATAAAAATAAAAATAATGCACAATGCGTGATTTACTCACAATAATTTGATTTTTTAGCCCTTGAAAAGTGGGTGAAATGTATATGATATGATATACATGTATGTAAACAGCAGAAGGAAGCATATCCGAGTACAGAAAGTATAGAAATTATCGATCACAAACAATAGCCGAGTCAATCTATCCACATTCGGCCGTCTGTATGAGCAAGCCGATCCCAGAGACTGTAAGAATTGGGGAATATAGCTTAAATACCACACGCGTTTTTTATTTATTTCATTTTATCGATGACTTCGTCCGTTCCTTAAATATCGATAAGAATCTATGACAAATAGCTATATGCATTTACAGCTGTATAAATTTCATGAAGATCGATTGAGCAACATAACATTATATTGGCTATCTGCTGGTCGAGCTCCCTTGAGTAGGGTCTCCTACTTGTTTAGCTTTAGGTAACATCTTATTTTGTCATTGTCTGATTCTGGTCTTTACTTAAGCCAAGCGACTGCCTTGTTCCTTGTCGTCAGTGTTGCAGGTACTGGCAGGGTTGCATTATTGTGTAACAGAAGCAGCAGGTTGCCAGCTATTTGCTGCAACTGTGTATTTTCTTCGACAATTTTCGACGTTTGCTAATACATTAAAAGCCAAAGTCAGAGCGGAAAGGGGGGGAGGGGAAAGTCGCCGTCACATTATCAACGTCGAATGCAGTCAGCGGCGCTTTTCACTTTTATTTTTATAATATTTTCACATTGATTTAATATCTTAATACCTTTAAGTGAACATCCGCTTTGCCGGTTGCCTTCAGCGTTCGCTTCCGTTTGGCATCTCGCGAGTGTGTGTGCGTATGTGTGTGTGTGTGTGTGTGTGTGTGTGTGTGTGTGCATCAGTATGTGTGAGTCTTGTGAGTCTTCCGCTGCGAGTGCCGAGTTCTGTCAGCACTGGCATTATCCCCGCAATCATCGTAACAGTAAATCACACACACTCACAGACAGTTCACGTGAATGTACAAAAAATATATATCTACACACACACATACATATTTATATATACAGTTATATATAACTACTGGAATAGTTGACACAGACAGCGACTAAAAGTGGCGTAGGAAATGATGCTGTGATGGCTGCCAAGTCCCGTATGCTTTTGTATTACGAATGTAACTGTAACACGCAAGCAAACAACGAACACGCAGTCATCACAGTCGCCAGGACGAGGATGTGCAGAGTGGGAGACAGAGCGCGGGAGAGATGGGGGGGGGGGGGGGGGGACAGTTTGTGCAGGACATTTTTCTAAACTGAACTCGACTCAGGGAACTTTCAGTGTCTGTTGGCCGGACTGGCGCATCGTTCGCATCGTCGCCAAACTGACGGATATTCCGGTGCTTCTGTCAAACGCTTGTCATTTTATTTACCATTCACACACTGACACACTCATCCACACACCCACACACACCCACACAGGCAACACACACACCCACACACACAACACAGCACAGCACCGGTCGAAGGCTCTTGTGTCCTGTTTATCATCTTATCGGCTTAAAATGCGAAAACTGCAAATAAATGCGAAAAAGTTTCACTCGCTCTTGCCGAGCTTCTAAATTATTTACTTGGATTTTATTTAACGTTAAACGGTCGAGAGTTGCACATCAGCTTGTAGCTTGTACTTCGTATCTTGTATCCGTTGGATGCTTTCGATAGTTGACCCAACGCTTGAGTTGGCTACTAAACGTTATCTTTAACTGGCTACTCAATTTGTGCTAGAATTCAACTTGTTCCACTTGTTCAACTTGCTCATTTCGTGTGCCTCTCAATTGCTGTTCAAATACTGCCCACCCACAACTCGTCAGATTCTGGCAAGTGTGAACTGATATTTGGATGCACTGTGTACTAACTGACAGCTGCTGGATGCTTGTCAATATTTGTGTGCGAAACACACTGATCAAGTTATACTAATTATTAGCACAAGTACAACACTTTTGTGTATCGATATCTTAAACTCTATAATACAGTTGATTTTTACCATCGATGATAATATTATATAATGTTTGCAGCTCTAGTTAGAAGGGACTTTGATTAATTGACTTTATGGAACTAACTCAATTATGTTAAAAGCTGTGTTCAATTTCACGAACAAGATTTGAAAGACCAGTTAGAGTCATGGGTGGCCAGCAAATCCATAGGGGATTCAACTCACCTGCCCAACTTTAAATAGCCCAGCAGAAATTTGCCCAAAAACAATTTGGCAATTTTCCACTTTTTATGCAATTAATCAAAGGCAAACAGAAACCTTAAAACAACGTTCAACGTTTCCAACTCATGAATATTTCTCTACATACATACATATATATATATATATGTATTATATATACATTTATAGATGTGTCTGCAAATCGTCTGTCAGCCTCGAACGCCGTTGTCTGTGGGTAGGAACTCAAAAGTAAATTCAATTAACCCTACGGACCGTTGAGAGCATAATCAAATACACTCAGCCAATACAAATAAATGTGGACGCTGACGATGGACCGTCTGCAACGTACTAAACCTAAACTAAGCCGGAACCGTACTATGGACTACGGACTACGGACTGTGGACTGTGGACCGCAGTCTACGGGAACGAGGCACGCGCACACTTCGAGGCAGTCCACTACAAATCAAGCAGACTCGCAGACGAAAGGTGCCGAGGAGATGGAGACAATGCCAATGCTGATGGTGATGTTGATTTTTACGGGGAGTGAGATAGGGCAGGGAGGAGAGGGAGGGGACGGAGGGGGAGACAGAACGCTTAAACCACAAGGACGCAAAGTAACTAATTATCTCGCCTTATCCCCCACAAACGGGCTCTTTATGTTTACCCAAGTCCACAGCTTTCTCTCTCTCTCTCTCTCTCGCTCCTCTGTCTCTCTCTGTGTACAAGCACTCGAATAGGCAACATTTGTAATATGTGCGCCGAGAGATGTTAGTTCCAGGCCTGAAGATTCTGACCCACCACTACCCTATCTGGCTGCAGAACACAAACACACACGTGGCGCACCACGCAACCACGCAGAAATTGAATGCAAACTCGATGCTTGTATCTATCCATCCATCTATCCATCTATCTATATATATATGTATATATATATATATGTGTCTGTGTGTGTGTGTCTGTTTGTGTTCACATTTGAGTGGACAATGGACGGCTTGCCCCAAGGGGCAGCTGGCCAGTTGGGCTGCTGAGATCTCGAGAAAAACTTCAAATGAAATGTGTCAAATACTCCGACACATTCGGCACTCAACTGGTTACCCTTGGCAACGACGAGCTGCAAATACTCAACCAACGGGTATTCGCACATCTGCATTCTTTCTGAACTCTTCTAGTGCTTTTGTATACCCTTCACTGGCTATCTAAATTCAATTGTGAGCATCGGCAACCAAATAGCAATGTCCGTTTTGATGCTTACTTCATGAAACTCGAGTGATTTAATATATTTTAGTCAACATCCGTATTTTTGTTACTTCTACATATGAGGGAACTATTGTTATTATAGAGAAGAAAAACTTAGTTCTTTTGATCAAACTGACTCCGAAAACAAGTCATACTATAATAAAATTGATTACAAATAGGAATAAATAAATATTGAGATCAAAGTCTGCTGTCTGCTGTAGATAAATGAAACACTTTTTAAAACTGTCGCTTTTATTTTTCCATCAATGCTATCAATTGAAAAGGATAAATAAATCAATTTTTTGGGAGTATTGAACAAAGGCAAACGTTTTAATTTTTTTATTATTATTTTTATTATTATTATTTTTATTTTTTATATCTTGTGTTTCAGAATAAATTAAATTGCAATTAGATATTTTGTAGAGTACGATTTTCTTTATCCTTGGCACATTTTTTCTCAGTATATTAAATCACAGAGCCTTCATCGAATTCGCTTGTTAATAATAATAATAAGAATTGATTATTAAATTTATATATCAAATAAATGAGCAACTTGACTGCTGCTGCTCTGAAAGAGTATCTGGTCTTCAGCATGTGAATTTTAGTTTTTCTTTTTGCGTTTTTTTTTTAGAACAGAAAAGCGAAAAATATGAAACAGTTATTGTGAGTAGTTGGCAGTTGTAGCATTGTAGTATTTGGCCATTGTTTGTTGGCGGCAGAGGGTTGGATTTTTGGGTTCCGTGTTCAGTTTGGTTGTCTGATTGCTGGTTTGCTGGATTGCATGGAGCTCGCTACTTCGCTCATTCATTTGATTAGTGCGATTTTCTTTTTGAGTTTGTGCGCTGATCGTTGTTTGGGCACCAAGGCTTCGTGCCATGTTTGTCATTTTTTATTTGCCAGGCTCAGGAAATTGCCATTGGCAGCTTGTTGCCAGCGTTTGACAGTGAAGCCAGAACAGACATTTAATTCGGAGTTATTGGAGAGCCATGAACAGGGTTAGATTGCTACAATAATTGTTCATTACACTGCTTTATAAGTGAATTTGGCATAACATCATTCACATTTTTGTTGCGAATGAACAAAAAATCATCAAAAAATATAGGAGAAAGAAATAGATAAATTGATAAAATAGATAATTAATTAATAAAATTTTATTTTTTATACTCAGTCTTTGCGCTATCAAATTTTTGATTTATTTTATAATTATTAATGCAAAGCTATTTCAAATACGTTATTAAGTTTATGCAAATGTGATTGACGCCAGAAGCCAACGCTTCGCAACAATTGTTTATTTACATGAAGGTTTGAAGCCAATTGCCGAACCTGCTCACAGCGAGAGTAACTTTCCTGAACCCAGTTAATAAATATATTCTAGTTTCATATTTTAGAATTAATGGAAAATTTCCATATAAACAGGTTTGCACCCAAATGTGAGCATGTCTGCAAGTACACTCATTTCTTAAAGCAAGCACAGGCACGGAAGAGAACACAGAAGAGAACAAGTAAGAATGTTGTAGTCGAGTGAGCTCGCCTAGGATATCCATTGAACCCAGCTGTTAAATATATTCTAGTTTTATTGGAAAATTTCCCTTTAAAAAGTTTTGCACCCAAATGTGAGCAGGTCTGCAAGTTCGCTTTGCCGATAAACTCGGGAATATATCCATAAGAACTATACGCAATCGTAACTGGGTTCTTATCCGATCTCGATGAAATTTGGGCATATGGGCATGCATATTATGTGATGTGGATGTATATTTAGGACTAACAATAAGGTATTTGTATTAAGCCACGCAGGACTCAAAATTCAAGCAGTTCATAAGCCATTCATAATCGATTGAAAGTTCTTTGCTGCTGCTCCCAACACTCAAAAATATGCATTTTTATTTTGAATAAATTAAAAATTCACATAAAACCTTGGCCCCACATTTTCCATTTGCTTGTAGTTATTTTTAAAAACACCTCAAAATGTGCTCACTTTGCTCACTCCTATAAAAAGATGGCAGCAATCACCAATCAGTCTGTCAATTTAGCATTCAAATATTAAATATTTTGTATAAGTAAGCCTTCTTCGAAAGTTGGTCAATTTCTTTAAGGCGCTCTGTGGTTTCTATAACAAATAAATTGATAAAACCTTGTTTCAGAAATTGGCGTGCTATGTCCAAAAATATTTGAAGTTGAGCAAAAAAGGAGTTGTTGGAATATTTTGTATTATAAATTATTACAAATTATTATTCATAGGTAACTTTCAAAGAGGTCATCCACTTATCAGCTACTGGTCATCCCAGCTGGTCATCAGCTGGTCATCAGCTGGTCATCAGCTGGTCATCAGAATGCTTATAATAATAATAAATTACAATAACTTATTTTCCCCCTTTCTGGATATGCGGCGAACATTTTACCATATTTATTTCTGCTCAGCATCAGATGTCGAGTCGATATAGCCAAGTCGGCCTAGCTAATTGCAAACCTGTCTCTCAGCTTAAAAACTTTCTGTCTATTTTTGATTTCTTTTCATTTCCTTCTCTTTTTTCCTGCAGAGCATGTTTTTTGGGTGCTGGGGTTTTCCATACAAATTGTTGTTTTTACTTGAAAAGTATACGCAATTGAAGCGTTAATTGAAGTCATTTAATTGGGCGTGAGTTAAATCAAAAAAACCAAAGCCAAATAAAAACTGTAGCCACAAAAACAACCGAAACAAGTCCAAAATTGGTGTTGCCATTTCGCTTTCGGCAGTTTGGTTTGCATTATGGAGTGGAAAAAGTTTTTAATATGCTCTTAAAGTATTTTTAGCTGTTTTTTTTTGGTTTGGCTTCTGCAGCGCCTCTTTTTTGTTTTGTGCATGAAATACAATTTTGTGGCAAATTAAATACACAAACGAAGCGTGCACCCCACACTTATACACACACACAAACACAAACACACACACACACACACACAACATGCTCTGCATGCGCCGCACAGCATGCAACGAAAATTTGTCTAAAGCTGCGTGCGTGAAACATTTTCAGCAAAACTGTTCAGCTGGCGTGGGGGGCCTGTGTGCAAGAATATGAAGAAAATACCTGAAAACCATATGTTATATATATATATATATATATATATATATATATATATTTATATTTGCAGTGGGGGAAATATGAAAGGCGACGCTCACTTCTGGTTAAGATTTTATGGAACTTCATTTAGCTTCATGCTCAAAGTTTCCTTCTTTTTTTTTAATAAAATATGCAAAATATTTGGGGAACAAGTTGTGTATTTTGAGTATTGATTGTGGTATGGAAGTTGTTATGTAACTTGCTGCAATTTTCACAACGAAATTACATTTGACTTTAGTGATTTTATTTCAATATATTCTTTAGTCTATAAACTCTTTAACAATTGAAAATGGGTAAGAACTTCTTTAGGAGTTGCTCGAAGGAGAGCTCAGTCGGTCCTCAAATATAAATATTCTTGATCAGCATCAGCAGCCCAGTTGCTCCAGTCATGTCCGTGACTCCATCCGGAATACGAGTTTCCGTCTACTAAGCATATATTAAAAACCAGATTCTACTCTTTCATTCACATTCATTATGAGTCTCCGTTGGCGTTCAAATTACCGGTTTCCTTAAGTAAAAATGGTTATCGGTTAGAACAATGAGTAAAAGACAAATTATTAAAAATATAAATTAGGCTTAAGCCTGCATAGACTAAGAAACCGATTTTGAAATTCGTTTCAATTTTGCTTTCAGCATTAAATTATTAAAAATCATAAAAGATTCATTAATTGATAATCGTGTTCCAAAATAAGCGACTACCTTTTATGAAATATCAGTTGTAGTTGTAGACATAATAGAAAGCAAAATATGCTGATGGTAGAATCAGACTTTAAATTTCTTCTTTTCACTGATGAAAGTCAGCGTTTCCCCACATCGATATAAATCGATTAACGATAGCAACACAAGTTGCAGTATTAAAGATGTTATTTTCTAGTTTTGCAGCAGTCATTTGCTGCATGCTGGCTTCACAACCTGGCACTTGTACGACTGTTAAATATTTGGCTTCTATTTACCCTCGCTTTAATGACCAGAAATGTGCCAATCCAGCTCCACACACCAAGCCAAAGGTGAAGCATTTGTGCTAACCGTGCAAACCGAACTTGCAGCATTGCCCAAGGCGATATTTAATATTGTTAAAGCTAACTGAGTTATTATTAAGCCAGATATACATATGCTTGCCTTCTAGTTTCCACTTGACATGACTGGCTTCCCCCCTCTCTCCCCACATCTCTCCACTTCTCCCCAACTCAGTGGATATTCTTGTAGAGTTTTTTCTACTGATGTTGTTAGCTGAGCCCGAGGAAACTTTAGCTTTCAATTTACCTAATTAGCAGCAAGTCGTCCCCTGCCACGGACTCTGCCACTCGAGAGTAAGTTAGTTGCCTAGACACATGTTTTCTGGGTGCCGGGATATTCTGGATGTCGATCCCAAGTGCGGCCTGCTTATCGCATTATCTGCTTTTGTGTGTGCTCGGATGCTCCTCGCATGCCATTTGGGTTGTGAGTGCTACTAACTTCTTTCTATTTCCATTGCTCCATTGTTCAGTGGAATGCTAGGCGTGTCTAAACGAAGCCAGCTTTGAGCCAAAACCTTTTCCTTTGTTCCAACTTTAACAGCGTTTTTGTCTTGACCGCTGCTTGTTTCCACAAAAAATACCATGGAATATTTGCATGCTTTGTCGACTTGTGTTTAAAGTCAGTGCAAATACAAATTAATACATATATATATATATAGTCAGCTTATACACGCACACACACACACACACACACACACACACTCAGTTGAGTTTGTCAGTATTTCAATATGGAGGCTGCTGCTGGTCATATTTTAAGAGATAGGCAAAACATTAAGCGGATTAGTTTCTTGAGTACTGTGGAAATTCTTGGGCTGCCTGTGGAAAGCAGTTCACCTTTTGCCAGTCGGTCAGGTGGGCAGCCATTAGTTCTGCGCCGTCCTCATCATCATCGTCATCGTCATCGTCATCGGCCCTCAGCTCCTGATGGGGATAAGACTGTGTAACTAAATATTTCCTTGGGCTTGCACCACTCCAGCTAGTTATAAATTGTTGGCTATTAGTTTAATGAACTTGTAGATTCTTTGGCTCTTCTTAAGCACTCTTGGCCATTTCACTTTGCCCGCTTGCGTTGCTAGGGCGGTCCCCACCCCGGCATCAAGTGGTTTTCACAATTGGCTTGGCGTCCCACCTGCTCTGAGGCTGAATTAAATGGGAAAACTATTTGAAATTGGCATAGTACGCATCCAACTTGACTACACATGTCATACGAACTGTTCAAATAATTGCACAAATTTCTTTGGCTTGCTAAATGGAAAGAGACAGAGTTTGTCCAGGCAAATTAATGACTATTGATGCGTTTCTCAATTTATCTCCATAGAATTTATTTATATTAAATCTGCACAAGCGAATTTATTATTATTGAGTATTTCTCAATTTTTGATTTATTTCTATTCTTTATAATATTTATGTAAATATTATCTACTTTAGCTAATTTATTATTATTCATATTTATATTCCTTAGTTAAGGCTTAGACTGCACCTAAATACTTTTGAGACATCTGATTAGAAGTAGGATTCTGGTTAAGTGAAATCATCTACTTCTCTTTTCCCCTCGCAACTCAAGTCTTTAGTGATCTACTCCTTTATTCATAATGGTTTACGTCCTGTGATCATCGTGTGTCCGGCTCAGAGAGATCCATCGATCAAGTGGCAAGGCTGCATGCATTTCTATAGATGAATAAATATATACAAACACATATTTAACTGCTCTGATCTCTGACTAAGTTTAACTACTTGCAGATAGTAACCAAGACAACCGTTAATTGTCCAAAACTGCCTAAAGTGATAATAAACTGCTTGCCAACTCCCTGCTTCGACTTACCCAATTAAAGTCCACATTAGCCTCGTGCATAGTTGACTTATTTAAGCCCAGACTTGCTTCAATTTCGGCCAATAAGCGGTTGGCAGCCATTAAAAAACTGATTACGCTTTAAGGTTCATCGAAATCGATGAATGCAGTTCAGTAAATAATTTACGTGTTTAGGTTGCTGTTGATTATGATTAATTATGAATTTATAGTCAGCAAACCTGAAGTCCCCTTTGCCATCTGACTGAGTTCCCGGCCCAAAAGCAAACAATTCAGCCTGATTACTCACATTCAAACTGATTACTGGCATAGGTGAATTTTGGTGGAAAACTCGAATGGTGTTTTCAGAACAATTGGCAATTTGCGCATTATTCATTTTAGATTTTAAATAAAAGTCCAACTGTCTGTGCTCCTCTGCGGAGATAAACATATTGATTTACGCAGAGCGCATTTTGTGACAATTGGAGTTGATTCGAAATTCAGCGGAACCTAATTTTCAAAGAGTGTCCTGTCAGAATGCCCCATCGATCCTTAAGCTCAAATCGCTGTGTGACCCACTTTTCCACACACTTTTCCACCCCCCGCAGTCGACAAAGCCGCGTGCATTTAACTTTCGCACACAGATGAAAAATTATTGGTTGCGAATTTCGTGTATTGAACACGGAAAAAAATAAAATAAATAAAGATTTTTCTAGCTTATTTTGAGAAGAACTTGTTCACTTGTTCTGCTGTTGACTTGAAGTAAGACGTGATTTCTTATTCCAAGTCAGCAGTGCTGGCCAGAAGGGGAATAAACTTGACCAGTTTAACATGAAAAGTTGGTTTTCCTTCCAAGAAATCGTGTTACCAATTTTCTTTATCAAATTAAAATTTTTATTTATTGCCGACCACGGAATTTTAGCTTGTAATTTGAAGTTTATAATTTTTATTAAATTCAATAAATAAATTAAATTATTCATTTATTTATTCACTTGCATAATTCATGCTGATAATAAATGAGCATTCAGGATTGGGGATTGGAATTTGAAATGACTTTCAATCGATTCAATTCACTTGTTATTATATATGTTGCATCTATTCAATTAGTTTGATTTAATTTAATCAATCAATGCAATAAGTATTGGTATTTATTTATTATTTGTTATTAATTTCTCCTCTGCATTTTATATAATTTAATTCGTAACTTTTATTTTGATTTGATTAAATTTAAACCAAACCAAAATTTGAGCTGTTTGTAGTCGATTTAAAATAAAATAAAAAGAGCAATGAACAGTAAATAGTCTTTCCAGCCAGCTGGCAGTGTTTTTCTCTAAGTGTACCCATAAGCTCATGTATACAATTTGCCTTCTATATAGTTGTTTATGTGTGTGTTTGTGTAGAAGGGCTGCCTCCACAACCACACACGAAATGTGATTAAAATTTCATGAACATGTTAAAAAAAAAACTGTGAATCGGTGTGAGTGAGTGTGTGTGAGTGAGTGTGTGTGTGTGTGTGAGTGTGTGTGTGTGTGTGTGCATGCGTGTGTGCTACAATCATTATTCCACCTTGAACCTCGTTTCTAGCCACTCAAATGAGTTTAATTATAATTTAATTAGACCCACGGCCGTAATGCACTTCGCTTGTATCACATTTAAGGATATTTATTTTTCGCAGATTTTTGAACATTTCGCCCGAATGGGGCTGGCAACTTAATTTCTGTGGGTTTTGCTTTCACTATTATTGATGATGGCAGGCACTCTTTTTGTGGCTGGGATATTTCCCTTTCGGTCTATGCACTTTGGATGCCATCGTAATTTAATTAGGCTCCCCACTTATCTCAGTCCCAGCTGCAAATGTTCACCCTTTCCCCAAATAATATCTTTCAGCGATTCACTTCATATTCCCAGAAACTATTAAGAAAATGTGTAAAATGTGTAAAATGACATTGAGAAAAGAATGAAACTTTTCCGATTGGATAAAGAATATATATTTTCTTGATATGCACAGTAAACAGAGTCGAACTTAGCTTGAACAGCAAGTGTAAATCAAGAGCATTACATTTTATCGATAACTCCCTCAATCGATGAAAATCGATTAGCGATTGCAGCAAAAGCGACAATTCTCATTATATTGCTTTAAAATCTTGAAACAATATAGATTGGAGCAACACTAATTAACGGTACTAGTCCTATTCTACTCTGTAAACTTGAAATATAAATTCTTTTATCAATTATCGATAACTAAAAATGATTAAGATACAGCTTAACTTGAACGAAATTCTATATTTATAATTCGTAAAGTGCACATTAAAAAACAAACATGAAATGAGTGTTAGCCTTGGGTGTGTCTAGGGTATCTCCTAGTCGAGTTCTCTCTGCTGTCGCACTCAAATTTGCTTTCGCTTCATCTCGCTGCACTTTTATAATAACTTGACTGCTTCTGTCTCCTTCTCTCTCTCCCTCTCCCTCTCTCTCTCTCTCTCTCTCTCTCTCTCTCTCTCTGCTTGCGTGTATTTATGCGTGTGACATTTAAATATGTGCCACGCCCACACACACACACACAGCCCCCAATTAACCCACCGCTGACCAAAGTTATTTTTCCGTGTGTTTTTCGTTTGCAATTTTTCGCCATTTTTGTGTGCAGCACAAATAAATTTATATTTTTATATTTATTTTTATTTTTATTCAATTAATTGACTTTCGTGTTTATGTTTGTGCACGTCCTGCTGCAAGTAACAAAGCGTTGAAGGGACATGTGGCACAGGTGTACACACACACATATATATATATATATATATATATATATATATATATATATCGACAGATGTGTGCGGCATTTAGTGCTTTTGCAATATTTTAATCTGATTTCCACGTAGCATATGAAATAATATTCCACTTTGGGTTTATTTTGGCTGCTGCAAAAACACAAATGTTTTTCTTTTCATTTGTACATACAAATTTAACAATGTGTAATATTTTTTTCTTCTTTTTTTATGTTGTTATTTGGGGCAAACAAAGGCGATTATTTTTTTATTTTTTTTGGAAAATACCCATACAAAAAGTTTGTTTAATTAGACGAGTCAGTAAAAACTTTTCGTCGTCGGATTGCATTCAGTTAAGATTAATATCTCTCGGCTGGGATTTAAATTTACTATAGTTAATATACAACATGATATTCTCTGTGCGTCAGTCTAACGGTAAATCTTTTTACCCACCTGTTTCCAAAATCTATCTTAACTTTGAACATATCTTAACGGTAAAAATATAACAGGAGTAATACGATATTTTTCCTTGCGAAAAATTTAACGTTAGCTTTGCAATTTTTTCAAATGTTTATTTGGAAAATATTGTTTAATATTCCCTTATACATAAAACTTGGTCCTGCTCCTGGAATTCTTTTTAAAGTACATATAAAAATATTGTTTTCTCCTTAAAGGATGGAAAAAGAAATCATTTTATAAATATAATTTTTTTTAATTTTCGTAATTAAAAATGCTCATAAATTGTGATATAAGTTTTTCGATCCAATTTAAGTTTTAATTTAATTTAAATAAGTGGAGAATTAATAAAATTGCGGCTTGTTTCCTTCTCCCTTTTTAAGAGCCTTCTTTCAATTCTCAAAATGTTTTCTCGTTTTAAGATCTGAAAACATTTCTTGTGTGCAGTTATTGTTTTCTTCGCAACTGTGTATATCGAATCTATACCAGTTTTATTAGTACAAATGTGATTAACTATTCAGATTATTGAGTTCAAAGCAAGACTTTAACCCGGATTATCCAACGAGTGTTTCCATCAAATGCTTGTGAGGGGAATGTAAAGAAGAGAAACATCTGAATTCAATATATATGTATATATGTGTGTATATATTCCGATTGGAGCAGGCAAGTTAATTTCTAGATTATTAGTGAATTTTAGCTCTTGCAAATATTTGAACAAATTTGCACTTCTCCATTCAATAAATCATTGCGTTTGCTAGCGTGGAGTACATAATGCAAATAAATGTAATGTTTTACTTTCCGTATGCAGGCATATTTTATAGATTCTTTTCTTTTGTCATTTTTCGATTGCGATCGCTTAAGTAAACTTTAATAAATTTTTCATCAATTTAAATCTTTCACTCATCCTGGCAACGTCAGGCTCGTCAGGCTACGATTTCCCCTTGAATACATGTGGCAACGCTGCGCTGAGCGGCTAGCGATCAGCTGATGCATTTCGTTTTCAACACTGGATTGATATTTTTTTTTTTGCTTGATTCACTTTGTTAAATATTTCCTTGCATATCTGCTGAGAATCGTTTCAATTTGAAAATGTAAAACACAATTAAGTGAATTAATATTTATTGAGAGACAGATGAAAGAACAGACCTGCAGCAAGTATTATTAATCATAATATTAATTATAAAATCATTTGTTTCCATATTCGTTAAAAAAAAAAACGCATAAATACAAAAGGCTAAAATTATAAATATTTTTTTCATATTTAATGGCGTCTCTTCATTATATTTAGGCTTTTTGATAATTAGAAATCACATTTTGTGCTAACAAATTAAATGAAATTTTCTATTTAAACATGTAATATTTCTTTAATTTAATATATTGGACCTTTTTGCTATTAAAATTGGCAATACTCAATCAAATTTTCGCTGCTAATGCAATTATTAGAAATACAGTCAATGCAATTATTCTTTCTGTGATTTAGTTATTGAAATATGAATACGATAAATTAAATTAAATTGCTTTGTTTATGGAAAATTGTGTGTTAAGCCCTTTGACAGCTTATTGCATGGCATTTGTATAAATAGAATGTCACAGGTATTTTTTAAATTCAATTCAATTTCAAATGAAAATATGAAAAATTATTCGACTTTCATTAATCCTTGCTTAATAAAAACAACATAAAACAAACAAATTTCTTTTAAATGCATTCGAGTTGCACTCAACTTGGCAGCACTTTTTTGTCATGCCACACACACACAACACACGGACACACAGCTGCAATTCATTTAAAATGTGCACTCAAAAATACACTCAACACTGTCGCATGCTGTGCGCAACAAGTGCAAGTGGGACAACTATAGTTTTGGCAGACACAACGTATTCACAGGCTGTGAACAAACACACTCCTGGCTAACAGTCAGCTGTTATGTTAACATAGCGCACATCCCCAAGAGTATACAGCGTTATTTTGGACCGCAGTCACCACACTCAATTTAGCGCTGAGTTAACAGTTTGAGTAGCATGTTAATTAACAGCACTGCGGGTGGCGCTAACACTCCAAAGAGAGCCACAGAGACAGAGAGCGAGAGAGCGAGTGTTACAGCCCGTTTGGGTTGTGTTTGTTCTTATAAGAAAAACTGAGCGCAAAACTGAGTCATTTATAAAAATTTAATGGTGGTGTACGGTTCGTTCAGCTCGCAGCGCGTTGCAACGTCTCGATTTGTTGGCCAGTGAAAAAATACAGAAAATTCAGAAAATACATAAGCAAGGCAGAGAGACCCAATAAAATTGTATTATGCATAGCAATTGTTGTCTCGCGTCCCCGTGCAATACACTGTGACTAAAAAATATCAAGAGAGAAAAACAACAAACAAAAATATATCTCAAAAACAGCGCGTCGCGTCTAAAATTGCAAATTGCAATAAAGTCTGAAACGTGAAGAATACAAAGAAGAGGAAGAGCGCAGTGTAAAAACAGCAATATTTGAAAAAAGCGGCAAAAAACAAATCACAAAACTAAAACAGAAAACAACAAAACATACTACGACAACAACAACAACTACAGCTACAATTGAGAAAATAATAAAAAACGTGAGCGCAATTTATTTTTTTCGACACATTTTGACTACCCAACGCAATTTGTAACCCGCTTTTTGTTGTCTGCCGCGTTCTTTTAGTTCTCTCTCTCGCTCTCTTTTTCTCTCGTGTGCTGGTGCAAAAGGTTTACAACGGTTTATTAAGTTTATTGTTTGTCAGTTTGATTAACAACAAATTAAGCATAATTAAGTGTTCCTTCTCCCTCTCTCTCGCTTTTATCACATATTTTCCGTCTCGTTCTTCTCATCATCAGCCGGCAAAGCCGTCGCGTGTTGCGTGTCTGTGTGAGCATGTGTGTGTGTGTGTGGTGTATACAGTTTTTATGCCCTTTTCACCAGAGAAGTTTTTGGAGTTGTTCAAATCAAATGTTAAAATTTAGTTTGTTTTGCAAATGTCTCCATGTGTATGATTTAAATCAAGAAAAAAGTAAAAATTTTTGAAAATTACAAGTAATTATATTGCAAAAAAAGATTAATTAACTATTTCACATTGTCATATTTTTATGGTTATTTTGAAAATAAATTAATTAGAATTTTAAAAATTGAGGGTATTTGAAATTTGGTATGCAAAGCTTAACTCCACTCTTAGAGTGCAAAAAAGAAGCACAGCGAGCATCCACAAACCCACACACACATATATATGTGTCTGTATATATATATATATATATATATATACGTATGTATATATATACATTCACATCCCCACGCCGCTTTAAATTGATTTTTGTATGGCGGCGGCGGCGTCGCATTATTTTCTTATTTGCTTCTCACGTTTTGCTTTTGCTTGAGCGCTCTTTGTTTTTGCTTCTTCTTTTTGTTGTTATTTGCTTCCTTTTGTGCCTTGCATTTACGCGCCTTTGCGTTTGCCTCTTACGCTCTTGCGCAAGCCGCTCTCTGTTCTCTTTCTCAAACGCTCAATGTATGAGTATTTTTTCATTGTACAACACTGGCGTTCACCAGTTGGGATTTATGTATATTTTCTAATTGGCGTGGGCAGCAATGCGCACGATTTTCTTTTTTTTTTTTTAAGAATTAACTTTTGGCAGCCCTTTTGCCTTAATCACTTCCGTCTGTTAAACTTTGCGAGGCGTTGCTTGAGCCATATTCTTATCAGGCATGAATTCATTCACAACATCAACTGCATCTTTTTTTTTGAGTAGTTGTTACTGTTGTTGTTTTCTCCTTCTGCACCGCCGCCTATAAAATTCAATTGTGATTACTTTTAAGGCAACGTCGCCGTCGACGTCGTCGTCGCTTCGCTGCACTTGAAAAGAGACAGATTTGAATTTACACCCGTGTCTCTCTCTCCCTTTTTATCTTTCTCTCTCTCTCTCTTCTAGTCTGTTGATTTCAAGCTGAGGCGTTTCTTTGTTGTTGGAATTTTTGCTACCTTGTCACTAAAATCATTTACACTTGGCATACCGCTCACCAAATTCGGGTTTGGCTTGCCTAAATACGCAAAAAAAAAACACCTCAAAAAAAAAAACTATGGGCGATATATTTGTTCTCGCTCATTTGTTGACTTTGACTTTGAAACCAGAAATCTTTAAGTTTGCTGTTCGACTTAGTTGAGAAATTCTCTACGGCAACAAGCTTTTGCAAATAATATATATATATATATATATATATATGTTTATATATATATATATATAACTTACTAGCTTAAATATAATTATGTGAAATTGAAATATGAATATATATTATATATATATATTAAGCTTGAAAGCCGAGTCTCAAATGGTTCTCCTAATAATAATAATTATAATAATAAAAAAACGTGTTGTGATTCAGCACTGTGAAGTAATGTCTATTTATGCAATACATTGACTTATTATGCATGTGAATAATTGTGCAAATATATGTGCATATATTCCGTTGTATTATTTTATTAGATTTGTTTGTGTATAGGAGGTGCTTAGAGACGCTACAAAGTGAAAGATTTAAGATATTCTGATTCTGTTTGGCAAATTGTTTTAATATTTTGAATTACCCATTTTCTGCACAACTTAAAAGGATATCTATGTGCAATATTTTACAACAAATGTTTATTTAAAAAATCTGTAAGATCTAAATTAGTGAACCAGTTAAGTTACAAATTCCAATTTTAACACATTTCTTCATAATATTATGAAAAAAAAAAATGGTATAATGTTTTTCTATATTTGATATTTAATGTTTTTATTGAAACAAAAATATATATATATTTAAGTTTCACTTTTCAAGTTTATAAAATCTTTGTGAACAATTTTAATTGACTCGGTTGTTCAATTAAAACAAATTATATTTTTGTATTTAATGTTTTTTGCAAAGTAATATATATTTGAAAGTGTAGATTATTTTTACATAAAATACTTGTGAACAATTTGAATATCAATAAATACATATGTATTAAATAATCTTTAAATTATCCGTGAATCTCAAGGAATTTCATTTGCTGCACATTTCTGACATAAGTTAGCAGAAAAATATAAGGAATGTAGGTCATAAGTATCTAAACCATCATCCTGTCCATTTCTCCTAGTGTATAAATGTAATATAAATAAAGAAAGCTGGTATATACCATGAAGATATATATTCAAGATGTATATAACAGCTTTCTTTAACAAAATGATAAATAGACCTTAAATAATATTATTTTTTTTATAATTTGTTGCAATGTGTGTGCGAATGATATGCAGCCATTGTCTCGCCAGTCCAGTTGCCTAGCGTACATTTTGAGTCGGGCTGGTGCTGCTGCATTTATTGCTCTTCTTCTTCTTCGTGTGCTTCTTAGCGGTGCATTCAGTTGCAATTGCTTTGGCGTTTGCTTTATGATGCATTTTCTACTTTGCTGCTGCTGCTCCTGTTGTTGTTGTTGTTTCTGTTGCCTTTTGCACATTCTTCGCACTGTGCCTATTTTGTGTTTTTGCTTTTTTCTTTTTGTCTGGCCTTTCATTTGTATAGCTGTTGTTGTTGCTATTGTTGTGTGCATATTTTCTTTGCTATTTTTTTTTCCTGCATTTACTTTGCCTTGTCGCTTTGCTCGTTCTGCTGCGTTGAATTTCAACCTGCCAAGCGAGCATAAAACGTTTGAGGGGTGTGTGCATGTGTGTTTGTGTGTGTGTGTGTGTGTATGTGTGTGTATGTGTGTATGTGTATGTGTATACATGTGTGCGTGTGTGTGTGTGTGTGTGTATGCATGTGTGTGTGTGTGTATCAGATTGGTAGCTGTACTTTGTTGCATTTTTCTGCTGCAATTTCTAACTGGTTGAGCTTGAGCTTAGTCTCGTCTTGGTCTGCCCCCTCCACACCCCATCCTCCCTCATTCTATCTGTGATTCTTCTTTGTTTTTTTTTTGTACTTATTGCCCATCGTCTGTAGGCCGTTGACTGCATTGAGTGCCGTTTCTCTCTGTCTGCCCCCCTCTCCAGCTACTCCTCCTCATCCTCCTTCTTTCGTATTTTTTATTGTTGACCCTGCGCGCCACTTATTGCAGTTTCCTCTTGCTATTGCATTTCTTTTGCTTCGAAGCCCCACAGCGCAAAGTACTCAACCCGTTTTCAGCTGAGCTCAAAGCTAAAGTGCTGCTGGGGTTTGTGGGTGGGGTTGGGGTAGGGTGGGTGGGGTGCACTCCTCTGCCCGTTTTAGAAGTGG
The DNA here is from genome assembly GCA_035043845.1 of Drosophila picticornis. Classification (NCBI taxonomy): domain Eukaryota; kingdom Metazoa; phylum Arthropoda; class Insecta; order Diptera; family Drosophilidae; genus Drosophila; species Drosophila picticornis. The sequence goes on along the minus strand of JAWNMR010000122.1, from coordinate 22,756,343 downwards.
GCGTCGCCTTTTTGCTTATTGTTGCTGCTGCCGCCTTCGAGCACTTAACCGCCTTCCGTCTTTTGTGTTTTTTTTATTTCGCATGTTTTGTTTGTGCTTGCTGCATTTTTCACACTCTTTCTCTCTCTCTCTCTCTCTATCCCTGGGTAAAGACCTCCATCAAACCACCTGACCAAGCCAAGACTTGCCATTTCCCTCCCCTATTCCCCACTTAAATGTCATTTAGACGGCGGGCAGAAACAAATCTTCGTGCCCCTTTTGGGCTGGTTAAATATGCAGCTCGAATGTAATCATTATCGATTTTGTGCCCAGGCTGCCTACCCAATTGCACCCGGTTTCGAGAACACTTCTACCACTCGCCGCCCCTCCCTAAAACCTTTCAGCCCATTTGCTACCTACACCGAACGTATTTTGATAAACTCTGCCATTTGCTTAAGATATCGAAATTAAATTTATGTTGTTACTTGTTGGACATTTTCTTTTTAACATTTTCTGTGACTTAATAATTATTAAAAAATCCGAAGTATTTTTTTTAGTGAGATTAATTATGCATTAAAAATCTTTATACATAAAATAATCTCTATTATCTTTGTGTTTCTTATAATTTCCCTACACTAAGCTTCGACTGCAGTTGCTTTTATAATACTTTTCTAGCTTATAAAACTTCGCTTTACTTGTTTTAAGTTTGATTACTTTGGTACAACTCCTCAAAACAAAAAATCACAATTAGAAATCCACAATTTTTCATAAAATGAAATAGAAACGAATCAACGTTTTATTGATCACACAAAAATCGTACATTTCGTTTGTTAATTGAGATTTATTTTTGTTGGTTTAGCAAACCTACATTTTTACTTATAGCAAAATTGTTCAAATATTTTGTATTATTTAATAATTTTGAAAAATTTAAAGTTTATTTGTTAATATAATGAGAATATGCATTCATCTTAATTTTACAGCTTCGGCGAGGTCTTTGCTATTTGAAACATTTTCTTTTCATTATTCTTATTGTGGATAAATAATATTGGTTTTTCCAATTATTTGACTACATTTAAATTGTAGATGTATTTTTGTCTTTTACAATACTTTGGTCTATAAACAAAATCTTCGCATATTTTTTATTTTTATCTTTTAAATATTTAAATATATGTATATATTTTTTAATTTAAATTTAAATGTTACATATTATTTTCAATTTAATTTATTTTCTACTTTGTGTAGTTTTCTCTGTCGGCTGATATTGGTTATTAAATAAATGGATTTCTATTTAGCTTTTTCTTCTAACTTAAAATCTGATTCTAAATGCTATCCAATAGCAGCACATTTATTTCTCTCGGTGTGCAGTCGCATTCAGTTGAAGTTGAAGTAGACTTCTCCTCAGTCGGTTTCTGTTCCTGGTTCTGGTCACATTACTATGGCAGATTATCATCCAGGCTGTCAGGTCAGGTCGCTGCTGGTTACTTAAATATGCAAAACGTTGCTGCTTGTTGGCTATTTGCGGCCGGAAAAGCAACAACCTTAAACAGTGAGTGGGGTAAGGAGTATGTAAAAGGTCAAAGGGTGTAGAGAAAGCGGCGCTCCGTTTGCTGGAATAAATGCGGGCTCGGCTGACAGGCTGGTTGGCTGCGTGGCTGCCTGACTGCCTGGCTGCCTGTCCTGTAATGGTTGTGGTATAAGCGAGGAGGAGGTGGCGAGAGGGTTTCACACAGGACACTCTTGACTCTTGTTGCATACACATTAGAAATTTAACAGGTTAATGTCCAGAGTCGTAAACGAAACCATTTATTTATGCCATTTGCACGACGCCATCTTTCGGCGAGGACTTGATCTGGTTGTTGCTGCTGTTGTTGCTGTTGAGCCGAATGTTTTCCATGTGCTCGTAATTTACATAATATATATGTATGTGTACTCCCCTTCCCCTTCGCCTTCACCATCCCCAACCTCAACACCAATTCAACCTCCCCTATCTTCACATCCATCTCTCTTCTTGGTTTCATTTAAAACAAAAATCTCCAAGACAGACGCCGGCTTTCTCTGAGCTGCTGCGAGTGTGAGAGAGACAGAAAAAGGACCTTGAAGGGCTTTGATAATGACTGCCCCTTTCTTTGGCTACCCGCTACACCCACCCCCCACTCTTAAGTACGCTGTCGCGAACATCTGATGCGTGCCATAAGCTTAACATTAACATTAATGTATGTTGTGTGTGTCTGTGTGTGTGTGTGTTGGGGAGGGAGTGGGTGCGTCTGTGTGGCAGTGTGGGCTCCAAGCTGTCAGATTTGTCAGTCAGAACTGTATGGGAGCATACGGCGAAAAGAAGTTACTTGCGATCCAAAAGGGCTTACAAGTTGAAAAAAAAACAAGAAAACATATGTGCGAGGAATTATTGTAACAATATTGCAATACACTCAAAATGAATACATTAAACGAACGTCAGGGATTGGTGGGTCTGTAGCAAAAGTTAGTTCCTGTTCGTGCTTTCCGTAAGTGGGTCGAATTGTTTTTTTATTTTTTATTTTGATTAATGTTAATCTAAATCACTCATTTTATTTTTTATATTCAATTGTGTAAACTGACATGGAATAAGTAAATAAATTGCGTATGTCCTGATTGTGTTTCAAATATGTCCTTCGCTGGCTCCACTTCAAGTGTTTTTCCCCTGAGAGAGATTAACAGCTTGCGTCAAACTCCATTCAAAAACATTTAGTCTCATTTCAGGCTTATGAAATAAAAATATACATAAATCTACATCAAAAAATATTTCTCATTGGTTCAAGTCTTAAGCCAACAGTTTTTTTTAAATATGTATTTGAATTGAATTTAATGAAAATGTTTAATCTGGATTTCCCCAATCTATGAAATCAGTGGTACTATTTTTTTAATTTAATTTTTATTAAATGAATAATTTTTGATAGAATTATCTCATAATTTATTTTCTAATTTTTTTTTAAGTCTTAATCTTTTTAATTTTATGGACTGCATTTAGTCTTCGTTAAATCAATTGTGTATATTTCAAATTCACTTATTTGTTGTTGATTTCGCATATAAACTTAAAATAAAATACCATTATTTTTCAAGTTTTAATCTTTACCATTTTGTGGATTGCATTTTGTCTAGATTAAATAAATAAATAGTATAAACTTTATTTATATTTATCTAGCCATGAATACTCACTTTTAGTTAGTTGACAACTACCAATAAACAAAAACTAGTATTTTGTATTGTTTTTTTTATTAGGTTGAAATTAATTTTAGCTTTAAGTGCTTCAAATACTTTGTGTTTCCTATCATAAAAATGCCAATTCCGATTTGAATCAGATTCGTGCTAAGAAACATTAGGAAATGTGCTTGGCTATTTAAAACAGGGTAAATGAGAATTGAAGCTCATTTGTGACTTGCAATCATAATTGGGGCTTATCAAAAAATCGCATCTCTCACAAATTGGCCATAAATGCATTTTGATGAACGCAGCTGCAAAAATTCCAGAAAATTTCCATTAATTCTTGGACCTATTTGTACATTATTAGCCCAAGCCGCATCCGGCTGTTGCAAACAGTTGCGCCTGCAACATGAGTCTCTGTCTAACTCTCTCTCTCTTTCCTTGTCTCTCTCTCTTCAATTCTTAACCAGTTGCATTGCATGACTATTTCTAGGAGTCTTCTGACCCAGCGAAGTTATCTGCTGCTAATTGCAATGCAACAACAACTGAACCACTCCAAAATGGCCATCGATTTTTCCTTAGCCGTTTAAACAGCTTTTCCAAATTTGTCAGCGCCGCCTGCAGCTTGGCCATATTTGGTGTGAAACTCCAAAGATTTTTCTTCCAAAGAAACTCAATTTCGTCTTTACAAGGGAAGCAAAAACCGTTTTGGGTTATTTGTTTTATTTATGTATTTTATCGATAAATCGTATGAAAGTCAACTCACATTTATGTGAAACCCTTGTAGTTTTATACCCTTTTAGAGGGATCATTGAGATCGGAGATTCATATCATATGGTTTGCAAATAGTTAATTTGTATAAAGATTGTATAAAAATTATTTCTGCTAATTAAGATTGTTAAAGTGTCTCTTATATTTTGACTAAAAATCTATGAGCAACATTTTTGATTGCAAAATTATTCTGGCCAGCTCATCAGTTCCGCGTGTTGATATTTATTTATTTAATGTCGACTTATATCAGTCGATAGACTATCCGCTTAACATCTGAACAAAATACTATCAACTTCGAATTGCTCTATGAAATAACTTTCACAAGAACAATCGGGTTTTTATGTTAAATATATAAATAGATTTAACTGTCTGCAGATTGTCTTTGCAGGGTATGCAGTCCTCGGCGTTCATAAAATAGCTTGAGTTCTTTCTTGCTTTTAATTCTCAAGCTCCAAAACTCAAATGTCATCGTTAAAAATTTGATTCGCTTTTTTTTGTTGTTGCCACGAAAAATGCTTTTACTCAGCAGTTTTTGGTGCGGGCAACCTGTTAATATTTATTACCCTACATTCGCTTTTGCTTATTGTAATTAGCTGACACGCCGATCTTGTTTGCATTTTTATTACAATTTAATTGTATACACAATAACTTGATCGATATCCAACCTTCAAATAAAACACATCGTGTTTATTTCGATTTATGCTGGCACACAGCAGTTTAACTCCTAATGGCATTTAGATATTTGGCAAATTACACACATACAAAAAGAGAGGAATGATTTTGTAGACGATGTTGTTCTAAACTATTTGTTTTCTTTTGGAACTTGAAATGTTACTGTGTGGATACTGTATCCATTGGGATATGGGCAAAGCGATAAACTGTCATATCTCCCACAATTTTAATGTTGAAGTCAACAAGTTTGGAGGGTAGATTGCCGGTGACTTTTTTTAAATATTGACCTAAGAGTAAATATGAAAGCATAGCAATTGGGTGCTGATGGGTTATCGATAACAGCGATAAGGGCACATCGATGAAACCCAATACCTCCCACAATTTAAAAGCTTACCAGCAATATACCTTCAAGCATCAACAGATAAATAAATCAGTTGTCATATATTAAACCAACAGGGTACCTGCTAGTCCAGCACTCCCGCTGTTACACAATTATCTCGAGTTTTGAAATGCTTCAAAATATGGCGTACCTGATAGCCACGCAGAGCTCTTCACGCTTTTAGCTAAAAAAACAACTATCAACATTAAACAACGAATTTATTGTTGGACAGAAATAATCATTACTAATGTTATACAAGACTATACAAGAGATAGTTGTACTGATTTAAAATCCCAACTATACACAAAAGTAAACAAAGATCAGCGCAAATATAAAGTGATGTACAAGTTTGGCACTTTGAGGGAAAGATTTGAAATTCGGCTAAGATATATTGGCGGCTTGTTGGCTTATTAAATTGTAATTGCTGTAAACTATAAATAGATTGATATAAGTTGCTACAACTGAGTTCAAATCAACTAAATTCGATATTTGCTCTGAGTGAATAGTTAATGTTTTTTCTCCTCCTTAATTTAAACATTTATTTTCCAATGAATTATCCAAAATGTGCAAGTCGCTGACGCACTGGGAGAAATCATTCAGCGATTCTGCTACCCACACAGACCCGCTCTCTCTCTCTCTCTCTCTCTGTCTCTCTCTTTTGCTGTTAATCTCATTATTTATAATACAATGGCTCTCCAGCATTCTCTCTCCCTCTCTCTCTCCCTCTCTCTCTCCCTCTCTCTTGGTTTTGCTCTTGCTCTCTGTTTATATGGCTTTAACGATACAATTTTTGTATGTGTTTTTCTTCTTCTTTTTTAAGTTTGATTAAACCAAATCGTGCCTCGGTGTTTGTGCAGTTGTTTTATTGTTTTTGTTGTTGTTGTTGTTGTTGTTGTTGTTGTAGTTAACCGCGGTGTAGGCATTTTCATTCATAGCCAAATGCGTTTTGTTGTTGCTGTCGCTTTTTTTTGTTGTTTTTGTGTACATTTGTATATGTGTTATATTATTATCATTAGCTGGTGTTGTTTGCTTGCTCGCACTCTGCTCCCGCTCTGGCTGGCTAGCTGACTGGCCGGCAAGTTCATTAACTTTTGTTTGGAGCAGCCAACAGCAGCAGCAGCAGCAGCAGCAGTAGAAGCATCCAGCGGCGGGAGCAACAATTTGTCAAACATTTTTGTGAGACATGCGATTTTAAAATTATGCTTGTGTTTTGATATTTCAATTTTGCAGCGGTAAGAAAGGTGTTGTCGACTCTTCTCCTCTCCTCTGCTCCGCTCTCCTCTGGTCGCCACTGTGTGCGTGCTTCTGTTGGCTATATTAACCTACTTGGATATTTAATTTTGTATTGTTTGTTATATTTGGAGGCGAATTGCGTCCGGTTGCCAAGCAGCGCAACGTTTGTTGAATTCGCTTTTGTACATGTGTAAGCCGTAAGCCTTGTTTTCTTTTGATTAGCACTCAAAAGTCGATCCCCACCCAAGTTGTGGACGAACTGATTACCTGTTGTGCCGGTTTACTTATTTTGGGGCTGTCAGCAGTTCCAGTTTCAGTTCCATTTCAGCATCGCTTAACAGTGTCTGACGTCCAAATGTCTCTTTCGAAATGACACTGAACGGACTCAAAATTGTACCGGTTTAATAACATTTGTCTTGGCTAGCTATCATATCGACCGACTTATGCGATTCTATTTCCTTATTGAGGGAGGAGTGTCTTCATCACAGGGTGTAATCTTCAATTTCCTTGAGATTTTTTCCAATCAAAGTAAAATTTGCGCAAAACAAATGTTTATGGTAAATATACAGAGTTTATAAGTAGTTTTTGGCGCTTCTACTCACTTGTCTAGCCACAATCATAATAAACAAACAAACAAAAAATACTCTGAGCTATTCGAATTGTGAAATAAGCTAAACATCTGTTGATTTATGTACGAGGGAAGATTTCAATTTATATGCTTTGTTCTATGCATTCATTTTTAATATTATTGAATACGTGCATTCAATGAATGAATTTAATATGCATTTATTCACGTGACGTGAAGTTTGCCAAACAAATAAAAATAAAGAAATACCAAACCTGTTCCAACTTTGTATGCAAAATAGTGTGAATATCTGCTTCCGTCATAATTTATTTCGGGGCTTGGCTTAAATCACTCAAACGCTCAAGATAATTAAATAATATTGACTTTTTAACTAACTAATGCCGTGTGCATTTATTTTCTTCTGTTTGCAGGTACGTGTTCCATGCATTGATTTCTCAACCCCATTAAGCAAGCTCACAACAAATATTTTTGCGTAAGTCTAAACAGGAATATTTGTTTATTTTGTTGGACCATAAAACTAGCTTAATAGCCCAGCCCTGCTGGGTGAATCCGTTTTCAGGTAGCGATAAATATGTAAAAATTTTATTAGGCTGTCGAACAGATGTTTCAGCAATTTAACATTCATCAATCTGCTCGCTGGCTGGCCAACTAACTCACTTACTGGCAGGCTGCATTAAGTTATCAACAAGTCTTTTAATTATTCTTTCACACTCATCTGGGCAAGTGGAGGCGAGAGGTGAGGGTTGAGAGGAGAGCAACAAAGAGAGATCGACCTACATAAAGCTAATGATGCTGATTGGCATTTGAGCCGTGCCAATATCAAACTGAAATTAATCACACATCTCACTTTAATTCTGTACTTACCAATACGAACCAAATTAGAAGTTTTGAAGTCAAAATGCTTTGCAAAACTTGTATTTGCCATTTACAATTTAAATAAGCTACCAGCCGTGGTAATATTGGTGATTGTCAATTGGAAATATATTGGCTTGAGTGCATCCAGAGTTTCAGGAGAGATCTGTCAAGCAATATTGAATCACCTGATCTTGGTGTAGTCGAGTCGTGGAACTGGTTGTGCAACCAACAGCCATGGGGCATGTTGCGCTTCAGTTCTTGTGCCAATCGAATCTTGCGGTATTCTTCTCTCTGCGAAATATCGTCAATTTTGTTTAAAACTAGTTTTTGCTGTTTTATTTTTTTATTTTTGCCGACTTATATAGATGGAATGAGAATAAATATAAAAAAATATTTCAATCTTAAATACTGCTATTGACAAAAAATGATGTGTTGCTTCATATGTTTAAATTGGCACTCCATTAGCAGATAGTGGTCTTTATCAAACAATAATATTGTAGAATGGTCTTTTCAGTTCAGTGAACTCAAGCTCAAATCAGTTCTGAAAAGAACGCAAAAAGAATAATCTACCTCAAATTTTTATAATGATCTTCAAAGGTTGCGCAAGATTGAAATTGTTCACAATGAAGTGATAAACCTTTTCGAGTACTCTGCATTAATTACAATAGACTATGTCATGCAATCAATTCAGAGCCCTCTATTTCAATGGCATATTTGTATGCATTTGCGGTTGGGGGTCCAATCTAACTCTTTTACTAACTCTCCCTTAAGGAACTCTTTTACTGACACTTCAATTGTATTTCTGATCTGGACCAGTTTGCAACTAAAGCCCCTATCAATTTTAGAAACATTTTTTAATACAAATTTAAAAATTATAATTGTATTGCAGCAGACTAACTCTGAAAATATCAGTGCTCTGCGTCACAGAGTATTGTTGTAGTAGACTAGTTTTCAGTTTTTAGTTTTTAGTTTTCAGTTCAGTGAACCTGAAGCTCAATTCAATTCTAGGCCATTCAGTCAATTTGAACAGCTATCAAGCCTAAAGATAATAACTAGTTGCTGTAGCTACTAACAATTTCCGTTAAACGCGTTCGAGTCGATGCCGCTTGTGAAAATGCTGCTGCTGTCAAGGAAGTTGCCTATTTTCAGTTATCCGCCCTGCTTTTCTCTCTGCCTCCGTCCACCTCTCTCTGTCTTTTATTTAGTCTATTTTTAATTCAATCAGTGGACTGCCCTTAGCTGTGTGGTCCGCCATTTGAAAGCGTGTAAATTGTATCTGCAGCAAATAAAAAAAAAATTATATATATAAAACGTTGATAAGGCTTTAGAGTAACGCAAAATTCATCTGGTGACTTTCTTTTCAGCACACAGCTGAGCAAAGTAAGTCGAATACAATGGCAAAGAGCAGAAACAAGTTTTCGATATTTTCCAATAGTTACTGCAACATACTTGGGCCAAAAAACTTTTCCTACGCTGCCGCTGCGGTTTCTGTGCAACACCAGCATCATCATCAGCACGGACCAAAAGCAGGCAAACTCTCGTATCATCGTCATTCAGTCAGTCAGTCAGTCAGTCCAAAAGTTTTCCATCATAATCTACTTAACTTTTGCTACAATCAATTGCAGCCTTGTGTTGCAGTGGTTGTCGTTGTTGTTGCATGTGTCGCCTCATTGCATTTCAGTTGCACAGCCTCTTCTCAGGCCGTGGCTCTGCGGCTGCTTTCGTTTTGCTCTCAACCCATATTTATGCAATCTCTTTGTGTATAGATACAGATACAATAGTCAAGAGCCCAGAGTGATACTGATTCTTTCTGCGTTAATAGAAAAGTTGTCAATGTTTTTCAGTTGATGCTGTGAAAGCGGATGCGAATGCGAGTTCTTGTCTATATATATATATATATATATAATTCGCATGGAAGAAGAGGAAAAGATGTTGCAGCTTGTCTGTCTGTCAGCTTGCCGTTTGCATAGATGTGTCCGTCTGTCTGTCCGTCCAGCTGCCAAGCTGTACCACTGTCAATCAGCTACGGCAACAGACTTCAATACAAGTTTTGCTTTTCTATTTTCTAAACCAGACACACTCACAATACACACACAGCGAGACAATCTCAAACACAACAGTACAGATACAATATCTTATGGATGCATTGAAGCGTAATTGCACTTGCCTCTCAAATCTCTTTCTCGCTTGTTCGCTGGCTCTCTCTCTTTTTTTCTCTTTTTTTCTCTTTTTTTTTTAGTTTAGTTGTGTCTTTATCTCAGATTTTTGCTCTCATCGAGCTCATTTTTGAACTGTGTGTATGTATGTATATATATATATACATATGTATGTATGTATGTATATATATATATATATATATATATATATATGCATAAGTTTATATGGATACATACAGTTGCGAAAAAAAATAATAGCACAACTCTCACAAGAAATCTTTTCAAATGTGTCTCTATTAGATTTGTAAGTTTGAGAAACTTGTTAACACATTTATTGAAGAGGTTGAAGTCTTAAAAAATTGAGAAAGAAAAAAACATAGTTTTCATATACAATTATATAATTTAATAAATTACAAATTACATTTGATGAAAATCGAAGAAAATTAACGAAAAAAAAAGCGTCACTTCTCAAAAATTAAAATTATAAAAACTAAAAATAAGTAATCGATTTCTATGAAGTGCGTAAAGGGAGCTATTTTTATTTTATATGTTGAAAAGAATTCCGGAACAGTAAAACCCTCAATTTATATAGTGCGTACTAAAAAATATGTTTCAAATCCGTATTTGAAAAAATTGCAAAACGAGTCGTTTGTTTTTTCATTCCCAATGCAAAAATGTCGTATTATTGATTTTCGCAACTTTGTAGGTCGTTGAACATTCTTTACTCTTTTGAATGAAACTTGCAAGTAAATATTAACTAGCAACGCCTTTTCTATTAGTTTAAGTACTGCAAGCTTCACGGTTCATATTTCATTATGACTCAACATTGTTTTGATTTATTTCCCAAACATCGTCGATTTACACTCTCAATGTGCAACTTGGTTATTTTTGTGGTGCATTTAGGAGTTCATTTTAAGTCAAGCTTAGCTTGAATTGGGGCTGGGCTATTTTAACTTGGGTTATGCCTTTTTTTTGTTTGATTTTTTGCTGAGGCGTGGGATGAAGTGGCCCGCTTTGCACTCACCTATTTGGCTATGTGTGTATATAGATACTTATCCGTATATGCAGCCGTAAATCTATGTGTGTGCTTTGCACATCTCGTTTCTCCAAATTGGCCAATGCTCTCTCGCTCTCTCCGTGTTTCTCTGGCTCTCTCTCTTGTTCGTTGCATGTATCTCAAAGTGTACACGTTAAGATTTGGTATTGTGTTTGAGGCTTTGTCGTTTGCTTTGCTGCTTCAGCTAATTGTTTTGTATAGTCATAGTCATATCGAGAGCTGCTGAATATAACTCTATGTGTCTCTCTTGTGCACATAATCGTAATTGATAGTTTGACTTTTACACACACACACACACACACACACACACACACACACACACACACTCAAAGTTGCAAATCGAGTACAATGTGCATAAGTTAAGGGCTTGTTTACGTGTCGCTGTTATTGATGCTGTTTGCTGCCTGCTGTTTGTTGTTGCCTTTTGTAATTTGATACTTAAAATGTGGCGACCAAGCCAAGACCTTCCTGCAAAATATACACATACATTCATATGTGGATATGCATGTAAGTGTGTGTGTTTGTGTGTGTGCGTGGCTTGAACTCTGATATTTTTGGTATTATAGGGCAAAGCCAGTTCAATGGAGGTAATGTGCATACGTATACGTAATATCCGCCTTACATTACTCATACGTCAAGTGATATCAACGACCAAATACGAAATACGAAATTATGCGCATCTCAAATAAGTGTAAATTTGTCCAAAAGTACGTGAAAAGTTCATTGTGCGTTTTTGTTGCTGTTGTTGCTGTTGTTGTCTTTGTTTCTATCGTTAACTCAATCAAATGTGTTTCACTTTTCTTCTCTCTCTCTCTTTCTGTTTCTGTGTGTGTGCGAGCGAGTGTGCACCGGGAGCAGCAGCAGCGACGTCGCAGTCGACAGCTGCGTTGGCAGATTGCGTGTGCTTTTCGTTTCGTCGACTACTTATTTATTTTTTTTGTGTTCTGTTTTTCGCTGCTTCGTTCGGTTTTTTTTTGCCTTTGCATTTGCGTGTATCAAGCGTTCATTGCCTCTTCTCTGCGCCTCTGTTTTACAGCTTTGCTTCTTCTTCGGTTGCATTTTAATTTTGTTTTATTTTTAACGCGTCGCATACAAATGTTTAATCGCTTATTTTTGTGCTTTGATTCGCTTGGCATTTTGTGTTTGTGTTTTTTTTGTGCGAAATGATTTGCCCGCTTTTTCTTTCTTTCTCTTTGCGTGGGCGATTGCACTGTGAACTCTGGATCAGCTGTATGTGCGTGTTTGTATGTGTGTGTGTGTATCTGTGACTCAAGGTCAAATAAAATGACCTTTCAGTGATTTATGTTTTGTTTTGTATGCTGTAAGATAATGTTTGATGTGATCCTATTTCATTTCAAATAAAACACGTGCTATGCGAAAAATGTCTAGTTGATTTTATGTGTAAACTCATTCGCTTATTGTATATATTTAGTTAAGCATTGAGTTCTTTGTTCTACATCTTATATCGATTGTTGGCTTATCGAAGCAGTGAGTATTGACTCAGATAAGGCGTACAGTACAGAGTACATTTTTAGTGTCATTCCGTAAATATGGAGTTTAAATAAATCGTATTTCACTTGACAACCAAAACTTTTAATTTCATTTAATTGAAATTAAATGTAAATTTTTATAACTTGTTAGTAGGCCTTACTTACTTTCTATCGCTGATAAGTAGAGTATCCATATTTCTATTATTGCCACACTTACGGCACATGACTAATATTTAATAATCATGTAATAAATCACTTTCTTTTTGCTGACCTTTACCTTTAATCGGCTGTCAGTCAGCAGCGTAATTAGACACGAATAAATTCATTTGCGAATTTATCGCAGCGTTAATCAGACGGTTAAGTATTTCAACTCAATCGCTTAACTCTAACAATCTCGTTTGTTGTTGTTTGCCATATAATATAACATTTAGCGTAACTTCAACAGCCCTCCCTCCCCCTGCCTCACTCTCTCTCTCTCTCTTCCTCTCTCTGTATCCGTCTCTGTTAATCGACCGGGCAGATTACTTATCAATATTATGGGCCTAGTCAAAGCAGTTGTTGTTGCTCACTGCCAATCGCAATGCATGCCGTGCATTTAATCAGTTTAAACAATGCTATAAAGCTATGTGTGTGTGTGCGTGTGTAGGGCCCTGCCCACCCATACATACATATGCATACACATACACACACACACGTTTGCTTAGTGTAAATACTTATGCATTGGCAGCGACACAGTGCTGCATTTAAGCAGCTTTAATTTCGTTTCAACTGGCCCAGCAATAATAATAACAACAACAACAACTAGAAAAAGCTGTTTCACATTTTATTTTGCGCTATTTTTATTTACTTGTGCCTTGCATTGCGCTTTGCCTTTGCTTTGCTTTTGCCTTTGCCTTTGCCTTTGCCATTCTCTTTGTTTCCCGCTTTGCTGCTGTTGTGCAGCCTGCTGTCTTTGCTGTCTTTTTGCATATTTTTACTTTGGCTTGCAAACTATTTTTGTTTACTATTTACTTTCGCGTCGCCGGCGGTTGGTTGTGTGGGGTTGAAAGGGGGGGAGAGTGTGGTTGGAGGGGAATTCTTTGCGCTTAGTGCGTTGATTTCCCGACCTAGCCGGCGACAATATTTGTTGTGCACTCAACAAAAACGCAATGCCAACACAGGAAAAGCAGGCAGCTCACAGCTCATAGTTCGCAGTTACACGAGACAAAGGCCAATGGGGAAAGGCGCTACTCAATTCTCTCTCTCTCTCTCTCTCTCTCTGTTTCTCTCTCTCACTCTATGAGCTGTATTCCCTCTTGCCAACGCCACTGCTGCCTAGCTGCATAGTGCATTGCTGCCTGGGCATTTTGCGGCTATTGCACAGTGGAGTATGAATTTATTTATGAAATAACAAAAACGCATAAACCGAAAACTCGAAATTCTGAGATTAAATTTGTGTTTTTTTTTATATATATTTCAAATTTCAAATGAATTTGTAGAACAATAGAAATTTGTTTTAAAACGAAACTATTTGTTTATTGACCTTTAAGATATTTATTGGTCTCGTTTAAATGTTTAAATATTACTTGAAAATACGGCCTTGCTTTTTTCCACTATTTAAAAAATGAAAAACTTATTTTGATTGTTTATTAGCTTTTTGAAAAGGTTTCTTTACTTTACTTTATTTTTAATGGTTTTCGTTCAGCTGACTACCAAACAGATATAGTTGTTCTATTTTTTCGTTCTGATTTTTTTATTACAAACTTTCCCACGCTGCTTTTTATGAATTTTGTCCCCCCCAACGAGACCACTGTGCCATGTTTCGCTAGCTTTTGTGTGCTTCCTCTCCTTCCACGCTCTTCCCCTCTCTCTTGCTCTCACTCCATGTCTGCGTGCAGTGCCTCGCAGATAAGTTGTTGTTGATGTCGTTGCATGCCACACTCGCAATGGCGCAAAAGTTCCTAGACCACTCAAAAAACATTAAAAAAAAAGAACACAAAATTTATATGCGCCGTCGCGCATGCAGTCGCCGTCGCTGGCAGCGCAGCCGGCGTCGAATGTTGACACGTACAGCGGCTGCGTCGACGTCGCCGTCGTCGTTGGCGTCGTCGCGCCTTGTATGGCTTTCAATGGCAGCAGATTATTAATATTGCAAATGTGTGTGTGTGTGTATGTGTGAGAGAGAGGGAGAGAGAGTGAAGTGCAGCGGCGAGCCTATAAATATGTTTTTGGCATTAGGCCTAGGACCAGGCTTCAGTTTATCTTATGCTCTGCTCATTTTTACACTCTTCGCAAAAGCGAAAGAAATATTTGAAATATTTGTCTCAAGTAAATGCGGTTTACAGATAGCCATTTCTTCGAGATATATATTTTTACATTTACCTATTTATATTTAGACATGTTTATAAATGCATAGTGTAACATAACATAACTTAACATTTTTAATTCAAATTTCCCCAAAATTTATTTTTCTAATTTGGATACTCTGATGCCGCCATGCCGTCTATTCGTGTGTTCGTCCGTCCGTCTTTATAAACGTAACTTTTTTCGATACCATTAAGCTAAAGCCTTGAAACTGGGAACATATATTAGTTTGTGCCCGGGACAAAGTGTAAAAATTGGAGTGCTACGTCCACCAGGAGGCTGGGAAATCAATTAAATCGCTAGTCGCGAATCTAAAAAGCCACATATCGCCCCAATTTTAAGGCAAAAGTCCCCAATTTTAAGGCAAAAGTCACCAAATTTGCTAGGTTGTTGTTATCCCATAATCACCAAAGCTTATATTTCGGAAAATGTTAATCGATAAACCCGCATATCTCCCACAATTTTAAAGATAACTTGCTGGTAACCTCCTTCAAAGATCGGCATATACATTTTCAGAACAAGCCCAAGAAACCAAATATTGAAAGTATGTTACTGCCCTATTTCGATAAAGAATTGAATGGCCACGCCTCCAAAAATCGATACATGTGTTATAAATCGATAATCGATGTGTTGTAAATCGATAAAACCATATGTCTTACACAATTTGATAAATATACTCATCAAAATTCTCAAAAGCTTGGAAGGAAGATTACTAGGAACCTTCTCTAATAATTTTTCAGCCACGCCCACTACCGAGATTCCAATAGCCCTTTTCTCACATAATTTAAGAGCTACAGTTTCCAAAATTACAAGCAAGCTTACTAGGAAACTCTTCCAATTTTTAGCTAAAAAGCGGTATTTCTTGGCTCCACCAACCCCCTCCCGTTCTGTGGCACCTCTTATCGGATGGTATTACTTATGGTATCAGAGTATTTCAAGGTTGTTACTTATTTTAAATTGGTAATATAATCTTAAATTCTTAATTTTTGTATTATTTTTGTGTTGACAGATTTTAGTTGACTTGAAATAAATTATTAAAAAATAAAAAATATATTAATACTCCAACAGACTATTTTCTTGTCTAATTTACAACTGAAATATTTATTCTGAAAACATAAAACATTCAATACCATTTTGCTGTTCAAAAGTCCATCGATGAAGATCGTTTGAAAAAATATACTTTATCTAAATTGTTTAAAGAGTATTTAAACTTCGGCTTGACGAGTTCAACTTTTCTTCTTTTTTGTTTTTGAGGGGAAATGTATTTTTTTTGTGGAAAAAAATCTGTGTTGCCGTTGACTACTTGAAATAATTGCGAAAAACTGCGGCGGTTGTGTGGCAGCTGCTTACTCTCTAGCAAGCAACCTGTCTGGCTGCCGCAGGGCGGCAACATCATTATCAAACTTAATTATCATTGGTCTGTGAGGCAGCAGCAGCAACGCACATTGCACATTGCACTTTTCTCGGCCTATCAACATCATCATCATCATCCCAACAACATCAACATTAACATCAACATCATTATCATTATCATCATCCGCATCATCATCATCATCATCGAGGTTGTCGGTTGCTCGACATGCGCGCTTTGTCTGTTGACTTCCACAGTGTGTGGATGCGACCATATCGTATACTGACTTTATATATAAGTATATAATATATATATACACATATGTGTGAGTGTGTGTAATATGCTCCATGCACACTCCACTTGGTACTGCATTTGCTTGAGTGTATGTGTGTGTGTGTGTGTGTAAGTGTATGTATGTAAATATGTATGTGCAGTCTGTGTATAGCAATTGAATATTTGCAAGAGATTTCCGTTCATTAAACCCGACAGCGAAAAGCAGAAAAACAGCTACAACATCAGCAGCAGCAACAACAGCAACAACAGCAACAACAACAATAATAACAACGACGGCACAGAGCAACGACTGTAGGCGGCCTTTGAGTACCGATCCCCCCCTACCTATCCCCTCTCCCTCTCCTATCCCTTTGTGTGTTGCGCTCCTGGTCTGGCCCTCTGTCGGACCGGGCTAGCTTCTGGCTGCACTGCTGACGATGATTTGTACTACGACGAGTGCTTCGCATTTAATTTTCTATTTTTTTGTTTGTTTTTTTTTCTTTGTGTTTTTTGTTTTGGGAGCTTCGCTATAATTAAATTCCTCTTTAAAGCTGCGAATCGTCTGCCCATCGTTGTTATAAGCATACCCTGTACCCACTAGGAATGGTTAAATCGGGTATCACTAAAGTTACGCTGATATACCCATAAAGACATATGTTTACTAGATCAGCATCAACAGCTCATTTATTACAGATAATACAGAAGATATGGAAACCATAACTTCCCTCAACTGCTTAACAACGAGACGCAATAACAATATTTTTCGCATATTTTTATAGTTTGTAATAGCTACAAATCAAATATTTGGAGCTGTCTTTATGGTATCTCATAGTCATGCGCCGTAAACTGTTTCACTCCTTGTGATTTTGGGCGCTAGTGCAAAATTTTATTATTGTGGGCGCTGAATTTGGTGGCAGAAGAGTCTCAGCTGCCCACGGTTTGGGGAAAAAAAGTGTGCAAGTTTGTCTTATAAAGTGCAAACAAAGTTTGCCTGGAGTGGAATGAGTACTTATAAAGTTGATGTGGGTCGTAGCAGTCAATTTGAAAGTGATTGCAGGATTTTAATACTTAAACTTCTTAAACATCGGCCGGCAAAAATGAAAAGAATTGCGAAAATATAGTTTCTTACGCCCAAAGCTATTTTTTTTTAAATTTAACGCGCAAAATCGTTGTTTTATAGTAGTCGACAATTCAAGTTAGGACAACGAACAACTTCAAAGATTCGTAATTGATGGTGAAATCTCTAATAGCCAAAATAAAGTTAAGAGTGGATCCAAATTTTCTTTAATGTCCCCAATTGAATTGCCTTTGTTGTTCGCCCCTGCTAAAATGTCGTTGACTCTAAGCCCTTTCTAAGGAGGAAGGGAGGGAGTATTTTCGTAGAAAATTGTAAAACTGCCAACGAATGTTTTTGAGTTCGAAGTTTCATCATTGAAGTTTAGTGCAATTTAAGAATTTAATTGAATCTGTTATGTGTTAATATTTAAGATCATAAACTATAATGTTATTTAACAATTTCTCATAATTATTGGCGAAAGCCAATCTTTTGAATAAACTTGATATAAACTGGCATCTGGGATTTGACCGTGGAACAATTAAATGTGCTTCAAACATAAGATTTATTCATAGTAAATGGACTGTAATAAGTCCACAATTTTAAAAAAAGGTTTCTAAAATGTAAAAATTAAAATTACAATTAAAGTTCGATTTAAAAAAAGAATTTTAACTATACACAGTCAAAAGAAAATAAAAAGATAATGAAATGAATTAGGCATCAACATTCAATACAAGGATTGGTGAAACCAAATCAGACTTAAACTTTTGAATCGATAGTAGTAAAACTTGAAGAAGTGACAAATATTGAGTGAGAACTTAAAGTGAAGATACTCAAACCATTTTTCTATTAGATCATCTTAACTTTTCTGTTCCTAGGGCAGAATTCGCTAAGTCAGGAAGGACTCTGACCGTGCTTAACTTTGGTGATTTTATCTTAGAGCCACAGGTTCCGAGATTTTCTATTCTATTTCTATTTAAATTTGTTCTCTTTCCCTGTTTCACTCTTCCTTACGATTAACTAAGTCCATAACGAAGTTCTGGGTTTCATCAATCTTTGCAGTGAATGTTGAACATTTTTAAATTTGAATAACCCAGATATCTTTTATTATACATCTATAAACTTTATGTCTACTAATTTGTTATTTTTTAAATTTCTCTTTTTAAAATTGTATTGTTAATTGTTTGGTGATCGCTTTTTATGATTAAAATGTGTGTTTTTGCTGGCTTCATGTGAAGTATTTATTATTTTTTCATTTTTCGATTACCGACGGGGTTTTGAATGTTCTTCACATTTGTGGAGATAAGTAAATAAATAAGTTTTTGCTTTTAGACATGCGTTGACATTTGCCTGGGATTCCCGCTTATTCCACTGGAAGTCTATAATTAGATTAAGCATTCGATGAGTGCCCAGGTGAGATCAATGCAACAACAGTTTTTCATTGAGTCTCTCGTGGGCTTTTCTGGCTGCTTATCTAACAAAAAGTTCTTTCGCTTTTTGCCGCTTGCTTCGTGGCCACTTTTTGTTGTTGTTATTTGTTCTTTTATTTGCTCAATGTTTTGTGGTGCATTTTGGTAAAGTTCGCCCACAGCTAATCTGGCCATGTGTTTGTTGGGAGCGGCTTAAGCCTAATACATGGCTACTATTCTACGTGTCTACATGGCTGAGACTGCCTTGCACTCCGTCCTCTCTCTCTTTCTCTCTTTCTCTTTCTCTCTTTCTCTGCTGACCTGTGGCAAAATGCTTGCTGTTTCTAATTGCCGTGTTATTGTGTACGAGTGTGTGTGCTCCAAGGGGCATGTGCATCATGTGCTGCATGTAAGAAACTTGCCCTGACTCCTAGCTTAATGTGCTCTCTTGGCTCTTAGCTCTTAGCTCTTGGCTGAGTTTATCATAATACCTTTGAAGATATTTGCGGCAGGCAACGAAGCAACTTCTAAGCAGACTTAAATGAATGACAGACTGACTAACTGAGTGAGTGAGTGAGTGAGTGAGTGAGTGACTGTCTGGCTGACTGGCGTGTGGTCGGTCCAAACAGTGGATTGTATTTGTGCGCTTCTTTTTGGCTTGGTTTCGTTTCGTATTTGGCCATGTAAAATTTGCAGTGCTGAAAAACATGTTTCCCTGTCGCTCAATCCATGATGTGGCAGTGAAAAACTGTTGAAGAAAAAACTACAAGCTGCATGCAGCAGCTCCCTTCACAGATGTTCATAATGATGATGATGATGACGATGATGATGTTGATGATGATTGCAAGCAAGCACGCCAAGTTTTCTGCTTTTGTTACCGCTACCCGCTGCTACCCGACGCCCCTCCGGCCGAGCTGCTGATGTTGCCTGGGTCGTCGTCGTCGTTATTCATAGAACATAGCGAACATGTTTGGCCATTTTCTTTTCTGTCGACTGGCTGGCGGCCTGTTTGTCCGCTTTTCCTTCTCTGTGTTTCTCGTGTCTCGTGTTGTCTTTGCCTTTTCCATTTTTCCTTTCTCAGCAGCAGCAGCAGCAGCAGCAGCCAGCAGAAGCAGCATTCATGCATTTTTCCTGCTAACAACCAGATGAGACAGCCGAGTTGAGCCATAGGCCATAGGATGCAGTTGCTGCTGGCCGGTTTTTGGGCTGGTTTTAAGAGTTTTACCTGCCTGTGCACTAAATATGCACTAAATGCTGTTTATTTCGCTATGCGAACTCATATGTGCACTCAGTTGTTGTTTGGTCGGTTTTGTTGCATTCTTCTTGTGACTCTGGCTGATGAAAGTGGCACTTCATCTCAAGTTGCTTTGTTGCCAGATGAGTACACGGCTCTTGCCTCAAATACAAATGTTAGGTGTCGCACACTCCGTACTCAATAAGTGGTCCATAAAACGTAATCTTCGCTTAAGCTCCACCTCTGCCTCTGCCTCTGCCTCAACTCCATTTGCTGCAGCTAATGCCACCTGCTTGTGGCAGTTAAACTACAAAGTAGCGCCAAAAACAGCGTGCAACAACACTCGCAGAGCACTTTTCCCCCACTTTGTACGAATTTGTTAGTTTCCCGAAATGTTTTTTTCTTTTTTTTTGCTGCGAAGTAATTTTCGAAATTCCGAGAGATTTGTTTGGGGAAAAAAAATCTAATTTTTATGTTTATTTTTCCTTTCCCCAACTGAATCACTCTTTTCCGCTTACTCGCAAATAGTTTGGCTGTCAATTTTGTTTGTTTGTTTTGTTTTGTTTTTACTGCTTTCTGTTGCAGTTAAAACTAGCCGTATTATGCCGTGTTTCTTTTGTTGTACAAGTTTCGGGAGATTTTTCAATAAAGCTGCCGATATTGATTTATGTGCTTTAAACTGTGTACAATTTAAGAAATGTTGTTTACTAATCTTCCGGAATTGCAATAAAAGTAGTACTAAAATGCATTGTTGTATGTATTGGTATAAGCTGGTACATCCTGGGAATGGGGATGTTTTAGCGAATTTTCGCAGGTCAAATGTGTTGCAAGAGGTAAGGATCCTGAACGAAGAATGACATAGGAGGCACCAGGACTCAGACAAGCCAAATTAGAAATGAGTTCAACAAGTAATAACCAAGGGAAGGAACAGAGTTAGATTACTTGAATTCTGAGAGCACATCACAGCAGACTGTGGCAACATAGCCAGGAAAGGGTATCGGAATGCTTAATCCCGAATTAAGGTTGATGGAAGAAATATGGGCTCAGAAGGGGCAATAATACAGATATAATAAGAATGAAAATAGACTTATAAATTATTAATAGAATAGAAAAGAATAGAAAGTAGCTGAGAATTTAATTGTGCTGAAAATCGATTTTGTCCAACCCCCTCTGGGATTGTCAGTGAAGCTAAATTTATTTTCTAAATATATTTCGTATTCATTGTATGCGTCAAGTGTTTCCTACCATCATTTTAGATTATGCGGCAAGAAGACCATTAAAGAGGTCATTGCGGCGGCATTTGGCATATTCGACTTCCACTTTTGGCCATCATCAACTTTGCTGCGTATGCGTTCTTCACTCGTATTTCAAGTTGTTTGCCATTTTGCAAGCAATTCATCAATCACACATTCAAGTTGAGCATCTTTCCCCCTCCCCTCACCAAAAAAGTATCTTTCACTCGGCGAACGCATCCCCGGGCAGCTGTGGAAGCTTGTTCCAAGAGTGGAGTTCGCCCTCAGCTGAACCCAAACATGAAACAGAAAAATAATATAGAAAGAGAGAAAAAATAGAATAGAATGCGGCGAGCCGGTCTCTTGTGTAGTTGGAACAAAGGCATTTCGTTAAGCGCTCGCTCAAGTTTCATTAACCAAAAGCAAACTTTTAACTGGCTAAAAGCAAAAGCAAAAATAAGCCTCCCACGGCTATGCTTGTGGAACAAAAGTACAAGTCCAAAAAGTCCCAAAAGGCTTGTCCAGGCAAAAGGAAACGCGAAAGCGACGGCGCCCGTGCGGCTTTTCATTATAACGTGGTGAAGGGAAAGGCGCAGGGGAAGGGAAAGGGAAAGGGCAAGGGGAAGGGCGCCTAAATTTGTGCTTTATTAAAATCTAATTTCTTATTTATGCAGCCAATTTCTGATGTTGTTGTTGCTGCTGCTTTTGTTGTCGCTGCTGCTGCCGCTGCTGCTGCTCCCGCTGCATGTAACTAAATGCCCTGATTTTTAATTAAATTTTTAAAAATTTATTTCAAGCCGCAAATGTTGAGCACACACACAAAATTCTATTTAATACCTTTTGCATTGCACTTTATGATTGCGACTTATTAGATGGCATTTAATATTCATATTGTTGTTGGCCATTTAATTGGAATTCCTCTGCTTGGCCTTTTCCTAATTATTTTTCTGGCCCCGCACAAATCCAATAAGCATTATGACTTCTTCTTCTGTGCCTGTGCCTGGCCAAAAATCTAATGTACTTGCTATATTTTCTAAACACACACACACACACACACACACGCAGACGCACACCATTTTGTTGGCTCCCTTAAACTTTATGGCCACAACGACTGTCGCGCTAAATATGCCCCCGAAACCGCCTCCATCCAGCCCCCTTCTCACCCTTGGGCGTCAGCTGCCCGCGCAGAGAGCCTTCAATAGGCAACAATTTTTGTTGCTTTATTGAATTAAAAATTGAAACTGACTGGCAGTCGGACGGGGAGGAGGAGGTGGAGGCGGAGGAGTCGACAGAGAGTCCTGCGACAGCGCCGGTGCTGGCCTTTTAGCGCACATTAAATTAATAAATTAAAATGGAAAGCACTTTGTTTTAGCACTCAGAGCTGCTCCCGGTTCTTGCAGCCTCCCCGTACCACTTGCCGCCCCTCCACCTCTAAACTCACTTCATTCATCGACTTGGCTAAAATTATGAATTTATGTCATTTAAGAATGTCACTTTACTTTGCTTATGAACATTTTTAAATTAGCCTTCGCACATTCGATAAAAATGAAGTAAGTCCCGCCATAAGAAAAGCGATTTTCAACGCCTCATACAAGGAGTGGGACAGAGAGGGGGAGAGAGAGAAAGAGAAGGAGAGAGAATCTCCGGATCCAGTTAAGTGGCATGCGCGTCACAATGCGAAAACTTTGTTGATCAAATTATTTGAGTTTATCACTGTGTGGCCAACTTGTAAAAAGTTGCCTTTTTATGGGTGATCATATTTTATATGATATTGCTGGCTTAACTTAATGTTGTTTTGAGTATGAAATAAACATTTTATGGGAATAAACGTGCGAAAATTCGAATCTTACACGTATTTCACTCAACCTGGGAAAGGTGGTTTTCTCAGATGCAAATCTCAACAAAAGAAATCACTGCGCCGAGCGTAAAGTGTCATTCTGAAATTGAAACGAGCTGATTTGGATTTTCTCAAATTGAGAACAGTATTGTTTTTAAGTTGTTGGTCTGATTTGGGGTTTTCGCTACGGTTTCGCCAATCCGTTCAAGAAATGTTGGACCAATTTGGCAATTAAATACCCTCAGAAATGATATAAAGTTGATTACTTTATTGTTATTATTTTAATCTAAACATAAAATACATAAACATTTCTTATTAGTAATTTTATTTATTTAATTAATTGTTAACTAAAGAAAAATGAATTTATTCATAAATCAATAATAATACATTAAAAACAAACTAAAGCCGTTTAATTCGAATGTTTTGTATGTGGAATCTTATTTGTCACCCACTGTGCAAGTATAAAAAGTGCCTTTGGGCCGAGTTTTTGTCATCATCTTGTTCGTTCCGCGTTGGCTGCTTCCTAATAGATTTTATATTTTGATTGATTGCCTCGCTTATTCAATTGTTGTGCCACGTAAAATTTCCGCTTCGCTCTATTTAAGTTTCCTTGAATGTCTGCTCTGCCTGCTGTCAACTCTCCCCGCCTCGTCCTCATCCTGTGCCCCACCCATCGCCCGTGGGCTGGGTTTATGTAGCGTGTGATTGTTTTACTTTGGGCTGCTTATAACTTGGCTCCCCCAGCCATAACCATCCGCCATCCGCCATCCCCCATCCCCCATCCAGCCTCATGTTCGCGCTCAGCTGTTCAGACGGGATTTAACTGCATTATTAGGTAAATCCGTAGCATAAATTTCAATATCGATGCGCGGCTCCGCAGCGAGACAACCCAAATGAATTTTAATGCAATTTAAGGCAAGTCTCATCTGCTGACACCTTTCTCATTGTTGTTGCTGTCGTTGTTTTTGTCGCTGTTCGCGTTTCTCAGTTTTGCTTTTGCTGCTCTGAGGCGAAGAAGCCATACGAATGTGTGGAGGAGACTGTGTTGCACAGTCGTCAAATACTATTGATGCGCACTGTTGCATAAAAGCCGATCCGATCCATGTGTGCCCCAGAATGAGAATGCCAAGCCACATCGCTTCCTCTTCTCTCGCCTCTCTCTCTCTCTTTCTCTCTCTCTCTCTCTTTAACACACAGTTAGTTGCCATGTAAACTAGTATGCCAAAGTTTAAGCACATGCCACGCCCGCCAAACAATAACATTTGACCGAAAATCTGTCGATGCCAGATACTACGCACATATCACACATATCACACATACATGCATACACACACACACACACACACATACTAATATCATTAATCCCACAAGAAATGTGCTCGAAATGTATAAATTCTTGGAACTTATTAATGTTTTTAACTTTTTAAATAAAATTGTAAATTAAATTGGATGGTAAAGGAAAAACATGAACGAAAAAAATACTGGCACAATTTTTCAAATGTGCACTTCCAATTATGAAAACTGGACATAAATCAAAGAATTCCAAACAGTTCTTAAGAATTGCTATTATTTTTTTCGCTACTTTTTGACACTATTCGCCTCAAAGGAATAACAAATATGTATTGAAAATAATTCAATTTTATAAGTAAAATTTGAAAAGATTGCAAAACTAAAGGTTTGTTTTTTGTTGTAGATGTGCTTTTATTTTATTTGCAAGATATATATACACACACACATACATATACACAAATACAGACGTGTTTTGGAATATTTGGTTAGATACCTTGTGAAGCTGTGGCTTCCGACGGTTGCTGCCAATTGCAGCTTGATGCGAATTGAACGTTGGAGGTTACAGCTTACGTTACTAATTAAAGGAATCTTTACACATTTTTTTGTGTTAGGCTTCATGACCAATTTAATTATACCTAATTAACAAGAGCTTGACCCGGCAGAAGTATACACAAAGATGGAAAGTTTCTGTTGCGTAGCTAATTTAATGCATGTGGGCCATAAAAAATAGTTGAAATAATACGATTTATAGAAATTGTGAGCGACTTGGCCTCTGCTATAATTATTTATTGCCACACCTTTGTAGAGTTGTTATACACAATTAAGTTACTCATTTGCAACTCATTGTCGAAATTTATAATGCATCTAAATAATTCATTAGTGAATAATGGTAATCGTGGCATAATTAATTGTACAACGCATGCCAAGCGCTAAACTTGTTGTTTGTTTATTTATTATTGTAATATAATTAAGACAATTATATTTATGCCCTTCAATTCGCATTTTGTGCAATGTAATGTTTTTCCATCATGCTTCACTGTATTCGACTCGAAAGTATTGAGAGATGTGCTTCTGCAGCCGCAGGCATTGCCAACACATCCCATCTGCAATGCTTACTTACTGGCTGCTGGTCGTTGCTGGTTGGTGTCGTATCTTAACAACCTGTCTGTGAAATTAACGCCTAACAACTGCTTAGGGGGCGTGGGCGGGGAGGGACGGGGCGTATAGTTTTGATGATGATGTTGATGGCAATGCCTCGGCATATCGCATTTCATGCCTCGGCTTCAGCAGCGCTGGGTGCTAAAAAGGCGAATGCCCGCCGCCAACTAGAGAAGCGAATAGGCATTAGGTGAAAAAAAAAGGTGAGAATGGAGAGAACGATGGATGAGTGGGTGCGGGAGGGGGAAGGGGAGGGGGACAGACGCTTGCTGGCCGTAAGTTATGCGATTGCAACGGTGACTGCCGCTACTGCAGCAACAACAACAACAACAACAACGAGAAGAAGCAGAAGCAAACAACAACAAACAAACATGTCCGACCATATTTTCACTCAGTGTGTATTTTTTAATAAGATTTCTTCAAGCAGACAACAACGATGACGACGACGTCTCAAGACAGATGTGTGTGTGCAAGTGTGTGTGTGAGTGTGTGTGTGTGCAAGTGTGTGTGTGAGTGTGTGTGTGTGTGTGAGTGTGCATCAACATTTGTAATGTTTCGTTGCAGTGTTTGCAACGCGTCGTTGATGTCGGTGTTAATAAAGATTCACCCAGCTGCTTACCAGGTGGGGGGTGCTATAGGGGGGAGGCAACCCACTGGGCTGCTGCTGCAACTGCACCTGCACTAGTGGATGGGGGAAGAGGGGGGCTGCACCGGTGTCTGTCTATGGGTGGCCTACTTAATTTATGAGACGCGAGAATTTGCAGTGCTGGCTGCAAACTGGCGAACGAGCAGCATCACAAAGACGGTGCAGAAGGCGCGGGGGCGGGGCAATAGCAAGTGTAGCATAGCGCAATTTGTAATTAGTGTTGGAACACGGCACAAAATCTGCTGCTTCGCTTCTGCTGCTGCTTCGGCTTCAGCTTGTGAAGCAAATGCATCCAACAGATACTTAACGCTCCAAGGCGGCAATGACGCCGACAACAACAATAACAACTACAACAACAGTTGGCGTAATTATGGCGTTGCCAGGCGACATCGAGTGATTGACCGCATTAATAGGAGAGACAAAAACCAAAAAAAAAACAACAAAAAAAGACAAAAACCATCTGCAGATGTAATTAGTGAGCAAAAAAAAAAGATGCAAATGGAAATGGAAAAGGACGTTTGACTTTTACAACTTGTCACGAGGTGTCAGAATGCTTATTAATAATATCTTGATTACTTTATTCGAGTGTAGCAAATTCCTGCTAATGCTGTCATTTATGCTGCCTTGTTATTTATTGTTTTGTTTAATTCATGCGCATCAAATTGGACCGCTTTTGCATTTACTTTAGTGTCGCAGCTACAATTCTAGAACTCAAATCGTGGCCCACCAAACAATTCCCATTTAATTTGCAATTACTTCTGGCTTAGGCTCTGTCATGTCAAAGTTTAATCTCTGGTATTATATAAGAGACGGATTCCCATCCCAAATACACACAAACAAGGAAGGCGGACCCAAAAATGAGGAAATGTGGGCACATCATGGGCTTAATTCCAAATTTATTGGATTATTAATAAATGGAGTTCTCTCCGTGTGTGTGTGAATTATAAACGAGGTGCAGGCCACAACGATGAAGTAAAACTCTAGTTAGACAACTGGAATTTCGGGACAGGACGTAGATCAACGTAATGACACTGGGCTAGTGTTAAATTTTAATTTGATGCCTATTTGCACACACACAAACACAATCACACACACACACATACATGTGCAAATTGATGGATACATAATTCATAATATAAGTTGCAAATTGAAGAGACTGCAGGAGGACATGCTCAAATGTGTGAGCCTCATTTGGATGGTTGCCTTGGTCATCAGCAGATGACTTTTGTGGGTTTTCTAATTAAATGTCACTTCATGTTTTTTGTGCCTGTGACATTTAGGCATCAAAATATTTTGCATAGTTTGTCCTCTGGCTACGGCATCATCATAATCATCCTTTAATACACACGTGCATGTGTGTGTGTGTGTGTGTGTGTGTGTGTGTCATCTATTCAGGGCATTAAATGTCCACGTCATCATATCAAATGTGACATAGATGTGAACATAAAAGAATGAAATAGAATGGAATGGAAAACCTGTGCCAACATTTTGTCACTTTTTTATATTTTTTGTTGGTTTGTTTGCCATCTCTTCTGTGTCATCTTCTGTGTGTTCATTGCATTGTCTATGCCATTTGTGACATGTTTGTATTGCCTCCCGCTCTCGCTCTCCTGTGCAGTGTTATAATCCTTAATCCTTCTGCTTTATTGTGCATTTACATGTCAGTCTGGCTGAGCATGAAGATATGCAGATAGAGAAAGCAATGACTCTCATTTGGGACCATTTTTGACACTGCAACTCTGCAACTCTGCAGATGCTGCTGGTTGTCTTGATTTCCCTTTGTGGCGACCATTCTATGGCAGTGTTTTTTATGCGGGGTTATCGCTGTTATCTAGCCGCAAAGGACAATGAACGAATTCTCATCAAAATTGTCGAAACTACGAACTGCAGCAAAGCAATCAAAGTCAAGCAAATATTCCAGTTCATTTTGAGCACTAATGATGCCAATGCAGCAAAGCAAGCAAAGTCTCTGGAATCGCTTGTAGCTGCATCAATAAATAAAATATAAAAGCAGCCATTAAATAGGGATGCATGTTATGAGTTTCACAGACATAGAAGCCCTCAACCCAACAAAGATTCTCGCATTCGGATGGAGGAGCTATGAGTTAATAAGGGGGCACAATATACCTTGTAGGTCACAGTGCAGGTGGCATCCCAATAATAATAATAATAAAACCATTAAATAACTCGATTTCAGGCAGATCTAATTATTCCACTTACAAATGGGTACAAGGGGTTTAATGGTTTTGAGCAAAAGTATAAGATCGATTGTTAATCAGGATGAATTGTCGAATGAATGGAGTTGATATAGTCGTGTCCGTCTGTCGCTCTGTCTGAATATAAATCCTTGTATACCATTTGCTTATCAAATTCACTCCATTTCATCGATAACTGACCACGTTTCGCCAATATCGATTTATATCGATTTCAGATAATAATAATATAATATAGTAATATAATAGTAAATGTAGCTTAATATATTATTGACATTGTATTCGCAACAATTTTGAAGAGCAGTTTGTCAAAATAAAAAGTAGAATGCATTCAACTGTTGGGTGGCAGGGCATTGTCGAAGTCGAGCTGACTCGCGACTACAGCATTCGTACTTGTTTCATATTTGTTTTTTCTGCGTAATGCTTGCCATTAGCAATAAGTACAGAAGATCCAACTGCCACAAGCGCACAATAATTGCTTCATCATCGTTGAGAATTATGTTGCTCAACCCAATCAATGATGATGGTTAGAGTCGAGACTCATTTTGGCTCTGTGGTGGTTATCGGCTAAAGTTACTTTCAATCTATTTGCCTTGCCCCGTCCATGCTCCACCAAACTCCAGTGCTCTCAGAGTCTTTATATAGCTGTATAGTAATATGTAATAGGCAATTTCGGCGCGCACACACACACACCCACACACACACACAAGCATAGCGAAAAATATTGTTTATACATATATATTTATTTCGGTTATTACACACACAAAGCCAGGCCAGTCGGCCCCGGTGCAGAGTTCTGACTCCCTCTCAACGTGCTGGGCTGGAGGGGTGGGAGCGCGTAGGATGCTGTTATAGTTTCGCTTTTGTTGCCATTGTCGCGAGCAGCGAGCATAATTTTAATAGGTCATCATATTAAGGGATTTTGTGCAATTTGTCTGAATAGGTTGCCACGCCCACACACTCGGACGAGGGCTTAGTTGCCATTGTTATAGTTTGCTTGTTGTAGAAATGAATCGAGTGTTGGCTTCAGTTCTGTTTGTATTGATTGCTGCTAGGCGGCTAGGGAGGCTGTGCAGCCTCTCTCTCTCTCTCTCTCTCTTTCTCGCCCTCTCTCCCCCTCCCTGTCTCTCACTCAAAGTCTCCAAGTCTCTGTCTGCATTTCTCATTCTCTCACATTAAGTGAGGCCCCATTTTGGTTATTGGCCATTTGCCACAAGCTGACATGTGCGTTTAATTGCGTTTCACTTATTTGACACAAAATTAATATGGCACTCGGCACTTGTGTGTGTGTGTGCAAGTATGCGGATGTTTGTGCACGTGTGTGTGTGTGTGTGTTTGTTTGTGTGTGTTGAGGTGTGCTCAAGCTTCAGCCCTTCTGCTCCTTTTGCTGTCGTTGCTGTTGT
Source organism: Drosophila picticornis (assembly GCA_035043845.1). Lineage (NCBI taxonomy): Eukaryota > Metazoa > Arthropoda > Insecta > Diptera > Drosophilidae > Drosophila > Drosophila picticornis. The sequence continues at coordinate 22,726,545 of JAWNMR010000122.1, read as the reverse complement.
TGCCCACATAAGTATACTATAATTTTGGGCACATGCCTATTGTTTCAGCAACAGCAGTTATTGTGTAAGCAGCCCCTAATTCCCACTTTGTATGAATTTGTGCATAATTAAATGTTTCTGCAACATTTGCGTTTTGCTAGGGACAGCATTGGGAAGGGGGAGGGCGAAATGGGAAATGAGCTGAAGCAGAAGCAGAAGCAGCAGCTCGCCTTATCAGCGAGGGCTTCATGAATTGTGTAAAGTTTTGATTGTATTTGCATTGCAATTAAATTTTGGTTTCGAGCCCACACAAAAGTCAACAACTAACTGCCAATTAATTAATGTTTTGGGGCTACCTAGTTTGATGTAAATAATTGATTGCATGTCAGATTGCTATATACACAAATTGTGCCACGATATGGCAAGCAACTTCAGCCGAGGAATATCTGACTTATTTATTTATTTTATATAATAAAGACAACAAATAAAATTCAATTGAATTAGCTCCTGAATCAGAGCTTTGATTCGCATCGCGTTAAAGATAAGCAGTTTTGGCTTTCAAGCATAACGATTTCGGTTGTTGGCAGTTGCTTTCGTTCAAGTGCTGTAATATGATAAGTTCTTAAAATGCTGCTATATTTTTCAGCTCTCAAGTCCTGTTCTTTGCAGCCGTGTTAGTATTGCTACTGCCGTTGGGCGGAAGTTTGATTCAAGTTTCAACCCGCCCCCAACCAGCAACAAAATATGTAAGCTTTGTGGACCCTCCCTTAAAAAGCCAAGGCAAACATAAATCAAATTATGTGCACGGCAAAACGGCTCGGCTATAAAATCTGGCCAAATGTTATTAAGTGCGGCCCAGGGACATTCATTAGTCCGAGGAATGCTGCTCGTTGACTATTTTTGGGTTTGCAGTCAAGTATTTTATGTTATTAATATTAATATTGTTATGTGCACAAAGTTGCTGTTCTTTTCTCTTCGCTTCCCTGCGTGTGTGCGGTCGCAATTATGCACTTTAATGAGTTTTCCCTCTGACCCCTGCCTACGCCCCCCACGGGTTGCAAACTGTGCTCTGGTCCAGTGGCAGCTGCAAATGTGTCAGGTGTCGCCTGTTTGGCTTATGAAAATTACCCACTCAGGAAAACACACAGCAGCCAGCCAACTCAGTCGCACATGTGCATAATTAATCCTTGGAAAAAACCGTCTATGTATATAAATATAAATATATATATATATATATATATATATATTTATATATATATACACTAATGCCCCTCGTACAAACTTTTACCTACAACTTTACTCTATCTGTGTGGTTGGTTTAGGTAAAAGTCTCCATGAATCCCAATTGTAATAATGAATAAAACCTTTGAATGAGCTTTTAATATAATTTATTTAGTTTAAAGTCTGCAAAAGTGTAAAACTTTTGCTAAAACTCTTTGGTGTTTTTAGTAAGAAGTTTCATTGACTTTACCATTTACATATTTCTTTCATGTGCTTTCCAGCAAATAACAAAGCGAAAAGTATCTCCAAAGTTGCATCTGTTTTCCTTTTGGGCAATTGATGTAAAGTTAATGAGAATTTCTCGCTCACATGTTGAGTACACTAAACAATCTGACTGATTGTGTTTCTGTGAAATGCCACACACAGCGAGACACTCACACTTGACTTAACCAAAAATTCAAAAGGTTAATGTTTTTCTTAAGAAAGAAGATGAAAAAACACTGCTTTGTTTGTGTTGCTCAGCATTGAATACACTGACAGACATTAATTAAAGTTGTTCTTTCATTTGCCATCAAACTCTTGCTATAATTAAATATCATATGGTGTATATAAGGACAGGAAAGTTTGTTAAATCAACGTTTAAATGTGGACTTCATCGACTTCTTGTTGACAGTTTGCTGTCATAATTATATCATATCGATAGAAATTTCTTAAGACCGACTCGTGCACTACGAGAAGAGTTAAATAATTCGTGCAGGGAAATAGCAAATGAAATCATGTTTTTCTTGAATTTTTATTTTATTTGTCATAAACAATATGAACATACATCTTGAGCTCAGTGCTTAAATTGCTCGGATGTGACAACATTATATCTGTGGGAAGTTATTGGACACTCCGACAAATATGATAATTTTAATTAGAATTTAAGAAGAAAGTAAGAAAAATAGAAGCCAACAATAAAGCACACTTTTCTCCAAAAGCAGTGGATAAGGATGAATTTTGTCCTTTGTCAAAACACTTTCTTGATATGGAGTACTTGATATCCTACATTTTTGAGCACGCAGTGCTAAATGTAAGTCTCCTATTAAGCCCTAAATCGACTTGCTCATTAAATAACTTGGCAGCACTTTCATTTTCTATTTCACTCCCAGCACCAGACACAAGAATAGTGCAATGTGTGAGTAATGATGAGGCTGGTGGGTTCCGCCGAAGCCAACACCTGACTCGGGATTTCAGGTTTACTTTGCTGCTGATGATGATAATGGCGGCGTTTGGCGGTGCTGGTGCTGGTGCTGGTGGATGTGGTGGTGGATGTGGTAATGGAGGTGGTGGTTTGCAGACGACAACTTGACATGAGTGTGTTGTTGTGCTGCTGACTAGAAAATGGCATTTTGGCTCTGAGTGAAAGCAACAACCACCACCCGAAAACAGCGCCGCCAACTGTGGCCGTAGTCGTCTACACTTGATGTTTGTTTTTCCTAACCTCCTCCTACCAAAAGCGGGAAAAACTCCGCACGTCTCTCGCTGTCTATGTGTGACTACGACGAAAATTGACGTATAAAGTCAACGCTGCCGTCAACAAAAGTCTCTCAACGCATGACAGCATTTTTAAGGCAGAGATGGCGTCGTTTCTCCATCCATCCGTCCATCCATCCATTCAACCATTCAACCGTTCATCCAGCCAGCCAGCCAGCCATCCAGCTTGTCCACAGCATCGTGTATATGACCCCGTCTGTGTGTGTGCGTGTGTGTGTGTGTGTGTGACACGTACAGCATTTAGTATTTATTGTGCCGCTTCATGAGTTTCTTTCTTCTTTTTTTTCGTTTAGGAGACCGAAAAAAATTCAATTGTTTTTTCTTTTCTTCATCTTCTGGGGCCTAGACAATTTGAGGCAACAAAAACAGCAGCTTATACAAAAGGTGCAATATCAAATGGCAACAACTGTTGGCAAGCCGAATTATGATAAAACACAATGTTGTGCGCCACAAAGCGGGCAACAGTTTTTGAAAGTGCCACAACTTTATTAGGAGACTCTGGGATAAGCATAACATAATAAAACTGTGAAGCAAAAGTTGTGCTTACAATTGAATTAACCAAAGCTGCTGCCACCTGTCAGAGAGTTTACCTATCGATATTTTTGTCATATTGTTAGAAATTATTTTTGAATGTTAATCCCGCTTCGTTAAACATTTTTAATTATCCTCGTTCTAAGGAAATGTCATAAATTTCCGTACAGAATGCAGTTCTGCTTGCCACCTTGATGAGAAAAGAAATTGCGAAAGAAACAAAAAAATAATACAGAGCATCTCTTTCATTATATATCTTGGTGATTTGTAGCACTGTTTTTCCCATTGCCAGGAAATTAGAGAATTGGCACACACACAAACACACACACTGCTCGAACAATTGTGTGTGGAAAGCTAAAGAAATTAGAAAGCAAACCGGTTTCCAGACAGACTTGGCATTTAGATGCGAGTTAATTAAAAGAAAACTAGTTACGACTGTGCGTATGCCTTTTAAAGTTTGCCACCACCAAGAAAAGTCATTAAGAGCTGTTGCCAAGTGCAACCGCTGCATACACTGCGTATGATTGATAATGAGTCTGCAGCAGGAGTTTTGCAGAGTCAGAGTCGGAGTCGGAGCTGGAGTCGGAGTCGATTCCAATGCGGCGATGTCTTCTTCTTGGCAATGCTTCGCTCGGCATGCAATGCAAACAATTTACAATGCATGTAACGGAACTTATTATTTCATTGCCCTTCCCACTGACTGTCTGCCTCTGTCCGTCTCTTCATCCTCTCTCTGTCCGTCTGTCTGTCCATCTGCCTGTCTGCTGCCAGCTGTGGTCTGTGGCGCTGTCTTGCCACACAAATTCACAGCAGGCAACCCCCTGGCGACAGCTTCAGGCTCGGCTGGGCTGGGCTGGCTGGCTGTCGTCCGTCTTCGGCGTATTCTGGTCATGTGTCAGTGCCACCTCCGGTTCACACTACTCCCAGAGCTTGATATTTAGACGTGCACAGTGTGTGCTCTGACTCAGATTCTCTGACTCTCTGACTCTGACTACACTAAGAAAAAAAATCGAACTAAAAATGAGTAAAGTTCCCTAAAATGCGAATCACCGTAAAAATTTAATGGGTTTCTAGTTTTTAGAAATAATTTGTAGATATAAGGAAAATGTTTCTTAAATTTAGTAAGGCTTGCCCTAAATCAACCAAATTTGGATTTAATAATTGTTTAATTAGAAAAAACCATGAAAAAAGTGACGAGGTAAATCATAATTTTTAAAAAAACATCCTTTATAAAATGCAATACATTTTAGGGATGCCTTTTTCCGAGTGTACGAGTCGAAGTCAAACCATCTCTTTGGGTATTTCTTTTTCATTTCAAACAATTGTCATACCTGTGCCGCAATTCACATTTTTATGGATTGTATGCCAGCATTCTATGGGCAAAAATGTAAGTTCAAATGTGAAATATGCAAGCAATTGTTTTAGTTTGACATTTGCAATTTGCTTTATTTGTGATTGGAACTGCAACTGGAACTGGAACTGGCATTGGCCTTATGATGAATTCACAAAGTTGTGACACTCTGCCAAAATGTTGACTCAAGTTTTTCTCGAACTAAGAAGATGAATGTTCTCCGTATATGGTGCAGAATAAATTATGAACAGCCACCCAGCCGAACAAGCAGAGCATATTAAATGTGTATGCACTTTCCAGCAGGTGAGGCGACGGAGGAATACAATATGAATGCCTGGGCTGAGAAGTACGCCCAAAAATTATATTGTCCAGCAAATGATCTCTTGAAGAAGGTGCTGCAAAGACAAAAAACAACTTGGAATTATGGTATCATCCCTGCCAGCAAAAGTTGTTTAAAGTTTGTGCACCTTTGTGTGGAACTAACAACGCCAGCTGACTTGGAATGAATTGTGAGCTTTTCTTACTTGCCACACAAAGATTATTTAGAAATACAGAGTTTAAACCATGCAAATATTTCCATTGCTGGATAGAAATTAATATAAAATTAATATTATTAAGCAATGTAAATAAATCGCGGCTAATTAAATAATTATGTTTTTATTTTTAAATTCCGTCTTTTAAGTAGGAAGTCAACTTAAAATTGTTCGGCTGGCATTTGGCGCTTATTTCAGTTGTCTCGTTGTCTTGTCGCTGAAAGTGCCGCAAGCTGGGGCACTAGTTATTGTCACACCTGGACAGCGTTGCCGATTTGCATATTTGCACAGAAACATGGAAATATTCATGTAAATAATTGGGCGGGGCAGCTGTTGTTGGGACTGTCTGTTGGCTCTGGCTATCATTGACTCCCCTGTTGTAGTTGTAGTTGTTGTTGTTGTTGCAGTTGGAGGAGTCGAGTAGCAGTCATGTCAAAGTAAAGTGCACGCGGGCAGCCAAATTATGCGCATTTATTTATACGCTAATGCTTTTTACAGTTGCGACCCGCATAAGTTTCGCTACAAGCTGTGCGTGTGTGTGTGTGTGTGTGTATAGACTTTATTCTATCTCTAGGCTGAGTTGCCGTTACATGGGGAATTAGTGTGCATAATTTCATAAGCAACAACGACAACAACATCAGCTGAGCAAGTCGCTGCTGTAGCAGCCATCGCGTTGGCCTGTGCAAATATTTTGGAGCAGTGCCTCCCCCTCCCCCCTCCCCCTAAACCAGAACAGGCAGCCCCCAGAAGCTCCTTGGGGAAATGTTTTCGCTGCTGCTGTCTCTGCCAGCGGCAAACATTCAGAATCATATGCGAAGTCTGCATGTAAAGTTATGCTGGGAATTTGCTTCGCTTACACGAAAAAAGTAAGCGAATAAATAAAGAAAAAAAGTATTAAAAAAATGCAAAGCAAGAAAAAATAAACTGAAATAACTCTGTGTGTTGTTGTGTGTAATGTGTATATATTTTATATCTGTACTAAATTGCACATGATGTGATTTCAAGCGTAAGAAATGCCTTCGCGGCGGCAAGGGGCGAACCATCGATACTATATTCACATGCATGTGTGTGTGTGTGAGTGTGTGTGTATGGGTTTGCGTGTTTGTGTGTGTCTGTATGTGTGTGTGTACTCTTGTTTGTCCCATCCGCACTGTGGATGCATATAAAAACTTGGCGCAGTTTCAAAGTTGTGTTCCGAGCAAAAAGAAAAAAAACAGCAAAAACAAAATTTCATATCAAAATTACAACAACGCTCACGAGACTTTTGTTGTTGTTGTTGTTGTTGCTGTTGGGATTACTCGGTGAGCAAAATGCCGGAAGCCAGAAAAATGCCTGGCAAGTTGACTCGACTCGACTCGACTCAAGTTAAGTGGACTGAGCGGCAATTTGATTAAATGCATTGCGCGAATCTTACAAAATAAATTACCTAATTTCAAAATATGTTCATATGAAATACTCACAGATCCCAAATGCATACAGATAATTTATGAATTGCGTTTCTCTTTGTCTCTTTGCAGTGCAACAACTAAATACAACCGCTAAGCAACAGTATTTTCGCTCAACATTAAAATAATATTACTAATCATACAATACTAATAACTTAATGCAAAATCTATTTAGCAGTGATTTCATGTTGCATTTTTGAAATAAAAAAAGAAAACAAAAAGAAAAAACAATAATCAAGACAAACAACAAGAGGCGAGGATTTGAAAAGAACGCAGCGAGCTTAAGCCAACAAAATAAACGCAGTACGATTAGTAAAAGACACCACCAATTTAATTTGAACAGAGATTAAGCAAACACAACAAGTACACAAGAAAGACATACAATTATATATGTATTAGCCAAAAACTCGAATCGATGTCTGTGCGCATTATATTTTAATCATACATGTACAGTATACCCTGCAAACAAGTATATTTACAACACAGGCCATCAAATTGCAGCTAAAAGACAAGAAGTGGGAAAAAGAGAACAAAACGACCGCTGAATCGGTCAACATTTTGCTGACGAGCATATTCATATAAAAAAAGACAAAAGTCAAACAAAACATAAAGAAAATGGAGGACAATAACACAAGCGGCAGTGCGAGCGGTGCGGCCATCAAACTCGAGGATCCATCGGTGACACTCACAATAAGGCTGATTATGCAAGGAAAGGTAAGTCACCTGCCTGTCAACATAATTTATATATTGCATTTCAATTTAATCATGTTTTTCGGTGTCTCTGTTTGAAGTAGATTTTTTTATATATACTCCGAAACATTTCAAATCCGATTGGAAGAGTCCAGTCAGCTGTGGATTTTCAAACTCCTGACGGGTTGCGAAAAGTATGGGATTTTATTAGGAAAAAAATATTTAAAAAAATAATAGTACAAAAACGAACACTTAACTTGAGTCAGTTAAAAAAACTAGTTTAACTATAAAAAAGAGGCACCAAATAGGATGCAAATATTTCAATCTAATTTCTTGCAAGCACCAAATACAAAATACACAAATATTCTTGACATTTATTTCATATTAAAATCGATTCGCAAAAATAGTATTAGCCAAATTAGCCAAGGCAATTTTTCGTCGGTTTCAAATGTGCTGTTGATCTTCGGAGTTCTTATGACATATGTAAACAAGACAGGAAATTGTCGCCAGTATGTTCGCAATGAATTGTTAAGTATTTGTTATTTTTATATTACATGACAGTTGGGATTTTGGGAATTTTTTTACACAAGAAAAAAGGAAACTTTTTTACACTGCGAGTTAATTGAGTCTCAATTGAGATAAGATGATAAGAGTTGAGAGGGAAAATTTCACTACTATTTTCAGATTTTTATATAGGTTATTTTTTTTTTAATATTTCCTATTATTAAAAAATATAATTCTCAGAAATAAAAATTGTTTTTGTATATTTTGTAATTGTTTTGTACAAAAACAAGAAATACTTTATAATTTACAGCGAACTTCCCATTTTTTTTGCGTTTTTTTTTTGAGTGTATGTTAAGTATTTATTGATTATTACGTAAGACTTGAGATGTTTAAATTTCTTTTATAATAATCTCGAGTGTGGCGCAAGTGTGGCTCTTAGGTGAGTTGGGAGCTTTAAAAGTAAATACAGACACGCTGCCTAACTGAGGAGAGACTAATGTTGTTTTCACAGCCGAGTCGCCAGGCTTGCCAATCAGTTTAAGCACCAGACGCCCTCCGGCCAGCCCCACGCCCAAATAGAGACACAATTTGTTTGAGAACTTCTCAGCTTTGGGGCTCTTTGTGAAATGTAAAATGTAAATTTTGAAGCCCACCTGTATTAAACGTGTAAGCCGAAATGCTTGCCATCGAATTATGTCATTTTAAATATTAATGGGAATTTTCCCAAACCATTCCTTATCAATAAAAGTGTGGGGGAAAAAAGAGAGAGAGAGAGGCAGGGATAACATAAAAGGTTGCCGATAAAAAAGTAATTAATATTAAAAATGAATGCGTGCATTTTTTATGTAAATCAAAATTAAACACGCCACACTTCACGCGTTGTTGCGAACTGAAGAAAAACAGACAAGGAAGGAAATTGCTGTACAGCTCAATATATGTGAATAAGCAAAAACAAAATATAATATTTAAAGTCATAAAATGCAAAGCATGCATTGGCTATTAAATAACCATTACAGCTCGCAAATATGAGCAATAAAAACAGAAACGGACCCGTAACTGACATAAACATAAAAACCGCAGCTCATCAGTATCGAAACATATGTGGATATTTCACACATACAAGAATATTTATGTATATTTTAAACATTTCGACCAGTTGGAGGAATACAAGAATATAAATAGTGCAAAACACTTCCTCATCATGCATAATTACCTATATTGATTCTGAAATATAGAGAGAAATATGTAATTAATGCTATAAAGATATGAAATGAAAAAATAAATATTTGAGGAGTATTATTAATTTGCTGCGTAAATTGTGACAAAAAGAAATTTACTGCATTGTTTTTTTTTTTTTGTTTTTTGAGTTAGAGGGAAATGCAGACTAAATGCATGATAAATTCAATATAATTCTAATTGACAGCACAATATGAATTACACTTTTTGCAGTCAGAGACAAATGTAATAAGCTGAAAATAATCAAATTGATTTGATGCTAACTGGAAGCTCTTTAAAGTCTATCAGCCATAATGAACTCAGCTGACATTAATAAGACTTTTATCTGATAGCCATGTGTGAAATTCACCCCCCCCCCCCTCCAAAAAAAAAAAAAACAAAAAAAAAAACCATAACTTTAAGCACAAATCCGCACTTAAATACCTGCTTATTTATTTAAGCAGAGTCGCTTAAAACAACTATTCGCGCTGAATGGGCAAAGAGAGACGGCATTCAAAAGCTGTCGGGTGACTCTGATCTGTCGCCGGTGCCAGCTCAGCCCAATGTGGGGTAATCTCGTGTCGTTAATCTCGCTTCACATTACTTAAAATCCGATTTGTGGCGACGACGACTCTTCAGTGCCAATTGCGCATTTGAGGAGTGTGACCCGTCTTTGATTTAAATATAAGTACGAGCATGTTATTGGCTGCTGCAGTTGTTGCCAACTTGTGTGTGTTGCACTGAAAGGCAGCGACAGGTGCAACACCCGTCGCCGATAAGCCGACAGAGCAACGCAGGGCGCCAAGAGAGAAAGAGAGAAAGAAAAAGAGAGAGAGAGCGAGACACAGAGATCTACACATTACATGATGTGTAGTTGAAAATTGGCAAAACTGCAACAAAAAAAAAATATAAAAAATTTGCAGACATTTTATAACAAAAATAGCAACAGACAGACGGCATTTCTTTGGGTTAGGGGGTGGTGGGGGATTGTCGGAGGTTCGATCAACGACAGTATCCGTGAATAATTGCACACTTCTCGGCCCCAGCTAAATAGCAGCGGCAAAAGCCAAAAACTAAAATTAAGTGTGCAAATATGTAAATATTTACAAGTGCTTTCCCACTTGCATTTTGCATTACATACGTTTTTGGCTTTTCGATTTTGATTTTATTTACGCTGCTCTGCACAAGGATTCAGGCAATAAATTCTGAAGGCGCTTTGAAAAGCGCCGACTTGCCCCATGCGCCTGCCACCCATCTCTGTGTGTGTTGCTCTCTTGATCGATAGTTATAGATTAGCGTGATTTATGAGCTGCCGCCAACATCGTTGTCTGCTGTTGGCCAGTTGACAAATCCACACACAAACACACACACATGCAAAATATGTAAATATATTTTTAGCGCAGTGCAAATCAACTGGCAAATAACAAAAAAAAAGAAAAGCAAACCTGAGTGGAAATAAAGTAAACTTTCAATTGACAAGAGCGTTGAGCATACAGCGTTGAACTTACACAAGCAGCATCCGTGTTGACTTGTGTAATTGGGCATGCAACGAACGCGATTGTCTGTGCATATCTGTTTATAACTCTAGCGATATCTGCGACTCTTTCAGGCTAAACATTCGGAATAAAGTGCTTATATGGTAGATATGAGATTATTAATGGCATCGCAAAAAGATTCAAAATGGGCAAATAGAAAAATTTGGCCAGAGTATTTTAGCAAACCTGTTTGTACGAGTATAAAGAGCATTAATGATGAATCGGGTTGAAATAATATATGTTTGCCAACACGAGTTGGGGTAGGTCTCAAGTTACTCAGTAGAAATGAACATGTCAACTCACAATGAATAATTAAACTCGTTTCAAGCACATTCATTTTAATAAATCATCATTCATTAGTTGACTGCACGGCTCTTTTCGCAGTAATTGTCTATTTAACAAGCGCAATCACAAATCTCAAGCAATATGTGCAATAATTGTACATAAATATTTCAACTTTAAATAATATGCAATGCATTCTCTCAAAATATTTGTATATGTTTCGTTAACAGACTTTAAAGTTCAGCGAGCATAACAGGAATAGGTGCAAATTTATTGTGCAATAAAGCTGTTCTCGAAATTGCTTAAGTAATGCAAAGTAAATTACACAGTGTTCTCATATAAAACTGTCGGTATGAACAACATTTCATTTAGAGTGCATAAATAAATCAGTTAATTATAATTAGACAAGCGGCTGTCAAGTATGGCGCACCGACCACAAAACTCGCACACAGATGCCGTATTCTACTGCTCTATGCCAATTTCACTAATTAAAAATGCATGATTCAAACAGAAACAAAAGCAGCGGCACAGACAGACGCAGACACACATTCGACAATTGCAAAATACTCGATAATTCTCTGCGAGAGTGCAACCCACTTTTGGCTAGTGTTTCTATGCAATTTACGTCTGGCTGCCAACAAGCAATAACAAAAAAAAAAATAAGAAAAAACAAATGCGACTACGAAACTTAGCCGAAGAAGGCAAAATACCAATGCCTAAAGAACCCAAAAGGTGCAGGCAGGTTTTTTGCGCTTGCGACTAGATAATAGTCGAGTAGAGTCGGCTACATGTTGCAGCATGTATTTGAGGCAAGTCCGGCAATTTATTTAACAAAATATTCGAAATAGCTACTGATTTTCATTGGTACAGTCTTCAGTTCATTAAATTCAGATTTTGTACAAATTCATTACAATTGTGCTTAATGCACAATTTTGTTTTTATTAATTTATCGGGTAGTTGTTGGGAATCGTTGTTTGAAGTTTAAAAATATTTTTCCATAATTTTTGACTGCACAAAACTGTTCAGCCACTAGGAACACTTAAATGCAAGGCTGGATCGTTGTCATCATCTTTGAAGTACTCTTAAATGAGCACGAAACTCAACTCAAATCAATCCACCAGTGCCCAACCTATATTGACTGATCTCTCTAGATTTTCTGGTCTTTTTCATACATCTTCTTTCCTGTACTCTACTTTGCTTTAGCTTATTCTTTCAAGGTCTGATTAAAATATTTACTCATTTACCTAAAGCTTCGAAATTGTCAATTCCTACGAATTCCGGTTTTTACTGACATAAAGTTAACCAGAATGTTATTTTAATCTAAGTTATTTTTATATAGCTATATTTTAGGATTTTGATTTATTTGATTATTATTGTTCCTGTTATTCAAAATATCAAATTAAGACAACGGGCTCAATGTGTGTTTCAATTTTCTGATTGCGATCACCTGTGATCTTTAAGTCAAAAATCTTAATTTAAGATTGGTCCGTTTTTAACAGCTTCAATAAATTATAGTCTTTGCTAATTAGTTTGTCCTCAAGGAGCGGAGTTTGTCCATTTGGCAAAGGCACACATCGAATTCAAAAACAAATATTTATTCAGTAAACATGCTAGAAAAATGAAATTCAATTTTTGCCAGACGGATTATTGAAATGTGACGCACGTAGCTCTGCAACGTGCAACTAAAGGTGTTATACTGAATTAGCTTGAGTGGGTTTTCTTTTTGTTAGTTTTGTCGTTAATTAATTACTTGCGTCACAATTTTGCGTTCAACACCGGCTTGACTCATTTGACGCCTTGCGCTGACTTTCACACAAAACTGCAAACAATTGAAACCCAACTGTGGAAAACAATACTAGAGAAACATGAAGGAAGAAACATCGCTGGCAAACCGAATAATGTTTTCGCTTTTGGACCGGAATGCACCTGCTCAAGTCTTAAAATTGGGATCGGAATATTTTGGTAAAGCTACAAGTTCTTCGTACAGAACTCATCAGTTTATCGAATACTGAGAAGAAAGATTTAAAGCACAGTAGTCCGATCAGTCTGATTATGATATTATATTTTAATATGTATATATATATGTATGAGACCAGTTAAATCTAAGCTGAAAAATGCACACTAATTTTGTCCTTGGCGAATATTGGCAGCTGAGTTTATTCTGCTGTCAGTTTGTATTTATTTTTCTAATTAAATGGGTATTGTTTATAAAGGCATCATTAATGGTAAGGTGAAATGTGTTGTCCAAAATCCGAATCTGACAGAAATTTATGGAGAAAGCGTGCATATTTACTCATTTGTGGGAGAACATCCAGATGAGGTGTTTATGAATTTTAAATTTACTTCTTTTGAATTGCTTAAAAATAAATATCACTTCAAAAAAGTTTAATGCATACTAATTACACATTAAATTATTTAATTCAGACTAAAAACCGTACACAAATTTGAAAAAGGGTTTAAACAATATAAATTGAATATTTTAAGTAAAATTTAAATGGAAATGTATAAATTTCATTATAGAAAATGAGAAATTTATTAAAAACAGAAATCTAAAATGTGTAATATAAAATAAGGATTTAACACTGCTTGGAGGTATTAACATTTATGAGGCTTAAACATTTATTGCTAGCAATTGGGAAATGCAGAAAAATCAACATTTTGAAATTGTAATAAATTAGTGAAAAGAAAGGTGAACATTTAAAAGAGAGAGAGAGAGGCAGAGAGAGAGAGAGGGAGAAAGAGAGAGATAATAAAGAGGAGATTGGCAAATATCTGAACCTGTATAGTAAAGTAAATTATTCACAGTTATGCAAGCCCAGAGATTTCCCGGATTTATGTCGATGACTACACGTCAAAGAGTTCAAAAACTTTAGGAATCGTTTAAGATCGCTCTTTTTCGGCATTTCTCTGAAATGTCTCTTAATGATCTAACTGTGCTATTTAGTTGGCCAAAAGACTTGTCCAAACTTTGGTCACCTGCCAGAGACACCGTCTAATTATCAGCACATTAAAAATCTGCGGCTTTAGGGGGGCAGACAGGTGGACAGACAGACGGACAGACCGACCAGATGTAGGAAACCTGAACAGATTGTCCAAAGTTCTCGAGCGAGCGCAACATTTTGATAGCCCATTTATCACACGACCAACTCGCAAAGCATGTGGCCAACAAACAACAAACATAAAAAACACTATAATAACTTAGAAGAAGAATTATCAACAACAACAACAACAGCAACAAAAGCAACAACAACGAGAAGAAGAGTAAAACGCATTAAGAGGTCCACAGAATGGACGGTGCTAATTGTGCCGCAACAAAAGAAACAAAAAGAACCACACACACACACACCAACACACACCAACACACACATTTTTGATGTTAGTAGACCACCGGCACGAAGAAGAAGAAGACGAATTGGTGGCAGCTTAGCGCAGACAACACAAAAAAAAAAAAATAAATAAAAAATACTCACGCTGAGCGTGCAATTTTCAGCGGCTGCTGCTGCGTTGGTGGAAACTGTTGGGTTTTTGTTTTTGCCTCGGTATCTTTGTGCTAATGCGACGGCGTTGAAAATTCTCGAAAACAAAATAATGCTACAAAAAAGCCCAAATAAATGCAATGCATGTAACAGAAATGTAAAAAAAAAAAATAGATATAAAAAAGAAACATTGCCAAACCGTGAGAACCATTTATGGAAACCGTTTCAGTCACCCAAGAAAAACTTTGCAACAAAATGTTGGAAAATGCAATGTGACAAATGTTCGTGTCAGGGGAGGGCGGGAGACGCGCTGGGCGCTGGTACACGACATATGTGTGCCGCTTGTTGCACGAACTGCTGCTGCTGTTGCACACATGTGTGTTCAATGCGTTGGTCCACTGCAAAGCCCCCCTTCACCTGCAAACTTTCGCACTCTTCGTACCCTTTTAATAAATCATGCTGCACGTTTGTTGCACTGCATTTTTCTGTTGTTGCAAGTGTGCGTGTGTGCATCAGTAGCTGCTGTTCCTGGCACTCGAAGTGAAAACAGAAAAGTGCCAACTGTACAATTAAATAATTTACAATTTGCCCCGGCAAAACAAAAGCAATTACAATTCTCCACAAGTCGCAGCGAGTGGCATTTTTAATTTGATTAAATACAAGTTAAAAAAAAAAAGAGAAAGAAAAACCAACAATGCAACAAGAAATGAGACACACTGCAAAAAATGTCGTCTCTTTGCAGTGTTCTTAATTGGTTTGAACTTACACAGCGCACAGCAATTGCAACTTATCGTTGAATATTAAAATTGTCTAATAAACCAAATTCTTTATAAATATTGTATAAAAATTTAGTCCACATTCCGCTTGCAAGGCCACATCATATTTTGTCACACTTTAGGTAAAATGCATTCCTCTCCAAAAAGTATTGATCCTCAATCGTTGTTGCTGGCCAAAAGCTTTTAAGCAATTTCAGACCACAATTTGTTTACATTGAAGCCAGCCACAGAAATGCTCGGCTTAACTTGTCCACATCCATCGCTTCCACTGCAAAACATGCATATTTTCGAGCAACAAATGACATGCACAATTTTGAATGCACAGCCGCAAAAGTGAATTTTTGCATAGAAATCGATGCATGATGTTGGAAGTTGGCAAGTTGGAAGTGCAAAAATTTAGCATTTAATTGCTGGCATGTAAAATAGCCAAAGCCGGTTTGCTGCCTGGCTGGCTGGCTAGCTGCCTGCATGGCCTGCATGGCTGGGGGAGAGCTGTGTGTGGGGTGCTGTCAAAGTAATGTTTTAGCAAAATGGACTCTTCAGAGACGTTTGTCAGGCATTTAGCAGAAGGAGCAGCTGCAGCAGCAACAGCAACCACAACAGCAACAAAATGCAATCAAGTGAAAGTCCAAAAATTGCGTTTACCATTATGCGTAGCATTCGAATATTCAATGAGTTTTGGTGGCTTATCGCTTGACCCACACAGACTTATGCAAATTGTGTAAGCTTCTGAAGCTGCCAATGCCAATTGTACTCGGGGGCAGCCGAGTGGGTTGAGAGAGATGCGAAGGAGGATGGTTTTTGGGCACTGACCACGTTGTATATTATAATGATGATGAGCGTTCCTCGCTAATGAGCAGCACATCAAACTTAATAGCCATTGGTCTAGGCCATTTCAAATAAGCATCTGAGTTTCTGTTTCTGTTTGGGTGTGTGTTTGCCTAAGTACTTATGCCAGAGAGACAGACAGAGATAGATTGAGAGGGAGAGAGAGAGAGAGAGCGCATATAAATTATGGAGCACTGTCAAAATTTGTCTTGGGTGCAGACAAGCATAGGAACGCAATTCATAGACGCGTAGACCGTGGTCTTGCTAATAATTATGGCAATTCCTTCTGACATTTGTGTGTTATAAATATTTCGGACATTTAGATCGGGCACCATCATCATAAATATCATAGAAAATGACCCATAATGCACCATCGACTCACTGAAGCAGACAAAAACCCAGTAGAGACAGAGACACTTAGTATTTTTACACTGGTTTAGAGGAGGATGCAGCACTTTAAACTAATATTATTTTCTTCGGTTCTGCATTTTGTGACAGACTGGCAAAGTGCCCAAAATTCTATACACCTTGCATTGTCTCTCTCTCAGTGTGTTTGTGTGTGTTTGACAATGGATGGGTATTTAGAAATTAAGATAAACATGGCTACAGGCACGAGAAGTGCACTTCGTGAAGGTTACAAAAGATTTTTGTATTTAATTCATAAATGTCAAGCTTTAAAATTATTACCGATTCCGGCAAGCAGTCAATTTTCAACTAATGAAATCATTAATGATGAAGGCTTCAATATTTAAATAATAAAATACATATCTAAATACATTTTTGCATTTATGAATGTTTTGCAGTCAATCACAAATGTTGTAGTTTGTACAATCATCTTTTAGCTTAGCCAGTTTCCTTAAATTGCAATATTTTAAACCTATTTTTGCAGCGATAAGTTTTCAGTGTCCTTGAAATGTTTACGTTTAATTTGTAAAATTATAAACATTATTACGTAAATTTATAATCCGTTGAACAGTCTAAAATGGGATTAGTTGGGCTTGGGCATTTTTAATGGGTGTCTCAAGCGAGGCTCTTTTTCCCGATATTTCTTCGTTTAGAGATACAAATTCTGCCACCAAAACGCAGTTTTCGATTGCACAACATAAAAAACGACCATCTCGCAAAAGAATTTTGACAAAACTGAAATTTCATCACATTCTAAGAGATGCAACATGAGTGCTGCTGTCAGCTGCTGTCAGCTGTTGTGTAATTAATGCGATTTATTTATCAAAATATGTTTTATTGATTTGCTGCTTCGCGAAACTTGTTCAACTTGAGTATCAAAAATTGTGTCTATCGTTTTGCAGGACTGCCAATTATAACTGTCCACACATACATACATACATACATATATATACATTTGTATGTATTTTCCTCCATGTGGATATTTACCATCAATTAAAACGCATAAAACGCGCTGGCCGCAAATTTCATTACAAAATAATCATGCGCCTTGCGTAAAAAGGGGGGTTTTAGTTGGTTCTGGTTTTGGTTTGAATGTGAATCGCTTTCTGTGTCACTTAAATATGCAAAAGTAGTTAAACACTCACACACACACACACACACTCACACGCATGCAAACACACACATGTGGCACAAAATCACTTATTATTTAATCGAATTTGCACATCTATGGCGACTCTTGCAAATGGCAGAAAGAAAGCTGAAAATGGATGCAATTAGAACGATATATTTTGCCAGAATGGCAGATAAATATTCTTCCATTCCCATGTTTCAATGAAACTATAGTTTTCCTCAACCAGACTATATTTTGATGACTCATTTTGATACTTTTAAAATCACAGTCAAACTTTTATTATTAGCTGTGAAGAGCGAAAAAGCTACGGACTTGAAATCAATTTGTATTGGGCAGAACGTAATTTTGACTGTACGAAAAATAAAATATTTTATTGGAACTCCTTGGCTAAGTTTAGGTCGCTGCGGATCAATTACATCTTGCATGCAAAGGAAAAGCTGTATTTTTATATAAACAAAACTATATTTTTCTATTTCATAATCATTATTCGAATGGATATTAGTAGTTAAAAGTAAATTCTCTCTTTGTGTCTTTACAGGAAGTTGGTAGTATTATTGGGAAAAAGGGTGAAATTGTCAACAGATTTCGTGAAGAGGTAAACATGCTCGGAACGCTGTACATATTAACGTATATGTAATTGTGCGCCTTTGAATCTTTACAGTCTGGTGCCAAAATTAACATTTCGGATGGCTCATGCCCGGAACGCATTGTAACGGTATCTGGCACAACAAGCGCAATCTTCGCGGCATTTACGCTAATTACAAAGAAATTCGAAGAGGTATGTGTGCGCTAGATCGAAACGGATGCGATCCAAGCAAGATTGCATAACACAATAATTGATACAAAACAGAAAAAATAAAAAAAAGCAAATATAAATACAAACATGAAAACAAAAACAAAAACACCATCGAGCACGCATAAATAAAAAAAAAAAAATAAAAAATTAAAAAAAAAAACAAAATCACTCCATTAACCGACAAGAGAAAGTCTTGGCTCGAGAACCCGCAGCTCTGGTGTTGATTGTACTCAATTCTCAATTGTTGAATTAGATCACGCTTCACATTACTAACTTGAAACCCGTTTCAGTGGTGCTCGCAGTTCAATGATGTTGGCAAAGTTGGTAAAACTCAAATACCCATTCGATTGATTGTGCCGGCCAGTCAATGTGGATCGTTAATTGGTGTGTACACAAGCCAAATTGTAATAATAAATAGATAGACGAAACCTGTGGAAAACTCATTAACCTGCTCTTTCAATGTATCTAATTTGATTCTTTTGCATTCGACAGGCAAGAGTGGCTCAAAGATCAAGGAAATACGCCAAAACACAGGCTGCTCCATACAAGTGGCCAGCGAAATGTTGCCAAGCTCCACGGAGCGTGCAGTTACCTTGAGTGGCAGCGCTGAGCAGATCACCCAATGTATCTATCAGATATGTCTTGTCATGTTGGAGGTAAACACAATCAGTCTATTGAAATCAACATATTGCATTCAAAAGTAAACAGTAAACGTTTCTGGAGCCAGCTATTTTTAGGTCGAGACATAAAACTTTTAAGCAGCCTTAACAAAATACTCATATGAATTTGAAAATTTGTGAAAATCGCGAAATAAAACAAATTATTTTAAAAGTAAAAATAATAATAATTATACTAAAAGTAGTTGCAATCGTTGAAACAAAATTAGTCTCGTCAAAATAAAAATGGATGCAACAAAAATATATTTTTGAGTGTTTCACAAGCTAAGCGGGAGATAAGCGGGAGAATAAACTTAGCCCGTCCAAAGGCAGTCCAGGGCACTGCAGAGAGTATATCTAATTTACGAGCTAATTTAAATATTTGCATATAATTTCTCATATTTTGCAATTCAAAATGAGCTAAACTTGTTCCAGTTCTGTTTACTTTTTAGTGCATCTCTTATATTAAATGCATAACTAATGAGTATTTTGTTCTATGCAGTCTCCGCCACGCGGCGCTACCATACCATATCGACCAAAGCCGCAAGTAACTGGGCCAGTTATCTTGGCCAACGGACAGGCCTTCACCATACAGGGCAACTATGCGGTGCCCACACAAGAGGTACGTGTACAGTGTGTGCAAATTGTATATGTATGTCTAGTCTAAGCATAAGCAGTGTGTGTTACAAAACGTCAATTGAAATATCATGTATAACGCCGCATTGATATATCTAGTTACTGTCGGATCTTTCTCTCAATTTCTATCTCTTCTTTTTTAACCCATCCCCAAAACATCGTTCTGCAATTACATTTTCTTTTCCTTTACTTTACTTTGTTTACCATTTATATAAGCTAAATAACATTTGGTTGTTTATACTATATGATTTTGCCAATAATAATAATAATTTAATTTTTTTTTTTTTTGGTTTACCTCTATGCGCGTCTAGCAACTTCCTGTCTGCCTCTACTTTTTATAACAACTTTATTGATAACTTAACTTCTTGAGTTTTATGTCACTTCTCTATCTGCCCATCTGCCCATCTGCCCCGCCTATCTGTGTGTATAAATGCCTTAATAAAATATGAGTCTTTAGTTTTGTGTATCCACTCCAATTAAAATTATATCCAATGCTCGTTTAGACTTATCCAGTTATGATTTGCACCTCTCTCTCTTTCTCTGTCTCTCTTTCGCTCTCTCTCTCTCTCTCTCGCTCTCTATCTCTATCTCTCCTCTTTCTGTATCTATGTAATCCACAACCACAATTATCAAACCCCTTTGAACCTTGACAATTGCCTAGAGCCGAACCGACTTTTGACCCCGGTTTTGAAGTTTCGAAGTGTCCCAAAGAGGAGCCGCCTTCAGCTGGGTTCAGTTTGCCTGCTGTGCAGTGGGCCCAGCTGTTGCAGCTTCTTCTTCTCCACTCACCACCAAGTCTTTTACCGTTTCTTTGCGCTCATACTTCATACATATCTTGTACCGTTGAACCAACCCAGCCCGTTTTCAAGTGTCCAAAAGGTGGCCCAACCCCAAAAGCAAGCAACTAATGTTAATCACTTACAGAAAATCAACTAATTGATTGATCAAATACAAATATATATTTACAATATTTTAAAATATAATTCTTACATATTTTTTTGTTTTGTGTTTTTTTTTATAGTTTCTTTCGTACTCTCTTCTCTCAGGTTAAGAGCTTGTCACACAAGAGTGAGTCTCTCTCGCTCTCTCTCTCTCTGTGTGACTCTGTCTCTGTCTGGCTTTCGTCCAGTGCGTCGTGTCTGTTTTTGGGGGCGGTCGCCCTTTTGGGATCGTTTGCATTAGGGTTCTACATTGCGCGGCTGCTCACCGAATAAGCGAATAATAATGCGAGTCGAGTGAGTTTCTGCGGGGGCTTTGCTACTCTGTCACTCCACATAAAAGGGCCTTCTCTCATCTCTCTGTTTTAATCGAACCGAGGGCTCGCGTGCAGCGTGTGGAGAAGTATGTTTAACTACAACACTAGCTCTGTAATGTAATCCAAAAATAATTTATACCTCTCACAAGCAACACACAACAAACAACCAAACTCCCTTTGAGTGCCATCAAAAATACCCACAGACAGAAACTAATTGTACTCGATATTAAATATTAAACATAAATATTAAATATTAAAAACAGCCCTCGATTAAACAAAAAACAACAGCAACAACTTTGCCATTGTCTATCCAACGTTATACTTAATACTCTTCATTTTGTGTAGTTTATACTTGCAATAGACTTTGAAATGTTTTGTTCATTTGCCAAACAACAAATCCCACAACAACAACAGCAGCAGCAGCAGCAGCAACATCAACAACAAAAATCAACAGAAATTCAGATACTTTAGATAAGTCATACCTACATATATATGTAAATACATACATACATACACATTTGTATATGTATATATGTAATCGCATATTACCCAACATTTACCATATAACAACAACAGCAACAACAACAATGCAATTAGCAACTGCAACAACATACTATTCAAAATATCGTCCTGCCCGAGCCCTCACATCTACTCTACTCTGTCCGTTTATAATCGTATATCGTCAATACATATACAATCCGCACAATATCAAAATGTATACAACAACAAAAACAACAACAAATAGTCCTTTAAGCCCCTGCCAGCCATTTCGCTCCAAACAAAAGTTTCGAAAACTACCAAAAGTTTATGTTGTCACATCAAATTCAATGTCCGCAAACAAAAATAATAATTCAAAATAGTTAAAACATCAATTGCGCAACAAGCTCTCTCTCTCTCTCTCCTTCTCTCTTTCTTCCTTTCTCTCTTTCTCTCTCTCTCTCACATCAGTCCCTGGTTATTGTCGGTGTTGGTTTATAGCATAACGCGGCGTGAAGTGTGTATTGAATAAACCCAAATCATTTGTCGCTATATCCCCCAGTTGTCAGTTGTCAACTAGGTACACGTTGTGTGCAACTGGCTAAATTTCTACCTAAATATCCTAATTGATGAGGATTGCGGAAAACTGCCTTTTTGAAGATTTACAAGACTGCGTACAATTTGGGTACTGTTTGACAACTATGTCTCTGTATCTGTGTCTGACTAGCTGTACGCTAGTCTTGTTGACCTTCTCTCTAAAGTATTTTGTAGTGTCTAACCCTGGTTTGTGTACCCATCGACCCCATCCACAAGTGCATTGGTACCCATTATCCAAGACCTCAATCTTTGCCCTTTCCGTAGTCAGTTCGTTCTCTGTTAGCTGTTATTATCACATATCATTTATCAAAATCCAGCCTCGTCAGTCAGCCTCGTTTATTACACAAAAACTCTGCACACTTTGTTTTTTTCTCTCTCTCTCTCGCTTCCTGCAAAAGCTTTTTCGACGTCCCGATCGATCGATAACTATATGCAAGCTTCCAATCAAATAATACTATAGCGAAATGTATATTTAATAAGCTTACTATTTCAATTATATACAAATTATCTAGCTCAAAATTTATGTTTGGTAAATCATTTTTGTTCTTCTACTTTTTTCTTCTTTGGAAACTTTTGCAAAACAACAATCAATCAAAATAAAATAAAAAAAAAAAAAAAAAAAAACAAACAATTAAATTCCCATAATCACAAAACAATCAAAAATTAATACGAAACCTTACAAACAACAACAATAAAAAATAAAAATAAAAACAAACAAAAATCTATTAGACTTGTCCAGTATTTCCACTGGCCTTGGCTACCGGTGGTCTGCACGCTGGTATTTCAGGCCTAGCGGATCCTTTGTTAAAGGGGGCACATTTACAAGGAGCGGTACCAGCACACCACCATCACCTACAGCAAATGCCCGATGTGAGTTTTAATTGATCCACAAAAAAAAAAAAAAAAAACAGAAAATTTAAACACAAAAATAATAAATACCAATCAAAAATCATCAGAAACACAAAGAAAAAAAGAAATCCTCCACAAGTCGAGCCTAAGACCCGAGACAGCATTTGATTCTTTTTGGCATGTGTTGCTGTATTTGAACGCAACCCTGTAGCTCTAGCCGTATGAATCCATTGACCGAAGCCACTTCACCCCCTCCCCCGCCCTCTGTTTGCTCCACCCCCCGCACCCCAAGCTAGTTGTATTTGTGCATTGCTGTTTGTTGTTACTCGTATCGCAATATCCCCCAGCCCAGCCACCCGTAGTCGTTTCTCCCATTGTTGTTACCACCCCCACCCCATCCAACATATCTGTCTGTGTTTTGTAGTTTGTGTTCTTGCAGTAGTTACCTTTACTACCTCTGGCATTTCTTTTACGATCCCCACGTTGCAACTGTGGTCGGGCCACATTTCAATAACATTAACGTCACCTTGTTCCCCAAGCAACTGCTGGATCACAAAGTTGTTGCCATTCTTTTTTTGTCTGTGTGTGTGTTTGTTTCGCTTTTGTTTCTCTTTATTTTTCATCTGTTAAGCCACAGGCCAAAAAATCCGGCATCTCGGTGGAAAACCAGAAAACTGGAAAACCCATCAAAAGCATTTTTATGTCGCGAAGTTGCAGCATATAATTTGTGAATTGTTTCAACTTGTTGTTGTGCGTATACCCCAAGAAATGTTTATTTAACATGCCCAAAACGCGACTTTCTATGACGAGTTTGTGTTTGTTGAACATTCGTCGTGCCCCACCAGCCCCATCCGCCACAATTGTTATTGAGTTGCAAGTTTCATTTCCATTTGCAAGCGAACTGCACAGAGAAATGTATATGTTCTCATACGCAAAGCAGAGCGCATGTTTATTTATTTACGAACTGGATAAATATTTGATTTCGAGTTCTACAAAAAATCAAAAACAAAACAAACAAAAAGAAAACGCTCACACACAGATACACAGATACACACTACACCCACACATTCGCATTTAATATTATATTTTCTGTCCCTCATCTCATATGAATGTATATATGTGTGTGTGTGTATGTGTGTGTGTTTGTCAGTAACATATGTAGTTGTGTGTGCAACACTCGTTCAAAAGTTATTTGCAATATTTCATTCGATTTGATTAATTAATAAAGTGTTTGACCGGGTTTCCAATGATTTTATACTTCTCCCTCCACTTTCCCCATTTCCCCACTGTTTTGATAGCTTTTGCATAATGCATATGCCCGTACACATACACATACATATACATATATGTATGTGACTGTGACTGTGACTGTGACTGTGATGTTTATATGCATGTGTGTTTTTTGCTGTAGGTGTTGTGGGTGAAAAACTTTCAATCGCTATGAATATGCAGGTCCTTGAATCGGACACAAAACTCTTTTGGGTCAGAGACAGAGGGTTCTTCGCATATGTTGGTAACTGATTTAAATATAACTTGAATATGGAATAAGTTGAAGAATTTTAGAGCAGCATAGCAAAATGTAAAAATATCAATTTGCGAACAGATGTAACAATCACATTTGCCAGATTGACGGCTTTAAATCTGACTTTCTTTCTGATAGACCATATTATAAATTACCGAGATAGTTTTAGATATTCGAATTCACATAAAAAGAGGAAGGGAAGGGAAAGGATTTCCCAGTTTACTAAATATGTACACACATTTATATGATGCTGATAATTCCCTGAAAAGAAGAGATCCTTTGAAGCCTTAACTCTTAATTATAATTGTAATTTTATACTCAGTGTGCAGTTGCCAAATGCACAAAATGTTCCGTATACAGATAAATACAGCTTTATGTTAATCTAAAAGTAATTTCAGAATAGACTCGTAGACAGAAGGACACAAACGGCAAACCAGCAAGCAATTTTTGTAGCAATTGCCAATACACCTGCATAAATACCACAAATTACTTTTGTACACTTTCATGAGTCAATTCTACACACACACGCACACCCACACACAGACACACTAACACACACAAACGCATTTTGTATTCATGTATTTTTCTAACCTGTACAAAATGTGAATAAATTTGTTTGTCTGTGTTCTGTAAGCAAAATGATTTTTGTTTTCGCTTCGCTTCTTGTATTTTCTATTTTTTATGTACTAATTTTAAGGCTTTGTGTTTGTTATGTTTGCCATTCGAGAGTTGATTGTTGGTTTTATTTCTGTTTTCAATTCGGTCCTCCTGCGTTACATTCTTTCTTGAAAACTGTGCGCGCGTTGTGTTGTAATATCCCATCCCATCCAAAGAATAAAATGAAAATAATATATATGTCTACTTCTACTTATATGTATTCCAAATCCAAACCAGACCTGACTGACTCTAATGACCGAATGACTAATATGTGCCCCATGTACTACTTACTACTTGCCTCTTCTCTCGAGAACATAATCACAATAACAACGAATATACATATAAATATATACATAATTACGTATATATTTGTATATGTATACATGATCAATATAAATAAAGTGTTAAACTAAATGTTGCTCAATGTTTCAACAGGTTTCTAAGAGTCCATTGGCCAGTTTGGCCGCCTTGGGCCTTGCCGGCATGACGCCAGCCAGCACTGGTGGCATAAATCACACAGGTAAGTCCTTCAACTCCCTCTCTCTCTCTCTCTCACTCACTGTGTGTGTGTATTGGCGGGGGATTATGCAGAGAAATCTATGTATGCATGTACTAAAAATCGATGTTTTGACCTGGGCCCATTTACAGCTCTGGCTGCCTTGGCAGGGTCACAGCTGCGCACGGCCAATGCGAATCGGGCACAGCAGCAGCAGCACGAGATGACAGTATCGAATGATTTGATTGGCTGCATCATTGGCAAGGGCGGCACCAAAATAGCGGAAATACGTCAGATCTCCGGCGCCATGATACGCATCTCCAACTGCGAGGAGCGCGAGGGCGGCAACACTGATCGCACCATTACCATCAGTGGTAACCCGGACTCGGTGGCATTGGCCCAATACTTAATCAACATGAGGTGAGTCACCAAACACTATCTATATTTATCTGTGTGTATGTGTGGCGTGTGTGTGTGTGTGTGTGTGCATGTGTGTTGTCTAACAAATTTTGTCGAATTGATTTGCAAATTGACAAAGTAAGAAAGAAGGTCTAAGGAGGTCGTCGGTCGTCGGTCGTATCGGTCTCTCAGTACATTTAAGCACTCGTTTGTCGTAATTAGAGTCTGGGCGAAGCGCGTTCAAAGAATAACTTGAAAGTTGATACTTGATACTTGGAACTTGTAATTTTAAGCTTAAGATCAAGCTCGTGTCTAGTGTATAAGTCGCAAGCCCGCATTTAGCAATGAGACGCTTTTTTCATATGTAGTTCTGAAACGTACTGAAATGTAAAGCACTATTTCATGCATATAGAGAAAACTTAGCACCAGCAAACTCTTAACTCTAGCATTATACATCTATAATTAATTCTATATATAAATATATAAACCTAGCTTCTAGTCTACTACTACCTATGCTTGTATATGTCCAAATATACAAAAGTCTCAGCTCAGCAGGCATTTTGGAGGAGGAGGAGCAGGAGCAAAATGGACAGCACCAACTAAAACTACGTCACGCGTCGCACTCTCGCACACACGAGCAAAAAATACGCAACTGGAACTGAAACCGAAACCGAAACTGAAACTGAAACAATTGGTACTTCACAAGAAACTGCAGTTCAACTTGTCATCAATAAAAAACAATGCAAAAAAAAAAATCAACAAAAAAATAAATTCCAAATAAAAACTATGCTCCTCTCTCCCCAACCCGCAACAAAACTAAACTTAACCAAATATCCCAACAACAAAAAAAGTTCAATCCCTAGAAACTTTTCAAAACTGTTTCGGTCAAGTCCAACAACTAGAAAATCAATAAGATTTCTACTCCTACCATCCATAAAAAATCAAATTTTGAACGACGCTCCCACCAATAAACAACAAACCAAACATTGCGCCCAAAAGTTCTCTCCGGAACTTTGCTATCTATCCGTTTACTCCGAACCGTTCCTCCACACAAACACCTCCTTAACCTTTTTTGCATAACAAAACACTAAAGCAATTCAAAAAGAAATGACCAACTCAATTCCACAAAATCACAAAACCAAAAAAAAAGAAAGAAAAAAATATAAACAAATGCTTAAAAAAAAAAAGAATACCTAAAGAATCAAAAAAAAAAAAGAAAAGAAAAAGAAGAAGAAATCAATATCCCATAAGTTCCTTTCTCTTTCTTTCTGTCTCTATCTATCTCTCTGTGTACCTCATCCACAGCGTTGAACTGCAGAAGGCCAATCTTCAGGATCAGGCAGCTCAAAATGGCACTGCAGCCATATCGACTGTTGGTGGTGTTGCCGGTGGTGCCACAACAGCAGCAGTGGCAGCAGCGGCAGCAGCAGCTGCTGCTGCTGGTGGTAGTAGTGGTGTGAATGGCAGCAGCTGTTTGACGGTGTCGCTCACTGGCAACTGCAGCACCAGCAGCAGCAACAACAGCAGCAGCTCGGCCAGCAGCAATGGCAGCAGCAGCGCCACCAACTATGCCACCAATGGCGGCAGCCAGAGCAACAGCAGCAGCAGCAACCACAACGGCAACAGCAGCAGCAATGGCTCCTCCACTCTGGGCATCAATTCGACAGGAGCTGGAGCCGCTGCTTTGGGCGGCAGTCCATTGGCCTCGGCCCTACAACTGTTGACCAAACCCGGCGCGATCACCGCCCTATCCAATCTGAGCGCACTGGACTTGCTCAGCCTGACGTCGTTGGGCAACAACGGGAACAGCACACCCGGCGGACCGCCAGTGCAGACTACGGGCGTCAATCGTGCCAAGGGCCATTATGCAACATCGCGTTTCCGCCAACATCAGACCGAGACTGGTGGCGAATCGGAGAAGGCGCGCAACAAGTTCAACCCGTACTAGGGGCACGCCACATATCTGCAGAACAGACGGCGCAAAAGTATACCCAAGAAAAAAAAGAGATCATCATTTGCTTATAGTCGAGTTAGAAGTAGCTTTTTCTAGTTGTTAACAAGTTTATACCGTTGCGACAGCTTTAGAGTTTACGATTCTTCAAGAATAATGCTCTAATCACAAAAAAAAAAACAGAAAAAAAAAAAAATACAAGAAAAAGAAAGATTAAGTTCTAAGTGTAAAATTTGTAAAAGTATTTGAAATTTGAAGACAGTTTTTACACAAACAAGTTGAAAGCCCAGTTGCTGCTCATTGCAACAGACAACAGTATCCAAATTAGTTTATAGCTGAGGTAGTATTGCTTATGTCTATGATTTTGGAAAAACAAAATAAGTAAATAAAAAAAAGAAAAGGATGGCAGACTGTCAAAGACGAGATTCATTATAAACCGATTTGAATTGGATCAAACTTGAAGCACTTGAATAGAGTATCGAATATAGCATGAAAAGAGAGAAAAAGGAATACAAACAAACAAAATGAAACGTGGATTAGCCCAAGTATTGTAATCAAACTTTGACCAAGGACCCTTCTCCCAGTAGGCGTTGTGGATTTTTGCCCTTATCCCTTTTTAAAGTTACATTAACCCACACAACTATCGTACATCATAGAATTTGCCAAATTTTAGCGCATCCTTAGGAAGACAGAGTGAACGTAGCAAGTATTGTTTGCGAACTGCTTACTATCGAATCCGATTTAACATGTAGCCGTATACAACACACACATGTTCACAATAATAACTCAATTAAACACATATAATAATATTGTGCCCCCTCCCCCTCCCCCACACATTCACTGTAACATATTGTAACATCATCTAACCCCTTAACCCTAACCTTACTATTAATCGATCATATTTCCTCTAATTAGCGATTAAGCACTAAATGTATTTTATGCTCTAGCCCCTAAGTATAAAGGCCTCCCCTCAGCCATGTGTCGAGTAAACAAAAAAAAAAGAAAAAAAAGACTTCTTAAAGAAGTTGAAAGAAAATTAAGATACAAAAGGAAATTCCAATGCATTGTGCTCAAAAGAATTTGGCACACCGACTTTTATGGACCAATTCGCTCTAATTGACACAATCCACGCAAATGAGCGTACAAAAGAAAACAAAAAATGAAAAAAGTTATAAAAAAAAGTGAAAAATTAAATAAGGAACCAGAAGTAAACACTAATAAAAAGCCAACTGAAGGCAAAGAGAGAAACACTTACATAACAAAAGGATGTGTACAATGCAGAGATGCATGTTGTTAGGCAAGGAGCAAAATCGTTATTATGTATTCGACTTGAAGTCATGAATTGTTTTTAAATCATAATTGGATTAGTTGTACCCTATTAATTTACTATTTTCTAAATTATTGTATTGTATTTATTATTAACGATTAACGATTAACGATTAACGATTGTACATTTGTTATTATTTTGTATTGTATAACCAAGCGAAACAAATAAAACCAAACTATTTTTGAATTGGTTAAAAAGATTGTTGAAATGAAAATGAAAAGTATTTGGAAATTGAAATTTCTCTCCTCTTTACACAATACATACGGCTAAGAATTTGTATTATTTCTTAAGGAAAATGACACACATTGTAATAGTTTTAGTTAGTTGAGCTAAGCGGGCTTACGATTTTATAACCAAATCATATACATACATACATACATACATACGTACATACGAACAAACAAACATATACTTACAATACATACTCGTATATGCTACATTTATACAGCGTAGATCGAGAAAAGCATAACTCTAAAGAATTCTTGTAATGAATGTATGAACTACTTATTACTTTAAATTAATAGACACACTGAGAACAGTTACCAATTGTAAAGGAATCGCTTTTTACCTTTAGTCGCGATTCTTAGCTGCGCCTACGAGCAGATCAACAAACAAGCAAACATATTTATATGCAATCAAACAAAATTATAATGAAAACTGCGTTTGTAATAAAGTGAAGAAATACCACAAAAATAAAACGACACTAAAACCACATTTTATTCTAGCTTATAGCCCATTATCGAAGGATTTAAATGTATATAGCATCTGAGAAAACCAAATCGAGGAAATTATTTTTTTTTAAAGAACTTGAAAACTCGTTCAGTATTTAAGATTAAAGAGGATCAAGCCTACCCAAGACCTGTCGTAGAGTTAAAGCACAGCCAGGTCAAAAAATAGAACTCAATTTGTATTAATAAAATTCACATTTGCCACTTTGCCATTTTGTCGTTAAACCTGAATCAGAACTGAACTAAATCGTGTTTTTCACATTTCAACTTTGCAGAATATCAATGGAGACCGCTGGACTGCCCATACCTGGTTATCATTATATCGCACCAAGTGCAATTGTTAAAACGCCCATACACTAAGTGCAACTACAACAAAGAACAAAGTAAAAAACAAACAGCAAACAGCAAACAACAAACAGCAAACAGCAAAAGCAACAACAGCAACAACATCAACAAATCGAATGCAGCGAGGGACTGGAGCCGATCAACTGTATCAACTGACAACAGATAGCAGATAACGGAGGGGATGATCGAATGGTCGTCAAATGTTAAGTTATAAGCAATAAGTAAAGAGTAAAGAGTAACGAGTAAAGAGTAAAGAGTGAAGAGTAAAGAAAAGCATAAACACAGCAAGCAAGAAATCATATGACAAGGTCGAATCACTAGAAGATGAGCATAAGGCACATGTAGACGTCATATACACAACGTTCACACGCAGACATGTAAGAACACACATACACGTTATATTTATTCATTGATTCTTATTAATTATGATATTTTTTATTAAGTTTAAAAGGAAAAGCAAAAACAAGAAACCAGAGAAAATAAAAGAAGTTTATGTTAAAACCGTTTTCGGGTGCGCTACTTCAATGTATGCGCTCCCTCACCGTAAGAACAGAACAGCAATTAATTGTAAGCTTAGTCAAAATGAAGACAAATGCAACAAAGCAGAAAACAAAAACTAAAAACAATAATATTAACCAACAATACAGCAAAGTAAATGAAAATTTCGAAATGCAGTTAAATATTAAGCCAAGCAATTGTGCATGCGCATAACCAAAAAAAAAAAAACAAAAACAAAAACAAAAAAATAAAAAACAAAAACAAAACAAAACAAATAAATAAAATAAAGTACATCAAGTTAAGGCATTAAAAAACAAACACAAAATTAACGACGGCATATAAATAAATAAAATGAAACCAAGCCAAGCCAGGCCAGACAGCAAGCAAAGCAAAGAGACAGAGACAAACAGTTTCCTTAGACAAAGATACGAACGGTTAATTTCCACTTTGTTGGGCGGCGAAAATGTTGTGTTTGTTGTTTATGTTTATATATTTATATTGATATTTATATGCATACGAACAGACAAAAAAGAAACAAACAAAACATACATATTAATATGGCGGTACACAAACATATATATTAATTGATATAATAATTTTTAATTTTATTATTTTTATTATTGTAATTGTTATCGAAATTGTATTTGTGATTTTTGAATATGTTTAGACTGAAGGACAAAATTAATTCTGTTTATTGATTAAACTACATAATAACTATGATCTAATTAAATTAAATGAAATACGACTTGATTTTTCAATTTTCGAAATTAGTTATAATTTGTTAAACGAGAACGAGAACGAAAACAAAAACAAAAACAAGAACAACAACTGATCGTAACACTTGAAGCCAAATTTATTTTTGTTAGATAAACTTTTTGCAATGTTTTTGGTTTTTAGCAAAAATGTTAAGCTAAGTGACAAAATTCAAATTACAATAATAATATTTAAGCACATTTGCGGCGTTAAAAAAGACTTTCTATTGCGTGGAAAATGAGAAAAATGGATTTAATTTTATTTAATATTGCAATAATGCTTAAATTAAAGTATAATTTTATTTTCTTAGCTGTTAAATTTATACGCAAAACAACAAAACATCAAAAATAAAAAGATTTTCAATGTTAAACTTACAAACTTAAATTAATTTTATTTTAAATTTAGTTTTAGGCTGGGCAGCAAGAAGCAAAACAAAAAACAAAAAAAAGTGTGGCTTGTTAAAAACATAAGTAAATTAAATATAAAGCCACCATAGTAACAACATGTAGTTACACACACACACACTAACAAACTGTAGTTACAAAGCACACACACACACACACACACAGCGACACACACCGACACGAAACACAGATACAATTGTAGGAGCAGAATACAAATAAAGACAAATTTTAATATGTGTTAGGTTAGGCTCCAGCCGAGATATCAATCCGTAAGCTAGTTAAGGAATTTGTTGCTAATACTTTGTGTGCAGGCAGCTCAGCTCGCATCACAGTCGGCAATATGTGTCAAATTTTGATTATACAAATTAATTATACGATAAGAGACATTTACAAAAGAAATTACCCAAACATATCCACACAACAAAAATAAACCAATTTAAATGCAATGCAACCCAATTATTGTAATCATCAGCAAGTTAAAGTACTCAAAACTACAAAACATATAATGGTAAACATATCCCAAAAATGCATATATTATTTAATTGAAATATAAAATTATACATTTATTTGCAACAGTTCTGGTGGAACAAATGTTGACAAAGGGTCGGTGGACATTGAAAGACTTTCAAAGCAGTCGCAGTTGCCTGCCACCAAATAAACGATTCACATTTGTTGTTTTCCTTTATTTACTGTCTTGCATAATAATAATAATAATAATAAAAACACTTATGAAGCAAAACTTGATTACAGGAAATTGTTAATAGTATAAAAAATCAATTATAATAATGATAAATGCATTACTGTTAACTTAGACACACTCTCTAATAATAATTGAATAATAATTAACGCTAAAATGAAGAAGAAAAAAAAAAACAGAAACAGAAACCGAAACAAAAAAATGAGGATCAAGCAAAATGTGCAACACAGGCAGCAAAATATCAAGCGAAACTATTTCGTGATTTTAGTGACAAATATTTCGCTGATGACAATTTGAAGCAATCATTTTTGAAACAAGAAGGGATAAAAACCAACAAAGAATGAACGTTAAATGGAACTAAATCCGTATATCTATATATAAATAAATTATATATATATATATATATATATCTATATATAAATATACATATATTAAATAAATTATTATGTACACTTGTATTTAATTGTATTTGAAATATTTAGTAAATTTTTTGCGCAAGTTACAACCAACTAAATAAAAAAACCAAACAAAAAACAAAAAAACAAAAACAAAAAAAGGAAGAAAATAATGAAAAGAACGCACGTTGACGGGTTGACAGCGGACAGTGACAGTGATTGGGACTATTTGTAACATAAATAAAAGAAAAGGGATAAATTAATTATGTGCATGTGTTTGTATAAAGAAACTACATTTAAAATAGCTCAAAGGAAAAAACAAAAACAACAAAACAACAAAACAATTTCAATTGAATTTTTACTAAATATTGTGTATTTGTATGTAAATTATTAAAACAATTTGTTGAAAACTTGTAAATTTGCAAAGGAAAAATACGTGTAAGAAAAGCAATTTTAATGGTGCCTTAAAAACCAAACCAAGCAAATTTCTTCTTGCCCCACATACTTACACACAAAAACACTACCAACAACAACACAGCGTTGTGTAAACGATATGGCATGTGAGTTTTTCCACCTTTCCACCGCGTTTCTCTCAGCATTTCCTCTCAATTCTCCCAGCTTCTTTGCCGCACTGCGTGCTACACCGCAGCGCGCAATGTGCGTGTGTCTAAACATTTAGTTAAATATACAATCTTGTGCATGTGTTTAGCCTCTTTCCATAAGGAACTTATCCCTTTTAGCGACATTTGACCCACGATTGCTCTAAGCTATTCGAGTTTCAACAACCAAAATATCAAGAACAACATCCAGTGTGTAGAGTTGCCCGTTATAGTACTTGAGAATAATAAAGAAAACTTAAATGCAAAAAAGATATATTAAAAAAAAGAAGAAAAACCAACAAAAAAATCGTATTTACATGGTAAATTTATTTAATAAACGTAGCGGCAAATAGTATTTGAACAAAAAATAAAACACCGAAACTTGAAGCATTAACCGGAAATATAAACAATTAGTCAGCAATATAACAATATAAAATATACACACACGATTATAAACACAAAAACACACATAAATGTTTCTCTCAGTGTAATTACAAATCAACTTGAATGTATTTGCTCACAATTTTACAATACATGTCGGAAAAAGCGTAAACAAACAGTTCTGCACAATATGTGGAAAAACCAAAGCATTTAAGGCACTTGACATAAGGAGCGATGAATGGCTATAAAATTATTGTTAAAAGACAATGTAGGACAAACATATTTATATACATATACATAAAGAAGACGGAAAGAAAAAGAAAAAAACACAAAAAACAGTATAATTATTAAGGTATTTTAGATATTCTTATTTAATATCCAGAAAAAACAAAAATGAAAAGTGAGGAAAATATATGAGGCGAATTTTTAATTTAGAAGTCATATTAAACGGAAACGTGTTAGGAACCACAGCGGTAAATTCGGGTTGAAGTATGAAATATGCAAACTTATAAACTAAATATTGATGTTAGAAAGTGTTAAACAGAACTTTAACTGAAAACTCACGTAATTTGCCATAGAGCAGGCAACACAGAAACGTACTCAATTCAACTAGCTGAAACTGGCACCTAAACATATTATTTTTTGCAAATATGCAATAGAAAATTGATATAGGAATAGGTAGAAAGCGAGGGGAGAGGGGATAGTGATAAATTGTAGCCAGCTCTCAGCTCTCAGCTTAAGCGCGTCTATTTTCATTTGCTGTTTAGATTGAATTCAATTTTCAAAACTTTAATGTGCTTCAGCTATTGAGGCTGTTTTCTAGGCAATAGTAGAAAAATGAGTTGCTTTTGAAGGTTGTCTGATTTGCAAGATTAATCGTATGTTTGTGTGCAATTTTCAGCTGGTCTCATTGGGACTTAGACGACATAGAAAAACGGATTTGTTAATGCTACTACATGTGGTGAATTGGAATGCCCAACGCTCGATTCCCATACAGTTCAGTGATTTCCAAAGCCTTGTGCGCAGACAGTGTAAGCAAAAGTAATACAAACGGTATAACTATATACAAAAATACATACAATACATAACTTACTCGTATACCATTTTGTTGCGGCATTATCTCGAATGGTTCAACACCAGCAAAAAGAAAAACTATCTACGTGTATTCCAATTCATCAAAGCAATTGAAATGGGAAAATAGAAGGCATGCGTATTGCCGGTAAATACATATTCGAAACAGCTAAGGTTTCTCACAAATTAGAATGACAAACATACAACATAAAACATATAACCAATAAATGATATACAGCAATGAATTAACTACATATTTACACAAATACATACACACATACATACATACACACATCCATCGGATGCACACTCTCCAAAACATGATCAGTAGACACACATTATCTCCAGAGATTGTTTAGGGGCTGGCGGAATTGGAATTGTAATTGCCGAATGAAAATGAAGTTAGCACATCGCATATATATACAGATATGTGAAACATACAAACTGTTTTCAATAGAATCAACACTCGACGTATTAGGTGTTTTTGTATATGTGTAAAAACTATTTAAACCAAATGAAAAGCAACTCTAGCTAATAATTGAAAGAAACAAAGTCTTAAGAGCAATCACTATTAAGACAAGTGCATTTCGAAGTACTCGTAAAGTAGCAAATTAGTTGATAAGTGTCTCTATCTCTGTTTTATTTGAAAGCAAAATAAAAGAATGAAATGCAGCGTAAAATTGATAAAACTGAACAATTGGGATCAACTTATATTTAAAATATAAGATTAAATTATAATAACAAAAAAATACACAAGCGTTAATAAATCGGCCCCAGAGTTGTTGGTAGTTGCTACCCAACAAAGTGTATGAAAAGTATTGCATAATTGTGCCAAAAGCGAACAACAGCTCAACAGAAATCAACTAAAACAAAAAACAAGCAACCAACAACTGGCCAAATGTTCGACACAACAGTTTAAGTTCAAGCAACATCCAAAATAACAGCAACAACAACAACAACACAAAGTGAATTTGCTTTTTTGGGGGAACAACACATAGGAATTATACGAATTTCAACAATACGCAAATTTATGTGAATTCATTTGTGAGCCAATAACATTGTCAGCTATTTAAAGTTCATATTGCGCAAAATGAGCTTATTTAAAACCTAAAAAGAATAAGTAAATACAAGTAACACAACCAAGCAAACCAAAAAGAAATCAATACTTACTATTTGTAAAAACCTATCGGAGCAGCTGCAAATAATGCTGGCTTTAATTTACAACAATATTCAAGTGGCTGTATTTTCAGTTTAAACTATGTATATATATTTCATATACAGATATTTTAAAATGCGTGCCAAATCGAAAGCTAATACACTTATTACATATGGTTTTTTTTTTGGATTGTTGATTGCCCCACATTTATTTGAACGGTTCTAGTGAAGATGCAAATTCAAATTCGAATATTCTCGCTATACTCGTATACAAAGTATTTCAAAATGTCAAAATGAATAAGGCTCTTTGGGAAAATCGTTGCATACTTTTGAGAACATTTATTTATACGTGTTGTATACATATAATATATATACATATGTGTGTATTCTTTCATATCTTCATCGATTATGATATGTCGTTCATTGAATTTGCAAAGCATTCTTAATATTTATACCGCAAATATTTTGAACAAAACCAAAAAAAAAAAAAAGACAAAACGAAAAACGAAAAACATAAAATTTAAAAGTCGTATAATATAGAAAAGGCAACTTAATGCGCATTAAATAACAAGAAAATATTTGAAAGATGTATTTACAAGTTGTAGAAATCTGCAAGGCAATCATAAAACTAGAGCTTCAATAAATGAAATGAACAGTGTCATATAACAAATTGGACACAACTTTAAATATTTGTATGAATGGCTAAACAAATAAATAGTTAAAAATGCCTAAGAATGTTTTTGGAAAATATATAGTTAAGCCAGAGAATATTTGCGTTATTAATGAGTAATAAATGACAAAACTAAAAGATAGTGCCAATTTGTAGTGCAAATTTTTGTTTGCCGAATTGTTTCACGGTCTTATAATTATTTGTTAAAATCGTATTTAAAGTACACACAAAACAGTTGGTTTCAGAACCACCAATTTTTGGAAATTTTCAAACCGATAAAAACGATAAAATAGTGGATAAAGTCAAATACTTAGCACACAGCACCGCTTCGATTTTGATGTGTATAGGAACTAAACGATGAATAATCAATTCAATTGGAGAGCTGAACCAACCCACAAAAAGTAGTTGATGAGCTCCAAAGCTCCAGAATACTTTTTTGTTCGTTGCACAGCCCACACAGCCCACAAAATGATAATGTAAATCAATAGATGATACTTTTTGTATGTGGCAACAAAAGAAAAATAGAAATGACAACATCAGATTCATGTTTCAAATGAAAATAAATTGTTTTTGAAAGCAGCACTGAACAACTTTTAGATTACAATAAACAATAATGGAAGTAAAACGGAAAATTGAAAAATAGGAAGGCCATTAAAATGAAGAATAAAACTATAATGAAATTAAAACTTGTTTATTTGTGTACAACAATAATATTTAAAATACTTCTTAAATGTGTACTATCACTCTATACAAAAAAGGTAAAACAAAACAAAATACATAAAAATTACATTGCATAGATACAAAAGCAAAATACACACACAAAACATACTCGAACAAGATCGAGCTGATCTTTGGGACTGTGCTGGCTGCGAGGCCCAAAATGTTGAAAATAATTTGATATTTTTACAATCCGAAACGTAATTTATACAATTGCTAATTAATCGAATTGTTTTGGAAACTCAGCTTAGCGAGTCTCCAAAATGATCATTGAAAGTCGGAAAGAAGATGGGTTTTCTCATGCCCAGCTAGAGTCCCAAATGGAGAGGCTGTTAAGGACACAGAAGAAGAAGCATACAAGAATACTTACACATATATAAGCTACCGAAACACAACATAATCACAACAAAGTTTAAACAAATACAACCATTAAACTACATACAATAAGCAACGGTAAAAAGCGGTATTAATTCATCATTGCAAACATAATGGCGAAATGTACAACAAAAATGGTAAAAAGTTGAAAAACAAAAAGGAAACAAAAAAAAAAAACGAAAAAACAATACAAAAAAGCAAACATTATTTACAATATATTTACAATTCTATAAAAATTATATTTAAAAATATTTACATATATATACTATATATGGACAAACCCAGATCATGATGTGTTTGAACTTATGCACGAGTTTTTGCAAAACAACAGACACAAACATGCCATGCAACACATAAACATTGACAAAGCCCATATACAGACAGACATCGTACATATGTTCAACAAAGGTTATACACATACTTACATATACAAATACATGTGCAATAAAAAAATGATAAGAAATGGAGATACACACAAAGTTAAGTGCATTATAATTGAATTTATAGATTTAAAAAACAAACAAAACAAAAAAACCAAAAGCAAAAAAAAAAAAAAGAAGAAAATTGAATAAAAATGATCAAGCTATTAAGTGAGTTATTTAAACGGACTACTGTAACGGTTAATGCCAGTGCATATGTATTTATTCACTACTCATATATACATCATATATACAAGACATACCTATACATTCAGCAACATATAATTTCGTTGAAATCAATCATGTATCAAATCAAGTTTAAGTCAGTTACTCAGCACACCATCATCACATCAATATTATTATCATCATTATCATCAGCATCATCATCATCGATACACACAAGCAAACACACGAACATGTATTGCAAATTTAGCCAAGTCAAGAATGAATTTAAAAAACAAAGAAACCAAATACAATGCTAAATGTATTGCGTTCTCGAACTAAATGTGTTTTGTGTCAAATTTTTACTTCAAATACCAAAATACCAAAAAAAAAAAACAAAGAAGAAAACAAAAGTGAATAGCAAACTAAAACACAAAATCATAAGAACATTGGAATATTTGATGATACTTTCTATATATATTGGGTGTGAAGTAAATTGAAATGTACCACAAATAGGGAATGAAATATGAAAATGATAATGAAAACAAAACCAAAAGTAAAACAGAATTTAACACAATTTTTGAATTCATTAAATAAAGGTATGTGTTTAGATATATTCAAACAAAATAAAAACTAATGTCTTATTTATTTATATGGTGTAACGAAAGTAAGTACATCATTCTGGGAGGGGGTAAACAAATTGAAATATCAGTTTTTTTTTCGTCGAACAAAATTGGTTTTACTATTATTGAGGGAAAGATAAAAACAAATTTTATAC
The DNA here is from genome assembly GCA_035043845.1 of Drosophila picticornis. NCBI lineage: Eukaryota > Metazoa > Arthropoda > Insecta > Diptera > Drosophilidae > Drosophila > Drosophila picticornis. The sequence continues at coordinate 22,687,341 of JAWNMR010000122.1, read as the reverse complement.
TAAACTTTTCAGATCACCAATTCTGTGCCCAGCATTCCTCGGTTGACAGCTGATTCTTTAGAAGTGAATATACCAGCTAAATATACTGTGATTGGTAGTGGGAGGAGCTTGTTACAAAAGAGCTTCGAATGATTGAATGATAGGGATAAGGTTAGGTGATCCAAGTGAATATTTTGAAATCTTCTAGGCATAAAAATGCATTTAAATTAATTGCATTTACTTGTTGTTCACATCAGAGTTGAGCCACGCGTGGAGTAGCGGCTTTAAAGTAGCAGGTTAAACGCATCAAATACTTGAATCGCTGTTCGGCACCGTATTTGGAAGTGCAGCTGCTGTCGAGGGTGGGGAGGAGACAGATCTAGTTATCGGTACTGATGTGCGATTTGGATTCTAATAAAATAGATGTAAATAACCCGTTTTCAACTGGTTTCGAATACTTATTGACGTCTTTGTTTCAATTCCAAACTGGGTGTTGAAGTCATTCACCTCCAGCCCGCAATTTATCATTCATAAACGATTACATTCAGGTTGACGTCAGCAACGCAATTCTCAGGCTCAAAATCAAGCAAAAGGGGCTAAAGTAGCCGCCTTTTGTGATCGCAACACAAACATTTAAAACAGTCCTAAATTAATGACAAGTGAAAAATAGTCGCCAACAGAATAATATGCTTTTATTTTCTGATGATCATCACATACATACATACATATCTACAACAAAGGATACGTTTAGTTGTTTACCATTTCCGGTAGCCCTTTATGTTTTTCTCGAAAATTAAATTTTACAATAGGCAGCAGAATATCCGAAAATAGAGAAACCTTAACTTTCGCTTGAGTAGTTTAAATGATTCTTTCTCCTTTGCCTTCAACTCTCACAAACCAGAAATTTTTCAAAAAGCTGAGCTTAAGCAGAACTTTGTCACTATTCAACCATTCATTTGTCTGCCTATCCCATTATTTATAAATCCATACAATTGAAGCAAGAGAAACGGAGACTGATTTAAGAGCAGCACTGAGCAAAAAGCATGCGACTTAAAGTTTTCTTTTGTATTTTCAAGTTGCTTAAAATGCGTTTGCTAAATTTTCTCAGCTGAACACTTTGTGCGTATTTTGCGGCCATATTTGGGTGTGAGGGATCACATTAGTAGCTGATTCTTAGAACGTTTTAATACTACAAGGCAAGACCGTTGCACGAATAGGCCCCATCATTTCCGCGACATTTGTCTTAAGCTATTTTTACGACTATTTGTTCTCTGTTTACTATTCACTATATACGAGTAAGAGCAAGAGTAAGTCACAATCCATAGAGTGAAGGGGGGAAGGGGGAAATAATAATTGACTTTTAGGAATTAGAATTGTTTTAAAATGAAAATTTATTTGAGACTGCTGACATCAGTGGATATGTAAAACCCAACCAGTCAAACTTTCGCGGGGAAAAATTAAAGTGATTCATCTGTCGACTGTAAATTTTAAATCTTAAATGGTTATCAGAATATAATGAAAATGACATGCCGTTAATTAACAAAACACTTTACATAAGCCGGCACACTCGTCGTTAATTAGCAAAACGCTTTGAATATACTAGATAACTCAGAAAAGCAGTGCTAAGTCAATTAAAAACAACAAACAAATTTAGATAAATATACATTGAAATTAGCGTTCTAGTTAAAAACGGAAATGAATTACATTCTTTATGCTTGTTAACTAGTCCATTCATGAAATTGTCCGAAAATAAAGAATAATTAAACAACAATTCTCATCAAATATACACATTTGTGTGTAGTTGTTTTTATTTAAAATCCGACTTTTACGAGCGAGCTGTACACATACAAAAATATACAGATAATTCTCATTCATAAAAAATCGCAGAAAGAGCGCGACGTCAGAAAGAAAACGAGACAGATCGAGATACGAGACTTGATATGTGTAAGCATTGTGTGCATTTATAAATATATACTAAATACGATTTCAGCCAGAGATAGTCAACCTTGTAATTTTTTAAACGTTGATAGCGTTAGAAATTGTGGGACTTCGACTGTCTGAGCAGGGGAACATAATTCTTAGAAATACCTGTCGAGCACGTTCTTACCTCATTACTTGGAATTACTCCTGACATACTTAAAACAATCGAAAGCAATTAAAATACAACTTGTATGTGTTCTCAGAACTAAACCGGTTTTTTTTTATTATAAAAGTTTTAACAGTTGTCTCAGTGAAATATCCGCAAATTGTTCAAGGTTGAATTATTTACTCTGGGCGTTTAGTAACATATGCCGATATTGTCGGTGGTCGTGATAGTGAAATATGTGTATATATTTACAAACACTTCCATACACATTTCTGCCATTTTTGGAATGCTGCCAACTTATTTTTTTACTTACAATTTAAATATTGAGCGAGACAAAAAGCGAGAAGTAAATGATTTTGGAAACATCACGCATACAGCACGTGAGCAGGTGGAAATGTCTCAACTAAATTATCGATCATTAATAGCAATAATAAATAATAATGTATATTTTGGAATTTAATATATTTTTTGTTCATCCAACAAACAATTACACATAATTCCCCTTCTAATATCTATAATTTGTGCTTACATTTTGAATTAATTTTTTTATAATTCCTGTTGTTAACACTATGCTTTTGTGAAAACATTAAAAAGATGAGTAAATATCGTTATTTATTTTTTTGCCACACAACCAACCCACTGTGCAACACAAGCCAAATAAAAAACAAGCAAATTTACAAATAAGAAATTCAATCAGAAATTTTTAAATATACATTTTACAAGCAAAACAAGTTTATTCAAAAGTATATGTTTTGTGTTACTCTGCCCGATCGATACGAAATATATGTCTCATTATATAACTCTCCAGTGTTATCAAAACATTCGCGAACACTTTCACTTGTAAATTTGAGCGGCAATAATTTAGCAATAGAAAGTCGACACATTTATAAGAAACACCGATTATTTTCGGCATGGAATACAACACAATCAGGGGCGCAGTCAGACCTTCGCAAACGGGGTGAGGGCTGCAAAGTTTTATTACAGGTTTTTTTTTTTTAGTTTAAGGCACCTTTTATATCATCTTATTTTTTGGCCTTTTTGTGCCGGTGAGTAACCGTATTCGTTTATCTAAAACTATGATGTTGGGGCTCCCTCCCTCCCTGCTTCCGCCCTCGATCGTAATCAAAACTGTGTAGGCTCAACTGTGGGCACAGCTGTAAAACTGAGCAATCTTATCACTGCGAAGAGCACATTCAGAGTGTTTTTCGAGTTAAGTTCGACAGGACAGGGTCTAATGAGAGACCCCTTTGCCGTTGACCGGAGTCCGTCTCGGAGAGGGACCAGAGAGCGAATGAATGAGTGCCGCGCAACTTTTGTGATTGCGGCTGTGGATGTGGTTGTCGTTGTCGTTGGTGTTGATCGTCGCTGGCAGTGTGTCTCGTGTTTTCGTGCCGTTAACAACGTCGTAAAAGTTCTTTGCGTTTAAAAATAAGAATTGGCAAATAAAAGCGAGACATTAGTATAAATAAACTAAAGTTAATGTCGGAAATTGCACGTTAATTGGGAACAAAGTTAGATAAACACATGACGGCCATCGATGAAGCACCACCACCATCGGCCGCAGTCCAGGCTTCGGCACCAAATCAAATGGCTGTGGCAACCAATTCAAATGCCGATCCCGACGATATTACACTGGACGCCATACTGAAGCACATTGGACAGTTCGGTCGCTTTCAGTTAATCATCTTTCTGCTGATCTGTTTGCCGATGATGTTTCATGCGATGTTCTCCGTGACGTACGTTTTCACGGCTGCCACTGTGATGCACAGGTGAACTTTGCTTGCAATTAGTGAGTCAGTTAGCAGCAAGTGACAAGTGAACTCTTCTTCAACTCCAACAGATGTAACATTACAGAGTGCGATAGTCCCAGTAGCCGATACGACGAGCCCTGGACGGAATATAGCATTCCCAAGAATGGCAAGGAGATGGATAAATGCAAGCGCTATGAAAACAATAAGCTCCCTGGCTGGGATCAATCTCAACAGATTTGCTTAGCTGGCAACTACAATAAGGACAATATCAATCGATGCTCCGACAATGAGTTCGTGTTCCGCGATAAGGAATTAACCATTTCCAATGACGTGAGTATCAAAGCTCAATTTGCGATTAACCACGTCAGCCAGACGATGTTTGGGGCCTCGAGACTTATCAGCCGATGAACACCAGACTCGACAAGCATGGACTTTGATAATAAGTCATCAGATTTCTGCACATTCCACTGGACCAAGCGAGAGTTCAGGAGCGCACTGAGGTGTTAGCTGGCGAACCCTTTTCATAGCGTGTCACAAATCCGATTATCAATTTCGCATCTGTATCAATATGGCATAACTTGAACATGTCAATTGGCAATTATTTATAATCATTGATTAGTCAAATGCCAACAATCGGGGCCTTTAACCAAGTAATAGTTAAGAAAATAATAATAATAGTGCACAGCTCCAATCAGTGAGTGACTGAGTGCCTGACTAAGTTGCAAATAACGCCTTTTCTGAATTATCTATATATATTTTGATTCGTCTTTAATAAGGCACCATTCAATTAATTATCGCTTACTGATTGCTTGCAGGGCACACTGTAAGCAAATATTGATTGCTTTTCTTGGTCTCTGCCGGTGTTTGTTAGGTAAAAATACTTACATTTTTACGGATTAATATCAATGTTATTGAAATTACGTATTTGGAAAGTATTAACTTCGTTTCACAAGATTAGGCAATCAAATTTAAAAGCTGTCACAGAATTAGGCTATCGAAGACCAGGAAGAAAATGCTCTTATTTGATTTAACTTTATTTCAACTTATTTTTAAAATCACAAATAGTCACAAAACTACTTCATTTTTACGGTCTTATTAAAAGTGATTAATTTTCTAGACAACGATAAGGATAAAGATAAATGGAACGAAATGAACTGACTGATAAAAACAACTGATACAACAATCGCAATAGATGTTTTAGCATACTTTAAGCCAATTCGGCGCTAAGAAACCAACCCGCCGAAATAGTATAGCAATTCCGTAATTTCCTTGTTTATTATTGTATTCAGTTTGTTTATGTTTACCTTACGTAGCGTTTGACAAGCTGCACACTCAAGTTTGTATCACTTGACTTATTGTGGTGTGGACGTGAGACATAAATGTGCCTCGAGTGAGTGTCGTAGGCTCGTCTCGACTGAGTCTGGGCTGCCTCAATCACTTCACTCATTTTCAGGGGCAAAAGAAATTGCGGCATTCATACATAAATAAAGAAAACACTTCTCAGATTAGATATGCAAATCAGAGCAAATCCCATATTAAGAAGACGGGCAGTCGAGCCGACAACTCAAGTGAATAATGAGCTGTGAAATAATTGTATTGTTGCAATCAAGCATTGCGGAAACTTTTCCTTTATTTACTATTTGCTTTGTTGGGGGGCATATCAAGTAAATAGTGACTAAGTATGCCTTTTGGAATCTTTTTATTCCTGTAGTTTGGAATCTTCTGCGAAGATGAATGGAAATTATCACTTGTCGGTACCATAAACAATCTGGGACAATTCTTTGGCATACCGCTCGGAGGCATTGTGGCAGATCGGTAAGTGAAATCAGTTCTATGCAAATCTTTTCCCATAATAATTCGAATTGTATTTTCCATTGGTTTGCAGTTATGGCCGCAGCTTTTCCATTGCCCTGGGCGGCATTTTGGGCGGATTGCTGGGAATTGTGCGCTCCTATTCGCCCAGCTATGTTTGGTTCCTGATCTTTGAGTTCCTCGACAACGTGACCAGCGGCACTCTGTACTCCACCTGCTTTGTCATTGGCATTGAACTCGTGGGTCCGAAGCGACGAGTCCTCGCTTGCAGCGTGATAACAATCTTCTATGCCGTCGGCGAAGTGGCTCTGGCCATGTTTGCCAAGGCCTTCGAGGACTGGCGCCAACTGCTGAGGATTACCTACGGGCCGGCGATGATTCTGCTCGCCTATTTCTGGATTCTGCCCGAGAGCGTGCGTTGGCTCCTCAGCGTTGGCAAGGAGGAGCGAGCCAAGGCGATTCTGCGGAGGGCGGCCAAAGTGAATCAGCGCAGGCTGTCCGAGAGTGTACTAGACAAGCTGGTGATTGCCAATCGGAATAAGCTGGAGCAGTCCGAAGAGGGCAAGTTTCCTATTCGCGAGGCGTTCACCAACTTCAAATGGCGCATCGCCAACTGCTCCTTCTGCTGGATTGTCCATGTGCTCGTGTACTATGGACTCAGTTTGAATGTGGTGCTGCTGGACGGCGATAAGTACAACAATTTTGCCTATATTGCACTCGTCGAGATTCCGGGCTTCTTTTTGCCTCTGCTAATCATGGATCGGTTTGGCAGACGCTACTCGCTGTGTGGCCTGATGCTGTTCAGTGGTCTGTGCTGCATTGGCACCATTTTTGCGGGAGACGATCAGCAGGTGCTGCAACTGGTGCTCTTCCTGGTGGGCAAGCTGACCATCACGGCCAGTTTCCAGGTGCTCTATTTCTTTGCCTCTGAAATCTTTCCCACCAACCTTAGGAACAGCCTGCTTAGCTTCTGCTCGATGATGGGCAGATTTGGTTCAATGCTGGCGCCGCAGACGCCGTTCTTGGTGAGTCCTTGCTTAATTTTCCAAAATCAAAGATTAACATACTTTCTCTATTTAGGCCAAGTATTATCCCAATGCGCCCGCCATTCTCTTTGCCTGTGGTGCCATCCTTAGTGGCTGTCTAACCCTCTACTTCCCCGAAACCACCAATCTTGTACTGCCAACCACGGTAAAGGAAGCGGATGCCATTGGGGTCAAGAAGAAACTTCCAAAGGATCTGGAGCTCAACCTTACCGCAAACTAGCATCTAAATAATCAGTAAGCAACATTAGCTCAACAATTAAAGCACAAGACAGTTCAAAGACACAACTTGGCATCAATTATTACCATACACAGGGGCGTACACAGAGTTAATTAGTCTTAAATTTCTATTCAATTTTCCAAGAACGTTGACTTTTTTTGTTTGATTAGAATTTTAAAAAAGTGATTTAGCTTGAAATGTGTGACAATATTACAATCCGACTCCTCCTACGAAATACTGTGCACGCCCTTGATTATACATAGGAATATAAAGTATTTTTAGACATTTAATCATATATTTTGAAAAACTGAAAACTGAAAAATAATAAAAATTGATTGCAATATTTGCTACTCTTTGAGCCAACGTGTCACATTATATATATTAGAGACATAAACATTAAAGTTAGGAACTGTGTATTCAGTTGAGTTAATATGCTATTGACTAATTATGTTAAGCAATGAAATAATATATCTATCGGTCGTAACATCTATTATTAAAATAGTTTTAAGTTGCGAAGTGAAAAATGAACAACCCAAAATAGAAACAAACAAATATTTGCACAACTAATCTATTCTCTGCTCTGCTCTCTCCGCTCTTCTCTGCAGTTATTTCTTTATGTATAATTTGGAGAAAATCACGATGTTTATTGAAAACAAAATCATTAAATTCTGTGCAATGAAAATAAGTACGAAAATTCGGCATTTATTGCATTTATAATCGCTCTTAAGATAATGGAAGTTCCTTGCAATGTTTATACACATATATTTTAAATAAGAAGTGTGTCCGCACGGCAAGTGTGTGGCACGGCACGGCACAAATGCAATCTTTAAGGTTTGTAATATGGTTTTTTTTGATTTATAGTTTATTATGGCAACGGGTTCGCTTTTCAAGGCAGATGTGATTAAATTAATTACAAAGATTGTAATGCAACCGTTTTTTTTTCAGTTATGAAATAAACTAATTAATAGATAATACTTGAACTTGTTGTATAGTGCATCTGTTTCCGATTCACTTCAGATTAGCTTCAGTTGCTTTGAGTGAAAAATTGGGTAATGGACTTGTTTCCCGTGGCAGAGTTTAAGGTACTGTTGAGCTGCCTTTTGGCACGAGGTGGCGGGGAGGCCTTCTTGTTGTTGGAGGTGCTTATTGTGCGCGCTTCCAGCTGGTTGAGCTCACGCTGTAGCTTTCTGGCCATGTGAAAATCCAAATGCTCCGGCATGTCGACACTTTTCACGTAGGTCTTGCATTCGGTGCAGAGCTCAAAGGGTGAACTACTGCAGCTGGGAGGTGGCTCACTTGGCTGCTTGGCGGCTAGAAACTTGGATATGGTGTTTATAGGCTTTACTGAAGTTGTTGCAACCGTTCCAGCTGCCTTTTTAGCCTTCTTGAGAGGCGCAGGCTTTGCCGTGGGTGAGGGAACTGAAACTGTAGTGTTAAGTGTAGCGTTTAGTCGACTGCGTTGCATTTCCTCGCGCTGTTCCTCGCGCAGCTGTCGATTCAGTTGCTGGGCAAAGTGATGATCCCGATGAGTTTGCAGTGCCGTCACATCGTCGGGCAATTGGGCGCCACACTCCTCGCAGCTGACCATGCTGACTAGATCTGCACGCAGCTCTGGCTGAGCGTACTCAGCATAGTTGCTTCTATAATTGCTTGCTGGCGCTGGTGCATCCATGGAATTTTCTTGCTCAAGTTTTCGCTTCGATGTGCTGGGCTCTTCTTGTTCAACAATGCAGCTTGATTCGATGTCATCCAGTTCGGCGGCCAAGCCGTGCATATCGGAGGAGTCGTCACCTTCAGTGGATGACTCATTTGGCAGCTCTGCTGTTTTGTTGACTTCCTTCTGCTCCTGCAGATATTTGGCAAAGAAGCTCTCCTTAAACTCGGGTGGCGTTGCAAAAGGTCCTGCCTTGTCGTCGCCGATCTTCTGTGCCACAGAGGAATCAATCAGTTTCCGCTTGTATTCTTCAAGGAAGCTCTTCTTGGGTGACGGAGCTAATTTAAGGGCATTTGCTTCTTTATCAGTTTCTGGTTTGTTTGTTTGCAACTCAGTTTCAGCTTCAGTTTCATCTGCTCTTCTGCTCGCCTCAACTTCCAAGTTCCCCTTCACAATCTGTTCGTCTTTGCGTGTTTGCAGGTAATTGGCAAAGAAGCTTTTCATTTTCGCCTCTTCTGATTGCTTCGGCTTCTGCTCGACAATTGGCTTCTCCACTTGTTCCTCAACGCTAATACGGCGCTTCTTGGCCGCCTGATTGGCAAACATGGCTTGCAGGCTGTTCTGCGAATTCGATGCCGTCTCAAACTTGCCTACGCTGATGCCCAGAAACTTGACGGCATTATTAAGGGCCGCATCGCTGCCAGCTCGCAGAAATGTCTTTGTGTTGGCCTTGATCAGTTCGAGTGCTTGTTTGGCCAACGTATCCTGATCGCAATGGTTGAGTGGCGAGGAACGGGAGCTGGCCACTTCCTCGCCATCGATATCCTGTACAAACTGTACAACCATTTGTTTTGCCTTTCGGTTGTTCTCGATGAAATCCTTCTCCAAGCGATCGTTCATTTCGCTCGCCAGCTCACCAAGCCAGTGCTGCAGACTCTTGAGTCCGGTTATGTTGTTGCGACCCGGAAATTTCTTGCAGCAGCCAATGCTCTTGGAGTAAAATCGAGGCGTGACTGCCTCCAAATCAATGCCACATGCAATCTGATGTAGCCAGGTGCTAAATAGAAATTCAAATTTTACTAATCGAAATTAAATTCACTTACCAGTTAAATTAAACCAGTGACTTACCCGCTCTTCTCGTCCAGCTTGCGTTGCAGCTCCTTTTCCGTATACTTCAGCACATGCCCCAGAAACTTAATGCCCAGCGTTTCGCAAACTGTCTCCCCGAATTTACCGCCCAGTCCCTTGATCTTGCCCACGGGCAGTTGATCGAACAGAGCGGGTATCTCGGCCAGCGGTAGAATTGTCTGCTTGTTGGGCTTATTCATGCCTGCCACCAGCTTGGCCAGAATTTTGTTATGCGCAATGCCCGCTGAGCATTCGTAGCCAGTTTCCGCCTTGACCGCTGCACGCACCTCGCCCGCAATGCATGCCCCGATGAGGAGACGCAGATCGCTCTGTCGCACAGCGGGCAAATCGTTGACATCATAGGCCAGCATAAAACGCTCATCATCCACATAAGGATTGGCAAAGCGATTCGTTATCTTATTCACATAGTCGCCAATGTTTTCGTAGCCGACGGCATAACTATTGACCAGCTCCTGTGGCTTTAGTGCAAACGAGCCCTGCAAAACAAAAATTAAACATTTAATTTACTTAACTTGGATTAACTTGACTTGGATTCTTGGAATTCCTAAAATTCTGGTTGGTGGGCTTTTTAATTGATTTTTGACATTACATTTTGAATGCCTTTGCGGAAATTTTTCAAATTTGCTATAGATAACATATTATATGTTTCTACATATTTTTATATTTTTTAAATATTTTTACATTTTTAAAATTGTATCACAACTATTAATTCGGCTGAAAAATGTGATTTCCATCTGTGCAGTTGCGAGTATAATAATAAAAATATTAAAAAATAAAGTGTTTTGAAAGGTGTCTATTTGAAATTATAAATTTATGAACATATTTTAAGAAGTGGAAGAAGACTCTAAAAAAAGTGTGAGATAGAAAAGAAAAACAATTGTATACACCCAAAGTCCTCTATTTCTATCATTAGAAAGCAATTTTAAAAGTATTTTGTCGTGAATAACATTTTTGCATGAATTTTGGATGGGTTTAACTAATTTATACTCTTTTTTGTCTGATTGTGTTTATTCTGCGTTTTTTATAATAATTGCAACATAAGTTTAACAATTTATCATTTAGAAATTTTAGAAATCTTATGAATATTTTTCAATTTTTAATTTATTATAAAAACTTTTGTTAATTACATTTAACCAATTTTTACTTTATGTACTTGTTTTAAATTTTTTGACTGACTTTAGTTGACAGTAAATAAATAAATCAAAAATTCAAAATAGAAAATTAAATTTGATGAAAATGTAAGAAAATGTATTAAAAAAAAGTGTGCAACTAATGTTTTTTGCTTGTTTTTTCATATGTAGCAAAAATCTAATTTTTTGCAAATAAGAATCATGTTTAAAAGGAGCTGAAAGACTCACCGTCTGGAGCTGTTGAACGCGTTGATTGACCGTCTCGGTTATGTCCAAATAGGCCTCATCAACGGAGGCGCGTTCCAGGAGCTGTGTGAAACGTTGCAGGACATTTGCCACTTCTTTGCCAGCATCGCGATATTTGCTGGTGTCCGCCTTTTCGCGGATGCTGGGCACTTGGCAGAGAATGATATCGGGGCAGAGTGCTTTGGCCTCGTCGCCGCGCATGTGGCGCGTGACGCCCTTGCTGCGTGCTGCATAGTTGACGGCGATGATGCCACCGCCTCGCCAGGCGTTGTATTGGACGACGGCGAGGGGTTTTCCTCGGTGCTGGGGTTGTTGTTTCTCCTCCACTTGGCAGAAGAAGCAATCCATGTCAACGAGCAGCACGACGCGGTCGTATTTGTTTTGCATGCCGACAAAGGCACGCGTTGAATTACTCATGATTTTAGCTAAAGATTGCGTTTTTTCTCATGTTTTCTGAATTGCGCGGTGAATTTCACAATCAACAAGCGGCAAACAGGTGTAGCGATGCGAAACCTTAGACTATATTATATCGATATGTATCGAAAATTAAGCATCGATTATTACTGAAATCAGCTGTTTAGCTGGGAACACTTCTGTTGGCCATGTGGCAACGCCTAAGTCGAAAAAATGTAAACAGGCGAATTAGTTTTGTTGTGCGTCAAAAAATAAATAAATAAATATGTTTAAGTGCATTAAAAATGATTTAAAACGGGTGGTTAGCCCGAAAATATAAACTAAGTGTCAAAAGCGGCACGAATCTTGCACTGCGCTGCCAACGAAGCTTCTTGGAATGTACGAATAAATTGTTTGAATAATTAATGATGCGTAATAAATAATAATTAAGTATAATTTAATGCTTATATTAGAAGTGTAAGTCTATGTTAATATAGTGTTTAATCTATTTTAAAGAAAATTGGTCGGATTGCGGTTTATTTTATACATTTTTGGCAAGCCGCAGATCTATTGATTTTTTCGAATACCGCTTGCCAAATGCATTGCACATAAAAAACACTCAAACACGCCCACAAACAGTCATATTCTCAAACACACAACACACGCTCGCTCACCACATATATACATTCACAGCGATTAAATCATTTTGGGTTAATGCACGCCATTTATTATCGGAGCAATTATCGATTTGCGTTTGACCAGCGACTGGTCAAAAATAGAATATTTCGTGTCGCGCTTTGCTTGATCTATTTCCGGTTAGTGTTCAACTCTGTTCCCTGTTACTCTTCCTGCGGCTTTTTTTTGAGCTGTGCGTCATGTCCAAAAAATGTCATAGCTTGCTTGATTTGTATTTAGTGTTTTACGTGTGTGGCCAACTTATGGCTTAATTAGGTAAACGCACGTAGAAACTGCCCAGCCCAAGTCAAGTGGCAGTTATATTTATTGCATGCCCAAATACTGTGAAAGCCTCTGCTGGTTGCCTAAGCGATTTGACTTGCTTGTTCTTGTTTTTGTTTTCGTTGTTGGTGTGGGTTATGGTTGTGGTCTTTGGTATATGTGTGTGTGTGCGTGTTCGTGTAAAGGTGTGTTTTTTGTGACCTAATTCTGAATGGTTTATGAGGCTAACAGAAAGAGGAAGAGGAAGTGGCAGGTGCATCACTGACCTGTTGTAATATCTAATGACACGTCCATCAAAAATCACTTAACGATTTGTGTAACATTGTTGACTTTGATAATGAGTGTATAAATTATTTGCTTACTTTGTTGAGGATCTTTGCGATTACTCAGACCCATTTGACTAATGCTATTTTTGGAATCTAAATTTCATACATTAGGTATTTAATAAATGGTTTTAGACAAAACATATTCAATACACCTATCAAAAAGTTAATGGTAGATTTGCTCCCTTATGGTAATTAAACTTCTTAGTAATTTAGGTTGTAGTCTTGACTAATTCTTTTAATATTTATTAACTCTCTAAAACACATTGGATTAATTATATTTTTTGAATTCTATTTGTTTACTATTTTGGATTGTAGACTTGGCAAAGTATTTTTATTTTTTATTAACTTTTCTTATTAGATAATTGGGTAAGGCCCGCATATTAATCCGTAATAAATTATCGAGAATTTCTTTAAATGAAATTGTGGTAATTCAAGATGACATACCCTCAACTGAATATATTTACCAGAATTACGCTACTGCTGTCTGCTACCCTGGCCCCAGCATAAACGCACAATTATGCTAATGGCTCAGCAACAACCACTTGACCGATCCCCTTCCCCCAACCCTCTTCCCCCTCTCCCACCTGCCAGTAGCCAGTAGACAACCCACTCAGTGTCGACACTTTTTAGGGGCATTCAACATTCAACAGCAAACAACTCGCACAACTGAGAGAGATAGTCTCAGTCGGACGACGGACGCCGGACGATGAAGTCACTGGGGCGTTGTATCGCACACTGCAGAATTTCGAATTCCATTTGATTTGAGTGATTTTTTAGTGTCTCGTTTGCTTTTCTACTTGACCGCTTGTAGTGAGGACGCCTGTTGACATGGTGAAAATTCTACAGGCCTACAACTTTGCCAGGCAGCAGACATATGCGCTCAATGGCGACATTCTGGCCGCCACCCTGATTGGCAATAATCGCATCGCCATCAGCAGCGCCGAACAGTTCATCGAGATCTATGACATAGCTGCTAAACAACATCAGCAGCAGCAGGATCAATCGGAGCAATCGGAGCAACAGGAGGATGCCTCAGTTGCTGGTGGCGCAGGAGATGCTGCCTCACCCACGCCAGCGAGCGATGAGCGCATGCCAAACAGGTACACACTGGCCACGGTGGGTGAGGTGGTGCAGCTAATCTACTGCGAAGCGGGTAAGCCCGAATGCTTAGTTAATAATTAACGATTATTATGACAGGTATTATCTTTAAATAGACTTCAACGAGGTCTGTTTAGTTCAGCCAACAGCAATTGAAAATTAAAAAAATAATATAAATTTACCGACAGATTAAAATGATTAACCTTCTCGTAAATCTTATTTAAAAGTTAAATTGCTTACAGCAAGAACATTATTGCATTTCTTATTTGTGTTTTAGATTTTCTTTAAAAAGATATAGACTTAATAAGACATAATCAACTAATATGTCCAAATACATAGCTTCACAACACTTTTAGTTTTTATTATATTATATGAATTGATATTTTGATACTTTTCACACTTTTCTTCGAATGAATTTCAACGATGACTTTTTAGTTTAGCAAACAGGAGCTAATAAATAAAAAACAAAGAAAATAAATAATAATTTATTTTAATGAATTAAAAGTTAAAATGATAATTCTTCATAAAATAAATCAAATTCAAGTCAAATTTTGTTCAAATTTTGTCGGCTTTATTTCAGATACACATATGTAATAATATTATAAATAACTAATGAGTTTGAAGAACTCGTAACTTTTTCAAAACTTCTTCTCAAGCTTCAAAAATCTTGACGGAATTTACAAAATGTACAAATCTAATATCTGTTGATATTTAAATATTCTTTTCACACTTTTCTCTAAGGTGAAGAGAATTCGATATATTTTTCTGTAAATTGTTTTGCTGTTTAAAATTACATCGTTGCGTTAAAATATCAGAATTTATGAAAATTAAAATATTGTTAAATTATTTGACTTGTTTCAAAATCACTTTAAATATGTATTTATATATACATGTGTGCAGCCTATATATACATAAATTATATATATATATATATATATATATATATATATATATTATGTTATTATTATTGTTTTATTTGTTTGTTTTATAAGTAATATTAATTATATGCGTTATTAAAAATATATTTATATTCTGATTTATCTGCAACAAAAGGAATTTTAATAAGACAACTGATACTATAAAACTAAGAAATGCATATGAAATTAATTAAACATGTCTTTTAGAAATTCCAGCTGCAATTTATGTTTGAGTGCTAATTTGATGTGCTAATTTCTCGTATGCAGGCAAATATCTTTTGACGCTGGAGAAGGAGCAGGCTGGGAGTCCGGTGCACTCGAATAGCACCAGTATTAGCTGCACGTCGAGCAGCAACAGCAACACCGTTTGCACCGAGGATGAGACAAAGATGTTCGTGCGCATCTATGCAAACTTCTGGAAGTTTCCCGATGCCAAGCTGAATGAGCTGCCCATCACAATACGCATCGCGTCGATGACGACGCCGAAGACGCCGCTGGTGGAGAGCATCGATGTGATTGAGTTGCCACTGCGCAGTCCACCCGAGCTGGTGCAGTGTTGCCAAACGTCGGGCAACATCATCGTGAGCAGCCGGGATCGCATCTATCTGTACGAGTATACGCAGTGCGTCCATGAGAATACCCAGCCGAGATTCTCCTTCATCGACTTTCTGCCCTTCAAGTTTTTTGTGCAGCTGAACTTTGTACCGCTGCGCCTCTGCCTGGCCGAGAATGTCATCGCCTGTCTGAGTCATCGTTATTGCGTTGCCTTCAAAGTTGTGGATGCACTGGCCAGCAAGGCGACAGCAGCGTCACCGGCAGCTGCCCGTGAGCTCAGCTGCCTGGACAACGATTATGTCGGCGATGAGCCACTGTCCGAGTCCCTCAGCTTGGGCAGTAAGGCAAGCGCGGCGGCTGTCAGCAGTACGCACAGTCAGCAGAGCTGCGACAGCGATTCACTGCAATCCTCTAGCAGCGCTAAGCCCGCCAATCTGGCCAATCATCATCCGGGCTTGGCTGGTCGCACGCCCCTCGATTTCAATGTGGCACGAATGGTGAACTCCGCCTATGGACGCGAGTTTGAGCCCGAGTTGCGCTCACAGTGGGATCAATGCGATAATGCCAGCGGTCGCCAGGAGGATAACAGCCAGGAGATAACCATAGCGCCTCAGCGCGCCGCAGACATAAAAATCAAGCTCATCAACGAGGCGAAGGCGATGAATGTGCGTGGCATTGGAGTCGGTGGCAACAACAGTCTGACGGAGGATGCATCCGTACAGTACGATGTGCGCAAACTGCTCCAGATCTGCATGAGGACATCAGAGCCACAATCGAGGGTTTTGGATATATTGCGATGCATGGATTTGAAGGCGATTTATCAGCGCAGCAGCAGCGAGCAGCCGCAGCTGGAGGAGGATGAGGATGATGAGTATGAGATGGGCAATCAGCAGGTGCCCAGTGCCGTGACCACGTTCAAGCATGCCAATCGACGCACTCTGAAATCCTCGCAGCATCAGCGTTGCGTGGGGCATGCTCTTCTCGTGGCCAGCAGCGTAGATGGCTATTTGTATCAGTTCTGTGCGCAAGGCAAGTGGTACAGCGAGAATGAGAAGCCGGTGGCTAGCTATAGTTTTACGGCGCCCGTGTTGCAGGTGCATATCAATGATTATGTCATCTATGCCGTCACCTCGGAGTCCGTGGAGACCCACACCTCGCGCATTGGCCACAAACTGTTTCACAATCGGTTCGAGTATCCGAGCATTGGGGCCCTATTTCCCGAGGAATCCTCACCGGATGTGAGCTCAGCGATTGCAGTCATTGGTCTGGCTGCTTTTATGCACGTTCAGTTTGTCTGCGTCAATCGGGAGCAGCTGGTTTTGATCACGAATGCGGCGCTGGAGCTACACAAGCGTCGCAGCACTGGCGAGGTGGCCGTGGTGGCAGTTAAACGCAACATCGCCGCCCGGTTGCTGGCAGAGGCCAAGGCCAAGCACAACAGCTTGCTGAGGAGCAGCAGTTGTGCTGCCCCATCCTCGGTAGTGAATGAGTGGACACTGTACAATCTGGAGGTGCCACTGGTGGAGCACGTCATTGAGGATCTCGAGGGCATTGCCGAATCATATCGCAGTGCGAGCAGCTCCAACTTCTACGATCTCATGGAGGAGGCGCATGTCATGCTCAGGCTGAGCCTAACCCTGCAGGGCGAGCGTCTCGGCGTGGACAGGGAGCAGGCGCTGCGCAAAATGTTTATGTCCAATTGCCGAAAATTGGCCGACTTTTCAATACGGTAAGTGATTAATTTACTCAATTGAAATTTAAAATTAAAAAGATTATTGTCGTTTTTTTAAAGTGTTTCCTACGATATTCTTTATTAGCTGAAAGCACAACTTATTTATTTTCATTATTGTGTTAAGACTGTATATATTTATTCGTTTATTTATTTATTTATTGTCAATTAAAGTCAGTCGATACACATATAATAAATTAAGTAAAAAGCAGATTAAATTAAAATTATAATTTAAGATTTAAAGTTACAGAATTGGGGAAACCCCGGAAAAATCCCACTCAGGCAAAAAAAAAGGAAAGAGTTTGTGTGAATTAGTTAAGACCAACCACAAATGTGAACATGTTATTAAAGAGACAAAACGTTTTAAATTGATCATAATTAATAATAATATGGTTCAGGGCTAATGATCTCTTTTATCTTTCTTTCTTAACTTATTTAAATAAAAATGTTCTTTACTTTTTAATTAATTTCCCTTTATTTTTTCTTAAACAGCTCGAACAAGCAAGAAGTCTATTTGCAAGCCACTGGCTACTACAAGATGTGCCAGCTTCAACTCGTAGACATTTACAACAACTACATTCGGGAGTTCGAGAACAGTGAGCAGTTGGTGGAAACATCGCAGCTGGTTGGACTCATCTATGCCGTGAAACTGTTTCTGCTTGGCCTGGGCACGGATCGGCTGCGCTCTTCGTTTCTACATCAAACGGTGCCAGCGTATTTTACACCAGCCCGAGTGCTGCAACAGGGCTATAAGCAGGTGCCGCTCTCGCTTGAATTTCTTAACTTGTTCATCAAGCATGCGCCAGGTGATTTGGCACACATAATGCTCAGTTCGCCTGTGGTTGCCGACACGATGAGCGGTGAGCTGATCAACTATCTAAAGTACTTGACAACGCCGTAAGTATCGATGGAGTTAAAAAACTGAATCTATAACTTATTTAAAATATATCTTTCAGCACGCCCGATGAGAATCTGCTGCTGGCTGTGACAGCTTGTCGCATGTCCAACTATCTGCTGGCCCAGGAAATAATAGCCAAGTCGACGCGTCGCACTTTAGCCATGGCCCTGATCAAGCACAAGAATGTTCTATTCGATGACAGCACGGTGCTCTATCAGCGTCGCCAGCAACCCGAGCACCAGCAGCAGCAGCAGTCCCAATCAACGGCTCGCAAGCGTGCTCGTCGTGGCGCCACACAATCCAAGGGAAAATCTACAGGCGGACAAATCAGAGCCACGCCGACGCCAACGCCCAGCGCAATTGTTTCGTTCTCCGATTTCTGCGAGACGATTCTGCTGGCCAACGAGCAGCCCGCTCTTATTGAGGCCATATGCGATACATTCATCCACGCACTGTGCATGGAGCATAGTATTACGCTGGATGTGGTGCTGCAGCTGTTCCTCAACTACATTGCCTCGCACATTGGCCAGAAGGGCTACCAGACCTCACAGAAGGTATTCGTCAGCATACTGCAAGTCTTCTACTACGATCTGTACGATGTCAGCTCGTCGCTGCAGCCGCATGAGGTGCGCTCCCAGACGCCGCCGCAGCTGGACGACGATTACGATGACGAGTGTAGCAGTTCGCGTGCTCCATCGCTGCACAGCGAAGCTGATGTCCATTCGCTGTCCAGCTCCTGCGCCAGTTCGGCACCAGATGAGCGCTCGATAAGTGGACGCCAGCAGCGCATTGTTTACGATCAGCTGCAGGAGCAGCAGGGCGGATCGCCCTATCAGAAGCGCAGCTCGAATGCATCGCTGTCGCAGCCGCAACCGGACGATGATGTGGCTGCCACCAATCTGAAGGGTCTCAAAATACTCTTTCGCATGTACATGGGACGCCTGAAGGCGCTGAGTGACCTAATCACCGATCTGCAGTCCGCCGATGTCGAACAGCAAAGCAGTCGCGAGGATTTCCTTAATCTGCGCATGGAATGCATCGCCTACATGGTTGGCATGGCGCCCAATTACTGCAACAAGCCAAGTGTACGGCATGCCAACGAAACTCTTTCCAACAAACTGATATATGTGCCCTATATACCCGACTATAAGCTGCCCGAGGGCGAGGAGTACGAGCAGCACATCAAGGCCTATATACGACCGATTCCCTGTCTGCTGGAGCGACCGCAGTACTTGAATCGCTTGCCGCCCTTTGAGCGCAGCGATTTCAGCTATCCCAAGAAGGATGAGGGCGAGTTCGAGGTGCGCTTCACTGGCTGGCACAATGAGCTGCTGACGTTGACTCTGAAGATTCAAAGTCTGTTGGCTTCCAGCAAGGTGGATCGGGAGATCATTTCAGAGTTTTTGGCTTTCATACCGAAATCACCGCACTTGATAGGCGTTGATAGTTTCTTGGTCATCATATTACCCAAGAATTTGGCCATCAACTATATGCTGAGCTTTTGCCCAGCATTCTTGTGGCAATATGGCAAGGTGAGTTGATGTCTATTTTATTTATTATGCTCTTAAGCTAATTGATTATGCCTACAGTCCTGTGGGTTTACACCCAAACATTGGGAATCACTGCTGCGCAAGATATTAAGCAAACAGGATGCGCTGCCCAATTGGAAAACACACATCGCAGGTTAAATTTTGTATTTATATGTATATGCAAGGAGTATGTGATCTAATTGTATTACCCACACAGAGATACTCAACAATCTGGTGGCGGAGCTGAGCTTTGAGGAGCTGCTGCAATGCTTTCCCAGCGAGGTTATACAGAATCGGAATACGGCACAATACTTTGCCAAGGAATTTGCGGAAACTTGCGTATTGTACGAGCACGAGCAACTGGTATTTAAGCAACCGGATCAGCCGGAAGGTAGCAGGGAACATTTGCCCATGGATAACATTGATGAGGATAATGTTTTTGAGCTGACTCTGCGCAAGGCGGTGGCCAAGCAGCGGAGCATTGCACTGCGTTCCATGATTGAGTCGACGGGCACTCAACTGTTCGATGCAACCAGTAATCCTATGTACAATCTATGAATAGTCTGGGTCTAATCTGTATCTGTAGATGGAGCATTCCTCTTTTAACTAGTTCGAATATTATCATATTGCAAATTCATAAGATTGATTGATATAAACTATAAATCATAAACTTTGTTGTAGTTGCGTCTCAGAGCAGCAAATGTATAATGTATCGGTTTATATACATATATATATATATATATATATATATAGATATCACAGTACATACGCATATTAGATTATTACAGTCTCAATAACGAGGCGATATTTATTGATATTTCTGTTTTTAACACAAACGCAACAGCTCGATCGGTATTTGTAAAAGTGGTTTTTAGAAAAGATTTACGACTTACTTATTTAGGTAGTACACTTAAAGTAGACATTTATATGCAGTATGCGCTAGTGACACGCCATATTTTAAACCAGTTAAAGGCCTGTAAAGCGGCTCACAAACAAAAAGTGGAGAAAAAAAACAACAAAAAAAACATACCAAATTAAAGCTGTTATTGAGAACAAATTCTTGAGCTCACTGAGCACCCGCTTCTCGTTTATTCTAAGTTTTATTTTTGAGTTAGCTTTAGTAATCAAAAATATGGTATTATAATTTTAGCTGAACATTCTCTCTCTCTAACCCATATACAAAAAATACAAGTGATATTTTTTAAATTCTTGCATAATGTTGTAACAATAAAGAACATCAATTGTATGATAAAGAGTCCACTCAATTATTTATTATAAAGCTGCCGGTGGGTCAATGCCTTCGCACAGCTGTGAAAATTGCAGTAGAGCTAAGATTTCAGTGCTTAAAATATGAGTCGTAGGCAATTAAGTTTCTGGCGACGCTTATTGAAATCGTGTGAAAAAGCTGTATGGAACCTGCTACTTCCGCAGCTACACCCCCCTCCATCTACATCATGGATATCGCGGTCAATTAAATGCGTTGTTCGCGCGCGCCAAGACTACAAACGAGAGGCAAGTGAGGCACGTGGGGCACTGGCCAATTCAGTTGCCACGAGTCGCCTCTGCTTGAAGCATGGCACAGCCGCAGTTGGATTTGGAGACTGCTAAAGAGAAGACAGCAGACGCAAAGCCCACGGACGAGAATCATTTGGATGCACTTATTATTCAGATTGGTCAATTCGGACGCTTCCAGATTATCAACTATGGATTGCTCTCTTTGCCCATCATATGCAATGCCTTCTTCTCCATATCCTATGTCTTTACGGCCGGCGCTGTGGTGCACAGGTAACAAAATTGTGAGTGATGAATCGTATTTTAAATACTGCTTTTTACAGATGCAATGTCAGCCAATGTGATAGTCTAAACAGCAGCTTCACTGAGCCCTGGTTAAACTTTACGACCCCCCAGCACAATGGAGCCTGGGATCAGTGCAAGGCTTATGAGGCAACACCAGAAAATGGTGGCCAATGTGAAGCCTCTAATTTTAATAGCAGCCATCCTATTGACTGCCAAGCGGGCTACAAGCTAAGGGGTGATGAAATAACCATATCCTCAGAGGTAAGTTTGACCAAAGACTGTAAAGCATTGATATCAGCAGCTTTAGTTTTCGAATCTATATTTTATCTCTTATCTTTTGCTTAACTCGAAATAATGAGTTTTTTTTTAAATGATTAAGCATTTAATTTTTATTTCTGGGCTTTCATTAACTAACCATTTATAGTTGCTGATTGCGCTATCAGCTTTTTGATAGCTTTATTTTCAATAATTAGTGGCACTAAGTTAGTGCAGAACACGGTATAAAGTTTATTCAAATGTGTTTGGACTAGAAGCCAACGCTTAGTCTTTTATATCAACGATTTGTTTATTAAAGGTTTGAAGCCACTTGCTTAACCCTTTCATAACGAGAATAGGTAAAACTGATCAACAGGCTAGAGCTATGCGAAAAACTAACTAGCTGCAGAAGCCAGCCGATCAACGCACTTTATCGAGAGAGAGAGAGAGAGAGAGAGAGAGAGAGACGGAGAGAGACAGAACGCTGCACAAAGAGAGCGCTGCACAAAGAGAGCGCTGTGCAATGAGAGCGCTGTTAACGCTGGCTGCTGCTGCTCAAATTGCACTTATCATAATGTGCATATGTACTTAAGACTAACAACATTTATGTTAGGCCACGCAAGACTCCAGATTCAAGAGGGTCAAAGATTCAAATCAATTATAGTTCTTTGCTGCTGCTGCCAACAGTTGCCATAAAAAGTAATTGGAACATATTCGATGTGATTTGCAAAAAAAAATTTAGTCTTTCATTTTGGAGATTTTGTTCAGTTTACATTAATTTATTAATAAAAACGCTTTATTATTTGGGTTGCAAGAAAATAATTACTCCATTATGGGCGCCAAACTTAATGACAATTCCAAATAAACCCCAATCAATAATAATTTCACATTTATAACTGGGCTTTAGTTAATTAAAAACAAATTAGCTGAACATATTCGTTTTTTATTTATAGTGTGCTTATCTCAAAAACTCAAAATCAAAATGATTTATTTTTATATTTTGAAGTTTTTGTTGTAATTATTTATTAATATAGTCAAAGAATTATATTGCGGGTTTCAGGAATTTAAAATGTTCCCTTACGTGCAACAAACTCAAGCATTTATCTCGTGGTTAAATTTAAATTGTTTTGTACAAAGTTTATTTTACATTTTTTACACATCAATTTACATTTTGGTAACTTTTCCTATCTTTACAGTTTGGCATTTTTTGCTCAGATCAATGGCAGCTGTCTATGGTGGGAACTGTGAACAATATTGGACAGTTTGTGGGAATACCCTTGGGTGGCTTCTTGGCAGATCGGTGAGTGAAAAGTGTACTTAATCCTAAAATATCACGCAACTATTGATTTTATTTTACAGCTACGGACGTAAGTCAATGCTCGTTGTAAGTGGTGTTTTGAGTGCCCTGGCTGGCCTTGGGCGCTCCTTTGCATTCGACTATTGCAGCTTTCTGTTTCTTGAGTTTCTGGACATGGCCGTGGGCAGCACACTGTTTCCCACTGCCTTTCTGCTGGCCATCGAGCTGGTGGGGCCCAAACATCGTGTGCTGGCTGCCATGGTCATCAGTTTAGCTTATGGCCTGGCAGAGGCGTCACTCGGCTATCTGGCCAGCATCATACTTGATTGGCGCTGGCTGCTCCGCGTGGTCTACACGCCGGCGATGCTGCATCTGCTCTTTATCTGCTTGCTGCCTGAGAGCGTACGCTGGCTGCTGAGTCAGTCCAGGGAACTGGAGGCTGTGCAGATTCTGCGCCATGTGGCGCATGTCAATCAACGGTCACTGCCCGAAGTCCAACTGAGTGAACTGGTGCGCAACAATCGCCAGCTGTTGGCCCAGTCGGAGGTTGCCACAGGAGGTGGCCACTACAATGCCCGTCAGATTTTCAATGCACTCGGTCTGCGCATTGCTCAGTGCTGTTTTGTGTGGTTCAGCAATACGTTCATCGCTCTGGGTCTGAGCCTGAATGCAGGCAGATTAAATGGCAACAAGTTCTACAACTTTAGCATGACGGGATTAATGCAACTGCCCGGCATCCTGCTTGCCACGCTGATGATGCTGCGCATTGGCAGACGCTGGTCACTGAGCTTCTGCCTCACCACTTGTTCCATTTTACTGATCGTAATGGCGGTTTTGGAAAAGGGTGAGATTAAAAATCTTTTGTATAATATCAGAAAAATAAATTTCAATAAACTTGAATGCACTCGGCTCCATAGTATAATCATTTTCATGGCGATAATGTAAACTCAGATGCACATAAAAATCGTACTCGATAATTGAGAAATATCTTCAGCTATCTTCTGGAATGCCTTAATTTTCAGCGAAGATATTTGGGTATAAAGGAAGTAAGCAAATAAATATTATTGGCCTTCAGACTTTCATTTTAATCAGAAAAGCAAATTGGCATTTTCAAAGTTTTCGTTTTTGAATAATAACATCAATAAAATTCTTACTTATTTTCATTTTCCAGATTACCCAACATTCTCTTGGTGTCTGTACTTTCTGGCAAAAATGACTTCAACTGGCAGCTTTATGATATTGTATTTCTTCACCTCAGAAATATTTCCAACCAATTGTCGCAATAGCATGCTGTCATTTTGTTCGATGGTGGGTCGCTTCGGGTCCATGTTGGCGCCTCAAACTCCGCTTTTGGTAAGATAGGCACTTGCCACAAGAGATCCACTATTAACTTGATCTTATTTTTATTGTAGATAAACTACTATAAATATGCGCCGCATTTGCTGTTCGCCACATTTGGCATACTTAGCGCAATTTTAACTCTGTTCTTCCCTGAAACTGCCAACAAAGTGCTGCCAACTACATTGGAGGAGGCTCGGGCCCTGGACAAAAGTCTGCCGGTGAAACAGCCAAAATAATCAGCAGATACAACAACTGCTGAATAATCAGTTCACAACTTCTGTAAATATTTGGTTTCAATTGACAACTGTAAATATTATGAACAGACTATCGCATTAAATGGCATGTAAAAATATCAAATTGTAAATAATAAAGAATTTTTTTATTCTTATTCGTATTGTTTTCCATTATAAGGAGTTGATGACATGTGAATTTGACGAGACATCTTTTAGTGCTACTTGTTAATCTAATCAGTTCACGATGAGTTGCAAATAACTAATCATATTATGATATATAAGTCAAACAAGCCACAAATGTTATTGATTTCTAATAAATATTCTAATGTACAGTTACAGATTTATCATTCATTCATTAGCGCCAACTTGATTTATCATTCTTTACTGCAATATGTTATTGAATGAGAGGTAAAATGCTTCGTAATCTATTTATAGTTTATGACGATAACAATTTATCAATGATTTATTGACTTGTGGGTTTACATACAATATAAACTTAAATTGGTTATCTTCGTATTTCGAAATTTCAATGATGGAGGATGTGAGTTCACACGTAGTGACTGAAATAAAGGTCTCATAAAATTCTCACGGGAACTGAGTAAGCAGGTATTTATCAGCAACTCAATAAATAATTCACAACTGCAGATATGGGTAACAGACAGGAACAGCTGCTTGTGCCAGACACAATGTCGGGTCGGCTTCTAATAAAAGCCAATCAACAACAATAACTGTGTTGTAAATTGCCATCATATTTGTTATCAATCAATGATCAGGTTGTTTAGCTATCTATTGGGTTCCATCTGTGCGGACGGTAAATACGTTTAACCAACAACATTAGATAAAAAGTGAATCAAAACACTTGATATGGTCGAGATAAGAGCAGATGCGAGACACGCGTGGAGAGCAGCAGTCTAAAACAAAGTAGTAAACTGGACGCAGAGCGGATCTCTCTCGAGGCGAATGAGGCGATTGAGGCGATTGAGGCGAGCATTCCGTCAAGTGTCGTAATCAGTCAAAAGCGAACAAAAATAGAGCGCAAATGCGAACTACAAAGAGAAAATAAATACGAAGAAAGACATAGTTTTTCTACGCGGAATATTGGTGTACACTTTTTGAAATACTAAGCATATTTCGTGTACAAATATTTTTTTGTTTTATTCAATTTAGAATTAAAAGTTTGTAATTTTTGAGTTTATTGAATTTGTTATTAAAATATGTTTTCACTTGCACATAAGAAACAAGTTGAGTTTTTTCACTCTAAATAATGTACGGATTGCTTATGAAAAATAGTTCGCGAGCACGAAAATAATATTTTCCGTTTCGGACACACAAGTGTGTCATACTCTCTCTTTCCCTGTTAGGGTATAGTGAGTCTAACCTCAAAATCAACCGGTTGATTTGTTGGGCGCGCTCTGCGTGATTCAGTCAATGAGGGGCATTGCTCAGAGTTAGACGCTCCAGCGCAGTGCATTTGGATTTGAGGGCCTCACGGAAAAACCGATTGCTGTGTATTATGGGCTATAAAAAGCAGACAAAGTTTACGGCACACTTTTAAATCGTGCTCGCTTACATACTTATACACAAAGATAAAAAGTGCATTTAAACACGTGGACGCGAAGATAACGAGTAAATTAACCCTGAAAACAATTTGTTCAAACAGTCGCGCAAATGTCTGTCGGCAAACGGAGTAGAAATGGCAGCATCGCCAATGCCAATGAGAACCCAACAACGTCCAATGGACATACGGTTGAAACTCGGAATGCAGCTGAGAGTGGAAACGTGGAGGCATCCGCTGCTGAAGATAACTCACTGGATGCCATTCTGGTGAGAATCGGGCAGTTTGGGCGATTTCAAATCATTAATTATGTGTTGTTATGTGTGCCGATGGTGTTCAATGCCTTCTTCTCGATCTCATATGTGTTTACCGCCAGCACAGTGGTACACAGGTGAGTCGCCCCAGCACCAACTCAATCTCCATCGCCATCTAAATGTGATTACCCCTAGATGCAATATAACGCAATGTGACAGCCCGAGCAGTTTGTATGAGGAGCCCTGGCTGAATTTCACCGTGCCCTATAAGAACTCTGCCTGGGATTCGTGCAACCGTTATGTGAGCTTGCCACCGGGAGGGAACACAGCTGCATTCAGCACTCCCTCGAGCGATATGTGTGCTGAGGAGTATTTTGATAATAACACTGAGTACTGTGGCACTGATTTCAAATTCAGAGATGAAGAGGAAACCATTTCGACCGAGGTGAGTGCTCGAACATACAAATGCTTGTGCTAATTTTGATGAATCTATATATGCAAAGCCTCTATGTTAATCCCAACAACAAAGTGTTTAATTTGAAGATAACCAAATACTTTTTACGCATAAGTGTGAAATCATTACGAGAATAATTGTATGTATAATAATAGTTAGCAAATAGTTCATATTAGCGAAAGAGTTTCTATAAACTTGTGTTCTTATTTTCATATATTTTATAGCCATACTTTTGGCTCCACGGACTGCTTACCTGGTTATTCAGAAACTATATTTCTAAAACACAAGATTAAAAGCTGCTTTTGTTTTTTTAATTCTATAGTGATTTTTCTAATATTTCGAAAAATATGTATAGTTTGCAGCTATTTTTTTTCGGCATACAGCATTCATATATTTTGGTTAGTTGATAATAGAAGTTAAACAACTAAGCAGATAATGTATTGCTTGGATTGTCTGCTTAGTGGTTAAACAAGATTTCTCACGTAGAAGCACATAATACGAGTATATAAATTTAATTTGAAATACTTATAATTCCATAGCGATTCGAACTCTCAACGCTTCGTTTGCGAATCGTAAGGTTTCCACACTGCAGAGTGTTTTTTGTATAAATTGGTGTATTTATTTTCACTTTTTAGAACAATAGAATAATAACAATAATAATGGTAAAATAATTCAGACAGGATGAATGAATGACAAAGATTTATAATATCATCAAATTCTTTTTTGTGTATACCTAGAAAGCTTTGTTTCGTGGATGGGTTTGATTACAAATTGGCTATTATTATCATAGTAGAATAAAAGCAAAACAAAAACATTTACTGATCAACATCTTCCCTTTGCTACATTTTCAATAATCAGCGCTGCGTAGTTGTAAAGTCAAACAAGGTATCAAAAGATGATTTAATTCTCTCGATTCTTGGGCAACCCAATATTCACTCAGTTCTGTGTACACACATTGTGTATGTGTGTGTGTGTGTGTTAGTTGATGTGAGAGGAGCACCGGCGGATAAGCGAAATTTGGTGTTCAATGTACATTTACTTTGTGTTTCGTTTCTCGGCTTTCTTTTGTCTCTTGGAAGGGGAATGATATTTATACTTATTTTAATAACTATATGGTTAAATGCCTTAACTTAATATCATTAAGTGAACTCAATTTATTTTTTAATTTCCAAAGTTTGGCATCTTTTGCAAAGACGAGTGGAAACTATCGATGGTGGGCACCATAAACAACGTGGGACAGTTTGTAGGCATTCCCCTGGGAGGTTTCTTTGCAGACCGGTAAGTCGACAGTCCCATTTCAATTTGAATCTTGACACTAGGCATATGTTCGTCCACTTAGCTATGGACGTCGCACTATGCTGGCTATTGCTGGAGCTGTGAGTGCCGTCATGGGCATCATCCGTTCCCTGTCCAGCAATTATGCGATGTTTGTGTGCTTCGAATTTTTGGACATGGCTGTGGGCAGCACTCTGTTCCCCACGGCCTTTTTGCTGGCCATCGAGCTGGTTGGCCCCAAGCGTCGTGTGGCGGCTGCCACAATCATCACCATCTTCTATGCAGTGGGTGAGGCTCTTCTTGGCATTTTGGCATCGCAAGTGCAGAACTGGCGCTGGCTGCTGCGAGTCCTCTACGCGCCGGCCATTCTGCAAATATTCTTTCTCTGGATTCTGCCGGAAAGTGTGCGCTGGCTGCTCAGTCAGGGTCTGGAGGAGCGCGCGGCATCCGTTCTGAAGCGGGCAGCACGCATCAACAAGCGTCCTTTGCCTGATCAACAGGTGGACGAGCTGCTGGCCAACAATCGGCATAAGCTGGAGCAGGCCAATGAGAGTCAGTATCCAATCATGCATGCAGTCCGCTTCTTCGCCTGGCGCATTACCAACTGTTGCTTCTGCTGGTTCACGCACACCCTGATTGCCTTGGGCCTGAGCTTGAACTCGGTGAATCTCGGCGGCAGCAAGTACAACAACTTCATGCTCAATGGCTTTGTGCAAATTCCCGGCCTGCTGCTGCCCCTCATCATCATGGATCGCATAGGCAGGCGATATTCGCTGTGTGCCTCAATGTTACTTTGCGCCATTTGCATGGGCGCCTCGGCAGCCATTAAATCAGGTAAGTCACCAAAATACCCTTTATTATTATTTTTATTTGTTGATTTAATGTCAACTAAAGTCACAAAAAATACAAAAAGTAAGAAAAATTTAAATTAAATGTAAGGTAAAAAATATAAAATATTTATAAGATTTCTGGGGGTTTTTAATGCAAAATGGTCCAACATTTGTTGTGTGAATTGGGGAAAACCCAGAAAATCCAATCAGACCACAAAATAGTTAGTATGAATTAGTTAAGTTCCACAGGTACATGCGAAAAGTTATTCACGAGATAGACGTTTATAATTGAGTTTGTAATTGTAGAAACTGAGGACTCTAAATTGATTACTTGATTGAGTCTGTTGTAATCATTACAGAGTACTCGAAACGGTTCAAGCAAGGAACAATTAGTAGTACAACGACTAAGAGAAAGTGGGAAAAAGTAACGTGACGGGAATACAAAAATTTATTTCGATTTCACCATTTAGTAATTTAACTACAAAGATAAAAACTTCCATAACAAGACGATTAGTTAAGGAGGGAAGGTTCATAAGGAGCAGTCTGTGGGTGTAAGGGGGCAGTCCACCCCAGTCAAAGCGAGAAAGAGCAAAAAGTAAGTAACTCTTTTGCACAGATTCCACTCTACACACACAATATCCATATTCCAGAATGGGACGCAAAAGAGAAGTGAAAAGTATCCCAGTCGTACAAGGGTCATGAAGGGCTTAAAATAATAAATCAGCCTGGGGACTGTTGAATACAGATCATATATTTTTATTTAATCTTGAACTGAGTTGTTGAGTTGTTGAGAATACATTAAAATTATCAAAAAATTTATTTATTTATTATATTCAATGCAGACTAAAAACCGTCCACAAAATTGAAAAAGCTGATAAAAATACAAATTTAAACAAAATTTAAAATTAAACTTGCATTCAAATTAAAAATGATAAAAAGAAAAATAATAATAATAACATATAAACAATTAATTTAATAAATTTGAGGGCATTATTACGTAAAATGACCCAGCATTAATTGGAAAAAAGGAATGAATAAAAAATGTGTCAAATATCTCAACCTGTGGAGAAAATAATAATAATAAATACATAAATATAATGATTAGCAGTTTCCAAGAATAGAACGGGTAAAGAACATATGGACAAGTTTGATGTTTGATGTGAATTGGCTATTAAATTATTTTGACCAAATAATAATTCTAAAATCAATTTCAATAACAACAACATTTTTTTATACTGTTTTATGTACACAAATAGAAAAAGTTTCGTTTAAATAAACACTTTTTCTCTTAATTATTATTTTAGATGATTACGCTGGCTCGCTGACGCTCTTCTTAATTGGAAAGTTGGCTATAACGTGTAGTTTTCAGATTTTATACTTTTTTACTTCGGAAATCTTCCCCACCAATGTGCGAAATAGTCTGCTCTCTCTGTGCTCTATGGTGGGCCGCATCGGTTCTATGCTTGCTCCGCAAACACCCTTGTTGGTAAGTAGTTCCCACTATCTAAATATAACCCATCTAAGTATGTTTGTATATTTTTAGGCTAAGTACTACGAGCATGCTCCTGCGATTTTATTTGCCACTTTTGCGTTTGTCAGCGGTTTCCTGACGCTTGGTTTTCCAGAGACAGCAGACAAAGTGCTGCCCACAACGTTGGAGGATGCCCGCGACTTGGATCTGGATCTGGCACGTCAAGGGCGCACAGACGAGAACGAGGAGCAAGAGTCTCCTCGGAAAATGTGTTGATCAATTTGTTGGAAAGACCTGCACCGTTAGAATGCTTGATAGCAATTGCTATTTCTAAAGGATTGAATTTGTTGAGATTGTTATAGGCTTGTTCTGTGCTTAGTATTAAGAAAAATATCGATTTTATTGTAATACGAAATAGTTATTTTGTATAGTATTTTTTTTATTATTTTTTTTTATTGTATATAAAACGAAAAAGTCACAACTAGCTAAATATACAAAATAATTGTTTTCTCTTTGTGGTTTTAAAAAACATGACAAATATATTTACGTTAGTATTATTTTATAAAAACCCCAAAACAAGTACTACTCTGCTTTGTGAACTAAAACTAAACTTTATCTGCGGTCTACTTTGGTACAAATGTACCAAAAATGGTACTCATAAATATTAAAATTCGAAGTAACGGAACATTGCTTGAACTCATATAAACAGCCTATATAGTTTATAGATTTGATTTTCATCTGAGCATTTATTATGCATCACTTTAATTTGCCTAAAATTTAAATTAATAAAAGAAAATTTAATTGTTATAAGTGCCATCTACCGGCCATAGTGAAAATATGTTCTTGTGTTGTAGCGCCATCATTGGAAATGGAAGAGAGCTAACTACGTAGCCAAGTTTAACACCATTTCAATTGATGGCCCAATGGTATGCTACATTGTTTGTATCAGTTCATATACCCTGAATAGAACACAATCAATTTACAAACGATTCTTTTGTCATATATATTTATTACGATGGTATTATGTTGAAATTTATTTGCACTTCAATATATGTCGTGTATTTACCGTTTTTCTACCTTTTAAATATATAATATGTTGCTTGACTAATAATTTATGCATAATTAGCTTTTATAAATTTTAAAACAAATTTGATTTAATGCAGAAATATTATTTTTTTTAACTTGAACCGGAAAACTGTTGTTGCACAAATAGTAACTGCCAATTGCGTTTATTTTTAATTTCTTATTTTAAAAATATATAAATTTATGTATTTCTAAACACAGTTTTTGTAATAATAATAATAATAATAATAATGATAATAATAGCTTACTTTCCCAAGGCGGTTCTAAAGAGCTATAAGCCCCATTAATTTGTGTTAAAAGTGTTATCAACTTGACAACACTTATTTTAATTACAGCTCTGAGGTAGTAAGTAATTGCAATCTACATTTTATAATGCTTCAAAAGACTCTTATTCCGATGGGATTCCACACAACTTGTAGAAAATGTATCAATTTCCTATCAGCATTCAGCTCATAAATTATTATTAGTTGCAATTACAAGAAACCGCAGTGTTAACAAGGACAAGGGCGAAAACCTTGGAAAACGAAAGAATTAAAGAATTTTAAATTCAAATTAAAAACATATACAAATATGTATATATGTATATACAAATAATAACATAATAAAAATAATAATAATAATAATAATAATAATAAAGTAATATATATGCAAAACTTTTTTTATAATTATTTATTTTTATTCTTAAATATTTTTTTATCTGTTATGTTTCTATTAAAAAGTTTCACCAAGATTCGATTTTCTATAGGCAACCAGGCTGATATGTTTCTTTAAAACTCCAAATTCCTGCGCCCTTTCACAGAAAGTTGCAATTAACTGACGCTGGCCATAACTGATAAGCAGGGCGCACCTTGAATGACGGCCATCTATTGAAAACTGCAAGTTCGAAGCAAATATTTAATTATTTGTTATAGAATACTCACATATGGATGAAGTTCACATGCAGCGTTAATGGTTCATTTTAATGTGAGATGAGAGTGTGTGCATTTAGTGGCAATTAATGCTGAGAGACAAGAGGTCTCCTTATCGGAAGAGTCTTGTTGACATGCTGTCAACTTACGCACCGCGATGATATCGCCGATTCGCAACTTTAACTTTGCCTCATCAATAATGGCCAAGAGTGATGTGACTCAGTTGAAAGCTGTCAATGATTGTGGCCAGACATGAGTGCGGACTATGAGAGCAGCGACTACGTTTTGCGCAGCCGGTTAGTCTTTACTCAAGGCTCAAGAGTTAATTAGTTAATAGTTAATTATGAAAATTAATATCCTCAGCAAGGTGCGCGATAAGCCTGCGCTGTGGGACTCATTTCAAGATCCGCCAGCGAAGCGATCAAGTGGCTCCGATGCCGACTGGAAGAAGCTGCAGTTTTTCATCAAGCTCTTCAAGCTGTTCACTTACCTCTTTGTATGCGCCGTCGTCTTGGCCTCCAGCGTGGCAGCCAAGCTGACTTATCTCTATATGGCTGGTAATACGAATGGCGATGCCCAGGTGCGAGTTTGTAGCAAATACCGTAAGTCAAGGTCAAGAATAGAGTATTATCTGCAAGGGAATACAAAATATTCGTTGACATTGTTTGATGAGCATCACCTTTACTCTCATGCAGTGCTACTCGGCGGCCAAGTGATGGCCATGCCCAGCAAGCTGGAACAGATTGCTTGGGTCTGGGCCCTGATCTTTGCCTTTGCCGCACCGGAGCTGTTCACGTTTCTGCGCGCCATGCGCATCAGCATGTTCAAGCGCGAGCAGCGACCCAACGGACTGGAAGTGGTACTGGTGAGTAAATCAAGACTACACTCAGAAGAAAATGTACCTAAATTTGAGTAGTAAATCGCTACACTCTTGGCTTCATTATGCAGAAAGTATTTTACAAGATTTACAAATATTTTCTAAAATTTTGAAAAAATACGTCTTATTTTCAATGTATTGTTTTCCATGTGTGGTGGCTTAGAAGTATTCTTATATTAGCTTTTTTATTACTTATATTTATCATTAATAATCATTAGTATTTTGTAATTTTATATAAAGACAGAAATTTTACATAGTTTTTGAAAAGCATTTAGTTAACTTGAGTGACTAATATAAGAGTCGAGCCAGTAAATTTCATTAATTGTTTCATTAGGAAGAATTTTTTTTAGCATTCGAGTTGGTACATCCAACTTTTAGAAATACATTTCTATTAAATAGTAAATATGTGAAAAAATAAAAGAAAAACAGTATTTTTGGGATTGTCAATTTTCTTTGGGTCGATTTTATGTAATTTATACCAATTTGTTTTCTGAGTGTAGTATTTATTTTAGCAGGGTTGATAAGCTCATTGGTATTGTTGTTGTTGTTATTGTTATTGCTAATCAGGTTACACTGTTTGAACTGTTGCATGTTGTTGGCCTGGCGCTGCTTACCTTTACCGTGCTGCCCCAATTGGATATGACGCGTGGAGCGATGCTGGGCTGCTGTGTGTGCTTTGTGCCGGCGCTTCTTAGTGAGTAACACACACACACACAGAGATACACAGCCACACAAACTATCAAGCATCAAATACCAGCAAGCATCTTATCAGCCTCATTGTCGTCTGGACTGACAGCAATCAAATTGATTGCCTTGCGCTCTCCGTTTAACATTAGTATTATTATTATTATTATTATTATTATTATTATTGTTGGTATGACATTGTTTTGCAGACCTGCTCACTGGCACTCGTCTGCACTGGAAATCAAGGAACATTGCTGTATATGGTGCCTCAATTGTGGCAGCGTTCTCTTTGGGCAGCGTCTTCCTCATTTGGCCAGCCATGTCCACGCAGCTCGAGTTGCAGTTGCTGGCAATACCATTGATATTGGTCTCGTTTCGCTGGTGGGAGAACTTTGCCAATAAGCATGAAGCGATTGGTGAGTCAACTAATTTTGATTTTATTTTCAAGACTATATAGCACAATGAAGCACGTTTAATATGCCTGTCTATGGACTACGCTATGGAAATTATTCCCTGTACATATTACAACTGATAAGAATTTTATAGTAGAGTTAGCTGGATAAGGAGATACCCCGAACCCAAGAATCTACCGTCTCAGATATTCAACCTATTTATATGCAATGGACTTAAGTGAAATTTATAAAATTAAATAAACTTTATCTGCGTCTGGTCTACGAGTCAATATAGGTATCCGTATGTCCTTCTCTCTGGCAGTGTGTTTGAGTACGCCTTCCATCCTTCCATCCTAAATAAATTCATTGCGATTTGAACTTGTTTCAGTGTATATGGCATATCCTGGTCTGTTGCTCTCGTCCAGCGCACTCATACCTATGTTTTGATATCTATTTAATTTAGAGTTTGAGTCTGTTTCGGAAGTAAGCGAGCAGAAAAAGGGTTTTTTGGAAAGGACGGTCTCCACACTCGGAATATGGGAAAAACAGATAAAGGCAACTTTTTTGTTTGTCATCCTTTAATGTTTAAGCTCGCTTTTGAAGATCAATATAAAAATTGAATAAGTTTTGTATATATTTCTCTTCTTTTTAACATAAAGCAAGATTAAAGGAGCAGTTGTTTCAATGATTGCTTAAAACTTTTTTTGTGCGTGTTTATAGAAAATTGATTCCACTATTAAACCATCAACTTTAATTAGTGGATTTTGTTGGTCGTGCTAGTTTATTATTTTACATTTTGAGCGTTGCTAGCTTATTTAAATTTATAAATATAAACACATTCAGAATAAAACTCGACCTAAAATTTAAACAATCGACTGAAAATTAAAATACAATTTTGTTCCTGGTTTTCTGAAATGATTTCTGAAGATTCGAAAAGGATTCTTAACATTGGAAAGTCATTTATTGTTTAATTTAGACGCGCATTACTAATTATATTTCCTATCATCTATGTGCAATCTAAAAGTACAAATGTTCAATAGAGAAATAAATCGTAGAAAAGGTAATAAGAAACAAATACGGGAAATTAAAAATTTGTCCTTAAATTTAAAAATATGTACCCTGAAATGAATAACAGAATAACTCGGGTTTTTAGAAATATATTTTTCAATAATAAGGCGCATTTTTTTTCTTTATGTGTGTTTGAACACCCTGAGTTGAGTAAGCAATAAATCTTGTAGCATATCTAGTTGATTAGCTATTATATCTAGCAGTACTTGACGAGTGTACAGTGAGCTAAGATAGATTGTTACAGTTACACACCACCATTAAAACAGTTAATTAATTGATTCTGTTGCTCCATTTGCAGCCTACGTTATACGCACTATAAGGTGCACACGTTCCCGTTACCACACCTATCTGTATTTGGCGCCTCTGAAAATTGTGGTCTTTGGACTGATGGGTTTTCTGTTGCACGGCGAGAGCTTTATCGACTATTTCACGCTGTTTTTCAAGGCATGGCAAACGCATGCCATAACACTAACGGTATGTAAAAAGCTCATTAGCTTGAGATGTGTTTGCGTTGCTGTTGTTGATGTTGTTGATGTTGTTGTTTTTGTTGTTGTTGTTGTTGTTGGTGGTGCTTTGACTTTGAATTTGACTGTCGAAATTCCAGCACTGGGATGGCTTGCAAGATACGGTTAATTTGGCACACACGTCCAACAACGGCAGCTCGTTAATCAAATCCCCACCGAGAACCCAATATACGCTCCAGTCGAATAGCAGAGCCGTTATTTACGCACTCCTGCTGCAAGTTGGCGCTGCGTATTTGTGCCACATTTTCGGCAAGTTTGCGTGCAAGATAAAAATACAGCATTTCAGCTATGCGCTGCCGCTCAGTTTGGCAACGCCAGTCACCGTTGCTGTGGCCACAATTCTGGCACAAATGCGTGCCTCGAATATCTGCTGGCTGCATGGCCTAATCCCTGACTACCTGACGCTGCAGGCACTTGGAGGAAATCTGGAGGAGCTGGGAACCCGCAGCCTGGAATATGCCCTGTGGCTGTGGCCACTCTGGTTGCTGGCACAGATTTGGACTTGCCTGCACATCTGGCGGCCGAAAAATGATCGGAATGCACCCACCGAGAAGCTGTTTGTGTGTCCCTGGTACTGTGGCCTGCTGGTGGATCAGTGCTGCATAATGAATCGACGCATTCTCGACTGGAGCGATGAGTACTTCGCCATCAAGGTGGGTTACGAGGTGGAGTACCCTTACTCTGCTCGGGCTGCAACTAATTGCGCATGACGTTGGCAAATGTGTGACTTGAAGTTCATGTTAATGAATTATTGTAATCAGGCATTAACATCAATCATCCAGCCAACTTGGAGGCGTTTGCAGTTATGCTGCCTCCCATTATTAGGGCGGTATCCCCCGGCCACGCCCACACGCGCTCGTATTCCCATTCCCACTACCACGCTCACGACCCAGCTCCGTTCCTCAATCTCTCAATCTCACATTTATTTGCGCAGGACTCTTTGACTGTGTCGTGTTTCGCTTCGAATGTCAGGCAATGTAATTAAGTTAAATGACGGGGAAACTGCAAAGTTTGTGGGGAAATATTTTGTTTGCTCTTTGTCAGTGCCTGTCCCTGTCCCTGTTCCTGTTCCTGTTCCTGTTCCTGTCCACATATATGTAGATGTATGTATTCACACATTTACTGTGAAATTTTCGTTGCGTAGGTTTTCGTCAATGCGAACTTAATTAAAAGTGTTACAATTTGGCCTCCCTGCGGTTCAGAAGGAATTTTTGTTAGTTGTCAAAGGGGTTGGCTCCAAAGGGTAACACAACTGGGCAAAACTAATTAAAATAAAGTCGCATATGATGATTTTTGAGATTGTTAATTAGAAATACAGCGAATTATGTATTTGAAAGGGTTGCAATGCTTTATGCGCATTAAGAATCTACTTTTGGCATGTGGAATTGAATAGTTTCGTTGATAATCAAACAATTTTCAAATGTTTGCTTAAGGAATAGAAATGTAGCTACATTTTTAGATAAAGTTCGAGAAATTATTTTGTTTGTGTTTGTGTCTTAATAGAATTTACAGAAGTCCAGAGTGCGCAGAATATGCGATCTTTTATCAGAATATTAATTAAAATAAATATTAGAAAACAGTGAAAGGATTACACACAAACTTAAAATTAATTATTTTGCATCTATTTTTGCCTAAAGATGCCTTACAATTAATAAAAGGCAAGAACTCAAAACATACGAAAAGAAATTAGATTTAAAGAGGCTTCTATCCTAAACAAAAAAAATGCATGCTGTTATTTTAAAAATAACAGTTTTTAAACTCGTTGACCTATTGTGAACGTATATATTTTATGGGTGTGTAGTTGGCACACAAAATAACATTTAGGATGACTTATGCGCAAGGGATAAAAGTAAATAAATTTAAGACTTTGTGGAGCGCAAAGTTCTCGGCTGTCAAATTTATGTGTGTTTTTCGTCTTTTTTTATTTTAATGCGCGAAGAGAAATCTCTTGGCAAATATTTTGTTCTGTGAATACTGCATATCTTTTCAAATAAATATATATTTCTGCATACACACACAGAGCGACTTGACGGAACCGAGAGATCCTGTTTTGGCACTGGCATCCGACATAAAAGCCAGTCGGGATATACAGGAGGCGGACAAAATACCGCAACTGATTGTCTGTGCAACAATGTGGCATGAGACCGAGGATGAGATGATGGAATTTCTGAAATCAATTGTACGCTTGGATGAGGATCAATGCGCACGACGAATGGCAAAAACGCATCTAAACGGCGGCAAAGCGGATGATGAATACTATGAATTGGAAAGTATGTAAATATGCAAAGTGCAACTGTTTTGCATCTTCAAAACACTTTGCATAAGCAAGGATTCCCATTACTTTCGAGTGTCCTGCTGTCGTCCCATTGATATGCATATTGAAAATGTATTTGCTCTTGGCTTCCCAAAAAAAAGGCTGCCAAGCTTGAAATTTGTGCCAGCCAAATGCGGTGCTGCATAGAAGTATGCGTGGTATAGATTTGTACACTATTTGTAGTATTTGGCGTCTTCATTTTCTACCATTCAGTTGCCAAAATGGCGTCCAGCCAAAAGTTGAGAAGCCGGACAGTATTGGCCATAAATTTGCCCAGTCTTTGTTTGACAAGTTTACGACTACTTACGCAGTCAAATCTATCTCCCTCTCTATCTCTCAATCTCTCACTGTCTCTTTCTATCTGTTTCATACCTGTAGCGAACATTTTCTTCGACGATGCTTTTGTGCTGGACGAGCAGCATTGCAAGAACAAAAGGAACCCGCCACTCAACGAATATGTGAAGACATTGACACGCACCATTGACAAGGCGGCCTTCGAAATTTATGGCGTTAATATTAAAATCAAGCCGCCTTTGAAGATTGAGACACCGTACGGTGGTCGCCTGGTCTGGACACTGCCCGGACGCACCAAAATGGTCGCCCACTTGAAGAACAAGGACAAAGTGCGGCACAAGAAGCGCTGGTCCCAGGTCATGTATATGTACTATCTTCTCGGATTCCGCATCATGGAAACGGAGCAACTGTCGGCAAGGCGCAAAGCGGTGATTGCGGAGAACACATTTCTGCTGGCCCTCGATGGGGATATCGATTTTCAGCCGCGAGCCGTGCAACTGCTCATTGACCGCATGAAGGCGATTGATGAGCTGGGCGCCGCCTGCGGCCGCATTCATCCGGTGGGCCGCGGACCGATGGTGTGGTATCAGAAATTCGAGTATGCGATTGGACACTGGCTGCAGAAGGCCACGGAGCATGTGATTGGCTGTGTTCTCTGCAGCCCCGGCTGCTTCAGTCTGTTCCGGGCCAGTGCCCTCATGGAGAACAGCGTAATGAAGCGTTACACTCTGGTCAGCTCAGAGGCCATGAAGATGGTGCAATACGATCAGGGCGAGGACCGCTGGCTCTGCACTTTGCTGCTAAAGCAGGGCTCACGTGTGGAGTATTGCGCTGCCTCGGATGCATTTACGCATTCGCCGGAGTATTTTAATGAGTTCTACAATCAGCGCAGACGCTGGGTACCCTCAACGATTGCCAACATCTTCGATATACTCGGCGATGCCAGAACTGTAGTGAAGAAGAACAATTCGATATCCACGTTGTACATCATGTATCAGACCATGCTCATGATTGGCACCGTC
Source organism: Drosophila picticornis (assembly GCA_035043845.1). Classification (NCBI taxonomy): domain Eukaryota; kingdom Metazoa; phylum Arthropoda; class Insecta; order Diptera; family Drosophilidae; genus Drosophila; species Drosophila picticornis. The sequence continues at coordinate 22,647,941 of JAWNMR010000122.1, read as the reverse complement.
CTCGGACCGGGCACCATATTTCTGATGATGGTCGGCGCATTGGTAGCCGTCTTTAGCATAAATATTTGGACGGCTTTCCTCTGGAACTTCTTTCCCATTCTGCTCTTCATTCTGAGCTGCGTTTATCTCAAGCAGAAATTCCAGTTGCTCATCGCGTTTGTGGTAAGTGCTCTCTATTGCCTCGTCATGATGGCCGTCCTCATCGGCATCATTGTCCAAATGCTCGAGGATGGTCCCCTGGCGCCTGCCTCCCTCTTCTTTCTTCTCGTTGCCGTTCAAATCACCATCTCAGGTAAGCCATTTACTTAAATTTAAATAGGAAAGAACGCATATCTTAGGCAAGCCGTAGATTAAATATCGTTGTAGACCGGAGTTAATCGGTTGGCATTTGACCAATTTCTGTATAGGCTTTTCCATGCAGTGTTTTGTATTACTGCATTGTATTTAGCATTTTGGATTTATTTTACATTTGATAACCGTAATAATATCATTTAAAGTTCAACATTTGAAAATATTTCCGATTTTTGTTTGTTTTTTTTTTCTCATCAGTAAGAAAAAATGTTATAGTAATACTCCATTTTATTCAGCTTATGATATATATTGATCGACATCGAAATTGCTCACTTGAGGCAGTTGACTTAAAACTTGGAGTATTTTGTTTATGACTGCATGCCAAAAAAAAAAAAAAATAAAATAAACATAAATTGCTGAAAGGATCAAAAAATGTTGGCTTTGACAATTCCAGACTTCAAACATTGTGAAAAACTTATTATGCCTTAAAGCTATGATGATTTTATTTAAACCTGACAACTGACCATATTTTGTATTAAATTATTATCAGATTATTACGCAGTCAGTTGCTTTCGACTTGAACATTGACTAGATATTTAACATTTCATAACCAGCTGTAAATTAACAAAAACAGCTTTAGATCTGTAAGAATAAGTACATTTAAAATTTATTATTAATCTTCCTTTATTTAATTAATGTTTTATTTTTTTTCAGGCCTCATGCATCCTCAGGAGTTTATGGCTTTGCTATGCGGTGTCATCTATTACATAACAATACCCTCAATGTACATGTTGCTGATGATCTTCTCAGTGTTTAACATGAACGACGTCACCTGGGGCACTCGGGAGGCGCCCGTGCTGAAGGACGACGACGATGAGCCTAATGAGAATGATCACGATAACTATTTGCCAGGGTGGTTAAATGATCCGCTACTCATCGAGTCGGAGCTGGGTGAGATATCACTGTTGGAGCAACGTTTTTGGAAGGATATGATTAGGCAATATCTGAAGCCACTGGAGTTGAGCAAGGAGCAGAAGCAAACTATGGCCGATGATCTTAGGGATCTGCGAAATATGGTTGCCTTTGCCTTTGTCATGGTTAATGCAATATTTGTGCTGATTGTGTTCCTGCTGCAGCTGAAGAAGGAGTTTCTGCACCTAAAGTGGCCCATCGATCCCACAGATTTTGTGTCCTTCGATCGCGACAATCTGCAGGTGGGCATTTACAGGCAGTACAAGGAACTGGATCCCATTGGCCTGTGCTTTGTCATATTCTTTGGCTTTATTTTGGTCATACAGTTTATAGCAATGTTCTGCCATCGCTTTGCGACAATGTCCCAGCTCCTGGCCGCCACTCAACTGGACTGGTTTCGCTCCAATGGACAGCTGAGTGACGAGGACGCCGCCCTCGAGCTGAATGGCAATGCTGTCCATATAGCTCGCCGCTTGCAGCGACCTCGGCGATTGTTTGATGTTGATGACGACGACAATGAGGATGGTCATCATCATTACGATGAGCTGGAGTTGGGGCAGGATCGCGAGAGCATGGTGCGTCGGCAGACCATTTTCCGTCTGCATGAGGAGCGCAACAAGGAGCATAGCGACTACAGCGATCTGGTTAGGAACTTCGAGAAGCGATTCTTCAGCGAGGACGACCTGAACATGAAGAATCTGCATTTGAGCCGCAAATCGATTAAACTCTTCCAGGAGCGTCGCTCTGTCGCTAAGGTCAACGCAGCTGCCACGCCCAGTGGCACACCCACTCCGAAGAGAGGCAAGCGACCGCCTCTTGCGCCCTTGAATGCAAAAAAAGTCAGTTTCAGCAACGCCACCATGCAAATGTACAATAATGGTGGCTACGAGACCACTGAATTCTAGCATTCAAGTATTATGTTTTATGCAATTTGAATCTTTCAACTATCTGTGCATCCCACATAACCACATACAACTAGCTATGCGAGTCTGTAATCTAACCTTAAAAGCCCTGTGGCAAAAAATATAATTAATTGCAATTTAACTCAAGTGGTCGTCAGCGAAGCTTACTTCCACAAGGACGTCTTGCGGCTCATTAGCATAATTACAAGATGGGGTCCCATCGAGGGGATGTATGGGGCAGAAGGGGAGGGAGGGGGAAGGCGTGATGACAGGGTTCTGTCATTCATCAGTGCCGCCATGACGGTGGCTTCAGTTAAGTGCTCCACCACTGCGCTTTTTGCACTAAGCCAAGCCAAGCCAAGCCAAGCAGCAAGTTCGCCCCTCCGGTTGCAGAATCCGAAATGCAAATCAAAGTGTCATTAGCAGGGATTTGATGGAGTTTCTGCTGCAATGCACAACTTTTTGCTGCCTTCTGTCTTAAGCGCACTTGTGGGTGTGTATATGTGTGTGGGTGGGTGTGTTCTTTAGCCTAGGTGTCGATATAGCTGTTTTGTAAGTGAATATTCTTGGTTCATTTTTTTGGAGTCAGCCCACAATAACAGATGGAAAAAATCTATTTTACCAATGCGCATACATTAAAAGGAGTTGCAACTTGTGGTCCAACATTGCAAATATAAGAGAGAAGACTACTTACAGATGAAATCGCTTACCGTGCCGAACTTGGGAGATGGACTGGGTGAAGCTGAAATAAATTTGAGATGAAATAGTTACCATGTCGAATTTTAAACACACTTAAATTGTTCTAACGAGTCGATAGAACATAAGCCGAATATCAAAGCTGACCTGATCGATCATATGGCGGCTATATGCAAAAGAAAAGACGTAGTGTAACAGTTAGTTAGAAAAACTAGCATCTGGCTCAAACCGCATCGTTTTTTAATTTCTGAAAACTTGAGATATTATATTTAATGACAACTAAGAATGAGCTCGACTAGAATGTGACCGGAACACAGTTGTTAAATTTATGATAGTTTTATTGGCAAATTACTCTTTGAAAAGTTTTGCACCCAAATGTGAGCAGGTCTGCAAGTGCATTCATTTCTTACGGCATCCACAGCACAGGCACAAAAAACGAGTGCTGTGCATTTTTTTATTCACAAGCCTGAACAGCCCCAAGCTGGTTGTCGACAATCACGTGAATATTCATACATACATTCATATATACGTGGACGCACTCGTAAAGGGATAACGGCGCTCTGCAAAATACACAAAAACAATTTACGCTCGCTCCAATTAAATTGCCATCTCTTTCTTACACATGCGCTCTCATATTTATGCAGAGAATGCTTGCGGCTGCTGATGCAAATGAGATCAATGGGAGAACATATTTTCGACTATAACGTAGGCGTTTCTTCTTTCTGATCTTCATGAATTTAACTAGTTGATCAATAATAATTATTTGAATATTATGTATTAATTAGAAGATTCTGCCCTTAAAATTGCGGTATTTTTTTATATCGGAAATCGAAATGTATCGAAATTCGAGGAACGGAGGCAGTTAAGAATAGTTATAAAAAAAAGAAGACTTGATCTGCGCCCGGTATACGAGAATCTATATTCCAATTTGAAGTCTCTATGGACGCACGGACGAACATGGCTATATCGACTCGGTTGTAGATCCTGATAAAGAATATATGTAATTCGAGTTGTCGGACATGCTTTCTTCTCCCTGTTACATAAGTTTGCACAAAAACGTAGTACCCTTTTTACCCTTTTTGAATTGGTTCAGGGTATAAAAAGGCGAACTAAGCTGAAAATATAATTTCTTTGATTAAGCAAATTGAAAGAATGAGTAAACAGTAATAAGAAATTTTGAAATGACTTTAACACGTTGTGCTTTAAGATGAACGAATAATAATTGGTGTACACAATATACGCAAAAAAGGATATAAGAGAAAAAGGATGAAAAAGTTTCTTTTCAGATTGAAAAACTTTGTATTTAGAATTACCTTGATTTATTGCTTATAATGCGGCAATCAATTGGGCAAAACAAGTTTAAGTTCAGAGGTATGGAATTTTAATTTGCAATATAAAATGAAGTAGTTGCAATAAATATTCACTGAAGTTTCAGAGAATCAGTCAAAATTCACCTGCTCTTTACTTTATGTTATGCATTGGGTAATTGAATTAAGGAATGAAAAGTAATTGAAAAACATTTATGGTGAATAACAGGAGTGAACAGAAACTTGTTCAAATTCTGATGTTACAAATCTGGCAAATTGTTCAAACAATATTGATGATTCTTTTGGCCAATCAATTAGCTGGCCGCAGTTAATGCCAACGTACAAAGATGCATTGGGGCATGAATACATTTCGATGTAACAAGGGAAATTTCAATGCGTGGTTTGCCTTTGCAGATGAAGCGTTGACTAGTTTCAATTACTGCTCGTCCATGTGACCTATTTTAAATGTGAGCATAAGAAGAAAACCAAAGAGACTCTATTTCAGTGCACATTAGCATTGTTTTGTTGAGTTCAAGCCACAGGCAAATAAATTGAACATTTATTCATATTTATGGATAGTCGCATTTCTTGCGCAACAAAACCCGCCCAGCGGACACATAAAACAAAGTGGCACGGAAGCGGTAGCGGCACATAAAATGCAAAATTCGATTGAAAAACTTTGCAACAATTTTTTGTACTGTTTCGTTTTTTTGCTGCTCTGCCTGGCATTTGTACAGTAAAACCAACAACTATGCAACCGGCAGGCATGTACATAATTTTGCACTTATCTGACCCCAGGCCGTTGGCTCTGGGGTGCAGTGGCTCAGTTTTGCTGTTGTTATTGTATTTTATGGGTTTCCTATGCATTTACAATTTCAATCCAGACCAGGACAGCGGCCAGGACACGACGGGACACGCAAACAGCCAAAGCAAGAACAAAACTATGGTTTTTGCTTTCGTAATTTTTAATGTCATTTAATTATGAGAATAATTCCGAGTTGATCGCTCGCTGGCTCAGTGGCTGGCAAACAGCTTTTGTCCCCAACTTGTCCAACTTGTTCTGTTTGCCACTGGTGCTGATGTTCCTGTTGTTGTTTGCGTAAAAATAATTAAATGAAAGCTGCAGGATATTTGCGCACAATGTGCACTGATTATGTGCCGCAACCTCGTTGTCCTCTGTCGTTGTTTTCGTGCAGTCTAGCATATTTTGACCTGCCTGTCAGTTGGCTTAAATAGTTCACTCCTGCAACCCTTAAAGGTCAAAACTTGTTATTCCCATTACATGCTGTAATTAATTTTGTAGTATTTTTTTGCGTGCGTTGGTGAGGTGTTTTTTTCGTTTGAGTGGCATTTACTAAAAACATTTTCCGATTATCACAATTTCATTTCATTATCTGATATGTCACTTGTAATGGCTAACTAATTTTTAATTAAAACTGCTCACATAGCTGGCATATGCAATTGCAAATCAAGTATCTATTTGGTTGAGCACCCCATAAAATTATAATTGTTACTTAATTAAAATATTTTTAAAGGACGCAACTAGAGAAACATATTAAAACAAAATCGAAATATGGATTAAAAGTTAAATTAATTTTAGGTAAAGGTTTAATCGTAAGTCTAATCTTGGCAAATGGGAGTGAGAATTTAGATAAGGTTTCCTAAATAAACTTGTGCTTTTTTCTGAGCTGTTTCAAATTACTGCAACACTGATTATTCTGTAATTTATTACGACCTTCACTCCTCGTGTATCGATTTGTTGTCTTTAATTAGTTAGTATTAGAAACTGCACGGCATTGCAAAGAGCTGGAGTAGCATGAATGATTCGCTAAGCAAACACAGCTCTTCGTCAGATAAGCTCCAAGTTCTGCCCCATATGATAAGCACTGCGAGTCGACGGAGCTGTTCCATGTTCAAAGTGTATATGTTTGCCATAAAGCAGAGCTGCTGCTGCAAATACCTATGTTGGGGAGCGAGTGTGCCAGTGTGTGTGTGTGTGTGAGTGTATGGGTGTATTGTTGTTGCTCTGCCTCTGATTGATAACAGTTCTAATTGGATCCCAACAACAACTGGGTGGCGATAAGGGGACAGCTGTGCAAAGGGGCTGGCCCCAACCAATTTTAATCGCAATCGCAATGGGCACTTACATTTACACATGTTTTCGCTTCATTATCAGTAAGCAGTCGGAGTCCGTCATTTCAGATCCCGTCACTTGGTTCGGGCGTGCACGGGTCCAAAACAATTCCGTTTCAGTAGTGCTCATTGGGTTTTACGGTGCGGTTCGTTGTGCGCAAACCTCTCGTTGCGATTCTGTGATATTCGCGTGCTTGGATCCCGTTCAGGATCTTGTCTGCTTCACTGACTCCACATTAAACATAGCTTAACTTTAAATTTAATTTTTAAACCCATAAATACTTCACACTAGACAAAATGCTGCGTAATAGCTGCAAAGCACTTCGCAACAGTTTTTCAAGCAATGCCTGGAGGGCGGCCAGTACCCATGGATCCCGACAACCAGTGAGTGTAAGGGAAATAAAATTGCCATACAATGTGGCAACGAATTGCTGTAAATAAGTGTAAAACATTCGTTGTCGATTGAGCGAACATTATTTTTTAATATTATTGCGCAAAGCTGATTGGGGTCAAACCGGTTGAAGTGCTAATTGAATCATATCTCTTTTTGACACGTTTCTTCAGTTGATTTATTCAACTTTTAATTAATTTTAAAATTAAATTATGTAGTCTGCCCAGTTGATTTAAATTTAACTCCTAATTAATTTCTAAATTACGTTGAATAATTTATTTTGTGAATGTTTCCCAGCCAAGAATGGGTTGCTTAGCAGCTTGTTGTTTGCTCAATAAATTAATATGATAAAAAGACAGCTCTTTAATAATAGTTGTGACTTATGTGAACGACGTGTTTAATTTTAAATAATCGGAAGGTTACAAATTAAAAGGCGATACGTGTTTCTACCTTCTAAACAAAGTTGGACTTTGTCATCGATTACCTAATTCGATGTGCAGCTGAACACAAAAAACAAACAAAACAGAACCAAAAACAGATTCAACTTAAGTCATTGGCTAGACACTTGCAATATCTACAATAACAGTCTATAAGCATTTGTAAGCTGTCAGACTTCGAGAATATAGACAAAAAAACAAACTGATAAGCGGTTTTTTTTGTGATTAAATATCATTTAGGTATGAGGGAAAATTACTGGAATCGTTGAAGCTGATGATTTCAGAAGAGATTATGACGTACTTGAGGATGACCACAGTCAACACTAAATAAAGTATGAGAATTGGTTGACTTGTCTGAGATACATGTTATGTAAGCGACTGGTTGGGGACACTGCACACTAGAAGATTACGAACCGAATTTTCCTTGACACTAAAATTTAATCAGCACTCAATCAGCTTAATAAAAGAGGCACCAAGAACAACAAGAACAACAACAACAACAACGACGACATCGACAAAAGCCACAGCAGTCGCAATGTAGTTCAAGATTTTAGTTCGTATTTTTTTTATGACTCATCTAAGTGGCAACAGCTTGGAATGGCAGAAATGATTCTGGGGGTCTGAAATGGGCCATCAAAATAAGGCTGGGGTTCAGCTAATTGAATGGACAGCTGAAATCGATTTATGTTTTTTTTGGGTTAGAGGCATGCTGTAAATCATTTGCAGCATGGGCTCCGATTGAGGGACATGCTAAACATACAAATGGTGTTTCACTGGCGGCACTGGGGTGTGTGACAAAACAAAGCCGAGTCAAAAAAAAAAAAAGTGGAAAAACTAAAAAAAAAAGTATTTGCCGGACAGGCTGATAAAATGACACAAAAAGCGTTTGCACAGCAATACAGCTGTTGGTACTGTGCGGCGTATACGTGTTCAAATAAATTGTAAAGTGTAAATATTGTATTTCAAAACTACAGCACGTACACTCAGCGAAAAAAGCCAGAGGCTACGTAATTGTGGCAGGCGGGCGTAAAGTGTGTGAGAAATGCCAACCGATTGTTTTTTTTTCTTTTGATGCCTGTAGCAATTTAATGCCGTTGCCGTTTGCCATTTGCCGTTCGTCTTTTCCAATAAACCTAAAGCCCCTTTAAATATGCATAGACCAGCCCTGGCCCCGAGCAAGGGTCGACAGCTGCATTTGCATATGTCCAAAGTCCGTAGTCCGTAGTCCGTAGTCCGTAGTCCAAAGACCGCAGTTCGCAGTCCCTACACCGGAATCCAAAGAGTCCAACGTAGCCTTTGACACTCAAAACTATTTGGCTAGGTCAGGGTCGTCACTTCGTCACTGCTCCACTCCCGGCTCCCTGACTAGTTTTCCGGCGTCATCGTCGCCCAGTTTGACACGTGTTGGCAGTTATGGGGCAGCTCCACTGCTTTTGTATATGGGTGCGTGTGCGAGTGTGTTTGTGTATGTGTGCTTGCGGTACATCATAAAAAGCGAAACAGTGGTAAAAACAACCAAATGACATAACGAAACAAGCGTGAAGCATTGAAAGAAAAAAACAGCGCTACAGTTGTGTCAAGCACGAGAATCAAACAGCTGTTGTCGTTCTCTGATTAGACCTCTCGAGAGTTTTATTATGTCTTGACACTTGCCACATGAGATAGCACAACGAAAACCCGTGCGGGAAGTAAATATATAAGAACTTAAGTATCTCGATACAATTTGGTATAGTTTTATTTGAATCTTACTCATTGATTCTAAATACTTTTCAATTTGCGAATTGCTTATTGGCAAATAATATTAATGGTAATTTGCTTGAGTTTAATATACCTTAAAAATCTTTTCTTTTGTAATTACTTTATTATTTATTTTTCATTTTAATTTCCATAACTGAAATTGTGCTGGAGCTGTATTTATTTGGTTCATAACAGCTTTAATGATTATTTGTTAATTGTGCTTTAACTTGTACCACAGTGCATTCCCTGATTTCACTGCGTAAGATTATTTTCACAATCATTTCCGTAGGCCGTAAACGTTTTTCTACAGTTTTATTGCCGATTTTATGGGGTCTGTCAACGGACGGCTACAAATAATTCCAGCAAAACAAACTTTTGGGCAGTCAATAATTGCTTAGTAATTAGATTTCTGACAGTAGCAAGTGTTAACTTTTGCCAGACGACTTTCAAGAAGAGCAACAACAACTGTTATCAATATCAAAACAACGCGTAACTCAGCATTTGATTGCAAATAATACACGAACTAACTAAATGGGGTAAACATTTTGCTGGCATATTAAACACAATGTCAGCAGTAGGTTAATGCAAACTATTTGCATGGGGCGATGATGCTTGTCTGTATTGTTAGAAATACTCAGTTATTCTGGCTATGTAGGTTTACAGGGTATGTGAAAAACAACAATTTCCATTTGTTGATTATATTTTAATAATAATTTAAAAATAAATAGACCAGTTATTTTTTATTGCACAATAATTGACAATTAAGCAAAATTAATTAACGATAATAAATATGTTATATATAATAAAATAATAAATAATTATAATTAAAATATATACATTTTGATTAATTATTTCGCTAATATTCGTGTCGTGCTAAGTCATGCTTTTGTCGTGCTTCTGTGTCCATCTCTGGCTCGCATTTATCTGATTAATGCCCCGTTGACGGCCAGACAAAAGATTTGCCCATTGTGATATTCCTACTATTGCTGTTATGCATCAGGCGACTGGCAAATATTATGATAACAATATGAACTGAGCAATGATAACAAAGCGAAATACTCAAGAGCCAAGTAAAAGCCAAAGTCAAACAAGCAAATAAACATTTGTTGGCATTTCCACTGATTCACCCGGAAATCACCAAAACAACTTTTGATTCCCTCAACTTTTTTATGGAGTGTAGTCTAAGCGCATTTATAACTTGGACAGCAAACAACGTTGTTCTGATGCCGTCAATTTAAATATAACGCCATGAAAATATTTACGCCTCAATTTAGTTTACAGTCCAATCGTTAGGTAATTGGTATTGCGTTCGCATTTGAAGTTGCCTTTGATTTCGTTGTAAAAATGAGAGCACAAGTACCTTGCCGCTTTTTATTGCGCCTGAGAAAAGCCAATCAATATCAAGTACAAACAAAATATGGAATAGTCACTGAAGTCAGTCACTGTGCATGGCGCGTTATGCTTTTTTAGATTTGTCTAAGACCATTAACACAAAAGCTTTTGGAATGAAATGCCAAAAATTGTAATGTTGTAATTGTTTTTATCTTTTTTGGAGAATGATCTCCAACTTTAATTTTTGAAGGAATGTTATATAATAAAATTGTATTTACTCTTGAAGACTATGAAAAACCCAACCCCTCCCGAAAGAGCTACGGTTAAGAGGACTCCGTTCGATTTATCCCTCAATAGAAACACTCGTCCCCCGATTTTAGCTTAACCTTTTACGAACTGTCATACGTCCCCAACTTTTGATATTGATGTCGCACATGAACGTACTGTTGGCGAGAACAGTACATCGTTTTTTAAACAACTTATTCAAAAAATCAATATAAATATACCTTTTGACATTGTTGAATTTGCTTTAATAAATTGAGCTAAGTCGAATATTAAATATGACTTTATTGCCAATAAACGTTTTATTGTACTTCCGGGTATTAAATATTGATGTGCGTGTCTGTTATTTTGATTTTTGAGTGTCTATGTGATTGTTGACGGAAGCATTTGCCAAGCTGATATCTCCGACTGTCAGACATCAGTCGAGCTAGCGTTTCATTTCCCAGAAGGTAGTTGCGAATAGTAATTTAAATTGTGTGACTGTCACATTTGATTTAAACTCACTTTGAGCGAGCAACTCACATCGATAAATCAAATTGCACTTCTACTATTATTTTTCTGCAAAGCATTTTAAAAGATATTTATTGCCAAAATGCTATTATGTGAGGAGTGTTCGTATGGTGGGCGGAAATCCATTAGTCACGACTTGCAATTAATTATCTTGGCGAACATTAAGTATACGCAGCATGTTAAAAAACCCAATTGTTACACATAACAGCCAATTATTAGCTGTTCTAGTTGTAATTATTGTTCTTGTCTGCCTGCTTATTGTGCAAATACATCACAGAATATGAGATATATTTATAAAATAGAATAAATCAATCATATTCATTCTGTGATTCAGTAATTTGAAGGTGCTCTAGAAAATCAGATTTGTAGCATTTATATCTATTTATATATATATATAAAGCCTTAACTTAACGAAAATCGGTGATTATGATTTATACACACAAACACAAAACTGATTAGGTTCCATGATAATGGTTGCAGTCGGGAACTAGGCGGTCTAACAAATTGAATTGCCATCGATTTGTCGCTTTTATTTGCAAGTGCTGTGTTGTCGTAATTTACAACCTCATCATGTGTTTGCCGATAAACAGAGATAACATAAACGCACACACCACTTGTGGGGGTTGAATTGTTGCCCCATTTCAATGTCTTGAGTCTCATAGTCTATTTATGACCTGTACTAATATTTAATTTGGGTCTTATCTTGCTGTAGTTGTTACCGCCGGAGAAGCGCCTGGAGAAGGCCCACCCTCAGTTCACGGAACGTAGTCAGCTTAAATATGCCCGGCGTCTGGTGGTCAAGTTGGGCAGTGCGGTGATTACACGGGAGGACAATCATGGCTTGGCTTTGGGTCGTTTGGCATCCATTGTGGAGCAGGTATGTGGTAAACAGTTATTAAGTGCTTATCAGAAATCCAACATTATCATTACATTGTTCCTTAAAAGACGTTCTTTAAGCTTAATTACATTTTATGTTATTGAAATAATTCTAAAATTCATAACGTGTACTCTAAAGATATTTACACTAATCGTTCGGGAAGTGCTACAAATCCGAATTTCTATTACTGAATCAATGAATTTATTTATTCCTTTTTAGTTAAAAAATACACTTTTGTTAAATTTATGTGGAAGTTTGGCAGAACTTTCGATTTTCCACTTTCTACAAAAATATTTTGTGCGAACCCTTAAACATTTTAAGAACTATAATCTTATGTATATTAAAAGTGCTTTTTTATTTGAAACTTTACCTGTCCCCCATAAAACATTTAACTCAAGCTAATTGGTATTTTTACTTATTCCAGGTGGCCGAGTGCCATTTAGAGGGTCGTGAGGTCATCATGGTGACCAGTGGTGCTGTGGCGTTTGGAAAACAGAAACTTGCCCAGGAGCTGCTCATGTCGCTATCGATGCGCGAAACGCTGAATCCGAAGGACACCAAGGAGGTGATACACACACACACACAATAAGCAATTTAAAGTTTAACACTAAGCTGCTGGCTATTTCATTAGTTCGATGGCGCCACGTTGGAGCCACGTGCGGCTGCTGCGGTGGGTCAATCGGGTCTTATGTCACTCTACGATGCGATGTTTGCGCAATATGGCGTCAAGATTGCGCAGGTCGGTTGCGGACAACACTTTATCAAATTACTTACCACGAAAGTGTTACACGGAGACTGAAACTGAAACTAATACATGTATTTAGGTGCTGGTGACCAAGCCGGACTTCTACAACGAGGAGACACGCAACAATCTCTTCTCGACACTCTCCGAATTAATTAGCCTAAATATTGTGCCAATCATCAACACGAACGATGCCGTCTCCCCACCCATGTTTATACGTGACGATGAGCCTGCCGGCGGCGTACGAAAGGTACGCACCTAATCCCACCCCGGGACTATGTAACCATCTCTGTGTGCAGGCCCATAATAATGTGGCCCTGTGCACCTGTGCCTCTGTGTCTGTTGCAGGGCATACCCATTAAAGACAACGACAGCCTGTCGGCCATGCTTGCCGCTGAGGTGCAAGCGGATCTGCTCATCCTTATGTCCGACGTCGATGGCATCTACAACAAGCCCCCCTGGGAAGATGGCGCCAAACTGATGCACACCTACACCAGCGATGATGTGAACAGCATTGAGTTTGGCACGAAGTCAAAGGTGAGCAACTCCCACACCAATCAATTCCATTGCAAGAGCTGTGTCCTCCTTAAAAGTATAAAAAATCACCCTGAGTTTTATAAAAGTGGCTAACTTTTGGTGGCAGGGGTTTCCAAAATTGAGGGTGTGTCTTTCTTAAAACTATGTTTTTTTTTCTTAAATTCTTAATTCCATACAAAATTTTTCTTAATTTAGATAACTAAATGTTTTTAATTTCAAGAGTGTTTTTTATAACACGGAACAATTAAATTACATTTTTTTTTTTGAGCTAGCATTTTAATATTAATTTGCTACATAGTAAATTAATTTTATAATGAAACTTATTCGGAGCTAAGCAGACAGCTGCTTAATTCTAACTTAGCAGTCGAGAGGTCAAAATTTATATTACTATTTTCCGAATTTAACAAAGGATTTTTCTTTCAAATAAGAATTTGCATGACTACATTTTATAAATATTATTTAAATTTCTTGATTTTCCAAGTGTACAATATAAATTATGACTAACTTTAAAATATGAAGAGCTACAATATGAATGCTATCAAAATTGGTCAGTCAAATAGCTACGATACTTTTACTCATATTTAGACGAATTAAATAAGTCCAAAGAAGTCTAGTTTTAGTAATTTTGAACTTGGTAAACAACAAAGTTGTTCATACAGGTATTTATTATGTTTAAGCTTTGATTGGGCTTGGATGATTTGTATGCTATTATTTAATATATTTATTTCATTGCTATGCTCCAAGGTTTTAACCACAATTGCTATTGAGGATTTTCTGTGACCCCTACTGGGTATTTGTGGCCATTACGTTCAAATCCTTTGCAATTGTTTTTTTTTCTGCTGTACCTGAGCTGCTTTCATTAGCGCAGATCTCGTTAAATATTTAAGAGGCACAAAATGTTGACACCGCAGAAAGTTTTGTTATTTGGCTGTCCTTGCACAATAATTTCTCAAAATGGTGACAGACGACGGGAGGTGGAAAGTAGCAAGAAGTAACAGCTGCAGTTGTCGCGTATTGCATCTTAATGGTGTTTATTATGCTAGTTTGTTTATTGCATGCTTCACACTTTGGCTAACTATGTATTCATAATATTTCCCGTCGCTCTGCAGGTGGGCACTGGCGGCATGGACGCCAAGGTGAAGGCAGCTACCTGGGCCTTGGACCGGGGCGTCAGCGTCGTTATTTGCAACGGCATGCAGGAGAAGGCTATTAAGACAATTGTGGGTGGCAGAAAAGTTGGCACATTCTTTACTGAGTCAACCGAGAGCGCCAATACGGTGCCAGTCGACGTGATGGCGGAGAATGGTAAGTAACACAATTCTGATTGACCCTAAGAATTCTGCTCGCAAGGAAACTGGTGTAGAATTCATTGTGTAAAAATACCTTTCTTTATTGCATTGAATTAGTATTTAAAGTATTTGGAAAAATACAGTATCTAGATAAGGAAACCAGCTGGCTAAGCGAAAAATTCCATTATATAGCTAAATAATTCATGTTTAAGCAATTAATGTGCATCAGAGGAAAACAATTCAAATGAACTACCTACGCAATAAATGAATGTCGTTTCTCTAAGTCGTATTGACACACCAGAAAGAAAGGTCATCTATGGCACGCCGAAGATTAAATACTATCCATAACATATCAATTTCAGTTTGAAGCTAGAAATATAATGAAAACAGGTAGTAAAGTACAGGGTTGGGTGTAGCTAAGAAATACTAATCTTGCAATGAAATTGTCAGTAATCTATCCTCCAAGCTTGCTTTTAAAAATACAGTAGTTATTGTCTTTTAAGAATTTTGGGGGCGCGAGTCGGAATGTATGAAAAAAAATGTTGGAGGAGTTTCCTAGTAATTTTTATTCCTAGTTTTGTAGCCTTAGCTCTTAAATTGTCTAAGATACAAGCTATTGGGAGTTTCAGGGGTGAAATTGGCCTTGACCGAAAAAAATAGACGAGAAGTTTTCCAGTAATCTTTCTTCAAAGTTTGGTAACTGGGAGATATGGGATTTTGGGAATTTTTGGGGTGAAAGTGGGCTTGGCTGAAAATATATATATATATATTTAAGGAGATTCCTTCTAACTTTGTTAACTATTGCTCCCAAATTGTCCAATCGACTAATCTATTTTATAGATTTCTTAGCTTTCTAGTTGACGTTGCACTTCAATTTTTACACTTTGTCTGATGCGTGCACAAGTTACAAGAGTCTACCCCTAAGGAAGTATTATTAAATAACAACTAAGTGAATTAAGATGCAATAGAAAGAGAGGGAGAGAGAGACAGAGAGCAGCGAACAAAATCCAAAACAAAATTGAACATCATTAATTTCACATAACTTGAGCTTGCTTAGCGATGATCGCTGAAAATCGAAAAGTAAAAAGAATAATTAGATTAGATTTGTATAGTTTGACAACCGAGTTTGTCACAACGACTGATTCTGTTAGTTGGCTTAATGAAATGGATTGCAGTTAGTGACACTTGGCAAACAGTTCGGTCAAGTCTCAACAAGAGGGCCAAGCGAAGTGCAAGTGTTAAGTGGCTCCCAATGAGCGCGAACCGGCAAAATGCTCGGGGCAGCACTCGGAAAGTGGCTGACTGGCTGACTGGCTGACGTAGTGGCCATTTAGTTTACACCGCTGCAGCTGTTGCTGAAACGAGGTCACCGTGTCTGCCTGGGGTTCACCATTGTCAGCGCACTAAGTGGCCTCACAGCGCCAACTGGTCCAAGTCTTGGTCCTGGTCCAGGACCTGGGCTCACTGGCCTGTTGAGCTGCGATTTTTAGTTAGCAAGTTTAATTTAATTGTTATTAGAGACGGCTAAAGCAGAGCGCTCGCAAATAGCTTCAAGACCGCTTGTTAATTAAGCTGCAGCATGTTGAACCTTATTTTTGGCTACTTTTCCAAATTGCCAGAGGGCGCTTTCAAATGTTGCAAGTGTTGCAAATGTTGCAAATGCTGTAAAGACTAAATCTCTTGGCAGAAAGTGTTTTTTACTGACTTAGCTCTTCTTTAATTTGTAACGCAAACAAGTACTTAAGTAAATAAAGCAATAGGAAACAGCATCAGCAATTTGTTATGTTTTCTGCTGAAAACTTGATAACCTCCTCTGCTTTACTTGTATGTCACAAAACAAATCAGAAAGAATAACTTTCTTTGGTCCATTGATGATTACACTCCTGTGTATGCCATGGAATCCATCTGCTTACATGTAAATTTAATTATAATAAACAAAAATTGTAATTGTAAATTTTCTAAATATAATTTAAATTTTATGTCCAATATAAAAGTATATTAAATTGAGTGTGACAGTTGTTAAAAGAAAGCTGGCCAGTGAAATAGGTACGTAAAACAAAGCAAACTTTAATTTAACTATTGGGTTTGCTTTCAATTGCTGAGATTGAATATATTCCTTTTAAATCAAATGAGGTGATGACATGAAGAGGGAATAATTTTGCGTTAGCTTTGAGATCAATAAATTGTCATATTAATTGAACGATATTAAAACCTCTTTGCAAGTGAAAGGCGCGGAGGATGGTGCTAAATTCAATGGCTTATTTACTTATTTACTGGTTACAGTCTGATTAGCGGCAATGCATCTATATCCAAATATGTATATCTTTTTTATATATTTTTCGAAATCTTGCAGAGATTTTTGTAAAAAGTTGAGATAATCAAGACTGCGGTAATTGTGTGAATACAAATGGTTTTTCCTATTTTTGCCAAATTGGCATACAAGAAAATGCTTTATATACTCAATGGGATCAAGCGCGCTAAACATTTGATGCTCTAAGTTATTATTGTAAAAGAAGATTAATGCTATGCTGACAAATGAAATTCAGAATGTGCCATTTGGCAACAGTGTTTACAAATGAGAACGTGGCTAAGACTATCACAATGTTTTCATTAAACAGCTCGCACAGGCAGTCGACAAATGCAGGCGCTGAGTGCCGCCGAACGTGCCACAGCCGTCAGCAATTTGGCCGATCTGCTGGTTAGCCGAGAGAAGTTCATTTTGGAGGCGAATGCCAAGGACTTGGCCGAGGCGCAGAGGAGTGGATTGGCAAAGCCGTTGTTGTCCCGGCTGTCGCTCAACTCGGCGAAATTGAAGAACCTGTCGGTTGGCTTGAAGCAGATTGCCGAGGACAGTCACAAGGTGAGTGAAAGCAGCGAGAACTTCAATTATTTGTCCCATATTTAGTGTGCAATGCGAAAATGTGGCTGGGGACACTGGGGACCCTAAAAAGTTGAGGCAAATTGCATTTGTTTGGCTGTCATCAAATGTTGTTAAAAGTACTGTTGACTTGCCAACAATTGAGTTAGTATGCAGCCAGGGATTTGGTCTTGCCTCACTGCAGAGTGGTCATTTTATGACCTACAACACAGCAGGAGTAACTGTTGTTTATATGCAGCTACAGCTTTCTGGCTTTAACAACATTATGAAATCTCTAAGCAATTTTACACTTCAACAAAAATTGACACCCGAAGCAAGGACATAGAACCAAAGGACCTAAGCAAGTGGAAGATAAAAGACAGCTCAGCTCCACATACTATACTTCCAATGTGTGTGTGTGTGTGCGTCTCGGCAGTGACATTAACCCACACTCTCGCACGCAGAATGGCAACAGTTGATGGAGCACAGACGGAGACAGATGCAGAGAGGGCTGCTTGTCTAAAGGCTTGCCCCTATTCAATCCAACCCACCCCTTTGCCAGCCATTTTATTGTGTGTGATTGTGCGGAAACGTAAAACTTTTCCCCGTTTGCCAGAAAAACGTTATTTTTGCTATTTCTCAGTACTTGTACGTGGGCATACTTACAGAGTATATTGTAAAGCAGGCAGCGAAATCGTGACACAAAGTGGCAGAAGCGCAAGAATCATAAAACGAATAACGAAAACCGAAAAACGAGAAATAAGCGAATAACCACTCAATAAATAGATCGAGGGATGTGGAAAAAAGTGTGTTTATGATGCTGACGTGGGAGATGACAACTTAACTAACAAGATAGGGCTTTAGTAATGTGGTGCGATTTTACAGATAAAATAAATACAACGGAAAAAATATATTTTTATTGCCCAAATGCCTGCTTTCGCCCACCGAATGCAGAGTACAACAGAGTTGGGCACTTGCACTGTGTCAAACTATGATTAAAGGCTTTCGATTATGAAAAAATAAATTCTAAGCTATAAAAATATGTTTATATGCAAGTCAAGTAATATAAGTGCAAGTAAATACATTTTTACTCAATAAAAGTGGATGCTCATGAAATAAATAAATGCTTTTTAAGAAGCAAACATTAAATATGAATTTTCTTGCCTGTTTCCGTTTCTAACTCAGTTTGAAAACATGTGCGCAAAATGTGAAATTTCACAAACTCAATAACAAAAGTTATTATACTCTTCATTTTAATGATGCATAATAAACATCGCATAAATGGTTCCCGACACAATGTGTTGGCCCAAGTTATTAGGCTCGACATATCCAATTGTCCTTTGTAAATATAATTTAAAGTTTTGCGCTCTACGATGCCAAAGTCAATATTAATGACCATGTAACCAAATTCACGGAGCGCTCAACTTGAGTTCCAGTCTGATATTGGGGCTGCTGTCAGGGTCGGGGTCTGGATGCATGGACCATGTCGTCTGGCAGTCTTGACAAACGAGGCGGGCAGTTGCTTTTAGCGGAGCGGAGCACAGGATATCGCTGCATGGCCAGTTCACGTTATCTGTAGCCAATTTCCAGGAGCTTTTTGCGTCGTTAACGGGACAGAGATGCAAAATGGGGCCAGCAGCAGCCCATTAAAAATAAATAAAGATTACGGCAAGCTGAATGCCTTGATTTATGTATGTAAAACTGCTCCGGTCCGGCCCCGGCCCCGGCACCGGCACCGGCAGCGCATTAAAATGGACGCCCGGGATTAGAATTGGCAACTAGGAGGCATTGCCGCATAAATATACAGTTATTTTATATTGTCCCCACATGTACCCACATGTCGTATGTGTAACGCTTTAACTGCTGACTTGTCAATTGACTGTTATTTATTTTTCTACTTTTTGTTCATGCAGAATGTGGGTCGCGTCTTGCGTCGCACACGTTTGGCAGACGGGCTGGAACTGAAGCAAGTCACTGTGCCAATCGGCGTCCTGCTGGTGATCTTCGAGTCCCGCCCAGATTCGCTTCCTCAAGTGGCTGCCCTGGCAATGGCTTCGGCCAATGGTCTGCTGCTCAAGGGCGGCAAGGAGGCCGCGCACAGCAACAAGGCACTCATGGAGCTGGTCAAGGAGGCGCTTTCCAGTGTGGGCGCCGAGCATGCTGTGTCCCTCGTGAGTAATAATGCAGCAGTAAGTGAATAGCCCAGTTAACACATTGTAATTTGCCATTTTTATAGGTTTCCACTCGCGAAGAGATAAGCGATTTGCTGGCAATGGAGAGCCACATTGATTTGATCATACCACGTGGCTCCTCGGAGCTGGTGCGCAACATTCAGGAACAGTCCCTTCACATTCCCGTTCTGGGACATGCCGAAGGCGTTTGCCACGTCTTCATCGACAGGGACGCCGATTTGAACAAGGCTCTGCACATCGCCCGAGATGCCAAATGCGATTATCCAGCAGGTAAACAGAATGTTTTTCCAATTTAATATCATTAAAAGTGCGTTGAACTGAGAGGTTAGCTTATTTCAGCTGATTGGTTTCTTATCCATTGCTTTTTTTTCTTAATATATCTGAAACAGAATTAATTGTTTTTATATTTAAATCAACATGCAGCAGTAAAATTTACATTTCGAAATACTTAATAGAATATTGCATTTATTGCATAAAGAATATTTTACTATTATTAGAGGTTTTTTACTTTTCAAACATTCTGAAGAAACCACTAAATTTAAATTGAAGTTCACAGCTTCCATTTCTTAGTCTTAAAAATTATATTTGGCTAAAGTAAATTAAATTTTCTAAATCTTACTATTTGTTGGATATTTAAAGCAATATCCCATTTCAATGTATGTTAATAGCTCAAAAAGAAAAGTTGATTGCATTTTAATTGTGCGATAAATAGCATGTTCTTGGGAAATTTATATTTCATCGCCAAAGCGGAAAAGAAACCTGCCACATTTTAATTGGGGACATTTCCACACCAGAACGCATTGCTCGAAAAATTAATTGCATTTTTGTTCTGCTATCGTTGTTGCCACCTCGTTTACCTTGCAGCCTGCAACGCAATGGAAACGCTTCTCATTCACGAGGATCTAATGAGCGGCGAGATTTTCAACGATGTCTGCAACATGCTGAAGCGGGAGGGTGTCAAAATATATGCGGGGCCGCGTCTAAATCAGCAGCTGACATTCGGACCGCCTGCGGCAAAGAGTCTGAGGCACGAATACGGCGCACTGGAGTGCTGCATTGAGATTGTGCCCAGCTTGGAGGAGGCCATTAATCACATACATACATACGGAAGCGGTCACACGGATGTCATTGTTACGGAAAATGGTACGAAAATTGAAAATTAATTTCAATTGCTTGCAATTGATGCAGAAAAATTAGTCGACCATGGGTCCGGCGATTTTAGCAGGGACAAATGACAGTTCAATGAGCAGGTTATAAATTGGTTTAAGGACAGCATTGGGTACCCGCCTAATCTGAAGTGGATTCCATAATTGGCAGCGCAAGTATGGCATTCTGCGATTTATGACTGAATTGCGAGGAATATTTTGAAGTATTTAGCTAATCCTGCCCCTAACTGGACCAAAAGCAATGATTATTGCTATTGGTAGAACCCGGTCTCAGACAAGCCAAATGTCGATCTAGGCATTTATTGTCCGTGGGGATAAACAGACTTAGAACACTCACCGGTCCCTTGGCATGAATGTAAGTCACCCAGCTAACTAGGTATAATCAGTAGCGGAATCTGCAGATTTTATGTCAATGAGGAGGAATGCTCACGACACAAAATGTAATGTTTTTGGAAAACATGTCTTAAACTCGAAGAACATAGAAACACTCAAACCGATAACGATTCTCGTTTTCGTGCAGGATGATGAAAGCTTTATCAAGCAGATTGAAGTGCATTCATGAATATCCAATTATGCGATACAAATTGACAAATATCCGAGAGGCACAGAGAATTGTTAAATATGTATCTACTCCACAATTTCGGCAAACACGCATAAGTTGATAGTTTCAAGCTATAAACTAATTGTATTTACAAATACTAATTGAATTATCAGATTGCTTAGCAGTTTACATCCAAATTACAGTTTATTGACTGCAACTTAGTTCGGTTCAATCAGATCTCGAATCTACGCAAATGAACTTTTTGACTTGCCAACTGACCTGTGTGCTAATTCAATTAAACACTAAATAAACCCTGGGCCAGGCCAAGTGCACTGGCATGTTTTGTGGAATTTGCATGTGTGACGTCATCGTTAGTGTTTTGTGTTTCAGCCAAGGTTGGGAACTGGTTCTCAGGTTCTCAGGTTCCGACACGACCTGACGGTTGCTGGCTGCTGCCACCACAAATTTAAATCATTTGGGAAATTAATTTAATTCAGCATGCAGCATGATGTGCTCGTGCTCGTTCCTGTTTATAACATTTTCTATTTTATTTTTTCTGTTTTCTGTTTTCGGTTTGCTATATGCTGTTTTTCCTTTTTCCATTTTCCCTTTTCCGTTTTGCGTTACGTGCAGATGCAGCCGCAAAGCATTTTCTTGGCAGCGTAGACAGCGCCTGTGTTTTCCACAATGCAAGCTCGCGTTTTGCGGACGGTTTCCGGTTTGGACTTGGCGCCGAGGTGGGCATCTCAACGGCTCGGATCCATGCACGCGGCCCCGTGGGTGTCGAGGGCCTGTTAACCACCAAATGGATACTCAACGGTCAGGATCATGCGGCGGCAGACTTTGCCGAGGGCGGACAACGCACCTGGCTGCACCAGCCACTGCCCATTGATTAGTTTTGTAGGTCTGTAAGCCTGTTGTTGTTATTGATAAATCTTGTAAATACTTTGTGCGTGTAGTATGGTAATTGAAAGTAAATCGTGCTTCTGGCAATAATGTGCTGCACCTGCATCATCATTCCGAAGGGGCCACTTAACCCGGGAGGGGGCTGCATGCTGACAGCTGCCAGTCGCGGCCACATAGGAGATATTAATTCAGGTGGAAATTATTTGGGCATGCAACTTGTTTAATTAATAATAAAAATGTTTACGGCGAAATGCGAAACCTGTCAGGCGCGTGTCTGGGGCGCAAAGTTTGTGCACAAAGTTCTCGAACGCGTGCCACGCCCACAATCTGATGCTGCACGCAACGCCCATCGGAACTTGAAGCTGAAGCTGGACCCGAAACACGAGATATGCCTTCTAGAGTATGAACAACATTAATTTAATTAAATTAATTCAAGCTACGCGAACTCTGCTTTAAATTGATGTTTCTAATACAAAAAATTTGAATTCGCTTGAAAACAAAATAAAAACTCTGTGGAAAATGCAATCACAAATTACCCATAAAACGTGAATGATTTCCCAAGTCCCAAGTCCCGAGACCAGAGCCCAAAACCCACGTGATGTGCAAGCGTCGCCAAGTATTTTAATTTTTATGTGCATTGAGGCAAGTTTTCAGCGCTCAGTTTTTAGTTTTCAGTTTTTCAGCACTTGGTGCTCAGTTTTCAGATTTAATTTTTCACTGCCTGGCACTTTAGCTAAGTTTATTTTAGTGCCGCACGCTGCATTGCGTGCCAAAGAGCCACCATGGCCCAAAAGCACCATCGCAATGCACCTCACTGCACTGCACCACCCGCCCATAAGCAACGGGCAACGCATCACGGCTCTATGAAGCGTTTTTAGCTACCAATTTGAAGTTGGAGTTTGGGCCAGTTTGCGTCATTTCGCCCATTTGCAATGCCAAACTCAGTTAGCGGCGTACTCATGTTTAGCGGTGAGTAAACGCTTGGGTTGAGCGAAAAGTTTCCCATTGCCGAATTTGTGTGCATTTGACATGTGGATTGAAGTCAAGACAGCAAATTGGATTGAACTGATGGCTATTAAATATGGCATGGCTTGCAACCGGTACCAATCATTAAAGAAATATTAAAGTCATCGTTTTAGTAAATTCTTCTACTAGTTTATACCACGAGCTATCAGCTAAGACTTCATGCAAATTAAGCTGTTCACATTGCATACCGATAAATGAGTGGGGAAAAACTTTAAGAAACTGTTTGACTGACTCAAAACACTCTGCATGAGTAGCAGATAGCAGCGTGTACAGGCTAATATAATTTTAGGAATTTTAACTGGTTTTTGGCGATGAGCTCAAAGGCAACATCGCACTGACAATGATACGAACAGTGGCAGCACCTGCCTGAGGCAACAGTCACGTAGTTTTCAATAGTTTTGCAAAGCACTTGAGAAAGTTTTGGCCACACATTTGGCAGCAGCTAACTTTCAGTTGATACTGCAGTTGGCCAACTAATATGAGGAGGAGACCCATGTTCGCACCACAACTTACAAGCAGAGAATGCTGAATTTTGCGCTACACTTAATTAAAATAATAAACAGCGCGCATATAAATCTCGTAGTTAATACTTCGTTAAGATCTGGCGATATGCGACGGCACTGACAACCGACAAATTGTCAAGAAATGCACTCACGCCTCTGTCTCTATCTAAACACACAGCACACACCGCACACCACACACAACACACCACACACACACGATGACAATTGTCTTCAGTCTTTTCTTATATATTTGTGTTATTTTGTTTGCCTTTATTTATTTATTTATTTTATGTTTTTGTGGCTATGGGCATCTTGGGTCGCACCATCTATGGGCCGAGTGAGCGAAATGAGTGAGCAGCCACTCAAAACAATTTTGTCACATCATTGGCACAACATTGAGCATTATACACAGAAAGGCTGGCTAGAAGTGGCCAAGTATGTGGTACACAACATTGTTCAGTGCTTCGCATTTATTTATATAAAAACTTAAAAATATATCTACAATGGGGATGCCTATACAAGTCCTGGCGCATATTCGCCCTCATGCAACTCAAAGCATCGCTCTTGCCAAATGCAATAGGCATAATTGAGTGTACATGAAATGATACAAGCCAATAATTGGGCATTTAAATATTCGAAATACTCTCGGATGGCATTAATGCTGCCAGTTAATGGTACCATGCAATGATTTTCTAATGCTATTGAAGGGACTTATGAGAAATCAAATTTAATCAGATCTATGGAAAATATATTATTGAAACTTTTATTTATGAATAGGGAATGACAAGACAAGCTTATGCTTTCACAACAACTCATTTAGTGAACTGTAATAAGCATAATATAAAATGTGCACAGGTTTTATACATAATAGGAAATTACTGAAATTACTGAAGAAAAATTCTCGATGCAACGGCAAAAATCTTTGGGCACTTTGTACTAAAGAATCAAAAATATCTAAAATGAAAAGAATTTA
This sequence comes from Drosophila picticornis, assembly GCA_035043845.1. Classification (NCBI taxonomy): domain Eukaryota; kingdom Metazoa; phylum Arthropoda; class Insecta; order Diptera; family Drosophilidae; genus Drosophila; species Drosophila picticornis. Next base: position 22,623,342 of record JAWNMR010000122.1, on the reverse strand, counting down.
TAATTGAAAATTCATTATTGCTATTAATTTATATTAATCTTAAAAATAAAGATTCACGAATTTCTAAATGTATTTTATAATCTCCTGTTAACCATTTCATCTCCTTGAGTAAATACATCTTTTAGGTAAATACATCTTTAGGTATAATATGAGAAGCCGATATAAAGAAAAATAGAATCCATAGATAAGTGTACTTTAAGATACGGCCTGCCCTTGATTTTTTTATAAAGTGCTTTAACAGAATTAATCTACAGAGACTTGATACTCAAGAAGCAATAATATATTTTAATACAAAATCGAGAGACTGTCTGCCATTAATCAATATCAATATTGCAAATATTATGCATGAAGATAGAAATAGTTCTTCTACATAAATTTTATAATTTCCCATTAAACATTTCATCTGCTTGAGAAAATAAGTCTGCTTAGGTATAATGATAAGATTTCTAACAATGTCTGAGCGAATAATTTTATAGAAAAATCAACAATGTAATAAAGTCAACATACCCAAATCCGGCAAGTTCCCCGATATAAATAATGTGTTTCTGCGTTTCCGTTCCCTTCCCGTTGCTTGATGCTCTGTGAGCACAGACGGAATTCATCAACATGTTACTATGGTGAAAAAGATCCATTGTTCGAGATGACGGACAGAGCTTATTTAAATGCCGATGTCGGCCATAGAGCGAATCACTCTGATTGCTGTCGCTGTGGTATATAGACGTCGTGAGTGGCGTGATCGCTTTGGTGTCTGTGGCAAGGATATAACAACTGGGGACTTTCTGTATTTTAGTAGTGCTGCCCCAACAAACTCAACAATCTTAAGCCAAAATGTGTGACGAAGAGGCATCAGCTCTGGTTGTGGACAATGGATCCGGCATGTGCAAGGCTGGCTTTGCTGGCGATGATGCTCCACGCGCTGTCTTCCCATCGATTGTGGGCCGTCCTCGTCACCAGGGCGTGATGGTGGGCATGGGTCAGAAGGATTGCTATGTTGGCGACGAGGCGCAGAGCAAGCGTGGTATTCTCTCCCTGAAATATCCCATTGAGCATGGCATCATCACCAACTGGGACGACATGGAGAAGGTCTGGCATCATACCTTCTACAATGAGCTGCGTGTGGCCCCCGAGGAGCATCCCGTCCTCCTCACCGAGGCCCCACTCAACCCAAAGGCCAATCGCGAGAAGATGACACAGATCATGTTCGAGACCTTCAACTCGCCAGCCATGTATGTGGCCATTCAGGCAGTTCTCTCCCTGTACGCCTCCGGTCGTACCACGGGCATTGTCCTGGATTCCGGTGACGGTGTCTCGCACACTGTGCCCATCTATGAGGGTTATGCTTTGCCACATGCCATCCTTCGTCTGGACTTGGCTGGTCGCGATCTGACCGACTATCTGATGAAGATCCTCACCGAGCGTGGCTACTCCTTCACCACAACCGCTGAGCGTGAAATTGTGCGCGACATCAAGGAGAAGCTGTGCTATGTTGCCCTGGACTTTGAGCAGGAGATGGCCACAGCGGCTGCTTCCACCTCCCTCGAGAAGTCCTATGAGCTGCCCGATGGCCAGGTGATCACCATTGGCAATGAGCGCTTCCGCACACCCGAGGCTCTGTTCCAGCCCTCATTCCTGGGCATGGAGTCCTGCGGTATTCACGAAACCGTCTATCAGTCGATCATGAAGTGCGATGTGGACATCCGCAAGGATTTGTATGCCAACAATGTTCTGTCCGGCGGTACCACCATGTATCCAGGTATGTTCAAATTGCCTCGCAAATTAAAAAAAATACAAATTTAGTATTACTTTCAATAACTGTGATTTAGAAAAACTTCTAAGGCTTACTTTTATTCGAAAATGTTTTGCATGTTATGCAAAGCTTATTTAAGTCAATGGAATTACTGTTTAGCATATAATGAATAGCTAAAAAAGTATTTTTAAAAATAGAATTCTCTTGAATTCTCTGCAGATTTCAATATTACAATTGATTATGCGCAATATTAAATTTCACAATGTGAATTCTCATATTTTCAGGTATTGCTGATCGTATGCAGAAGGAAATCACCGCTCTGGCACCATCCACAATTAAGATCAAGATTATTGCACCACCTGAGCGTAAATACTCCGTATGGATCGGTGGCTCCATTCTGGCCTCGCTGTCCACCTTCCAGCAGATGTGGATCTCCAAGCAGGAGTACGACGAGTCTGGCCCTGGCATTGTGCACCGCAAGTGTTTCTAAGCATTTAGTGCACAACGTCAAACACGAAAACAACAACAACAAAAACAACAATTACAGCCACAACAACAACAACAACAACAAAAGAAAGAACAACAAGAACAAAAAGAACAAGTGGCGTTTATATATAGCCTATATGAGAACATCTAATATGCATATATCTTATATCTGACATTGGGTATATGTTTAGCTATGGCCAGGCTAGCTGCATCCGGGCGCCAATAAAGCGCTCCACCCATGCAAAAAAGTATCTTTAAAATTACATTTAGTTGAAGAAGAAGAAGAGGAAGACGTGGAAGAAGTTGAAATGGAGGCAAAGAGACCCAAACGAGTAGATAGAGCATCTTTTATATTTAGTTTCGATTTGGATTTTGATTTGTTGCCAAGAGTTACACGGAGCTGACCAAGAGAACAAAAAACCTAGAAAAATAAAAGACAATCGGATGTACAATAAAACAATATATTTGTGTGTATAAATTAATGTGTCGAAAGCGAAAGCGAAATCGAAAGCGAGTAATCGAAACATTGAAGTGCCATCAAACAATCAGTCGCATGTTCAATAAATGTTGCGAAAGTTTTTTAATTACGCTTACCGAGGGAATCTTTGAACCTCCCAAACGTCAATCAACAACTTGAGAAACTTTTTACGGCCCGCATCTGTGGCTAGAACAGTAACTGTAACTGTATCTGTGAATATGTGTCCATGTATCTATACATCTAATTTGGAGATGGCCAATTTTCTACACAGTTTGCTTAGCTGTCAAATTTTTCGGCTCAACTTGGTCGCATCTCTCACGGAAGTTGCCCAACTTGTGCCGGATGTGAATGTGTATGGGTGTGTGCGTGTGTGCGAGTGTGTGTGAGAGTCTGTCTGTTTGTTGTCTTGTATGTGTGTGCCTGTGTTGTTAGCCATGATTTATATCCCGACTGAGTGACTGTATGACCGTGTACATATGTCTTGTGTTGTCATGTATCAGCTGCGCACTGCAACTTAATGCTCGTTATGTTCCTCCTGGCACATCCAAGAACATACATGTATAAATAAATACATATATATAAATATATATGTTTACCTATATGAATGCATTTACGAGAACTGTGTGTGTAAATATTCACTTAGCGAGTGCGTGTGTGATATATTTGCAACTTGTCTAAAGTGCAAGCAAACTTTGCAGTCACTTTGAAACAACATGCCAAAGACATGCTAAGGCAACAATAAACTGGTCAAAACGTGCCTCTGCTGCTGCTGCTGCTGCTGTAGTCAGTTGGCCATCAACTTTTTGCGACTCGAAACTGAGCTTTGCGTAATTACTTGATCAACATGACGAAGAACTTTCAACTACACCTCCGAAGAAAGAAAACTAATGCGGAACTTTCACAAAAACGATGCTACAGATACACTAATTGAGTTGACCTACTAAATTATTGGAATCAGTACTGAACTGCATTCAGATGAAAATAAATACAGATGCCTGCAGTCCGTTTTGGAGTAATTTGCATATACCCTAACATATTTACATATACCACGAACATATGGAAAGAGGTACCCTAAAGTTTGGCAATTGTAAGTAAAAGACAACTTGGGGAAATAAGTGTAGTGATGATTTTCGACAATCTCAAGAAAAGACCACAATAAAGTTGTTTTTTCTTATATAAACTCTAATTTAGAGAACATGCCCTTTTTATGTGAAATAAAACTGATAAATAAAGTAAAAGTAGCAAAGATACTAGAAAATAAAGTTTAGGAAAGCAGTAAAAACTTGCATGAAAAGTTTTGAAAACCGTTCATGTATATCCATATGTGTATATATTCCTGACTAGCGCAGTCGAGGAATATAGCAAATACACTATTACTCGGCAACTTAGTTTTCAAACTAAAACAAGTTATAGTGCTGTGGTCGAGAAAGCTCGATTACGATTCACCCTGAACACAGTTGTTAAATATATATTTAGTTGTATTGGAAAAATGTCCCATTCAAAATCTTGCACTAAAATGTAAGCAGGTCTGCAATTGCTCTCTGTCTACAAACGAGTGAATATTCATACATATTTAATTGTATATATATATATATATAATATAATATAAATATAATCGACGGGTGCGTCAATATTGAATTGTGTGTATTCCGCAGAGCCGCGTTTCCGACGGGGAATATCATGCCATCTTTTTCTTGCACATGCTGATAGAAATGAGATCAATATAAGAATATATTTTCGACTATAACTTGGGTCTTTCTTATCCGATCTTGATCAAATTTCGTGTCATCATATGCATATTTTGTATTAATTAGAAGATTTTGCCTTGTAGCATTTATTGATATCGAATGAATCGATAATCGAGGAACGGCGATAGTTATCGATAAAATAAAGAACATATTTGCCAAATTTGTCTCTAGCTCTTATAGTCTTTGAGATCTGCGTGTTCATAGAGACGGACGGACGGACGAACATGGCTCTATCCACTCGGCTGTTGACCCTGATCAAGGGTCGGAGATGCTTCCTTCTGCCTGTTACATACTTTTGCACAAAACCATTATACCCCTTTTACCCATTTTAAATGGATTCAGGTTATAATTAAGTAAAATAAATGTGAGTTTAGGTGCTATTAACAATACTACAAGTAACAAGTGTGTGGCTAATAGCCGGTATTTTCGCATTCTCACAAATTCACTGATATTCTGTCGGAATTGGGAGGCCAACAGCCAAAATGTTAATTGCATACATTTCGTACAGATATCAAATGACGCATTTTGTTCAGATATCAAATGACGCATACGCAGCGTGTGCTAGAAATTTGGCATTGCCTGTCCACTGGCATTTGTGTGTTACTGTGCCCCAACCAGTTGTCATGTGTGGCACTCACAAGTGTGTCCATTGTTATTGCCGCTCTATTTACTCAACATTTGGCCTGCTGTGCACCCGAGTGCGGTGTCATTATTTAGCCAAAACAGAATCACAGAAATTAGGAACAACAATTGGGGCACGTTGAAATGGCCGCAGGGCAGGTCGGTCAGTCGCCAGTTGACCAGACAATCAATCAAACCTCCAGACCAAGGGACGGTTGGAATGGGCATAGGACCGGGGACTATCAACAAATGTCAGGCGCTTAGATTTTGCATTTGTTTTGCAGTGTGTCGCATTAACCAAAATGGGTCACAACTAGTGTAAAGCCGTTAGCTCTTGTTGCCTGTCATCTGGCCTTGGGAGACCCTTAATGTTGTATTCATACCCAGTACAGAAAACAATCTTAAGGTGGGCATAGCAAACCTATGACAAAACAACGACGTTAAAATAAATTACAATTAAGGCCAGCATACAACTTTTGAATTGCAACGCTTTACAATTCGATTTCTTTGCAAGAATGTTACATTTAAGCTGTAAGTTTAAGTTGGTAAAGGGTATCTATTCAGTTGAGCATGCTTGCCATCTAAACTGTTGCTGTTGCTGTTAAATGTAATTTAATTGCAGCTGTCGCCCAGATTGTAGTCTATGCTGCTGTTTGTTTTGTTTGCTTCCAATTTTCATTTTTGGTCGAATTGTTTTGTGTTTTGCAACTATTCCATAACTGGCTTGCAATTCAGTTTGCTAGCTTGTTGATTTTATGCTAATTTAATGCACTTACTCGATTTCAAGCGCCACCATTTGACGCCTCCAGCTATTGATAACAAAATATATAATATAAATTGCAGATAATGCGCCGAGCAAATATTTGCCATTTTCATTATGTGAATTTTGCATGGCTTATGCAGTCCAAATATTGGCATTAGAGCCAAGTTAACGAGTTGGGGCACCCAGGAAGTTTCGAGACCAAAACGGAACTGGGACGTGACTTGGACATGACATGGTTGTAAACGTAGACGAGCAGACGAGAACGTGAACATGGAAATGGGCATGAATGGAGCTCAGTTCGGGGGTTGTTGCTTTTGACATGCTAACAAATTGTTTTTCCGGCTTGAGGTGCACCACATGCAAACAGGAAATTAATAAATAAAGGGCCAACTGCAAGCTACAACTCGTAGCCTACACCTTCTACCACCCCTCTTTGACTTCGATAACGACTCGATCCCATTATCGGCGCTGTCAGTGTCCTCATCATCATCATCATCATCATTATCTTCATTAAATAATAATTTAAACTTATTTTGGGGTTGCTGCCCCAAACAGAAACTGACAAAGCCACCAAAGATATACTTTAAGCTAATTAAAATACTTTGACCGATAAGTTTCGCTCTGGCGGAATACGCAAACTATTTTTGAAGTGCTGTGAATTAATTACTCTTTCAGGCATATTAATCTTTCTTCTGAATTCCACTGACATTTCATAATCATAATTTGAAGATTATCATTCAGTGAAACGGATTAACGAGGCAACATTGCAAATAATGCTTTCAGAGCTGTAATCGCGAACTAATTTAAACTTAACCTTTAGCAGGCTATTATGTGGTTTACAAAGCAAAACCATTCAATAAATAACACGATATTTCATATATTCACATTTATAGAGCATAAGCCAATTATGGTCTTGTTTAAATTTAACAATATGAAATGTAATATTTTCATCAAGCTGAAACGCTGCCAATTTTGAAGAAACACATTATACAATTGCATAAAACTAAATAATTATACAGTATGCGTTTAGTATTATATATATAATATAAATACTACAGAATGCCAAATGATTTAAATAGCTCAACAATGCCTAATATTTGTTGTACATAATGTTAATTAATCTTAATGGCTATAAATAATTGGCAATTATCTGATAATCATCATTAGTTCTTTAATAGTACGATTGACTACAAATCCCTTTAATGCAGCCGACAATTTGCAAATGCATTCAACACATAATCATTATCATCATCGTCATCACCATCTCCATCACCATGCAGTTTACTGAGGCATCATCATTGAATCATCAGGATCATTCAATCGTCAGCATGCGGTGCATTAAGATTAAGCTGTTGCATATTTGATGAGCCATGTACATATGTATTACGGCAGCATTTGTCTGGCAAGGAGATTGCCGCAGATGATTTAGCACTTAGCCAGCTCTTCAATTTATTTTAATGCTCAAAACGCATTAATTTCTTTTTTTTTTTTCAATAATCCCTGCACTTAATTACAAGCAGCCATTAATTGATTAAAATTTCAGATTGCAGAGATAGAGCGAGATATAGAAATTATACTAAGAGAGAAAGAGAGAGAGAGAGAGAGAGAGAGAGAGAGAGAGAGAGTGAGAAACGCAGATAGAGAAAGATTGCGCAGAGTTAACTAAACGTGAATGATGGAATCTCATCAAAATTGTCAACATCCTCATGCTTTTGCTGTACCAATGCAAAAAGCATTTTGCGTTGCCATGAATACGGATCGGGGACTTCGTTTCTGTCGAAGTTTACAAAGCCACACACACACACACACACACACACACACACACACACACACACACACACACACACACACAAAGACGTGCACATCTGTGTGGACCATTTTGCCTTTTACCTTTATAAATAAGCCAGTAGCAGGTGTGGGAACAGGAAGGATTGGTAGGCCAAGTTTGGGTTGGCGTCCTGGGTTTTTGTTCGGTTGTTGTTTGCCGTGGCTCGTTACACTTCACTGGCTGCAACAACATTGACAAAGATGCGATAATCGCTTCATTTAAGCCTTAAGCCTTAAAGCAGGTGTGTGCAGGCGTCTAGGGGGATTGTTAGTTGAAAAATGTAAGCGAGTCGCCCTCATCAGAATTGATCCATTACTGAAGCTGCTGTATTGGAAGTTGTTTCGTCACCGAGCTGAGCTTTTTTCCCGGATACTTCTCTCATCTGCCGGTATTTTACAGTTATTCCAGCTTCCGTTGGCACTTCGCTTGACTAATCCATCAGGCACCTCATTCTTTGTGGTTTGAATGGTTTGCTGCTTTAATCTACATTTTACTGCCTTTCTGAAAATATATTCTGCTTTAAGTTATTATCGCATTGACATAAAAAGTTGAGGTAAATTTTAGAAAATAGCCTTAAAAACTAGAAAGCTTTTCTTGTTTTTAGAAATTATTTCTAAATATAATAATAAAGAATATTTCTAAAAAGTATAAGAGCAAGACCAATATTTAAAGAAAAAATAATAAATGTTCAAAATGTTTGACTAATTTCAAAGTCAGTCGAAACAAAAATTGCAAAAAGTAAGAAAAATTTTAATTAAATTAAATATGAGATAAAAATCAAAATTAAATATATAAATTAAGAAAAATACGAAATATTTGTTTAATTAATAGTTAATAATGTATGAATTCTTTAAAAACATTCTGGAAAATATACAAATTTTTGATAAGTTGCCTTATAAATAAATTTTTTTTAGATACGAAAAAAAAGCATATTAAATTTCTTATTATTTTATTTCTTTCAATATTTGTTAAATGTACACGTTCAATAATGTGCGTGCTTATATGTTTACCTGCCTGAATCCTGCAGGAACTTTAAATCGTGCTGACATGCATATTTATGTATGTATGCAAGCAAACTCATTTTGCATTTGCATACTTAATGCATTTTGAAACGCGGAGTGGGAGCAATTGCGTGATGAACTCCCAAAGGAAGTGTCGGACCATTTATTGTATTTTTTTCACACCCTGAGAAGTGAGGCGCCATGTGAATATGTCGACACACACACATATTTAAGTGCATACACTCATATAAAATAGGTAAGAATGTTGTAGTCGAGTGAGCTCGAGTGAAATGAAAGCAATTCTTAGATGAAGTCTGACAAAACAGTTTGTTACCTGAATTAAACTAAATAAATGAAAAACAGATAATAATGAGTTCTCTTAAAGGATACACTGGAGAATATTTATATGAATATATTCTTATGGTTTTATTGTCAAATTTCCCTTTGAAAGCGTTGTACATTCAAACGCATTTAGAATTGCTGTCATTTCTTATGACCGACACAGGCATTGCATTTATTTATTAATTGATTTTTATAATATGTTTATATATGTTACCATAATATATATTAAGTATATATATTAATTATTATAAGCCCGATCTGAAATTAATTAAACCATATACACGAAATTAATTAATTATATATATTTAAAGCTGAGTCGCTTTTCTGCCAATGGGGTGTACATTTTCTAAATTTGTGAGCGATTTTGTTTTGAGTGTCCTCCAATCAAATTTAATTGTTATTTGTGTTTATCGGAATTGATAATATCTCCTCTTATTGTCAATTAACTTCCTTGGAAAATATGGTGCAGCCAAAATAATTTGAAATGGAGCACGTCAAATCAATTTCGCGATTGGTATACTAATTAAATACTAAGATATTTTCAATCTTCGACCTTAATTAGCATATTTGAAGTTGAGGTCTTATATAAATTTATGCTAATAGCAAATGCGCACAGGCTGATGCATAAAAATAAAGTGTCACATAAGTCAATACGGCTCGTGGCTTAGTTCGAGGCAAAACGGAGACGATGAAGTCGCTCGACAGGCTGTTGAATGTGAACATCTGGCGTTTAAAGCCATCTCAATTTACATAAGACATGGCAGATGACGACTAGGATAAGGGCTGCCTTACAAAGCGCAACAAGGTGAAGTGGGCTCGTTTTACATACAAACAGACACACACACACACCCACCCACATACATGTATACATTATGTCGATGTGGATTTGGCTAAAGCAGGCGCTATTTTTGTGATTGCAATGCTCGCAAACTGGAGAGACAAACGCCGGCAAACACACCCACAGATTCGGTTATATGTAAACGAACATGGAAAAAAAGCCACTGCATCCAATATAATAAAAACGATGAGCAGAGTAGGGGGATGCTTTGAGAAGTGTTCTAAATCGACTGAAAAATCTTTGAGCCTGTGATCAGCCATCTTCAGTCAATTACATTTTAAGCTGCTCAGTGTAAAGTCAACATAAATAAACGGAAAAGCTGAATCATTATTATTTTTGTATACCCTGTAAAGTGTTTTCTTGTCCACAGGTTCGGCTATATGTACAGGAAAAGGGAAGAGAAGCCACTGCATCCAATATAATAAAAACGATGAGCAGAGTAGGGGGATGCTTTGAGAAGTGTTCTAAATCGACTGAAAAATCTTTGAGCCTGTGATCAGCCATCTTCAGTCAATTACATTTTAAGCTGCTCAGTGTAAAGTCAACATAAATAAACGGAAAAGCTGAATCATTATTATTTTTGTATACCCTGTAAAGTGTTTTCTTGTCCACAGGTTCGGCTATATGTACAGGAAAAGGGAAGAGAAGCCACTGCATCCAATATAATAAAAACGATGAGCAGAGTAGGGGGATGCTTTGAGAAGTGTTCTAAATCGACTGAAAAATCTTTGAGCCTGTGATCAGCCATCTTCAGTCAATTACCTTTTAAGCTGCTCAGTGTAAAGTCAACATAAATAAACGGAAAAGCTGAATCATTGTTATTTTTGTATACCCTGTAAAGTGTTTTCTTGTCCAATGTGCCGAAGTTGTTAACTCCACATAATAAATGTACTTTTGATGTGCATTAAAACCGAGTAAATCAATTAATAATTTTATGTGTCTACAAAATTTGAATCTATTAATTCCGACATGACGCCGACAAGAATTAGTTACGGGGCAGACATATATTTTTATTGTTAATTATTTGATTTTTAATCAATAAAGTTAACTTTAAGTTAAACACGTGTGATTAAATCAGCCTTTTTGTTGTTCACAATGTTGATTGCCAGTCACATTTTGTAATTTCAACGATTCTTGAAAATTTGTAATTGTAAACACTCTTGAAAATAAACCATTTTAAAGCCACACTGTGCATGGCAATCAGTGCTTAGTAGTCAGCGTGCCTTACAGGCTCCTTCAGAAATTGGCTGTTTGTGTGGTTTAGTAGTGAATTCTTCTGACCAAGTTCAAGTCAAAGTGCATTCAGTCAACATTTTCGGTAGTGTTGCTCAATTTGGCACAGTTGTTGTATATATTATTTGGTATTCGCTTTGCATTTTCTTGTTGGCTTTTTCCTTCTTTCATTCATGCATTTCTTTTGGCACTGTCATAACGTCGTATGAAGTGGAAAAATGGGGGCGTTTGGCAGACAGGACGACAGGACTGGATTGGGGCTGGGTCCTGGTGTTGGCATTGTCGAATGTCTTTAATTTGGCTGGCACAACATGCCGCATATATTTTGAATTGCTCCAGCGAACATTTTTGGCTCAAACTGTGGTTCGTTTGGGTTATTTTTTGGGGTTCTGAGTGCGCTGCACAAGGGCAAAACTATTTTCATTTGCAAGTCGAACAAAGCCGCAAACGCCGCAAACTAGTCGGGCGAGGCGGGGGTCTAAGTCAATGGTTGCCCTCAAATAAAAACTTTTGAGCAATGGTGCTTAAAACCGCAGAAAAGTTGAAAAGTTTTGTGTGATTTTATGAATATTGACCAATCAAACCCAATTGGTTCGAATAGAAGGCGCGTGCAAACTATTTAAAAACAATTTTGCCGACTTGGCTGGCAAAACAATATCGAGTTGCATTTTGTGTGAGTTTATTGATTTCACATTGCGGTTACTTTTGAAATTGTAATTGCGAAACCCTTTTATTTCAATGTGTTTACCAAACGCGCGCGTAAAAACCCTTTAGGCCATTCCATGGCATCGCTTAATTGCACAGCGTCCGTCCGGAAAAAAAGAAATCTTTTTCGCATGAAAACCCAATCAGGCGAATAACCCGAGAACGCGGTGGAAATCTTTTGTTGTACTCACTGAACATTTTTCTTTTCTTCATTTTGATTTTAATATATTTGCATTAGGTTTTGTATGCTTTGATACAATTTCAGCAGCGGCATTTTAATAATATTCCTAAATTTAATATTCAATATTTTCAAATTACGTAAATTCCTCGCGATCTCCTTTCCATTTTCTTCATCGCCCCTGCCGTTAGCCACCGTTTGTTTGCATTTTTAGTATTGTGCCTTTGGTTTTTCCCATAATGTTGAACAATATGCACAACTTGGGCGGCAGCCGGCAAGGTGAGAGTGTTGGAAGAGGCCGAAGCAAAAAGGTTAAAGGAAATATGGCAACTGTTTGCGGCTTACAGTTATTATGCTTTAGCTTAGCTAAACGAGTTGGTAATGCGAGAGTTGTGGCCATGGTTTATCTGCTGCGCTGGAAATAAAGCAGCAAAAATGAAGGATGATCAAAAGCAGCCAGGCAGCGAGGCAAACTCAACTCAAAACGAATTGCGAATAAAAACCAATCTACGCTCCAAGTTTGGTGATTGAATATTGGTGATTGAAATATGCAATTTGATCGATAAGCACTTTCGATTTATCGATACATTTTTGGTAGCTAAAAAGTGTGGAAGATAAAGCCATTTCCGATTTTAATGACATCTGCGAAGGATATTTGCCAACTGCAGCTTTAAGTTTGGGGAGATATCTGGCTTTATCGACTTGCAATTTTTGATTTTATCGACTTCTTCAAGTCGGCATCGAGAAAAGTTACTTCCATGTAAAATATACTCTTGTACCTTCGGTATCAGAGTGAATTCATTATTTAATATTCCGAAAACTTAAATAAGATTTGCTTATAGGTCTTAATAAGAATCAAAACCTGTTATTGATTTTCCTACAAAACCAATTTGGATTTTCATCAAAGTTTTTATTACATTGGCCATGCATTAAATAATAATTAGGAACGCCCCTTAAGCAGAAGTGCCAATTAAATTGATATCAATTACGCATTCGATTGAAAAATTGTTCGCAGCTTTTACAAATTACGAGCTGTGATGATTTTCGAGTACTCGTATTTTCAAACATTATTTCGAATATCACGCTGTATTAGTTAGTTACGAAGCGGAAATTGATGCACATGAAACACAATTAATTTTAGCGAAATGTGCAGTTTAAAATGTTAGCGCGAGGCTAACCGAAACCATTGTTTGCCATAAATAACCCTTTTTAAAAAGGCACGAAAATGTGCGTGTGTGTGTGTGTGTGTGTATGTTTTGTTGTGTGATTTTGCGGTTAACGAAACTGTCAGAACCACTTGCCACACTTGTCGAAAACAGTAGGTTTCCGCAGCCCCACACAACCAGAGTCAGAGTCAGAGTCAAACCCAAAGACCAATTCGAACGCCAAACTTTGGCTTTTTGGCTTTTTTCTAATTCTATTGTGTTTTTTTTTACCATCAAATGGCGTGAATTGGAAATGAAACTGTCGGCAACAGCATCGCGTCAATAATAAAATTGTTTTAGAACCGTTTCTTCTTTCGACTATCGGCATGTTCCGCACGTTTTTAATATGAAATTTCTATTCAGTTTTTTTTAATGCATTTATCCACAAATAGCATAATATATTCCCCAGTATAAGCGTAAAAATAAATGACTGCAATTTACAGATTTAACAGCTCTGTCGACAATTGGCCAAAAGCTATATTTAATATTTATTTTCAATCAAATTGGCTATTGCAATTGCACAACTTTGATAGCCATTAACGTTGGGAATTGTTTTTGGTATAGTAATTAAATTTGACAAGTGGACAGAAATGTGGTATTTTATTATCATTAGCAAATAAGTAAAAATAAATAGCTAATCTTATACAAGGTATAATGTTAGCATTAATGTGATTAAATTTTATTATGAATAAAATCATTTTTTACAATATGAAATTTATTTCTAAATGAGGGCAGACAGATCTGATACCTCAGAAAAAATATATATATTGCATTGGCTAATTATACTAATTAAGTTTACTTAAGTAGTAATTACTTATTTATTTGAAACGATTTTAAGGAATACAAATTTCAGAATAAAGTTACAAATTTATTAATTAAAAGGGAGCAATTGAGTTAAAAGATTCAAATCAAAGAGAATAAAAAAAAAAATAAAAATTAAATATTATAAAATAAAGCATATAAGTCTGGGTGTACAAATTTAAAAATGGTTAAACATTTAGTGGAAGGATTGGGGAGACCTAGAAAAAAGACAAAAAGATAGATAGAGAGAGAAAGAGAGAGAGAGAGGGAGAGAGAAATAAAATAAAGATGACATGGAGGTCTCTTAGCCCGTATATAAGTTTATCCCGCAGATATGTTGGCAAATATAATGAGGAGGAATAAATGCACATTATTACTCTCTTAACAAACCCCTAACATAATTTAGGAATTGCAGTATTTACAACAAGTAATTGGAATTTCTGTGAGAATATTTAATACACTAAATGGCCAGCCTTCTTTTAAAGAGACAGGTATAAGAATAAAGCATATTTCGCTGGTTCTTTCATTCTCTTCTGTGCTCCCTATTAATGCCTCATTCGCATAAATGTAAACAGCTTTGCCTTCCTTCTGTGCCCCTCCTACAGCCAGCAACGATGGAGTTGCATAATCTGAGCAGAGACAATGCTCGTTTTGCCTGCCTGTTGCGGGCATCACACATACGCAACACACACGCACACATCTTGTCCCTGTTGTTGTGGCAACGCAAAATGCAAATGACATGCCATTATCCCCAGCTATAGCAACAGCAACAGTAGCAGCAACAGCAACGGCAACAGCAACAACAACAATAACGGAAAGTAATAACATCAAAGTAGCAACAACTACAACAATAGAGAGCAAATGCAAAGATGATTCTGAAAGAGCAAGCTTGACACGGCTTTTTGTGAGCCCTAATGGCTTTTAATTGTTTTATGAAATTGCGAAAAAAGAAAATTATGAAAAGCTCATCTTGCTTCAGCAGCAGTGGCCTGTGTGGCGTATACGCAATGCCCCATTGGCCTAGCACATTCGCCCAGTTGCAAGTCGAGTGCAATGCACTCAGTCATGGAGGGGTAGGGGGTTGCACGGTGCACTCGCATCAAGTTTATAAACAAATTGTGTTGACATTTATTGCCACATTTGCCAGGCTAGCCAAAAACGCAGGCAGGCATCTGAGCATTACTCGCATTTTTACCCCCTCCTCCATTCAGTGCACAGTACACAGTTTGCAGGCTAAGCAATTAATTCGATGTGTTTATGGGAGGCCAGCCAAGCGGATTATTGTGTTTTGAAAACAAACTTACAGCAGTGGGTCAAGTGGCAGCCGCAACCAAAGCAGCAGAAAAGAAAACGTCAAGTTTACAGTAGAGCAAAACTTTAATTGGTGTTTCGTCTTTTCCACTTTTGGTATACTTTACATCCAGTGCTTTTCTTCGCTTTCTCGCGTTTCACATTTTCATTTTAGTTTTTTTTTTATGCAATTAAAGATGAGAGTTTTCACAACATAAAACAAACGTTCAAAATCAAATCAAAGTTTCAATTGTAAACAGTTCTCTTTTTATCCTCGGCCGCACTGCTTTACCGACCCAGTAAATTTCCCTTAGCTGCACCGAATACTCTTAACTTTTGGTGCTCTTTTGTGTTGCAGCGGAAAATGAAATCAAAGTTATTTTCCCACACACTGAATCATCGGCGGAATCAGTCAAGATGCTAACTCAATTTGATTAATTAAAATAGCTGAAGCTTTTTGGTGCAGCTCTGCTCTGCTCGCAAAGTTGACTGTTTTTTGGCATAAGCTCTACAAATAAAGATATTTTGTAGTCTTGAAAATTGTACCATTTGATTTATATAATTTTATATAATAATATGTTTTGCTTATTTTTCAGAATCCATTTTTAAAGATTGTTCAAGCAATACAGATTAGGAATCTGATTGCGGTCATATTTGACTGACTAAAAAGAGAATTACTCGAAAATTAGCAAAGACGATTAAGACATAAATTAATAAATAATAAAGTTAAATTTCAAATGTTAAGAAGTAATTTAGGTATATTGTTTCATATAAGATAAATATAAATATTTCTTACAACTTTATATTTATTTATTTATTTAATGTCGGCTTAAAGCAAAACACAATATTTAGAAGAGGTTGAAACAAACAAAAGCTTAACATAAATAGTAAAATAAAAATTAAAGTTAAAAATGAAATAATTTAAAATGAAAAGTAAATAATTAAATTAAAATGTTAAATGAAAAAAAAATTAAAACCGAAAATAAAATAAATAAAAAGTTCATTTAACTTAATCAGACCAAAAAGTTTTAAGCGTTTGTAGCATGGAAAGGAAAGTAAAACGTTAAGAAAAGATAAATAAAGAGTATGATGGAAAATAGAAAAGTGAAAGGAAAATGTCTGAAATCTGTAGAGTAAGAACACTTACCACAGCTTGGCACGCAGAGATTTCCCAGAAATATGTTTGCTTTGATCATTTGATTAAAGGAAGAAATAGGACACCATGGAAAATACTTGAAGTAAGGCATTGAAAGATTTACAAGTGATAGAAACAAGATTCTGCAAAGCATAACCATAATCAGCTGGGCATGAGGTCAATAGTAAGACTAAGTTTATAGTACCTAATAGAAGAGATAAATATATGTCGCCATTAAGTAAATTTACCGTAAAATAAGTGATACAGTAGTAATTGCCACTAAGCAGACAATATTGTCAATATTGCCGATCTTGTTCAATTGGAAGTCCAAACTATTGATCTTTTTGAATTCCTCAAAACAATCCTAATCAAAAGTGGTTGTTAATCTCCCATCTCCTCTTAATTAATCCGTTCATTGGCACTTCCGGACATGTTTTGGATTTACGGTGCTCAATATTAATTGAGGTGCTTTTGTGTGCAGGACGGTATAACTATGACTATCGACTTGCGCAAAGCTCCTAAGCTGGACGCATAATTTAACGAGCTGTCTCTAATTGCAAGATTTTAGCTTAATCTATGCTAAATGCAATTTCTGCCTTCTGTTTACTGACTGACTGACAGTTAGACGGACAGAAAGTCAGTCAGTTGTCCGACTTGCTGACTGACGTTGAGATTTTTTGATGGTGCCGCTGTGACAAACGTGGTAGAACAAGGAAATGAACAGAACGCAAAGAGTCGTATAAAAAGTATCTGTTATTATGATTGTTTAGTGCTGTCGTCGGAAATTTCATTCAAGTGGAATACAGAGGAGGGGTAACAGTGCTGCAAGGACAACGGCAAAGAACAAGAAAAAACAAAACCAACTGCAGGCGACAAAAATGCAGCTTTAACAAGAGAAAAGCATGCACATTGACAATGAAAACTTATGCTTAAAATCCAAAAAGGGTCTGCAAAAAAGATAAGCAAAAAACATGCTACAAACAGAAAGGGAAAAAAGAAAAATGCACCCGAAAAAAGCAAAAATCTAAAGACAATTTAAAAAACAACAACACTGCCATAAGTTGAACGATAAAGTGTATCTGTGTATCTGAGTATCTGAGTGACTGAGTATATGAGAAGTTGCTTCATTTCCAGGCAGCTGTTGCGAAAAGTTGCTTTGCATATTTCATGGCCCTCGTACTTGTGCAATTGCCTGAATTTCAACATTAACTCATGCAGCATGCAGCGATCTGAAGGGAATTGCAACAACTCGCAAACTTATTTCTGCCCCGAACACACATGTATGTGTGTATAATGTGTGTCCAATGTGTATCCTGTTTGTATGAATATACAGAAGCACTCACTCTCTCACTCACATTCATAAATTCATTCATTCACTTCGTCAGTGTCTTTTGCGCAATTTGCCTGTTGATGTAACAGTTTAATCATCAACATTACACGAAAAGCGCCAATCAGCTTTTTTCAAAGGATACGGCAGATACACCAAAAACTCACTTAAGCACAAGGCTCGAATGTATTAAATTACTGTAGGGCACTTCATAAGCTAGCAAGGCATATTGGTATCTGAATTATTGTGCGCATTATACACTCATATTTGTTTCATTCTCTTGTCTCCATCTGAGCGTCCAAGTCGCCCATTATTGTTTCTAGTAATTTAAATATAAGCTGTGTAGATATTCTTGTAGTTAAATATAAAGTGTGTAAATAGTTTCAGATCCCGTCGAACTTTTCAAGTGACTCTCGCCAACAGAGCGGCAAGTGAAACAATAAATGATTAAAAATTTTAATAATGTACGTGAAATTAATGCCGGTGTATTTTTCATGCTTATGCGTTGCAGACGGGAAATGTCAGAACTTTAATAAGTATGTAATGGATGCTTCATTTAAACAGCAGCGGAAGTGGCTGAGGTGAAGGCAAATACTTGCAGTGAATTATTTAAAGTATTTTTTTTATCATTAACGAAAATAATTAAGCCGTAGCGAATTAAATGTACTTTCTTTCCAGAATTTTTTACGTAACTTAAATTGGTCAAAATGTCGTGGTGGAATCGCCATGACAAACGTGATTTATGCAGCAGATGACTTTCGGGTTTTTAATGTCTTACAATATGGTATAATTTTATGCAGTGCAGCCTTCATTTGCATGTTGTGTGACTTGTAATCAGTTTTAATGAAATGCCAACACTGCGTATACGCAATGCGAGGCATTAAAGATGAAGAGTCAACAGAAATACCGCACAGCAGCTATTACTACTTAAAGACAGGCCAAAGCAAAATGGCCAACAATTATCACCGAGTCTCATGTTTATACACACACACACAGGCACACACACACACAGAGTGAACATAATTGAAATTCAATGCCGCGGCAACATGAAGTACAATTTATGCGCAGATCCAAAAGACGAGGCAAATAGGCAGTCAGCTTGTATGTCATTCAGACATTCAGTTAGCTCAGCCACCCGCAATTCAATTAAATGATGCCAAACAAATTGACTTAAAGTTCGCCGCCAAGGCAAGCCCAACACAAATTAAGGACATACTCATAGCGCAAGTCAAGTTCATGAATGTCCTTTCATTGGAAATACATTCAAAATATGTTAATGCAATATGTTTGTATATAAATCAAATTATTCAGTTGCTTATTTTTATAAAGTTGCAAATTTCCAGTGCTCGTTTCTCTCCATTTGAGAAATAAAAATGTCGGAGAAGACTTGTGCATTCAACTTTTGTGTCAGAGTCATATACACTTAGTTTTATATCCCTATACAATTTCTTAGCACTAGCAGTCCCAGTTCTACATTTAAATTTGATTCGTTTTATATAAAATCGAGCTTGTCAACAAGCCACAACATTTGACCAGTACTCTTACACTTGAACACATTTTTAAGACCATGAAATACGTTAACGAAGTGTTTGAAGTAGCGTGAAAGTCTCTTGAAATACCACAGTAAAACAAATAGGAGCGCTGAGGGCTCGATTGGAGATACCCTACAACAATGACATTAACGAACATAAGTCGTGTATGTAAATGTGTAGATATGTTGGCGTGTGTTTATTTAAAACGATGACTTGTTTTGTGTCTTTGACAGTGTGAGTTTTGGGGCTGCTTCTCAAAAATATACAAATGTGTATAATTTATGCAGTGAGTCGTACATTTTTCTGCCAATTATCATATTGTTATTTTTTCTTGTCCATTTTAAATGGTTCCAGGGTATTGTCAGGAAACAGCTTAATTCAAGAAGTTTGCCACACAAATTTGTTAGTTTGCCTGATATCGCTTCAATAGACCACACAGCTGGTCTTCAATTTTCTTGTTGCTTTATTCCATTAGGGGCAGTATCGTTTGGGAAATGTTCACAAGCACATTTTCTCACAGAGCCAGAAGGGCGCCAATGCGCCAACCTAATGCAATGCTGAAGGCTCCTTCATTGTGTCCTGCACGTTGTCATTTCCATTTCATTCTAAAAACGCTCACGCCCTCGAGGACAAAGCAACATTTGTTTTGCCTGCTGGCCTTCTCGAAATTTGTATATGGAAATAAAACAAATTGTGGACATTAAAGAGTCCCATCAGCCTGTTCTATATATACTTGGCTCGCCTTTGTTGGCAAATGACTTCTTATCCATCTGTTTAATATGCGGCCCAATAGAAAAGCCATTTGTTAACCAGCGTATTGCATTCTTTTTAAGGCATCGTCCAACTTTAAGAAAATATTACGGCATTTCCCTAGTATATATATATTCACGTAGTACTCGAATGCCACACCCACGCAGGCATGCCTCTGGACAGCGCTTTATGGACTTAATATAACTTAATTGCTGT
Source organism: Drosophila picticornis (assembly GCA_035043845.1). Lineage (NCBI taxonomy): Eukaryota > Metazoa > Arthropoda > Insecta > Diptera > Drosophilidae > Drosophila > Drosophila picticornis. Next base: position 22,603,118 of record JAWNMR010000122.1, on the reverse strand, counting down.
CGCTTGCAACACATGTGGGCGCAATTAAAATCAAAGGCAGCAACCTCTGCCTCCGACTCAGTCTCTGAAACTGCTTCTTTTGACGACACATTTGCCACATGCAAAACTGATGTCAAACTGCAATTCACTGATGGGTGATAATGGCTGTATGACATAATTGTTGGCTATTGGGCGGTCAGATGTGGCCCACTCTTTGTGCAACTGGAAACACAGTAAATAACGCAGGTTATCAAAGTGTGTGCACACTGGAGATCAAATGACATTGAGGTGTCTGCAACGGCACGAAATGAAAACAATTCTTAAAGAAATTTAACAGAACAGTTTGTTATCTAAATTGAACTGAGGTAATGGAACTCAGATAAGAAAGAGTTCTATTACAGATACCTTGAACCCAGCTGTTGAATACCTTATTCTAATTTTATTGCCAAAATTTTTCACACTCAAATGTTAGCATGCGTGGAGCACGTGCTTTTATGTACTGTTTGAATCGGGGCACTGCCATCCATATCTGAAAGATATTTATGTAAACAGAAAATTCTTGGGCCTTCCGATGGAAATAAAAAAATGTTTGGAGGTATAACTTGGATGTTTCCCTTTCCATACTTAAGAAATGTTTTCAGTGGATCAATAATGTGCCAAGACATGTTATAAGACGTGGAATATATATGGGAAGCCATATTTTAAAAATTGTGACTTCTAATGCTATCGGAAATCGATATGCGTCGATATTCGTCGATATTCGTGTATCGAACAAATCAAATAAAGTTGTTTAACGCATGGTATACAAGGACTTATATTCCAAATTCGAAGTCTCGGCGATTAGCGTCCCATCCAGGTTGTGTCTAAATCGACTCGGCTGTTCATCCTGATTTAGAAAATATTTCATTTATGTGACAATTTTTACTGTAAATAACATAAACATTAATATAGTTTTATTTAAGCTTTCCGTTATTTAAGTTTGCTTATAGGAAAGATTTTGCTATTAGTGGGGGAAGCAGGAATAAAATCACCGTTAACAGTGCTGTAAAATTGATTGAAATCGAGATGCAAGGCAAATCGCAAAAGGAAATTTTGGCTTACAATTAAGAATGAAATTCATAAAAATTTTGTCTACTATCCATTTTATGCGTTGACATTTTATGGGCCATCTCCTGCGAAGATACATATCAATATCACAACATGGCATGGAATTTAGTAACGAAGTAACATGCCCATTATAACCACGAATTGAATTTGTGTTGGTCCCGTTCAAGTCAATATATGTGTGCGCCCTTGTTGCACTTACCCTCCATCCCCCCCTGGTGCAGCTCTTGTGGGCGGGGTGTGCCTGTCTGTGCGGGTTTGTGGTTTAGCACCAGAGCTATTCGATAGCCCGCTTCACTTTGAGGTAACTCAGCCCTATTGCATGCCGCAAAACAACGGGTGTGCCGCTGTTGGGCAACTGCTTTTATTGGCTACTGGTTTCGGTGTACTGGTTACCGGGTAATGGCTGGCTACTGTCAGTTATTTGCTCAAAGCATTTCATTTGCCAATTTTCGCTCAGCTTAAATCAGCGTTGCATGAAAATGACAACAACAGAAGGCAGCAGACAATAAACAACAAACAACGATGTCAAAAGCGTGGAGTTCACTGTAAAATAGCAGCGCCAAGATAAAATCCAATTAAAATAGCGTATAACTTATGAAAAAAAGAAAATTAATTTGAAAATATAAAATTGGCGACTAGCAAATGCCCTGAAAGGTCTTGGATCAACTTTTGGGATTGAATACAAATTATCTCGAAAACAATCACAATCTGAGTGCTTCAAATTTATTTCACTTAAATTGGCTATAAAATAGCAATTCCAATGTTTTTATGACAACTACGACGACTCTAGATAAGCAATCAAATAATAAAAAATATGAATTTTACGATTGCTAAAAGATTTTGATAGTTTCAGGTTTGTTTGTTGTTTTGTTGCTTTTATAATATATTAGAAAAGAAAGCAGAACGGATGTCTTATCTCATGTTTTATATGTAAGAAATAGTAAAAGTAGCCAAGTCAGTGGTAAATAATTACATGCGAATTTTTAACGTATGTTTTCTATTTAAATCAATAATATTAATAGTTATTGGACTTACCATTTTGTATTTAGAGTTTATTGACGTCAAATGGCATTCAATTTATAAGTGATTGTAGAGTGGCAAGGCTGATATTGGCCCATTCCCAGTGCAGTAACATTTATAGATGTAAACGATCTTCAGTGTTGATCTATGTTTTATGCTGATGTTAAAAGTGCTTTCTATCATAATTTAGTCAAGTAATCATTAGCTATTCATCAAGTTAGGAAACTGGTTGAAAATTATTAAGTTATACATAGATAGATATTAACATAGCTGTATCTGAGTGACTAGTGTAAAAGGCCGAAAGTTTCACAGAATATTGTTGCTCAGCGAGAAGACTTTATCGATGTGCTACAAATACTGCTGATAAGCAAGTAGTCCCTTCTTATACTCTACCCATCTAGTGTGTTAAGAGTATAAAATGGTGCAGGAGCAGAGCAATGGAAACAAAGCAGAAAATCTATTTGTACCTGGCGGCGGGCAGCGCTAGACAACGAAAGTTTATGCCATGTAAATAACGACATCATAAATTTGGTTACGTTGGTATATGCATCTGCATATCTCACCTACACAAACACACACACACACACACACACAGACACACACATATGCAGATACATTGGCTGCTAGTTCCGTTTTAGTAAATAATTTTTTTGTGCCTGTTTCGCTGCCAAACAACTGCCCCCGCCCCTAAACTGTTACGCTTTCATGGCCCTCGGTTCGCGTTGCTCTTTTTTCTATGTGTATTTTTATTTATATTTTCGTTTGCCTTTTGCCATGAAAACACTACGACAATGGTAACAGCAGCAGGAGGTGCTTTTTTTGCAAGCCACTCGTCAGGGGAAATAAAAGTTACGTTGACACGGACACCGCCACCAAGTGCCAAGCACTTTGCCCCTTCAAACCAGCCACCCCACCACCCCCCGTTGCAAAGTCAATCCCAACGTTCAACGCAATCGCAGCCCCGCATTGTTGTTGCTCAGTTGCTATCTGATTTTGCAGTATTTTTTTGTGTGAAAGGCACTGCTGCTTTGCAGAATGCAACTCGTTTTGTGCTGTTGTAAAATGAGCTGCGTATAAAATGTGTAAGAAATTAAAACGATTTGCACAAACGCTTCGCAGCAAGGGAGCAAGTCAAGTCCCGGGTCAGGATGTGGCACAAAAGTTGAGAGGCATTCAACGAACAGAGCCTGCAATGAAATATAACTATGAAGTTTGGACTTAAAGGTCTTGTAGCTCAAGCAAAAACAACAACAAATGAGTGTTATTTCAACGTGCACTTTCTCTGGCAAGTGGCAGCAAAAGGAGTCGACTGTTGTTGCAGGAATGTGAAGCGGACTGAACAATATCTGCAAATATTATCTGCTTGTTCACAAGAAATTACTGAGAATTTGATGAAGTTGCTGATTTAACAAAAGATTTAAGTTCCATTGAAAGTGTAATTTTAGCAAAGAAAGTTGAATTCACCTTGTCCAATCTAAGACTAATTTTTATAAATAATAACAATCCACGTCAGGTAATACTCAATTGATTTTGATACTCAAATCAACAACAGATATTTAGTAATGGTGTTCATCGTGGCGAATTGAATTTTCCAGTGGAGGAATCCATTGTTGAAAGGTGCCGAATTCACTGAACTTTTGTTTAACATTTTAATACCCTCCCGCATATGAGCAGTTATAAATCTATCTTGATTCACCTTGGTTTTCCAACTCTGTCTCTTTACCTCCGACCGGATTGGACCACTACTTCATAGCAAAGACTAGGTTAAGACCAGAAATGTCATGTCGAGCCTGCTAATTAAGCTATATTTTTGAAATAAAATTAAGAATTTGACAAATTTTTATCTGATCGAATTTTTTCTGATTTTTCTTAAGATTAGATAAATAATTTTAAAAATTAAAGCCCCTCACTTTATTATATTCTTTATATTTATTAATAAGTTAAAACTTGCATTTAACTATTTACATTTATATACTTTATTTCAATTTATTTGTAAGTTTAATTTTAATTTGAATTCATCTGTTTAGTCATTTAAATAAGTACACATCAAACAAATAAAACTTGGAAGTCAGCAGGTTGACTCCGCTCCAAAAGGATATGAAATATTTGGCCAGTTCAAGAAAGCATTTTCTTTCTGGCTTCTCGTTTGAAGCTAGGCTTAAGCTGTTTACATCTCAATCTGACGAATGTTTGGGTATTGGTTGCGAAAGCAAATACCGAGGCAAATACCAAAGCACTTGAAAAATAAATTTAATGGAGATTTACAGTGCTAGAAGCTGAAATGGCAACCACAAAACGGAAATTTACTCTGAACTTGGTGTAGGTTTATTGCTGGTTTTTGCCATTATTGCTGTGAGGAGCCAAAGGCTACGGTCATAAATATAAGCTAGTAAATATTTTTTCTTTCAAGCGCGGCCAAATCTGTTTGGCCAGAATGCTGTTTATTTGTTTTTGTATTAAAGTTAAATTGCGTTTAAGTAGCCGAATTTTATGGCTCCGACTCTGCTGGCTGTTTTAGGAACACGTACGTATATAAATATAAAAGTATGTATATTCAACAGTTGTTGTCTGCCCACAAGAGTATTTGCACATTCAGCGCATGTTGGCAAGGCCAGAAAGTGAATTGGATGGCAGAAATAGCCCTGCAACATTGCTGCCGAGCTTCGCTTATTGCCCCTTAAGAGCTAACAAGCTGAAGAGCGGTAAATGGTGGCAGCAGGCTCAGCCACATATGCACATTCGCATGTTCACTTATATAAAATTGTGTGTTTATTTATATGTAGTTAATATGTGTGTGTGTGTGTGTGTGTGTGTGTGTGTGTGTGTGTGTGTGTCCGCTGTGTTGGGGCTGTTGTTGAAATGATAAGCATGTGTGCAATTAAAATGAAAGCGTGCCTCCAGTGTTGGTTCCATGACTGTGACTGTGGCAACGGCAATGGTAACGGCAACAGCAACAACAGGAGCAACAGCAACAGCAACAGCAACGGCAACGGCAACAGAGCGACATCAACAGCAATAAGTGAAAAGCAAAAAGAAGCAGAAGGGCACAAGTGAAATAGCAGCAACAACAGTAGCAACAGCAACAGCAACAGCAACAGCCTTGCCGCAGACCATGACAATAAAACAAATGTCTCCTATTTTACATAAACGCTGTGTGCAAAATTGTTGTCCTTGTTATTGTTGTGTTTGCCCTTTTATGACCAAAAATTAAATGTACAACCCAGCGGTCTGTGGTGAGAGTGGAAACAGGTGCGTTGATTAAAGATTTAAGCAATTATTTATGACTGAAAATAACATTGCCCAAATAAAACAAGATTAAAATGCTTAGCTTAAAAGCCACCTCAAAAGTATTTCTTGTGGTTTAGAAACGCAATACTAACTGAAAACGAGAATCTATAAGTAAATGCAAAGAAAAGATCATATCACAAATATATTTCTTATCGTAAACACTAATTTTTGGTAAATGTAATTGATTTACATACGTAAATATTACATATATTAATTTGATAATTTTTTCAAGCTTTGTTTCCTACGATTTTTATAGGGTTTCCTAGATATTAAATAATTCCCGCATGAACTCACTGCATGATCATTTGAAAAGCCGAATCTAAGTGCCTAAAAAAATTTTGTTTTTTTCTTTTAAGTTCATTTGTTCAACCTATGCCATCCCTATCGATACAATTCACTGACCTTTCACGCCACATTTTTTTCGTATTCAGCATGCAAGCGCGTTGTGCACATTAAATGGTTTATGACATCCTCGAGGAGTCAGCATTTTTCTCTTTTCGCTCGCACGGAGTTAGAAAGCGAAAAAAGTAAAGACAGCCACTTAAAAGCTCATTAAATTTTGTTGCCGACATCAAGAGTCGGCCACGTGTGCTCATTTAATGGTGCCCCAAAACGATTAATCTACAATTTCTGACGCCAATAATTAGTGTCCCGACTTTGCATAGCTTTGATTTTAGGAGCAGTGGCCGAGCACCCGAAAAGTAAACAGTACACGCCGAGGACCGGAACGAAAACCAGACACTAGTCCCTGGGCACAGCAGTGGCTCTGGCACTGGCACAGGCACTGGCTTCAAATGAGCAATTAGTCGTAATAAAAACATCAGAGCTCAGGCAGCATCTAATACTCAACGCCTCGCAGCACGGTTGGCAGCACTGGACTCCTGCCACGGCTTTTGTTTTTGTTTGTGCTGCCTGAAACGACGTGCACTTAATTCAAATTGCAAAAACTTAACCTCAACATGTGCACAACCCCAACACACACACACGCACACACACACATATACACACAGGCACACTTGATGAAGCACCCACAGTACAGGCGTAAAATTAACACACAGTTATCCGAGACAGACCCAGGAGCTGACAGCAACAGCAACAGGAACAGCAACAGCTTAGACATGCAGCAAATGGCCGAGAAATTAATGAAATGCAAAGCAATACTCAACTCGAATGTGTTCCACATTCCATTTCCAAAAATTTACAAGTCTCATTTCTGCAATAGATGCAAAAACCTTACAAATCAAATACAACTTTTTAATTTAAATTTATAATTAATTTGTAAAGTAATTAAATCTTTTCTTAAATTTAGGTTACACTAATAAATAAGAGAAATGTGTCCTGGCTTTTGGATACTGGTTGTACTGTACAACTATTAGTAACGTAAGTTAAAATAATTTAAAATGGATACAGAAATAGTTGTGGAATAAATAAAACTTGGAGAAATTGAGCAGAAAACACGAAAAGGAACACAAAAGTGAAAAATGTTGGCAACGTTGCGTTGCCTTCTCTGTCAGCGGTCGGCTGATGTACTGCCTGCCAGCCGATTGAACAGAGTGAGTACTCCACAGACAGACAGACCGACGCGGAGACAGGCAGTGTGTGAAGCAAATAAACCAACGAACTAAAAGACTAACAGACCACGCAACATGCAACATCTAACCGGTTGCGTGCAACTCCGTTTAGGCAGACAGGGAGTCATGTTGAAAACTTTTTGCTGTTGCTGTTGCTGTTGCCTGCATTTGGGCTGCGCTTTTCAAAGATTTTTTGAGTTATTTTTTGTGGAGTCTCACTTAGTTTTTCTGATGGCACCTGCTGCTGTTTGTCAGCCCTGGTGCACTCACACACAGATGTGGCTTCTTGTTATTTTGACTGCATGAAAACTGGCTCAGCAGGTTTATGAACTGAATATTTTTTATTGTGACTGGCTGGTTAGATGTTTAGGAAATGTGATGTGCAGTTGGTTTGTGTGTCAGCCAGGACATGAGCCGCTATTTCCGGCAACGGTGTCGCTGTCTCCAACAAACAGTTGACATTGTCACGTTGTGCCATTTGCATAAATAAATAAAAGCGAGTGAGCAATGCAAAGTGTATAAATTGTGGATAAACATAATAAAAACAACAGAAATAGCAACGCAAATATAAGTATAAAAGTTAGGATACTCTATAGGACCGAAAATGTAGTTTAAGCTTAATAAAACCAGTGAGCTATAAATATTGTATTATACTTCTTTAAGTAAATCAATTACATTTATAGGTCCTAAAAAAGTTCAACTTAATAAAAACAACTGCAGAAATAGCAACGGAAATATTATAAGAGTTAAGATACTCTGTAAAAAGGAAAATCTGGCCTTACCTAAATTAATAAATGTGAACTGAACATAGAAGCTGGTTGGTTATATTTTTCTTCACTGAAATAAGATTTATTCTCATTGCTATTGTTTTTAAAAATATCTTTTCATTCTTCTACGTTTTGTACATCAATAACTAAAATTAAACAATTATAATTATTTTACTTTTTGATCAATTTTATTTATGGTTTATATATCGATCTGAAGTGTCATAAAATGTTTCCTATGACAATTTAAAAAGCATGCCACAAATGCTGCGCTATTTCCGGATTTTATACCTGGCTTGTCATTTTTGTTTGCTTGTGCAAATCATTGTCACCATGGCTGCAAATGGTGCAAGCAAGGACTAGCGGAAGTCCTTGCTTGTTGTTCCTTTTACGTTGAGGCCTTTAAATGTTTACGTGGCGTATAAGTAATAAGTCTAATGTGTATAAAAGTGTCGCACAGCCGCACTCGACTGTCACGTGGCAGAGCCTGCTACTAGTCGTAAAGACAAATGTTTACAATGTGAACTAACCGGAGCGTAGAATATAGATTTTTACAACCTTATTCAGGGCCTGAGCCAAGGTCCTTGCGCACTAAATAGGCATCGTCAAGTGGCGCGTCAGATGCAGGCACTTAATCAATCAAAGCTGCGAACGAGCCGAAACCAACAGCAGACTGGTTGGCTGGAAAGCAGACGGCTTGAGTTGGACTCAATAGTGTCCTTATTAGAGGCTGACCAATGCTTGGGCCAATGCTTTTGGCAGCACAAATTATGGCGTTGCTGTCCAAACATTGAGGGTCTACTAGAGCCAACTTTCAAGGACTTTGCGTTGATGGACTGATTGGCTCCCATGTTGGGCATACTTGTAATGTATTGCCTGTACAGGCAAGCAGGCGCGCTGTCTATTTGTGTTTGAGTTGCCAGCACAATTTGCCCTAGGGTACATGCCAAATCCCTGCTTAAAGCATTGCCAGCTTTCTCCACAGCTCCACTATAAGCTCCACTTTTGTATCTACTCCATTGGTCGGATACAGAGTTCGTTTATTGGTAAGCCTTGGGCTTAAGGCCTTGAAAATATGTTGCCTGTTATCGGGTTTAACTGGCTGTTTTACTTATCTCGCTAACATTATCGTGCTGGCAAAAATCCTGCAACTGAACCTTTCACGAAAATTACGGCTGTTCAATAGATACTGTATTTGCCATCAAATAAATGAGTAATGCAAAGTGTCCATTGATATCGAGATACAATCTGAGCACCTATTGAACTCTATTTACTAATTTACCTATGGAAGGTGTAATTTTATTTAAGCCCAATTATTAATTACCTGACAAAAAATCGAAATGATGATCTTTCCAAAAAAAATGTCACAAGTTTAAATCTATAAGTAAGAAAAAAAAGTAGTAATTCATTATAAAAACCCTATCTTTAAGTCCTTTTATTTACTTATTTGATATTATAAACATTTTCTTTTATTCACAATTAATATAATAATACTAAACCTTCAGTTCCAATCTACTTAATAATACTTGCATAAAATAATTGAGGTCCATTTTTGGTATTTTTAATTATCTGACATAAAATCAAACTTATGCCGATTTCAATTATGCTTTTGCTAGGCTCTCAGTCTTTTGGTCGGACGCTGGGCAAACATCTCTCACAATTTTCAATTTTCCAGCAAGTATCCCTTTGCCGGTCTTAAAGTTTTGCATAACTTTAGCAAAAATTCTTTGAGCCCTTTGTGCGCTGAAAAGGGTTTTATTTTGGATATTTTTAATTAATGAAAATATTTCTTGTTGTTTAAAAATAACGTTAGGATTGCCAAAATGCTTGTCAACTGTATGGTCGGGCGTCCCTTTAAAAAACTGCAGAACAGCCCCATTAAATTCTCGACTTTAATTTTGTTCTATCATTCAAGTAATTCCGCTTGTTTTGCTTATTGCCCAGCCAATTAAGCCAAGTAAAATATTGCAGCCAAGTGGAGGACATAATACAAATAAAATATTGTGAAAATGAAATGTGGTTGTGATAAACAAGTGGATGATGCCTAAATTAATTTTAAGCTGAAGCGTTTTTCCTATTTATATTCAGTTTTTTCCACGTTTTTGGCTTAAAGTCGCCAGTTTGTTGACGGCTTGCGTGGTTTATTTATAGGGGCAACCTAAGCATCTAACAGCCCAAAACAAACTGAAGCGCTCATAAATTTTATAGCAGACACACACCGACTACCGCAAGCACGCACCGAGCACACTCCCTTCCACGAACACACACACACACACACACACACACACACACACACACACACACACACACACACACACACAGATACACATAGCGCATATGCAAGCGAGCAGCTTAAATGTTTGTGTTTGCAAAACATTTTCCAACTTTGTTGTCTTTAAGCTTTTTGTACTTTTGTTCAGGCCCACTAACAGCATAAAATGGCAAGCGTTGATGGAGGGCGTGGGGCATTGCGCTTTTATTGCCATCACATTGGATTAGTCGAAGTCGAATTTTGAATGTTGAAGTTTGTGTTGTGTTTTCACTTTGCGTGCACTTCCGGCAACTCGCAACAAAAGATGCGAAGATTGGCAGACAGCTCAGCACTGGCGGCAATTAATAAATGACACTCGCAGTTGCAGCCCGGCCAGGGAGAGAAAGAGAGGGAGGGAGAGAGAGAGAGAGAGAGTGAAAGAGATAGTGAGAGCCCGGAACCTGAGATAAAGTTCATTAACTTGTGTACACGTGTGGCACGTGGCACGTGGCATCGACTTCATCATCAGCCCAAACTGCGCATTCCTCACAGTGGGCTCTCGTAAGTGGCTCATAATTCATAGACGGCACAATCAATCTTCTCCATTCCACTTCGACTTCGACTCCTTCATTCATTTGCATGCATTTGCTGCTGGCTGGCTCATTTGTAATGGTCAAGCGATGACACTGAAAATGCGTTCACAGAAATCCGCATCCATTTGCAAACAGAGCGTCAAAATGTTTGCAGGCTGCATAAATATTAATGAATAATTGCAATAGTCGTGAGTTTTTCTGTTTCGGTCACACTGTCTATGCTTTGGCCATGCTTATAGATTTTCTGTCAGGCAGACAGATTTTGGCCTACTAAATTTGTTGCGAGTTTCCGCAAAGTTATTGCCCGAGACAAATTTGAGTGGCACGTGCTTTTGCGACAATTACAAGAACTAGCTGAATGAAAGTTAATCAGTCGAAACGTGACTGGAAATATTGTTCATTTCAGAATATATGCAATAAGTTGTTATATTAAGGCATGCACATTAATTACTCGTAGAACATGTCAAACCAATAACTTATAACTTAATCGAAAATGGGACTAATTTCAATTACGTGAATGGGAGGTCATCTGATGTGTGTTCATCATCAAAGACTTATTTATAGAGTGCGCTTATCAATAAATTAATCATTTTATCTGCAAAGATGTGCAGAAAAACTATATGAATTATTAATATACTATTGTATTCATTTTAAACAGAGTCTCATAAATTATAAATTATGCAGCTTTATCTGAACCCTCATCATTTTAAAATGATTTACTTTCCTCTTTTAATCAATTGTTTTGTAAGGATTCATTGTTGTATTTTGTTATTTTTATTTGACTCGTTTTTCACATTTTCGCGGTAAACTCAAATATGTTTTGAAATGTTGGCACATTTTATTTACATATCAATTCAAACACGTTCACTTAAACAAATATCACAACTATTTCCATTAAAATTCGAATCGCACTTTTCATAATTGCTTTTGTCAATGCAGTTCTCAGACCACTGCACAATATGCACTACATGTTTATTTGTTTTTTGGCTAATTGGTTAACTGCATTATTTACGAGTATTTCACGGGAATATATATATATCATATATATATCATATCTATATCTATTTATAATTTGTATTTCTCGACTGGAAAAAGTGCGCAAATGTGTTAAATTTTATTGCCCAGCCGCATTGTCGCGTTCGGATATTTGTTTATTTATGAGTGAATAGAAATTCCATGATTTCTACACACACAGTTCGACTCCGGTTATGTGGTCTGACTTTGATGTGGTTTTCTAAAAATACACGTTTTAAAGTGCCTTCTGCTTGCCAAATGATTTGTCTTTCATCGACAACGAATTGGATTTTTGGCTGCCTTTTGATTTCTATATTAATTTTGATTATTCCAGTTGAAATCGCACCTTGCCCTTGTCCAGCTTGCTCCTTGCTCCGCTGTTTCCATATTATGTGCTGCGTCAAGTTTGACGAACACCGCCACAGCTGGAAGTGAAAATGTGCTTTTCATCGTGCGGCAGACGTCGAGGCGATGCCTCTGAACTTGACCCTGGTCTGATTTCTGAGAAACACGTACCACATAAAGTATGTTCAATTTTATTTGTATTCAGCTCTGGTGTAAGGCATTCAAATACGACTGCGTCAAGGTAGTGGCATTTGCGTGCCTGCCAACGATTACACAAATATTATTAGGCTTCGTAGGGTATGATATCTTTATTGGACAGACTTCAAGTCATAAATTGAAGCCCAAATGGACTTCGTAAGCAAAATTAATAGGTATTTTTACCACATCGTTATTTCAGATAATGAGTATATAAGAGTGTATTTAAAAGCCGAAGTCTGGAAATTATTTACATGATATTTAAAAAAGACAAGAAAAAATAGTGAACTTAGGCACGCAGCAGAAGGAAGCATATGTTCCGAGCTTTATTAAGATATCTTTTGTTCGAATATAAGCAGACAGGCGGAAAAGAAATAAATAAATTGTTTTCGAAATTTATGTTTGAATTTATTCAAATCTCTTGCATATTAATTCGGAGAGTACTGAGAGAAGTACAAATTGCAACTGCTTATAAAGCTTAAAAGTTGGAAACACTGCGCTGTAAGGACACTCTTAGACAAGAGGCGTGACAAGAAAGGAAAAGACTGTCGACTGATTAAACATTTAATTTCATTAATAAAAACTCTTATGTGCTACATAAAATGAAATGAATTTAGAAGTTTCATAAATTAAATGTTCTACTTTATAATTTATTGTTCATATGTTTTCTATGCATCTTAAGTGAACGTCTTAAAAATCAAATATTTTCCAATTTTGTGCTTTTTCAATATGAACCTGAGTATAATTTTAATAGATTTAATTTTAAAACATAAACGTTGTTCAATATAAATTTTGAAATCACTTCGAAACTTCGCAGAGCAACTCAGAGTTTATCTAATAGCTGGCAATCTATTAATAAGGCTTAAATGCCCGCATAATTAGTGAACAAAATTTGCCCGCAGAATATTAATCTGAATTACGAATTAATCCGAAATAGGCAATGGGAAATGGCCGGGGTGAAGAAGACGTCAGGAGTTGACTTCATCGAGCGAGGACTAAGTCGTTGAAAGTGGAATATCTTTTATCAGCAATACATTCAACGTTAAACAGGCAGCTCATTTAAAAAAGACCTTCCTAATACGCGGGTACACAAAGTTAACCTTTAACTCCTGACGACGTGGTCATTAGGTTTAATCCGCCTCCCCTTGCGCTCCCCCTCACGGCCTATGTCCTTTAAATATAAACTTGTGTTCGTCATGAATGAAATGCCACCCAATGAGCCGCATAATAAACAATTAATTAAGGTGCTAAGCACTAATAAACAAATAAGGCAACAACCTCCCCCTTCTCTAAGCACCCACAATCAAAACAGCCTGCCGCAATTTGCCCAAGCCCAATGCCAGTGCTCAGCAATGTGGATTGTTTAATCAGGGTAGCTTTCGGCAACATTCAAGCACAAGCCAAGTGTCATTGGCTGATGCGATCTGGTGGCATGAATTTAACGTTGAAAGGAAATTAATTATAAAACACCTTTTGTTCATAATTTTAGCGAATCCTTTGTCCTTTTCATCAGCTGCGACGCCTTCTCACTCTGTTGACTCTCCGATTCTGTCGAACCCAACTGCTTTATTAATAAACATTTATTCTTTCATACCCTGAACCTGTAATTGAAAATGGTTGAAAGGGGTATAATGATTTTGTTAAAATTTATTTAAGTATACCCGACCTCATAAAGTGTAGATATATTCTTGATGAGGATCAGAAGCCGAGTGCATATCGCCAGGCTTGTCTCTGCGACAGTCAGTTTGTCCGTATGAACATGTGGATCTCAGGGACAATAACAAATAGCGACTTCAAATTTACAATTTAGATTTATTTTGTCGATAACTGTCTATGTTTTTCATATATCGATATCTTTCGATTTTCCGATATCAATAAAAGCAACAATTTTAAGGGCAAATGCTTTTAATAGATATGCACATTAGAAACTCCACTTTGGTGGCCAAAAATGTATTGTCAAATTGTTGATTAAAAGGGAAATTTGGCAATACAACAAATATATAATTATCAGCTGTGTTTCGGATATTACGCAGTAGAACTCAATCGACTACAGCATTCTTACATGGTTTTTTTAGGTGGAGGAGCTGGTTGCTCCAAGGTGTTTGATTAACAACAGTACTCGGAAGAGTTCAATGTTAAGAACGCTCCGGTGAGCTGTCAACAACTGCCGTTTAGCGTTGCCAAGTCGCCAATTATGTGCACCGTTAGTCAAATGAGGCATGGTCGCAAGAGGTCGCCACCCAGTGCGGCGTGTGGTGGAAACATTTTGCAATTTTTGTTTCAACAATAGAAAGCAATTACAAAACGAGCGCAACTCTTAATGAGAGTGGGGAAACAAGGCAAATAAAGTGTAATGATATTCATGTGGCACGAATGGGTGCGTGTGTGTGTGTGTGTGTGCGTGTGTGTGTGTGTGTGTGCGTGCGTGTGTTTAATGATAATAATATACACATGTCTGGGCGGGCTGATGGGAGGTGTTGACTTTGGGTTGATTGGATACGATTGAAATGATTTGTGGTTGATGCATTGAAGTTCAAAATGATAATAATAATTAGTCAGAAATATCTTTGGCAAGCTTATTGAACACCAGTTCACACAAAAATATTTAGTTAAATAAAAAAAAGTGTACAGCTTGTATTAAACATATATGTAACCAAATAACTTTGAGCTGTACTTAAACCTGAAGAAATATCAATAAGGAATGCAATCTAGCAAATAATTAAATCCAAATATTAAAAGTAGCACAAGTTAAGTCACGGGATACATCGATAATCCGATAATTATTTTACTACACAAACTTTTGTACTCCTCATTAGCATTAACCTTCTTAAGTGTTCTGTAATCGTGTACTTAATTCAGAGTTGTAGAGAAGATTCCTAGGAACTGTTTCTAATAGTCTTTTCGAATATAGATATGCTATTTATTCATATGTTTGAGTAGATTATTGAATTGAATGGTGCCAGATTCTTTTTATTTCTGCCACACAAAACAACTATATTAAATGTATATTAAATGTTCCACAGAGCAAGTTAACGGTAACAGTTTTCCAAAGGAAAACTTATGTAATTGCAGGTTATTTGCCTCACCTTTCTGGGTGCTTAGAGTAATTAACTATCAGACTGTTTTTTCTATGCTCTTATAATTGGTCCACTTGCCATTGAGCTAAGCTTTTGAGATTAGCCTGCCAACTGCACACTTAAATATTCCACGCTAAGAAGCCTCGTTACAAAATGGACGTGTCTTTGATGCCATCTTCTTCTTCTGTGGGCATTGCGCATACGCCGCGTATGCTTGCTCTCCTAATTGCAATGGCGTACATTAAACGGCTACTCGCATTACACCAACAATGCTGCTCATGCTGACACCAAGTGCCGGCGGCGAAGTCAAATTAAAGTCACTGAGGCCCGCTAAACTAGCAAAATACGCTATAAAATGCAACCAAACGGATGTCGCCGTCGTGGAAACTTTGTTCAGTTTATTGTTGACTCGAGTCGAGGCTATTTCCGGCATTTGGGCGACAACGTGTAACTTGTAGCTTACAACTTCAACCTGCAGACAGTTTGTTTTATGATTCAACGAGGCGACGAGCGGTGTTTGCCATGGACTTCCTCTAATTTGTTCGCAATCCTGCCGTGGAAATGTGCGAAACAACGTTGCGCTAAGAGTCACAGTGTTGGTTTTTTGGGCAACTAGTTGATAAAGATTCTGGTTGACTGCCTCGTTGTTTTCTTGATGCCGGCAATTAGCCAGTGAAGTCAGTTAGATGTTTTAGTTAGCTGAAAGTTGTTGTTGTATATGTGAATAACATGAAAAAAAGCTTGGCACTTCCATCAATCATGCAATCCCAAGACAGCCTGTCGATTTACAAATAGCTTCACTAGGAAAAGCTCTTCAGCAATATTTGCATAATTGACGGTTCTGTTCCACTAATAAGCATAATCAATCTTATGACCAGAGACAAATCATTGTTAGGCAGATTTCTGGTCAATTATTGTCTTGTTCATAACTTCTTAGCAACATATTGTTAACATCGCACTACTCTAGAGGCCTGTTCCCATATGCCGGCAATGCTTTCATTTACTTTATTTTCTAATGCCCAGCTAAGAATTGCATATCTGGCAAAAAGTGCTTTATTTAAAATAAGTTTTGCTCAAAGTGACTCTGTATTTATATTAAAAATAAGATGTAACAAGAATTTGCATAAATATGCTTATAATGAAAATATTAACATGTTAAATGATTCATATTTACATAAATTTAATAATCGTAATTAACTTATGATTGTGTATGTATATGCATATAATTGAGATGATATTTTTTTTGGCTCAATTTGTTTTCTTTTTAAACCTTGAAATCTTTTTTTTCCGTTGCAGCTGCTTGCCATTCATATTTGCTCGTCGTGAAGTTGCCAGATCAGTTCGATTAGTTGTTTCCACATGAGCGAGTAGTCTCTGGCCGGAGGTGTTTACACCCATCTGGCAGCACCAATGTTGCCCATCTTAACAAATATCTTACTTTAAGTTTTAATGAAATACAGATAGATAGCAGGTCAACACCTGTTTCGATTAAGGTAGTTGGTATGTTTTGGATATTTTTTAATCATGAACCCATCTTTTCCAAAAGTATATCTGTATTTCTGTGTAGTTTCACGCCTTCGTTATTTGAGTTATAACAAATATCCTGCGATCCTCTTGTTAAATAACATTCCTAATTACTGGCAATTTTGTACCTTTGCATATAAATGGCTTGTCTACTCGACATGTAATCAGCAAATGTAGCAGATTTAATTATGCAACGGTTTTGAATATTCATAAGTTAATTCACTTACTAACCAACATAACCTAATTCACTTCATATATGTATTAATTCATTCTAAATTTTTTGGCAAACAAATATTTATGTAAATGTTTTCAAAACTCGCAATTTAATTCACTTGTTTTAATATACATATACATTTTTTGGCAAACATGAATGTGTGCATGACACAGCCAAAAAGTATTCCCATTGACACATTCAAATTATTATTAAATTTATTTTTAATTTAGGAAAATAAATGTAATTGTTTGCGTGCAAGGAAGGAATTTAAATGAAATCCTTATAAATGCAAAATGGCTGAGTAAGCGAATTCAATTTAATTAAGTCCCTGCTTACTTTCGTCTCGACATTCATAATCATTTCCATTTTAAGGGTCTTAACCACGAGCGTCCTTCGTCTTGGCAGCCAGATACACAAAAGGTACAACAAACATCAACTGCAAATGATGTGCGCTGCTTGTTGGCAGACATCATCAAGGATAACCACAGCTACAGCAATAGCTGAATAAAATCAATAAAAAAAGCATTTTCATTTCGACTGTCATTAAGAACGAGTTCTACACACAATGCACCACTTTTATTTTCGTGTAAACCGAGTCTTTACAAGATGCCAAAACTATTTCATAAACATTGAAAACATGTCGCTTTTTTTGCGCTTAAGTGTGCAATAAAATGTAATAGCCCGGCAAAAGGATGTGGCAATATTGTTTGCCATGCCCACAGACACACACACACAATTACACACACTCACACAGACAGGCAGACAGACAGACAGACAGACAGACCAGTCAGAGAGAGAGAGGAAGTCGTGTTACCAGCAACTCAATTAAAACACTTCATTAACACATGCTGTGGCGTTGAATAGTGGAAGCAAATCCTTCAGCTCCCATGTAGCTTCGCACTATAATTAATGTTAAAATGCTTGCGTTATTTTTTGCTATGTTTGTTTAGGTATGAAACTCAGTTTTGAGTGCATGCTATGAGTTTATGGCCTCAAAACTTTACAGAAATCATACACCACGGAGCATTTATTGCGTTTCGCTCCGAGCCATTATTATTTTTTGTGGCTCTGCAAACATTTGCAAGCTTTTCAGCAGACTTTTATTTAAGCATTCGTTTGCGTGTTGAATTATGGCCAGACGGTCATAAATTATAACGCGCTCGCCATTAAAAGGTTTGACTAAACATGCAATCACGTTTAGGCCAACAACAATTGCAAGCCAACAAACAGCAGCCAATTAGTCATTGAAATGGGAAACAAAAATCCACACACACACATTCAAACACACAAACACACACACACACTAATACACAATTACACATTCTATGGGTTTATCGAAAACGCATAATTAAAATACACACAAAAAGCTAAATAGAAGCCAATTATTGTTCATTTAGTTGATGAAAATTACGGGACAAGTCGTTAATTAAAATATCACCAAGGCATACAAAGCAGTGGTGAAGTCCATTATTGAATGTGTTACTATTCCTAAATGGTGTAAATATTTCCAAATATGCCGAAACGCTTTAAACTGTATATTAATTTAACTTTATACCATATGTTTGGTAGTTTTTCTTTAAACAGTAAATCATGCATTGAGGTTGAAAAAAACGTGTTAGGCAATTAACAATTAAAGAACCGTTTACAAGCATTATCGCCCAGTTTCCACATTGAGGTTTAACTAAATCATCAGATTTGTTTTTATTACTTATATAATTAAGCAGATTCTTGAAAATAATAATCAAGCGTTTCGGAAAATGTTTGATGAGGGGTTTCCCTTGATTTTCGCCACATTTATGTACATTTTTTCAGAGCTAGCGCCTACTTTGATCATTGTTAAGTTTGAGAAATGTGTTCGGGATTCTTGGTTGAAACAGCGTTTGTTACTAAATAATCTCTGCTAAAACAAGTGAGAACTCAGCTAGAAACAGTTGGTAACACACTTAGAAGCCTTTAAAATTGTTTTCTGTTGCCAACGGTGGGGGTGGGCGTGGCCGGTGCGATAATCTCCAACAAGATACTAACCTACATAATTTGGTGACTTTAGCTTTAAAGTCTTATATTCAAATGTATTTCTAATCAGTGATTCGATCGATTTCTAGTCTCTAATCTCTTTTTCTAAGTCAAATGTTTAAATTTTCAAGTCTTTGCAATAAGTTTCTCGGACAGCAAAACATTAAACAAAACCAATTTATTTTTATACCTTCGTTATCAGATTGAAAATAGTTGCTTTAGTTAAAGTTTCAGATTCGTATCTCTAAATTTTACGAAGATTGGATTTAAGAAGAAATATTTTACGTAAAAAGTTCTGAAAATTATTTCGAAGTTAATTTGATAATCTCAGTATGTTTTTATAATATGGTAATACTTTCGACATTCTTTGGATTCGCGTTATTAAAAGTTATGTTTAAACTGGAAGAAATTGTTAAAAAGACAAAAAAAAAAAAAATCGAAAAATATACGCCCAACTCTTCTGTTTTATTTAAATTAAAAGTTAAATGTTCAGCCAAAAACTACGTTAAATGTTTAATTTTGAAATTATCATGAAAATATCCTTTATTATAATTTGATTAATGACTACTTTTACAACTCTTTCTTTAAGGCTTTCATAAATCTAAGAAGAGGCTGCGAAACCCTATCCAATTACGACAACTTCATTTGCGTACCGCAAACGCAGCTGAATTGTGCACCCTTTAAAACAAGCTGCTAACATGCAGCAATAACACAAAAACACTTCACACAATGTTCTTTTCACACACACACACACACACACACTCACACACACATGTATATATCCCCACAATCACAGACTGCAATCAGTTTGGCAGAAGTAGCGCTCAATCGCAATTGTAGCATACAAATGAGCGCAATTTGAGTAAAATCTGAAGTTGGAGATCAACTGCAAACACAGTTAACAAATAAGTCTGCGAATTTTCAGGGATCTGAGTACAAATAGCAAAAACGGCATATCTGCTGTGAGTGCAAAATACATCTGCAATCATTGGGTTGGCTTTAAGTTTTTGCTCGTATCAATTAGCGAAATGTGGCAAATTGGAGAACGGACAAAAAATATTCAAAATCAAACCACATCCACTTCTACAAATTCTTGACCTTAACCCTATGTGTTAATTCCACATTGATATGCCAAAATTCAACCATTGACAATTTCTTAATTGCAAAGTGCTATGATGTACGAGCGTAGCGAGCACAGACCCAAAGCCACAATTCATTTCTGTTCTATCCGCTGAAATATAATATAAATCGGATACACCTTGACCGAGGACACATTGTAAATCTTTGCATACATTTTTTTCGACCAAATAGCTGTGCGGAGCTCATGTTGGAAAAAGTTATGTGTGCAACTCCTATGAAATTTATATGTGGATACCATGTAAGGTGTCCAATAAAGGTTGCATCTCTTGTGGCATGGCAGCTGCTGGAATGCCAAGGGAAATGTGTATGTGAACGTGCAACGTATGCTGCCCCACACATCAGATGCATGCTTACATATTAAACTTTAACCTACGCCGAAATTCAGTTGATGCTCTCAGGAAATGAATGCATTACTCTTACTCTATTATTACACTTCCCCAAACATACATGCAAATAATGTGAAAGACGACTTGAGTGCATTTTACTGTTGCTTTGAAAATATATCCGGTGCAAGAACACCAACTACGCCCTCATTTCTGGAGAATAGCCGTTCAACCCATTCATTTATTTCATTTAAATCATCTACCGCGTTCTCATATAACTTGTCACACGTTCAGCTTTAAGCTTTTCTCAGTAGTACACAATAAAAATTTTTGCGAGAGGCAACAGCACATATGAAAAATATTGCTCCATCTCAACGTGTTTTTTTTCCAACCCTTATTCAGTCCCCCACTGCGACCAAGTCCTCTAACAACACAAACAACCTTTTTGAAAAAGCGAAAACAGAACAACATTGCGTATAAGTGCTGTAGTCGGGCGAGCTTGACTTGAAGTTAAACACTCCTCTTCTATCAAAAATCGTTCATATTGAAAATTGCAAAGACCAATTTTCTTATATATTTTCCCTCGTGTGAAATAGCTGGAAAACTTCCTCAGCTAATAATTAATAATTGGAATTTTTTATTGGGAAGAAAAGTGTATCTACCCAACTGGAAATGGATGAAAAATGTAAAATAGAAATAATAAAATATTCAACTTTTAACTGACCAACAGTGCAACAACAACAATAACAAATCTTGGAAGCGTTAATTAAAATATGTGGTTCTAAAATCTATATTAATTTCTCTATAAACAGCTTTGCTGTCTGCTGCAAATACGTTGCAGTCAAAACAAAGTGTGCCTGTAAGTGAAAATCAATTTCCAGTAGATTTCCACTTTCCCTTTGAACTACTCCTACGCATACCCGACGGACAAAGTTCACAAAAAAATCAATATTCAATGCAATTACGCATCGCCTTTCGGTTGAGTGGGCGTGACAACGTCGGGGTGTGGCGGCAAAAATTAGCAGAGTTCGCTTTTTACTAGCAGTAGTGAAATATGCATGCACTCAAACATCAGGTAAGGTTGGGCAACAGCTGCGTAAAAAGTGATAAAGCTCATTTAATTACTTGGCAGAAAATAATTTCCTGCTTAGGTCTATTTGAGCAAATTTGTTGAAGAGCATTGTATGCCTAAGTTATGACCAGTTTGGAAATATATGATTTTATAACATTTGAAAATTACTAAATTAATCCGAAATGTGAAGTCTAACATTATTAAGATTAAGAATTACGTAAGTCCAAATCCATTCCCTCATTCTATCTATCAGGCATCTCATCTACAACACTTAATTTTATTAACTATTAAAATGTTTAAGAACTCGTATAAAATTATACACCTTTATTATTACTAGCAGAGCTGAGAGCAGAGCTTACAATATGAGCTGCAATATTTCATGTACACAAATGAATACATTATAGTTAATATTAATAAAAATAAAATTTATATGCTACGCACGGCATTTTATTATTATACACAGTCTATTATTAGGATTATTTCAGATGTATTTATTAACTGCTTTGTTATTTCCGCCCACTGACTGAAGTTGGCTATTCATTTTTGGTAATTTAATTTGAGTAAACACCATTTGAACAACATAATTTGATATTGTAGGGATTTTCAGTAATGATGTGCTCTTTACCCACATCAATACCCAACGAACAAAAAGCAAATCCAACTCATTAACTTATTGTAATCCCCTCATAATCCCCACGTTGCTCTTTGAGCTTCGCATTGTGAATTTAACTCACGTTTTACGAGCTCTTTTTCTCTCTCAGAATGTGTGGTCAGCTGAATGTCCTGGCGAGCTCAGTAGAACTGATGAATTGGGCTACACACGATTGGAAGGAATATATTCTCTAGCTGCCACTAAGCTAATTAAAGTATTAAAGTTTAGTCTGATTTGGTGAGCATTATGTAGCACACAGTTGTTATTGTTATTTGTCCTTGTTGATGGGCTTAGTGGCTTTTATTAGCATTGGACGAAGAAACAGCAATTAATTCCATTAGCGTCAACATCGTTGTCCTGGCTCCCATTTCCATTACCCCCGCTACCTTGGCTGGCGCGTGGTCACATTAAAGGTAAATATCAAAGACCACAATAACAACACGCTTGACGAGCCAACGTCAAGGCATATTGGTAGCCAGGGAACGCCGGATGCGGGAAGACTAAGAAGCGCATTTTAATTGATCAAATCAAATGCCCAAATGCCCTGAATCACTACAACTTTTAAATTACCATCAATAATTGTGCAGCTCATGCATAGGCCAAGTGGGAGTCGAGGCAGCGAGTGGCAATCAAACCAAAACAAAGCAGTGCACCATAAAAAAGTTGATTTTGAGACCACTGCCAAATCGGATAATACGAAAATAAAAAGTCTGTGTTATTCTACAAAATGCCTAGTGCCAAAAAACGGAAGTATTTTTTTGCTTTTAGGGGCAATTACATTAGGTGGTCAATTTATTTACGTAGTTTCCTAGACATCAATATAAAAAACCGAGGAATTTATTTTAATTTATGTAGAACACTTTTTTACTAACTTAATGTAGACTACAAAATTAAAGTTGCGAATTTAATCAAACAAATTTAATCGGGAGAAATTCAATTCCGATTTTAAAATGAAAGAAAAAATAATAAAATAAAGGATATAATAATTATTTAAATATTGTCTTTTTTTTATTATAAATACCTTACCTAAGCTGATTACATAAACAAATACTTAATTATTCGAATGACCTCTGATTACAGCCCAATAAATTCAATAAATTCCAACTAATCATATAAATATGTACATCTTTTTGTTGGTTAATTAATATGTGCAGCCATTGTGTTGGCTGTCAGCTGGAATATTTGTATCATATTTTCATTGGCTCAATTTATTTTTTCAACCAAAAATGACAGTTGTTGGCTGCCGTGGAATGTGTCAAAATTACATGCGACAAGTTCTGACTGAATAGTTTCAGTTGCTTACACACAAATTACATAAATTATTCATCACACATACATTAAACAGACTAACACTAATCAACTTTGATGAATACAAACTGTAAGCCAAAATAAATATGCTTTAATTATCCGGGCCATGGCTAAAACATTTATTTAGCCAAATTGTGTTGCAATAGCCGTTGTTGATTTTTGTTTATGCATTTCAAACTAAATTGATGAGTTTTCCAGACCCGTTTAACCTGATCGACTTTTGACAGATGCCCCAAGTCGACCGCTTATTGCAAATTCACTGTCCATCCCAGATAGATATCAAGGGCATTGCACAAAACATGTCAACGGACATAAATAGCTATTGACAATTAGCAGGCAGACAGTCCGGACAGACAGTCCGTACCCGAGTATCGAGCTGTGTGATTTATGGCACTTTTTGTTAATTTGTCTTGCCAACAGAGCTGCTGCTTTATATATATATGGCTGCCTTCTGCAAACAAAAGCCAAGCCAAATAGTTGCGCACCCATTGCGTATGCGTGATGTACGGCATACAATGGCCATTGAGATTAGGACACTGTTTGTATGTATGAGTGCCGACATTTCGCCTATTTAAACCGCCATTGAGTTATGGCTTTCAAGCGTAGGCCACAAACCAAACGGTTTTGTGGACACCTCACACTGGGATAGAGAAAGAGACAGGTTAAAACTTTGCTTTAAACTGAAAATTTTAAATATTCAGGAAAACAAACGATTACTTGAAAATTCGTTTATAATTAATATTAAAAAATCTATTACTAAATTTAATTTATTAGGCAACATAAAATTAAAAATTTAAATTTTTAGAAACCACTTCAATTTAGTAGTTTTAAATACGATTAGATCAAAATTATTTTTGCAGTGTATGATGTATCCATTTGTAGGGAACCTAATGTATACATCAAAGAGGCAATAAACGACATTCGCTAATTGAATATAAATGGCACTGCATGCAAATATAGACGCAGCATAAGTTGGATAACACATTTCTTGTGAGTGGTTCGAGCTTGACTCTTTTCCACAACTGTAGTTAACACAATTGGGATCAACCACAATACAATGACAAAAGGCTAAGGGCTCTTGCAGTGCCTCCGAGCAGGTGACCACATCACGTGTGCACGAGGAACAATAAACTGTGTCATTACCAGAGCGGGTCTTCGGTGCTTTCCACCTGCAAGGTGTTTGTAATTATATGTGAAACTTGTTGAAGGATTTAATTATGACGTGTTTGCACAGAACATTCTCAAGCACACCCACACACAGACGCACCCACTTTGCCATGGCTGCTTGGGCACGTTGTTGTTGTTGTTGCTGCTGTTGTTGTTGTTGCTGCTGTTGCTGCTGTTGCTGCTGTTGCTGTTGCTGCTGCTGCTGTTGCTGCTGCTGCTGTGCCTTGACTTGTAGTGGCTTTCATGTTTCTGCTCCAGCTGCAGCGGTTGTTGCTGTAAGTGCACAATAATTGGCGTAAATAGCAAAACAGCAAATTGCCATTAACTATTGGAAAAATGTGCGCTGCTTTCAGACTGCTTGCAACGAGTTGAGTTCTGTTCGAGACTGGTTCACTGCTGCTGCTGCTGCTGCTGCTGCTGTGTAGGTGCCATGTGATTACGCGAAATGCAATTAAAAATATTTAAGCTGCAGCAACATACACAACAGCAGCAGCAGCAGTTGCTGCCACACCAGCAGCAGCAGCAGAATAAGCGTTTATTAAAGCACTCGATCAGCTTAAAGCAAAAAGTTGTCTATATTTTCCAATGGCCATCATCTTTGCTTATTTTTCAAGCTTAACTTGCAACGCGTCCCTGTTGGTTTTTTGTTGCTGTTGCTGTTGTCGTTGCTGTTGCTGTTGCTATTGCTGTTTCTTTTGCCGCTGGTTGTGTGCTCTGCTTATTATTGGCTGTAAGCTGGGGATTTTGTAGTGTTTTTACTCTGCATTTTTTGCTGCAGTAGCTATTAATTAACACGTGCCTGTCCTGTGCTGCGGCTGATACTTTTTTGTGGGCAGCAGCTTACAGTTAATAAGTCGCAAACTCAGCAGGTGGATTAACAAAGTGATAGCTTGTAATAACAATGGTGCTTAAACCAAGCGAAACAAATATAAAAGTGACACACATTCGAGTATTTAAATTCACCGTGTTATTTTTCACATTTAAATCACCAAGTAATGGGTGGGCTTAACAAGCAGAGACTCGACGTTCAGTAAATCCATGCTCTTAGGGACTTCTGCCCAATATTTCTTTCAAATTTCATGAAAAGTTCCGTTTTGAGTTTTCAACAATATTAATCATCTCGAGTTCTACTAAAATTAAAAATGAGGGGGAGAAAAACAATCTGAAATCGCTGAACATTACTTTTATGGAACACCTTATCAAATGGAACATTAATTAAATTATACTAGGCACTAGTCGTGCTGAGGAAATGAAAACAATTTTTAGTGAAGCTATATTCACAATTAAACAAGAAAGAAAGGTTACTTTTGCACACCGAAGGTTAAATACCCCGAGCGGAGTTAATCTGTTGATTCCCTTCCCACTATTCCAGTTGGAGGTTAAGCTTTGAACTGATGATTTGAAAGAACAGCTTAGTTTTTTGAGTAAGCAGCAAAATAAAAATTAAAGCTTTTGTGTACACACTTAAAACAGATTCATTCAATCTGTTAAGCCCAAAGCAGACTTTTGTCTAATCGACCACTTCTAATCTTTGTCAGCTGCCAAGCAAAAGTTCTTACAAATGCGCATAGTTTAGAATAATTTCAAAGAATTGTTTAAATTATACGAAAGGCGCTCCACACACAAGCACGTAGTGAGTGAAAAAAACATTGCATAATTTGGGGGAGCTTAGTTTGGCATAAGCCACAAGCGCATTTTAAACAGCCGCAAAAAACCGGAAAGAGTCTTAGCCAAAAAGACGTTGCAAGCTGCGCCACTTGACGCTCAACTGGTGCTGCTTATGTTAATTTACATGTCAGATGGCCTTACAGCTGAGGCTAAGCATCTACTCACCTGCAGGCGGAGCTGAAGGCGTGGCAGGAGCCATGTTCTGACTAATGCATAAAAATATATTTATATATTATGTACATGTAATTTATACATATTTATGTACGCAAAGCTGCGCGCCTCAGCCCAAGCCTATAGTATATACATACATATACACATACTATATACACTAACGAAAAATATCGCCGTATAACGAAAGTCACAATAAAAAATATAGAGTTAAAAATTTTGCCTAAATCAGAAACTCCAAAATTAGGGCGATTTTCTTACAATTTTTGGAAGCAATATTTTCAATAAACAACAAAAGTCATTTGTAAAAAGTTGATATGCAAACCAAAATTAAAAAAAAAAATTACTTTTAAAATTGTAAAACAAATAATGGAATTTTTCTAGCTAAGCTTTTATATAAAAGATAATCTATCGTCTGCCTCAGAGGCCGAGTAGCTCAGTGAGAAGTCAATCAAATTAAGTCGTATAAATTTTCAAACTGTATAAAACGTTTGTAAATGTGGAATCTAAAAATACAAATTCATTACTAATATAAATAATAACAATGCTTATATATCCTATGTAGAAAACAACATCGTGGAAATTAAACATTTATCTTTTTTATATAGTATAAATAAGAGCAAAAAGTACTTTGCCGATTTTTTCTTCTGAGTGTATACCTATGCCTATGCATTTGAAAGAGCCACGCCCACCTCTTTGGCATCCCTGCATGAGCAGCGGCGCGTGTTTTATGGCCAAACAAAATGAGTTTCTCGCATGCCTGCCCAACCTCTGCTCTGCTCAGCTCTGCTCTCCTCTGCTCTGATGAAGCCAAATGCATCTGCATTACGTGACTCTGAAGAGCAATGGAATGGAAGGGGGAGTTGGGATGTGGTTAAGTTGGCTTTTATCCGGCAGTCAGCAGTTGGCAGTCGGCAGTCGGCAGTTGGCAGTTGGCAGTTGGGCGCCATAATTGAGCTGAATATAGTTTGCATAAAAATGCAAATTGTCACATATCCTGCACATTTCTATTTAGTTTTGTACATTTACCGCCGCCGTCGGCTCACATTGTAAATTGTTTGCGGCTTATCCCGCCTGTGGCATCTCCCTATACGTTATTTGGCCGTGTTTTACCATACTAAATGCCGGCATTGTTGCCGAGCCACGACCTCCCAACTAAATGGCTGGCAAATTGTTTAGCTAACGATTGTTTGAATTTATACTGCGTAATGCAACTTTAATTGAAATGCAACCAAGCGAAAATTCACATTGCGTGAGAGACTCTGCAATCGTTGGCTAATTGCTCTTTGGCTGCGCAATCGTTAAAGCTGATGGGTAACGTGGTATGCCCAATAAATGAAAGCCCATCAGTGCCCATTCCTTCCAAACCTTAGCTTTACACTTTGAAGCTATCCCAAATCAATCTACCATTTTTTTTTAAATATCTCCTTTGACATAACACCAGAAATATTAGCCTACAAAAACCTATAAGACCACACAAAAAGAATATGTTATTTACGCTTGACGGGGCATAAGTCAGTGATTCATTTTAAAAAGAAATTTACGGCCCTTTGCATATTAATACGCCTGGTCGGCCATAAGTGCGGGAAAAACATGTATGGAAAACTAAATAAGATGTTCAAGGAAGAGAATAAAAAAAAAATATATATATAATAATAAAAAAAAATACAACAAAGCAAACAAGACAACAATAACAACAGCTTTAGCTAAAAACTGACACAGATAATCAGGACACGTGCAACGGCGTCAGTCTGTGGCCGCGAGGCTCTTAGCAAAGTCAAATAAAGCCCAAGAGAGGCCCAGACAAGGAGTCAGACAGAACATTTCACATATGTCTACAAATGTCAGTGTGTTCGTGTCCGTGTGTGTGTGCGTGTGTGTGCATACAATGAACAGCACAGCCACACACACACACACAAAAAGTCTGCTTTGTTTGCTTGCCGGATGGCAACTGGCGCCATTTTGTCGCCGCTGGACATTGGCCTGATTGTGTTAAGCGTGAAGAAAACTCAACTCAAATGCTCGCAAATTGTTTAAACAAATTTACTTAACTTTTACATTATACGCAGGGTACAAAGCCCACATGTGCTGATTGAGATAGGAATGCATTGGTGGAGACAGGCTGACAAAGACAAATTATTTTCCTTACAAAATACATGTTAAAATATTTTTCTGTCCTAGTAAAACAGTACTAAACTTTTTGAAGATTATGATGTACCGTTAAATTACAAATTGATTTAAAAACCAATGGGCAAGTTAAACTATTCAGACGAAAACTGGCTGAATGAATAGAATCGGTTCTGTGTTACGAAAAGAATATTTCAAGAATAGTCTACTCCTTCATGAATAATTAAGAATAAGTTTAACTTATCATTTCAAACTTAATTTATACTACTCTCCGTTAATAACTAATTGTAGAAAGTCGCAGCACTTTCGGCGACAAGGGCAACTCACCCTATTAATCAGAAAGTATATAGTCTAAAGTCTTTTCTATGTGAAGTGTAGATTGCTTTCAATCCTAAACTGCGACAAATTTGGAAGATGTTTGGTTGCTTTTTCTATTAGACTGATTGGATTACCTGAACTAATCACAGGCTTCATTATATTCTGGTTCGCATTGTGAACACTCTGCATACGAGCATCTAATGCAGATGACACATAAATCTTTTCACAAGTTTGCGAGTTGCAGGTGCGGTTTCAATATAATTGCATTTTCCTCTACGTTTTCATTGACGCTGCAGTGTGCAATGTGCATGAGATAAGTTGGGTGAGAGGGGGGCACAGCGAATGACAAGGGTTCCTTTTACGCATTATTATTTAACTAACAAGTAACTAGAAAAGTTTTAATACTTTGGTAACTTTCGCTTTAAATTGTGCGCAGCGCAAAGGACAAAGTGGCGCAAAGATGCGACGACATCCGCGTGCAGCCAGAGGCAGGCAAAGGCAGTCGGCCGAAGACAGAGTAAAGGAGTAGAGGAGCCCAAGAGGAAACGAGAGAGAGAGAGAGAGAGAGAGAGAGATAGAGAGAGATTGAGAGAGAGGGAGAAAGAGAGAGTCAAAACTATGTTTAAATTAAATAAGATAACATCTTATCAAAATGAAAAAATAGTTTTCCCAGCGTGGCTGCCACAGAGAAAAAGTCGCTTTCTTGGCCCGATGTGGTGTGCAGGCTTACAGTATTTCAATCAGAAATATTTATCATTAAATACTTTTCAGGCTTATTTTTGGCATTTCCATATTATCGGAATGCTCTTGGCTGATTCACATGCTCAGCAACAGTATTTCATAAAATTAAATTCCGTCTATTTCTTCACGATATTGCTTAAGCTGAGCTGCTTTGGTGTTCTTACGTTGTCAGCCACAATGTATAGAATCAAATCAGTAATGAATGAAATGTATTTTTAGACGGAAGGTAAGTTTGAATAAAGACCAATAGGCTTAGCATTGGTACAGCGTACAATTTAAGAAATAAAATGTGGAGGCTATTTGTACTCTGAAAAACATAGGCAGATAATATGCCTATCTTCCACTGTTCAATATTTAAAGCTCTTTATTTCAATTTGTATTTAAAATGAGCATTATTAACGTTAAAATTGTGAACGTTTTTTTTTTTTTTGTTGAGAATAGTCTATTTATTATTTACAATAAAACACAAAGAAAAGAACATTTTTTTAAGACAAATAAGTAGCTTCAACCATTTTCTTAAATCATGGTTTCAAAGAAAAAGACGAGGAAGAAAATTAAACGATCCAGGATTTTTTGAATGATTCCATCTCTTATCTATAATAAACCCACTTTCCATATTATTCTCAGCACGTAGACGAGTTTTACTGGAGAGTTAATTCAACAATTTGTTGTATTAATCACGTACGATAAAAAAAGATAACCATTCACACACTGACTGGAATGCAAACTATTTTTACTTTAAAATTTTCGTCAGAACTACATTACAGCAAAATGTTTAATAAAAAAACCTGAAGAATACACAGCTTGTTCACTAATTAAGCCAACCAAAATTTATGTGGCTATCCTCAACTTTTTTGTTCACATATTTTTTTATTATTATGGGAAAAGTTGGCAAAAAAGTTGAAGCAAAATTGAGGCCAAACCAATCTGTGTGATTTAGCGGTATCGCCACAAAATGTGACAAAAAATTTACTGGCACATTTGTGGTGAAGACTGGCCCCACTAAAAAGTCATTGATATGCAAAAAAGAAACTGCCAAATGCAAATATGCCAAGGACAATCGTCGTCCCTTCAAAGCTATGCAATATGTCGCTGGCACATGACAATGACAAGTCAAAGGGGCCAGACAGGCGGAAATGCTCTCCAGGACATGCCACGGAAGTTTCTTTCACACACTCACACTCACATACACATTCACATACACATACACACACACACACACCGCACGCACAGTAGTCGGAGTGTGGAATCATCGATTGGTCAACTTCTTCTTCTTGTACGTCCCAGTCAGCATTTGGGTCTGTCTCTGGGTAAGGTGCTTTGTTGTACAAACTCACAGGAAGTACGCACAAAGGTTGCACTTAACCCCGTCAAGCTATTCCAGCATTTGCACAAGAAAGTTACGGCAACTCCAGGTGTGAAAATGCGTAAATGCTGCTTGTTAAACTGAATAATGGCTGAATTGATATCACAATTTTACTAACAGCGGTAAAAGTATTTGTGTGTATCGAAGACATACCCAATTACCTAAGGGATGTGCAATTTAAAAATTAAGTCTACCTGTAAAATAATTTCAATGATTTTTTACTTTCCTCAACGATACTTCTGGCGCTTAACATTTTTAGTTCTGCTTTGTGTTTTTTCCGGGTTCCCCAAACCTTATAAAAATTGTTGGACAGTTCAACAATTATCAATTTAAAATATGAAATACACTCTGCACACGAACATCTGAATTTGAATCATCACTTCAGGTTCCCTGAACATTGTAGTGTCTTTCAAAAAGAACTCACTGCGATCAATTAGAAATTCACTCTTTTCGCTACCCTAAATGTCTGACAGGAAATGTGCATATTTCAGATAGTCAAGTTGGCTAAAATTCTCTTAGCTCTATCCAAAATAATTTAAAAATTGTTAGCAGCATCTCTCCACGAGATGACCACGTACAGTGTCTCGGTGAGAGAATTTCTCGAGCAGCAAACAAATAGGAAATGGAAATCCCGTTAAACTGGTCAAACTTGACTCCTGATCTCGCCTTGATGTTTGAAGAAATGCTCTGAAGAGCTTGCAACACACATATTTAACATGCCTTGTGTTGATAGGTAACCAGATTATTTGTCCTTGACCGCATTTTCTGCAGAATCTGCTGTGATGTGGAGGAAGAAAAACTTGATTGAACACTTCTCCTATCGTTGACCAGCCCTGTGCAAGCGAGTACAAAAACTTTTGGGATCATCTTTTTTTACAAGTATATTGGACATTTCCCTTGGTTGGTCAAGGCATCTGGTTATGTTCATCCAAGCCTTTGGTTGCAGTTTCACAACGAGTCAAACTTGGCTGAAGTGGGTTTGCTAGAAGGGGCTCTCTTCGGCTCAAACCCCAATTATTTACAAACAAATTATATACATGATAAAATATTTTTATTTGCGACTTTAATTTGATTTTATTTAATTTGTTTTTAATTTTCGTTTTCTTTAAATTTGTGGAGTGTTTTAAGTCCACACTAATAAATAAATAAGTGCTCATAATTCCACTTAGCTCGACGCTGAAAAGCTGTTTTAACTAATTATATTTGTCGCTTAGACAATTTGTAAATAATAAATATTTTTCACCCTTTCAGAGTCACTAACTGAGCTAATGGCCATCAGCACTCAAGTGCCTAAGGGTGTGCAGAACAATCAAGAAGCTCGGCAAGAAGGTCATGATATCTGAGTATGTCACTTAGGAAAAATAATCGGAATACCCGTACGATTAGTGGTTAGATTTGTTGAATTAAACGTTGCGTCACATCGCACAAATTGGTCTTGAGCTGCTCTTATCCACCCAGCCAAACTTGAATTTCCCTCCTGTCGCACATAACTCAGGCGGCTCAGGTTATTAGCGTAATGCAGCCGCGATTGTCGCAGCAGGATGTGAGGGGGGCAAGAAGTCTATGGAAAGCCCGGAGCCAGGCAGAGCCGTAGAGATTGCCATGTGCATAAGCCGCAACGTGTGCAGCATATAACGCTGACAAATGGCTCTGTGAATGCCCTGGCGAACCGGCAACTGGCAACTGGCAACTTGAAACTTGCAACTGGCTGGTTTAGCATTTGCATTTGAAATTTATAAGCAGTCATAACTATAGACTCCCCCACAACCGAAGCCAACATCCAGCTGCACATCTGCAAACGAAATTTGCCATTATTCGCGGTTCTTAAGTAAAACGCGTGACGAACTGTGGCAAGAAAAATTTTCATAATATTATAAGTGGGAGTGAATCGTAAACGGAAGGTGAGCAGTTAGGGATAATCTATATTACTGTTATGCTATAGCACAATGCGTGGCATGTTAAATTTAAAAACGTCTCTCATAGAAACCGCAATATATTCAATATTTATGGAGCAATCGCAGATATAATCGTAACCTGAGAACCCCTTCAAATCTTCAACTATTCATTCATGAAATATTTACTGCTCTTG
Organism: Drosophila picticornis; assembly: GCA_035043845.1. NCBI lineage: Eukaryota > Metazoa > Arthropoda > Insecta > Diptera > Drosophilidae > Drosophila > Drosophila picticornis. The sequence continues at coordinate 22,570,024 of JAWNMR010000122.1, read as the reverse complement.
GCGCACCAGCTGCAAAGATATTCCAGATGGAAAATGTACTTCATCATGGCAATACATCTTAACTTGTTTGTGAGCGCCGAAGGCCATGTCGAACAAACTTGATTTTAGTGCGCAAATAAAATGCAAACATAAATATCTTTACGAGTCAATGGCAAATTGACGCATAATCTATGTTTACTGATGACACAACAAAATCGTCTACAGGATAAGAGTGCGACAACAGAAATATTGAAGGCACTTTCATTTTCCGTCTCACTTGCGTGATGACTAAAAGATGATGATGCTTAAATGCTAAGTGAAAAATTATCTTTGAAAGTTTCCACGAACAGACAATTAACATTCATTTCTCCTCGGAATCCTGCCGAATATGTCAAAGAGTGGGACTTAATAGGCGATAAAAAGGCACTATAAAATCATAACATTGTCGGGGCCCATTAAATAATGTGTTTGCCAAATTAAATGTGCTTTGCTCAGCTAGAAATAAAAAAAATAGTTGAGAAAAAAATGTTGTTCAAATCGACTGGGTTAAATGAATATCATTGAAATAAATAAAAAACTAAAAATGTAAGTTGGTCCTCAAAAAATCTCAAAATTTTAAATTAAGCTACCAGTTCATTAAAATTTGCCGACTTGTTGAGCTAAGGAAATATTCCCATTTCAGATAAGGATTGCAGTTGAATATAGCGATTTTCTTTAAAATAAAAATCGAGTGCGCATTCCCCACGCACGTATAAATATTTATGCAAAATAAATGGATATGGAGCGGCGCATAGAAAAATGGCTCGAGGCTCGAGGTGGAGTACATAAGCGCGGTTCGAGAGAGCAAGCAGCTAGATTATATTACGGGAAAGCATCGTATAAAATGACACGGTTTAACATTCACACACCCGCACACATGAGGAGGGTGAAAGTTGAGCTGAAGCGGGAGCCGTGCATGCGGCCATTGTGTGCAGCCTTGCAACAAATGGGTGCATGGGAGCATGGGAGCATGGGAGCATGGGAGCATGGGTGCATGAGGGGTGGCTGTGCATCAAGGCAGTTAAGGAGTCGAATCGAGTTGAGTGGAGTCGTGGAGTATATGGCAAGAGAGCACATGAACCATAAACCGCACTTTTACGTGCACAAAGTACGGTGTCGCAGTACAATAAAAGTGCACTCAACTCCATTTCTTCAGCATACATAAATATATAGATTTTAAATTTCAAATGCCTTAAAGTGCGAGCATTAAATGGTATCTGTGCTGCTCGTACTGCATCAGCAACTTGTGGCTTTGACAAACTGCACAACGGTCGATTCGTCGAACTTGGAAAATAAGCAATTATTTTGCATCATCTTTGAAATTAACAAACCTTTTTCTGTCCTCGTCTATTTACCTCTATCTAACTCAATACGACGGGGGTAGAAAGAAACTGAAACGTTGTATCAACGTACCAAGTGTCAGCTCTGTGGCAAACGGTAGCAGGAAAGCAAATGGAAAATGTAAAGTAGAATGGAAATTCTGCAAAATGCTCGGGAAAAATCACAGATAGCAAGCGAAACAAGTCTCGAGGTTAGCCTCAAGGCTTTGGATAGCATGCTGCTAATATAAACATTTAATCATTTCATTTTGTAGTTTGTTTGTCAAATCCTGATGTGATTATAATATTCTAATTAAATTCAAAGTAGAAAAACTGTGGTAGAAGTAGAAAACTAATATTCGAGCAAGATTTCACATCATAATTGCCTTATAATTTTGTAAAGCAGTCCTTGAACCATGATTTTCTTGCATTCCAATTAATGTAACGAGCAAGAATGTGTCGTGCAACATGCACAGAAATTCAAATAATTATAAATTTAATTAATTTTCTTCATGTCGCTAGCTGTTGGGCTTTTGACATAATTTGTTTAAGGTTTTTTCAGCAATGTTTTTAATTAGTGTTACAAATGGAAAAAACAAATGTTGCGCACGCAATGCTTGAATGTAAGAATGAAAACATATTTAATTTGTGATTTATTTATTTATATAACTAAAACAGTCATATATAAATAAAGACTAAAAACAGTCAATTTTAGAAAAAGTGAAAATAAATTATATATTGAAAAAAGAATTTACTAAATGATGTGATAAATAGTTAAAACTATTGAAAGGATTGGGAAAACCTAGCAACTTAGTATTATTGTTATTTACAATATCATTAACATTATCATTATTTTTATTATTGTTAGTTGAACAGAGTGGAATTTGGTTAATAGACTATCTAATACTGCCCTCGTGGGAGCCAACTCGTCCATGACTGAAAATCTGCCAAAAAAAACTGCTTTGATTACGAGCTTCTTGTCGATGGCACCTCAGAAGTGCGCAACCAGCAGCACTGAAAAAACCATCAGCTACAACTACTGAGCTGGTCAAACATTTAGCCAACTATTTTTTGGCCAAGCCCTAAACAGTTGTGCTACCTTGTGCAGTTGCGGGTCGCTTTTAAATTAAGCAGTTTGAAATGTTGCCCGCAGCCAGTGAAACGTTGGCCGACCGACCGCAACCGCAAACCGTTCTATTTCTCCACATCCATGTGGTGTGTGGAATGGGAGGGAGGGATGATGAGTGGAGTGGAGTGTCACTGTTGTAATCGCTGTTGTAGTTGCTTGTAAGTCTGACAACTACAGCAAGGGGAAGGCGAGAGAGCAACAGCAACTGCTACTGGAACTGCAAATGCTGGGAAGATAGCAGCCACCAAAGGATAGTTAAGAACTATGATGCAGTCGATGGCCAACAAAACTACAATTTCCCAGCATTATTTTTGCTGTTTAGTTTTTTTGTTTTGCTTTTTTTCTTTCTTTTGTTTTTTTTTTTTGTTTATTGCCCGTATTCCTGGCTGGCCATTTGCCTTACGGTTAGCCAAGGCGAGTTGGTCACTCTGCCGAGCTGCCGTTGCCAGCCATTTTAATTTCACTTTATGGTTCTCAAACACAAAATCCGTTTGCCACTTTAGATATACACAGAGACAGAGAGAGAGAGTGAGAGAGACTGTGAGAGTGAGATGCCCAACCAGGTGTAACCAGGTCTCGTTTTTATCGACTTTGTTTGTTTGTTCGAGGAAGGTTATTGTTTGAGCTTCTGGCTATGCTATAAAAAGTGAAATTAAATACGATTGCACTTTAAGAGACGCAGGGAGGCAACGTTAAGTCGAATCACGAGCAGACAAATGAAGAGACCGAGCGTGAAAGGGATAGCAAGTGAGAGTAAATCATGGTGCATGTTGTAAGGCAGCTTATTCGAAAGCATTAAAGTGGAAAAAACAATCGGGTGTAGCACAGAAGAACAAATAGAAAGACCAATAGCCAGACAAATTCAATTTTCTAGGTAAAAGCCAGAACTCAAGCAGCAACATAAGAAGCGTAACTGCTGAGATACACAGAACAACCAACCTACCAAGTTTTCCAAACCAGAACTCATCTTCATCTCTAATAAAGATATATAAGAGAAAAGAAGAGAAGAGAAGAGAACTTTTAGGATATTTAAATAACTGTCTTGTCATAAATAAAGATTGGACTATTTAATGGAAGTTGCTAAGGGAGAATGAGTCACGTCCACTTGAAAATGTTCTCAAAGGAATTTAAGGTATGAAATATAACATTTTAAGTTGTTCCAATTTGAATTGTATATTCTTAAATGCCTCGCACATTTCGTTTCAAATTTGTATACCATCTGAAACGCCAGAAAAAATAATAAATCAATTTGGACCGAGAGCTAGCAGACAACGCATATATGCCAAAAGGAGGAGTACACAAATATATAAATAAATAAATAATCTTAAGCGCCATCTCAATTGTGGGTGACAATATTGTTCTTAATGATTTTTTATGGCATTTACCAAAAAAAAAAACACTCCCAGAGACAACGATAAAAAAAGATATAGAGAGCGAGAGAGAGAGAGAGGGAGAGAGTGCGAATGAGATGGGGCAGGAATGCTGGAATCGTGCTGTTAAATCTTTTCGCAACGAATTGGTTTTTTGGCTGGCACAATAAAGGAAAAGAAAGAAAGAACAAACGAATGACAAAAGGAGCAGCAGGACCAAAAATGCTAAAGCATATTCGTGTTGCAAAACAACAAAGGACATGAAAAGCGGGAGGGGAGCAGCCGCAACGGAAAAGGGCTCATAAGAGCTGAGAAGGGCTGTAGAAGAATACACATGATGGGGAGGACTTAAGAATCTGGGGTGACCTGCAAACTAAATGGCTGGCAAGAGTACAATGCAATTTATAATCAAGTTGAGAACTAATTGTTAATGCTGGAAACAGGGGATTTCTTAATGCATCTTCTGCTAATTAAACCGCCGTCTAACGAGCTACAAACTGCAAAATCTAATTAGCTTTGAAGTAGTCTGCAATTGCAGTAGAGCGCATTGACAGAAGCTGCTTATTTATATTCAGAGTTGAATCGAAAAAGCGTTCGATAACCGGACATCGTCAACAAACTCCACAACAAAATAAAACCAAAAAAAAAAAAAGAAAAAAAATGGAGAAAGATATAAAATAAACCAAAGTGTGGTGTGTGAGCAATGTAAGTTCAAACAAAGTTACATTAAGAAATCAAAGTAACTTTCTCGGCTATGCTTCCAACAAGCTTCTGCTTTTCCTTGCACTTGTTTTTTCCATCATCAACTGCTTTTCACTTATAGCAAACTTTTGCCAGCCAACTTGCTGCCTGACCAGAGAAAATTTATATTCTGTTCACTGCCATACGATTAAATTGATATCTGGCCATACTGACTAGCTGACACATTTCCTTTCCAACTACTGCCATACTCTTTACTAGCACTCTGCTTAATGCGCAAAGGAATTCTTAAATTTTAAATTCTCTTTCTACATCTTTTGAGTTGCTTTTCTCATTTTCCTGAGTAGTTCTTCTTCGCTGATATTCAAACTGCTTTTATTAGTTTCAGTCTGTTTGCATTACCACCAAGATTGATTACAAATTTTCCGAGTTTCCTACTTACATTCCGGAAATTACAAGTCTTATATTTATTTAATATTTTTTCCAATGTTAGTATTAAATTTAATTTCATCTAATTTTTATTGTTTTTTTAGAGCTACAAATATTAAATGTGAAAGGCATATTTTTATAACAGTGGTTCGACTTTTAGTTACACGCTCAATGGGATGCCACTTGAATAGAGTACATGATTTAGGTTTACTTCTTGATCATAAGTTTAAGATCGATGGTCAAATAAACTTCAGTGTCAACAAAGTTCTTCAACTTCTTGGTTTTATTAAGCGTTGGTCAAAGGAATTTGATGACTAAAACACTTTCAACTTCTTTTGAACGTCCAATTCTGGAACATGGATATTGTGTGTCGTCTCCTCAATATCCGATTCACCAAAGCTGATTGGAATCTGTGCTGCCTCCATACACCGATAGGCAGCTCTTTGTTAAGCTAATGTTTGTAATTAAGTTACTAAATGCAGAAATCGATTTCGAGAATAACTTTTTGCGCAAGCACTTTTGGTGAGGATCAACTAATTCGTAATATTTATTTTTTTGGTCTGATTGGGGTTTTTCTGGATTTTCCACAATTCATGCAACGAATGTTTGAACATTTTACATTTAAATACACCCAGAAATACTATAAATATTTAGTATTTTTTAATTTAAGTTTTATTTGGAACATACTTTAATTCAGTTTGTTACCTTTGTATTTTTTTGTGTGGACTGACTTCACTTGACATTAAATAAATAAATAAGCAGTTCATTACGAAGTTGGTAGAAGTTATCCAATGTTCTTATTGGTTTTTGCCATAGTTTTGCCATGTTTTGTTCATAAATATTTATTATGCAATGTTTTGTTGTCTTCTCTCCTTCAACTCTCTGTTGCTCATTTACTTTAAAGGCCGAGGCAACCGGCAATGGCCAAACGATGCGTGTTATTTATACTTGGCCAGGCTAAAACACAAACAAGAAGCTAGAAACTTAAGTTATTTTCGACTTTCTGGTCGATGGGCAGTGACAGCAGCTGCAGGCCCAGTGCTTCCACTCGTTTAATTAAAAAACTTTTGTTGTCCATTTGAGATTTGCAAGTGTGGAATTAATTTATGGCATATATGTATAGTATTGTAAGTGGACCGACTACTAGGAGCTCGTCGTAGGGGGAATCATCCAACTGGGCGTCGCCTGCTGAGCTCGACTGGGATCGGGTTCGGCTGGGGCAGCTGAGCTGGTTCTCTCCGCATGCCACTCGTCCGACTCATAGAATTTAAATCCATGCCTGGCTGCCATTTCGTAGGCGGCCATTGGTCCGCGGGAGCCAAAGTTATAAGGCAGGGGCTTGGGTCGATTCAAATCGATGAAGTCCAGCACTCGTGAGAAGATGCGCCAGATCTCACATTGCTCATCGGTGCGCATGAAGAGCATTTGATTGCCGGCGAAGACGTCCAGCAATAGACTCGGAAAATTATCGAGCACGATTCTATCCCGTCGCATAAGATTCATTTCCGTTTCGCGGAGACACAGATCCTGTCCCGGCTGCTTCAGCATCATGCGCATGAAGAGCTGCTCCCGTGGCGACAGGCGGAGGACGAGCTCATTAGGAATGATCAGCTGACCATCTCTATGATCACAATCCATCGATTTGTACTGGACTCTCACCTCCGTTTTGCTTTCGTTGAGGGCTTTGCCCACCCGAAGGATGAACGGAACTCCCGTCCAACGTTTGCTTTGGATGCGCAAAATGGCCATGGCAAAGGTGGGTGCAAGTGACTCGTTGGGTATGTAGGAGTGTTGTGTGTAGCCCACCTTGATGGGATCAGTCTCCATGCCATTGTTGCTATACTGACCCAATATCACATCGCTCATGTCCAGAGTGATGATCTGCTTGAGAACCTTCAGTTTCTCGTCTCTCATGTCCTCCACAAAGTTGCTGTACGGCTGCTCGATGGCCAGCATCGCGAGCAGCTGCATCATGTCATTGGTCATGCAATCCCTGATGATGCCAAACTGATTGAAGTAATCGGCTTTGGCTCGCACCGGCTTATCACACTTCACGCTGATCATAATCGCTGAAATGTGTTTGTTGTTCCACGTCTCCGACCAGATGTGATTCGTGAAGCGCACCACAAACAGATTCTGAATCACCTGCTTGCTCAGGTAGTGGTCAATCATGTAGATCTGCGACTCCTTGAACGTCTGACAGAGCTGTGTCTGATAGAGTCGATAGGTGAGTTCGTTCTTCGCAAACGGTTTCTCGACAATCACACGATTCCAACCCGTAATCGTCAGACATTTCCGGCTGACATTGAGCGTGACCTGATCGAAGACGATGGGCGGAATTGCCAGATAGAATATACGATTGGCCAGAGACATGTTGTGCTTGATCTCCTGTCGCACCATCGCTGCTGTGAGGTCCTCATAGTCCTCTGGGTTGTCGTATTTGCCACAGCAGCAGTGCACATTGGTCCAAAAGCTGTTGTACTTCAATGGATCGCGATCCTTGCTGAGACCCATGTAGGGCACACATTTGATGCGATACTTGCCGAGCTCAATTTGGCTTCGACAAAAGGTGAATATTTTAGTACCCTGCGGCAGACGATTGTCCCGATAGAGTTGCCAGAGTGCTGGAAAGATTCTAGTGAGCGCCAAATGACCTGAGGCGCCAAAAACCACAAATGAATAGGCGGTTTCATTGGTCGGATCGATGGGCAGCATTTCTTGGGTTCCAATTTGAAATTTTGTTAAATCTATAAATTTGTATTTGTCTCCTTAAAATTTTGATGTTTAAAACAAACATTCAAACAATCGAAACATTCAAAATATTATCGATTGGTGTTGCTCCTAAACATCATGTTAGAGAATTGTATATTTCAGAAATCTGATATGAAATCTCTAAATTTTGTAAATAAATTAATTGACTCGGCTGCAAATACTGATCAAATATATATGTAGGTAAATATGTTTGCACTCAGAATAAAAAACTCCATATTTATTTTAGAAAGTCGCCCTAAACAATAGATACATGTTCCTGTTATTATAAAAAAAACTCGATACATAAGAACAAATATTTATTTAAATACGAAACGACTCTCTTCTGTTCTTCAGATATGAACTTCTTTATATTATAGTGTATTTTTAAAAACTAAATAAGCAATACCCATTTCTTAAAATACTAATATTTAATAGTAATCCAAGTAACAAAAAAGCTAATTTTGGCGTTTTATATACACAAAGAAAAAAAAAATGATGGATATATTTTTTTCTAAGAGCAAAAGCCTTGTTATATTTTAAATACACAACAATTTAAAATGAATTGCCAAGTTACCCTTGCCGTCAAGAGAATTGGTAATTTCTACAACACATTACGTTTTTGGGAGTGTGTGTAAAAGCTAAAGCCTTTTTAAGAAGTATGCCAAACAGGGTATAAGAAAACAAAGAAATGGAATTTTTTAGAGATATTTAATCGATTTCTAACAGCAACAATGTGGCCCTCATTTTCTCGAAGCTAAATTCCATTGAAGCGAGTTTTCTTGTGTGAACCATCGCTGATGTCCAAAGAAGCTTTTCTAAAAGAAACAGCTTGCAATTCGCCTCATTCACAGTTGCAGCATTTAAAACGCATCAATTGTTCATTTCTCAATTCTTAAGCATTTTGCAAACGCTCAGCTTTCTGGGCAAGAGGGGAGAAGGAGAGAGCAAAACACATGGCAATAGCCTAAAGTCAGAAAGGATATGAAGCTGCAGGCGGCGGGAAACTAAGCAGACAATTGCCAAGGCAAAGCTGCACAGTCGCAGGAAGATAACAAAAATAGTGCTAACAGGAAGCGAGACGTGCTGCACCCGTTAGGGTGGCAAAGGAGCAGAGCCAAAGGGGCAAAAGCAAAGCTGCCAGCTGCACATAGACACATAGGAGATTTTCTAGCAGCTTTTGTTGTTGTTGTTGTTGTTGTCTTTTCTTGCTACTGCTGATGTTGCTGCTGCTTCCACTGCTGCTGCCTGTAATTCAAATTCAATCATTACAAATTCCCTGAGCTCCCATTCAAGTGCATTGAATGCCCCACGCTAATAATGATGTTGATGATGATGATGATCTTTCTGCTGCTTCTGCTGAGTTGCCATTTGCTTTGTGCACATGTTATTGGGGGCAGCTAATAGTCCAGTCACGCCCCTTTCGTTCTCAGTCTCGACCCTTTTCTCGTTCTTGTTCATCTCGTTCATCGAAATGCTGCAATGCTCCTCATGATGGGCACAAGATGATGGCCCATTTTGATATCTATGGCAATTTGGATGGGCAATGTAACACCTAAATGCCACTGCATCCTCTCCACACACCTCTCTCTCTCATTCCCTCTCTCTCTGTCTCTTTCTCCATCGTCTTGCCAGTGATAATTAAATTTCCTTTGAGCCTGCGGCCGTCTGCAAAATGCAATATGCCAAAACAAAAATCCGCTTGTGCCACTGTCTGCTGCAGCTCATTGTAAGCGCACAAAAGAAAACTGAAAGCCATTTTGTGTTTCAAATTGTAAAACACAAAAGCAAAACTACACAAATAAATTGCGGGCAGTATTAGAATTCGGACTCTTTTCCCCTCGGTAATTTGAAAAGGATTTGTTTTCCTTTTGACCAATTCACTTAACCGTTAGTTGGCCTGACTTTGAACTTTATGTGAGCAAATATTTAATCCGACTGAGAACTAAAAACAATAAGCAACTTAGAAAGTGCCTTTGAACTTAAACTTAAATATTTGGCCAAGTCTGCTTGTTATGTTTTACATTTGCAGTAAGTCTGTTTATTTTCAGCATCATTAAGATAATTGCGTAATATTGTTTATGATGTGCTAGGCCATATTTTGGATTAAATATAAATGTTTACAAAATAACCATAAAGTTTTTGCATGCAAGTTTATATTTGTATTTGTAATCTGAATTTAAAGGTGCTAATTTTGCTTCATAAGCAATTAGCAAGCAAGAAATTGATGCCTTAACCACATAAATTATGCCATCAACGGAGCAATTTATGAATAGCTTTAAGGGCACCAAAGGTTTGCGGCTTAGACCGGAAAAGATGCACAAAGGCTTAGGCCAAAAATAAACACACAAGGACTAAGCAGGGCTCTCAGGTGAGAGGATTTGACAGCTTAGAAACCTGGTGACCTTTTCTTATTAACTGTCCGCACCGACAAACCAAAAATAAAATCTAGAAAGAAATACCAGCTTTAACAGGTAGAATTTAGCATACCCTTCCAACTCGAAATTAAGTTTGTCACACTTAATTTTCAAAATAAATGTAACAAAAAGTTTACTGATATTTCTTATTGTTGTTTTTTAATAAAGCAGAAAGGTTATTGCACTCGCTGATACTGATTTTGGTTCGGCTTTCTTTGGCATGCTTGTTTTAAGTCATTTAAAAATAAAACTATTTATTTGCTGTTTTTACTCCAATAAATTTCAAATCTCGACCGGACGACGAATGTCAGAGAGAATTTCACAGCGACCGCTAAAACTTTTTAAAGAAAAAAACAAACTTTTCTTTAAAAATCAAACCGATTGTTCTTAAGGCTGCAATATGAATTGGTATTCCGGTCCAGGCACTTCGTATAAAGTACAAAATGCTCCAAGTTATATAAAAATAGGTTTAAATTCAGAGAATGGAAGCTGACAGACAGACAGATGGGCAGACAGACAGAAACACAGATGGGCAGGCGGTTGTTGCCGTATTGACCTCTCCGAGGCAATAAAATAAATGGAGTCCGTTACAAGAGTGTGCAACAACAAACGTGCCACACGCCGCAAATCTGGTCTAATTCACCAACGTGTATTTTGCCACGGTTTTTGAAGCCTACGAAACGTGCCACAAATAATTGGCAGGCTCAACACGTTGCAAACAGCCACGCCCCCTTTTGACAAAGCAAAAATGGGAGGCGGGCAGTTGAGCATTGAGATAATTGGCTTGTTTTTCTGTTTTTCTTGCTTCCGTCGTGTCTTCTGTGCAAAGCAATGCGCCAAATGCGAAATTCGCGGCATTTATCAACCGCGTTGACATGCATTGGGGCACGTGTCGTATGCGCAATAATTCTGATTGTCAGCACTAAGTTGAAATGTGGCAGCACAGGTAATTAAAACTGACAACTGAGAATTGAACAGGCCGAAGGCACTCAAACAAAATGAAATTGACATTCAGATAATAAGCAATTCGATAGGAAATTTAGTTAATACTCATGAAAATCTGCGTGAAATAAGTTGGAAATATAATAGGAGAATAGGAAAATCAACCTGGCTTAAACTAAAACATCAGTTAACTTATACTATTGGTAATAGTAGTAATATATGTGGGGCAAATTGAAGATTAAAATGCCTTTAATAAAATATTATTCCGACTGAGATTTTGCAGCTCATCCGGCATTTAATCCTGGAGCCAGTAAATGCTTAACAGTCATTTGGGCAAACAAACAAATTCGAAAATGTCTTCGCCAAGACACACACAGAAGACAAATTGGCCATTGACCAGTGACCTGACCTTAGCCGAAAGTATCTCAGATATGAGCTCAATGCCATTCGCACTGGACTGCAAATGTTGGATTGGCTTGGCCCGAAAGTAGGCAACACTCACACACTCACACACACTCGCTCACACACACACACTCGCTCACACACACTGAAATTTAAACAGATACATAAATCACAGCAGCTCCTGTTTGCGCCTGGCCGGAAATGCCTGTGTGAGGAATGTGCATAAATATTCGGGGCAAATTGAAAAAGGAGGCGTCTTTAAAGTTACGTTGCGAGTGCTGAAATCACGCTGGCATTTTCACTTGGCACTAGCCTAGCAGTTGTTTATGACGTGCGACAGTTTGGCAAATGGAAAGTGCCGTGCACAATGCGAAAGGAACAGTTTTGCTGCCTTTGTGTTGCTCACAACTGCTACACACACTCGGACAGACACATAGACAGACAGTCGGACGGACAGGCAGGGCATTAAGATCATAATTGCCAAAAGACAAGGACAAGCGAGACACACACGGCTATTTGAAAAGCAGAGATTGAATTACGGCAGCAAGTGCCAGATGTTTCGCTCCCTCGCAGTTTATTGTGGTTTATTTGCTTTCATTTACTTGGCTCGGTGGCTCACATAAAATCTAATTAAATTGTTTTATTGCATACAAGCAAATGGAATTCCTGGCCGTCTGCCAGCCTCAAACTGTGCTCCTCCATCTCAAGGAAGTCACATTTAAGCCATCTACCTGAAGCAACGCTGGCAACAAAGCAACAACAAACTGGGATCACATAATTAAACGCAGACGGATCAAATTTAAGCGCATTTGTGACTAATCTTTTACTAGCCTCTGCAGCATTCGTGTAGCATTCCCCCACAAAGCGAAATCATTCTTATTATGTGTTGAACAACAAGTGTGCACATTTTTGTGGCAGTTGTGCACAACATTCGAATTCGGCATATTTGCTTATTTAATGCCGACTAATATCAGTCGACACAGAAAATACAAAAAATTAATTAAACTTAAACATAACAAAATTTAATAACTGCAAAGAACAATACATTTTTTAATTAATTTATTTGATTTATTAGGGGTATTTAATTGGGGGAAAACTCATGAAAAACCCAAACAGACGAAAAATATAATAATTTAGCATGAATTAGATAAGATGTCCAACCACAAATGCATTCGAAAATGATATTCACAAAACAAATCGTTGAAGATTGAGCTCCTAAAATATAATTAAATTTAATAAAATTATAACAGATTTTGCTGGGCAACAACAAATTTGTTTAATACTCAATTAATTAATTTATTCATTTATTTAATGCTTTTTCACGGCTCTTTTATGTATTTTCTATTTATTTGAAGCGACATAAGTTTAATGGTCAAAGGTTTCTCATCTCTCGATGCAGAAAATTTCAAAAATGGAAAAAATAAAAATTAAACTTAAATTAAAAGCAGATTTGTAAGACTTCTATTTGTGGTAAGTGAAAAAATTCAGTAAGAATTACTTTAGATGCCCAACAACAAATGCAAGCGAATTCGTTTAAAATTGTGCTCTTATTGATATTTAATATATTGATGAACAATGAAAATTAATTGCTCTTTTATGTAATTTAATTTTCGAAACGACCTAAATAAAATATTCGTGTTCTCCCGATGCAGTACAATGAAGTGTTCTTTTATTATTACGAATATTGCTGAACAAAAAACAAATAAATTACTTTTAAACTGAATGCGTTCTTGGCTTCGACCTTGCTCGGTCTTATTTTATTTATCTAATGCTTTTTTGTAGCTCTTTTTATGGATTTTCTTCTAAATTGAAAGGGCAAAGGTTTCACTACTCCTGCAGACAAGTGGTGGAAATAATCGTCGTCAAGTTTACAGTTCGGAGAACTCTCATATTCACATGGCTAATCAAATAGCTGTGCACAAAATGATTTTAGGGATTCCTTTTGTCCTGTATAAATATATATTGCTTCAAATTGATCGAGTAGTTATTTAAAAGTCAGTCACCATTGAAAAGCAATTTCAAACTTCTCCCAGTACCTGCGAAGGAGAGCCGCAGCTTGGAGCCCAAAAATCCCAAGACGAAGCAGGAAAGTTGAATGCTCTAAAAATGTGCGAAAGCAAATTCTGTGAAAGTGAACATCAAGTTGGACTTAAGCACCGCTTTGGAGGCTTTGAAAACACACACAACTTCAAACGTGAACAATGAAATTAATTGTCGTTGTCATAAAGCAACGTGTACTTAATGTTTGGTAAACTCGGCTCGTTTCAATAAGCTCCCTTCCGCTCCCCCTTCCCCTTCCCCTCGTCATCTTTATCTTCAATTTCTTTGTATTTGGCGTCTTGTTGGTTAATTATTTTTCTTAAACAATTCATGAACAAACTGAAACAGTGGCCATTGTGGTTGAAGCCACAGCTTTGCCACAAACCATTGCCAGCAGCCAAAGTCACTGCCCCAATTCTCATGTTTTTTTGGCTTTGTTATTTGTAGTCGGAATCGGGGATGACCTTTCCGTGGCAGGCAACAGTAGATGGTATTAAGGCGCCCAAATGTGCAGCTTATTCTAGCATAACATTTAAAGAATCATCTTGAAACGGGTACTTGCCATCTAATTGACAGCTGTTGCTCAACTGACAACTGTCATTGATTATGACAGATGATGAGTTGGGTAAAGCCTCAGATTGATTTGAGATGGGCATTTTGAGCTAGGGAAAGCCAAATGCTTCAAACCGTATTTTTAAATATGCATAACTTAGCATTTGGAGTTTATATTTTTTATCACTGCTTTTGCATATATAATTCAAACTCCACTATTCCCAACACATCGCACATTCAAATGTTTTACTTGGCTGTCGCTATTCCATTATAAGTCTCCGTTTTCATTAAGCTTGATTTATACAAAACGGAGAAATGAATAATACAAAAATTAACCAAAAGTTGAGACGGACTACACCCACTTCTCTGCAAACAAACTAATAGATTAGAGACAAATTAAGCAATGAATAAGAAACTTCATTTCTATGTTGTTGTCAACATTTAACGATAATAAAATATATTTTCGTAGAATTGTATTCTAAGCACCAACCCATCTTTATATGTAAACTGTTTGTGACATTGATGTTGCCTTACAGTTCATAAAAATACGGAATTATCGCAAAAACACGAAAACACGAACTTCCAGCATTTGCAACACACTTTGCGAATTAAGTCAACAGAATTGTGTCCTTTATGGCAACACGTACGGGAAACTAGTTTACTACTACAGGCAACTAGTTTACATTCTCATATTGATAATGGAATCAGGCTGTCAATATGCTGTGTCATACATAAAATAAAGTACTATATAAATATATAAAATATATTTTCAATTTTTAAAATGCCCAATTTAAGGATCAGAATGAAATAATATGAAAGTTTATGCATTACTCAAGCATTACGAAATGTCTGACAAAGTAATTGTTTGCAGCAATTGACAAGGAAGCGTTTAATCAAAGCCATATTTATTATATATAAATATGTATATTTATTATTAATATATATATATATATATTAAGCTGGAAAGCAACCACATTATTTCCTCATGTTTGCCTTCAAGCACGCCACCAAAAATGAAAAGCGCACATTAAAAATGCTAACAAAGAAACAAATTCGCTAAAAAGGGGAGAGGAAACTCAAAGCTGATTGGCATATCTACCTAATTCTGGTTCAATGCATCAGGAGTTTTCCCGATACACACACACAAACACACACACACACGAACGCACACAGGAGTCGTACACACAAAGGGTCAAACAGCAGATTATGCAGTGGAAAACAGGAGCGGCAAAGGATTCACCAATAAAGTATGCCAAAGATGGATATTCAGTTCAGCCACAATTGCAACAACATACATTTTGACACACATATACACACACACATATATGTCTGTGTGTGCTCAAATATCGATTTGTCTGCTGTTGGTGGCAACATTGTAATTTGCGGCGCTTTACAATTGCTTGTTGACTTCTTGCGCGAACTTCAAAAATCAATTACAGAACAAAAACACAAAATGCACAAGACAAAAGAGGGTCATTAAAAAAGTTTCAAGGATTTAAATATTACAATAGCTTACATTTAAGAGAAGCAGATTACTTTTCGTGGGATACTCTTTTGTTTTTATTTTCTTTTAATTTACTGTGGTTTCAAAAATTAACATTTTTGGTTAATTAAATAAAAGTTACAGTAAATTTTATGAAATTAAAATTTAATGAATAATGACAAAAGTAATGGGTACAAAAATGTAAGCATTCATTGAAATGATTGATCAAAATTTTGATGAAAAAAAGATTGCAAAATAAAAATTGTTAATTATATGCAAATAATATTGAAAAAATAAAATGTAATACGATATAAATAAAAGAAAAACTCGCGTTAGTCAAATGTAAAATGGGGCAACATTTACTGCAAGGATTGAGAAAAACCAGGAAATCACAATCAGACCAAATACATCGAGAAACACTTACAAAATGAACAATTTATGTGGATATATTTTTTTCGACGCCATTCAGCTGTTAATAACAAATGGTAGATTACAAATTGAAATCCAAATGTATTTCGCCTTGTCAGATATCCTTTATGGTCCTCTGTGCAGTTGCATGTATTCGAGTGTTTTAAGCATTTGCAGGCTGCGACAATTGGAAAGTAATTTGCCATAGTCTGTGGCTTGAAGTCATTTTAATTTTCTTTTTACGACTAATGGTTCCAGCACAAAGGCAAATAAAATGCGAAAGCATTTTATTACCCCTAATACATGAATACTAAATACAGACATATATATATATATATGTGTATATATATATATATATTTATGCAATGGCTGAGTGTGAAATAATTTTGGGAATCTACATTCAGCCAACGAGTAGAATCCCGGACGGTCAGCATGAGGCGTGTGTCCTGAGGCCTAAGCCCGAGGCGATTAGTCTGCAAATAATGTCCTACATATGAATCACAGTTAGGGAGCTGGCAAGCTATGAGTCCAACTGTCCAACTGTCAGTGGGTGGGAAAACTATGGGGAAACGTGTGTTTATGAAGAAAAACTGTTACCAGTCAGTTGAGGCTCTGTGAACTGAAATACCCCAGCCCAGTTGTATTTCATAGAGCGGCTCCCTGTTGACTGTTTTTAAAAGTTTTGCCTTTGTTGCAAGTTGCAAGTACTCGAGTTTATTTTGTGTATTGTTCCTTATTTAGTCTCAGATAGACAGACAGAGCAAACATGTAGTTAGTCAATTGGGATTGTTGTTATGAAGACTGCTTGTGCGTGTTGCAGGAAGAATAATTTGTTGTGGCATGCGACTTACTATTAAAACTTTAATTGGCTCGGACCAAAAGTAAATCAACTTGCAAATTGTTGTAGAACACAACACAAGAAGGAGAAGCTTTGTTTGACTGTCATTTGTCTGGCATTAAGTTAATTATTTTAAGACATATCTGAATAAATCGTTGTAACATTGCATATTACTCAAGTGAATCGTTGGATGATCTTTGTCTTGTCCAAAATAACTTTAAACAGTATTTGGTTTTTGAGAATATTACAGACTTTATTATTACATATGGGGTTCGTATCTAAAATGAATTAAAAGTTATTTCCTTACAATTTTGAGAATTTATTTCTTTATTTATTAATGGTATCTGTTCTCGAGGTGATGGAAATTGGAATACTTAAGTATGATTAAAATTGTCGCATTAATTAAAGACCATAATATAATTGAACTTATCTTTACAACGAATTGTTAGTTACAAATATTTGTACTATTATAAAGAATAGATATATTTGTAAGTTCATGATTTATCTATTATCTCTCAAATGAACAGACAGACACAGCTCATAATGCTGATCAAAAATGTATATTGACGACAATATTATAATATCCAGTGCATGGTCCTGACATATATATAGGATCAAATTACTATATTATATGACCAGCGCATTCTCAAGAACCTATTATTTTGTTGAAAAACTTATTTACTTAATCAGCGCTCCATGGAAATTGGCATAATTATGTAATAATATCTGATAAACACAGAAAAGTAATTTAATTAATATGACGGCAAGGCTGTTATTGACTAACGAGCACTTTGCGTACAACTGCCTTTTTCTTATCCATCAAATGTGCTTAACTCATTACCTTCCGGAAAATGTGACACACATCAGAAAGCTTAATTTGATCATATGCTTGTAAGCCCTTCTCCCACTCCACCTCCTCCTCCATTCTCGTGTTTCCAGTAGTTTACTTAAATATTGTACACACATTTATCGATCCGAGTGCCTTCAATTTCAACAAGGCAAAAAAAGGAACAAAGCCACAACTTACTTTTTCGACTCCAATGAATGACTAATGTGTTTATGGATTGTCATTTTCAAGGCCGTGCGCATTGTTTGCTGCTGCTGCTGCTGCTGTTGTTGCTTTCTGTTGTTCTGATGATATGGAAAGCAATTTGTTAGTCCGACTCGGACTTCAATCCGACGCTGGCACTATTTCTATTAAGAATTTGTCACATTACAAAAGAAGAGAGGGGTGCGATGCGGGCAAAGAATCAACAGTTTGGCACTGGCAGAGAGCCAAGAGCCGAAGAGAGATAGATAGAGAGAGGGAGCGAGAGACACTGCACTGCTTAACCGACGCCGAAAGAGTCGTTCGTGTTCGTGCTCGTGTTCGTGTTGATCCGACTCGGTTTAAGGACGGCAACAGCAACAGCAACAGCAACAGCAGCTGCTTCTATTCAATTTTCATTTCAGTTCAGTTTCACTTGCAACGTTGACACGTTTGGACGCGTGCTCTACTTGCGACTGCCAGCGCACCATTCGTACGTGTGTGTGTGCGTGTGCGTTGTGTTACTGTTGCGTGTATTTGCCGCCGATGTCGCAACAAACTTCAAGTTGAGCATGATCTAAAAGTCAAATGCCACAACTGCCGCAGTCAAATCAAATTAAATTTGCCTCACATCTCTCGTCGTCGTCAATATTCAAATTGTAATTTTTGCCGATCTCAGAAACTAAAAAAATCACTTTGAATTATTTTATTGAAATTAGTGTTTGAACTGTGCACTCCAAAAATAACTGCAAGCTGCAAGCGATAGTTTCCATAAAAAATGTATCCATAATTGATAAAAAAATATTCAAGAAGCAGCAGCAAATATTTAATAAATATTATCACAATGTTTGTGCAAATCAGGTAAGCAGCAAATCACCAAATTTGATTACATTACTAATTGAAGTATGGCACATTTTACTATATTTAACAAACTGTTTATTTGGCTGAGGGCCTAAGATGAGCTAATGATTTTACTTTGATTTAATTGTGGCTAATTTGTGGAAAAGTGTTTGTGTCCTTGAATTTATAATTGTGTGCAGCCAATTAAGAAAATCTTCTTCCACCCAATTAATTAATAAGGTTCATAGTAGAGGCCTAAACTGTCTGTGTAACTGAACACATCTTGGAATACACCCCACGAAATTCGCTGAAACTGTACCAAGCCTAACCGGACATTGTTTACTCTTTTTATAACGGTGCTTCTTCTTCTTACACTGCTATTTTGCATTGGAACGCAATTTCCGCTAGATTTTTTCCAAGACTTTTTGGGCTTCTTCCTTTTAATTGATAATTTGGCTGCGAAATTCGAATAGAGGCAGTCACTTTCAAGTCTGTGGCAAAGTAAGTGGGGCGTTATAGGAATTTCTATGAATGGAATAATAGAAGGAATTCTTATTCATTTAATATTTTATTTTACATAGGATATAGCTGACATCCTTGCTTACCAGGAAACTAGAATGAAAAACAGACAAATATCAATTAAATTAAGTCGATCGGCTTCAGCAATTAGCAACATGTTAAAATTGGAGAAAACTAGAACAAAAAAAGCAAAAAAAAAACCAACAGCAAAAACCTGCTGCATAAAAACGCTGCGGCATCTAAAATTCTAGTTGATTTAGGGTTACAAATATCGAAACACTGTGTTCAACAATCTTTATTATGAATATGAATTCACAGAAGGCTTTAACTAAGGTGCACCAAGTGTCACATTAAATTCTGCAAAAGAACACATGCGCTGGACTCAGGAATAGCAAAATGTGCTATTTTGTGATAAAAACAAATTTAATTTCGAAGGTCGACTTAAATTATTACTGGTTTGCTTAAGAAAAGTCTGAGAGATTTCCCCTACTTGAAGCTGTGGTGGTGCTTCACTCATGATCTGGGCTGCATTCAGTGTTCACAACAGGACCCCGACTTGAAAAATGTGTGTGGGGACACCTGTTCCGTGGAGTTTAAGTGGGTAATCGACAGATTACGAAAAAACTTAAAAATAATATTTTGAATTTTATAAGGAAAAACCAAAGCATTTAATTGAATTTCGCATAGTGTATTTTAAGTGTTATGCTTGCAGACTAGTTACCACTTTAGTCCTTCTATCTATATTATAATATGTTTATTAAATTTTTGAAAAATATGATTAGGATTATTTCGGCTTGGAGCCACCTTGCTACGAAATCATTAACAATATTTGAATGTTTAATCTGCCTGGAAATGGATTATGTGTATCTATATATTTTATTTTTTATCTATTTATTTTATTTTTTATTACTAATTTTTTTTTTTTTGCTGAAGGTCTTGCAGATAGTGATCAAACTGGTATTGTAATTGAAATATTAGTTGTATTTCTAATGTTTTATAATTAAAGTTGAATGAATACATAAATAAATATATTTTCTTAGTTTCGCATTATTTATTCATTTGCTTAGTTTATTTTATTTAATGTCGATCAATATCAGTCGAGTCAGCAAAATACAAAAAAGTAAATAATAAAATAAACTAAAATGGCTCAGATTTAAATTTAAAAATAAAAAAGTAGAACAGACGTGTAGATTTCCAAGGGTGTCTAAATGCAAAGTTGGCCAAACATGTCTTGTCAGTACAAAAATAAAAAGAGTTTCTATGAACTTGCTAAGAAGCCCAACTAGAAATGGGTATAATTGAGACAAGACGATTAAAATTGATTTCCTAATGATAGAAATAGATTACTCTGAAGTAATTACTTGAAACGCTTAGCAGAAAGTGGAAGAAGGCATTTTATAAATGCCACCTTAATTTGAATCAACCAACTATCAATCGCTTAATTTATTATACAACACTTTTGCTTTTCCAAAAATCAACTTAATATTTGAATGCCAATTTACCGCAAACGTAGATATTTTCAAGTTGTTCAAGATTTAGTTATGGAATGTATATTTTCTATAGAAATAAATATAAATATTTGTTAATTAATATTGATTTTGAATACGAGTAGCAAATACGAATATTTATCCAACAAAATTTTGAACGCGAAAATGAATTTTGTTTACTTTGCAGCCTTTTAAAAATGCCAATGTAAATATTTGTGTGTGTAGAACTCAGCTCGCTAGACTAAATTACAAATGGTGCCATAATACTTGTAAATACATATTTAAATAGACTAAAATCACAATATACGTTTTGAGCCGCACAGTGAAAGACCAAGCACACCCAACGAAAAAAGTGCGTACCTTTGTCTTTGGGCTTAATAGCTTTAATTAATTAAACAACACAGCTCCCGGAAGTGCGGGCAGCAGCTTCGCCTTCAAATGCTGCCATGCCCCCAAAGCAGGGGGTGGAAGAGGGGCGGCGACGAACTCTTGCAACAGTTGTGTCGTCTTTTAACAATATTATGTGGCTCACCTTGGCGCAGGAGGAGAACGTTTCGCACAATCAGTCAGTGGCAACCCCCGAACGCAACCCCCCCGAAAACAACCACCCTCCGCTGCCAGTCTCTGTTGGCTTTGCTCCCAGCGCGTGCCACATTTATACCAATTTAAAAAGCGCGGCATACTTCTGCGGCAGCCGCTTGATTATATATTTATTTGATTTTTGGCTCGCTGTTTTACGACAGTCTCCGCCCCAAAGACTCCTCCCGTCTGTCTGTCCACCTGTCTGTCTTACTGTCTGTCTGCCCTTCCGTCTGCCTGTGGCTGGTTTATGTACAGTGTTTGTCTTGCCCACAGCATTTACATAAAATCTAATCAAAAGACATGCACATTAACCGCCGGCGGTCTCATCAAATTTTCAGCATGTCATATGTGGATGCGGGTCTGCACTTATCTTTCAGTTACTTAGATTCAAGGCAACTTTGCCTACCCTAAAAGCATGTTTAATAATTTAGCAAAATATCTGTCGTATCAGTTGGCAACCGATTATACTTTTTTATTTGATTTTATTGTTTGCTTCTGAAATATTTTTGTTGTCTTTAGCGATAAACAAACAAACAGAGAAAATATCTAAATATTTAACGATAGACAAGGTCAACCACTCGAAGCGTATATACCCTATAAAAACTATGAGTTGGTAGTTTAAGGAAAAGGATTACTAACTATCAATTGTGCATTGATTTTAAACGAATTTAAAGAGGAATTAAGTTGATAAATTGATTGAAATTATTAAAACGTATTTGGAGACAGATTAAGTGTTTGCGATGTATTTTTTAACATAAGCAAATTGAAATGCTTATTCGGTTTTTCGACATGCCAAAAAGTCCAATTGAACCTGTCATTTTATTTTTAAGTGTACTTTAATAGTTGACATGTTCCACTTAATAAATTGGATTTTAATAATTACAATTTCTCTGTCATGTGGACGATTGCATGTCATTTGAGCTGCACAAAATGCAGAAAGCGTCCTCATTGTTAACCCGGTACAAATTGCAAAAAAAAAAGAAAAAGAAAATGGAAAATATTAAATGGACATCAAATTTATGCAGTTAAGCCGACGTCTCTGCCGCAGTCGTTGCGTAATCAATAAAATATTTCATTTTTAATATTTAATCTTTTCAATTAAATTGCCCATGATTCACATGACGCCCGCTCTGTGCATTTTATGTCCAAATAGTTGGGCTCTCGGAGCGAAACCACACGAAACCAGCATTGGTAAACCGTAAATCGCATTTATTGTTTAAATCAATTATACTGCTTATTTAAAAATAATCAAATGTGCAAATGGAGTTGCAAGTATTGCTGCACTTTATTGTATTGTATTCCACTTCAGCTGTGCTTTAATGAATTCATCATTCAATTCAATTTTTATATGCGTTTTCAGTTGATTTGCGATTAAAAAACATCGTTCAATCGAATCGAAATGTTTTTGCGGTATTCTGTCACATATTGGTCCATTGACATTTACGGTATGTTATCGGTACTGATCGAAAAGTACAACTCAAAAGTTTGATAATATAAGTCAAAACTGATTGCAAAATTATCTGATATCATTTTAATACCAGCTGGTTACAGGTGGTAAGAAACTTCCGTGCATCTAATTAAATCAAAATTATCAACATTGGAAAAATAACTTAAATATTTCGGTTGGAGTCTTGAATTTAGAGCGGTGCACTGATGGGTTAATGCCCTTAATTCATTAAAAGTAGATAAGCGGATATAATCACAATCAACAGACGAGTCTAATTATAAATCGGATGGCAATTTAAACACAGACAAATTCACATAAATTAACCAAAGGAAGATTATAACGATGTTTCACTACAATGTTTTGATTACGACAAATCCCAAAATGATGACTTCCAATATTTGGGTCTAAACATAATTAGAATTTTGTTTCAGTTTTCGATTTTGAATTCGGATTATGTTAATTTAACTCACACTTTTGTTATCCACATCAATATGCCGCCTTAAGCTTACTTCCATTTGATTTCAATTTTATGACCATTAAAATCCCAAGAGAGCGTTGCAGTTTTTGCAATTATTAAATAAACCAAATTAGTCCCGATTATTTGGAATTCACAATGCGCATACGCCAGGTTGAATCCAAGCGCTGCTTAAATTCTACTCGCTGCACTCAGAGTGCAAATTCAACAAACGAATCGCATACAAATATCAACTCACAATTGGCAATCGGAAATCAATAGCAATTATAGAATCACCCAGCACAGAAAATCACTCATAATTATAATTAACTGGGCAAGCATTAAAATGCGCACAACTGATTAAGTCGAAGAGCCATCGAGGTAATCAGCATTTAATATAAATGTTCAAATAAAATGGAAGGCATATGCGAATTAATTTTAAGGACACATATTTTAAATTAATTGGAGGCCTGACAATTCGACAATCAATCCACCAATCAATCAATCAATCAGCGAGCCTGATGAGTGCCAGATAAACCAAAAGCCATCGAATTATTTACAGAAATGGAAGTTAAGTACGAGCATAAGCTGTGACAGCAGCCGAATTGTGTGTTTTGCATAATAATTCCAGTGAATTTCGGATACGCTCAGCAGCTACGTGCCACAGAAGCTGAGCTCAACTATATCTGTAGGTATCCATTTAGCAGTCAACCGCATACCAGATACAAATTAGCGAGCGTAGCGAACTAGACGGAAGCCGCAGCGTTGCCAGTCGATTGCATGCTCAGCCCGGGGGCATGGCAATCTATTGCCGCAGTCAGACACATATTTCCCGTTTATTTTGTTTGCATTGAAATGCGGCACTTTCATTCTATTCTGTGGCGCTGAGTCTGCTATTGATATGGCAAAAAGTCCTCAGCTAAACCAAAGCGGTTTTCAATGGTTTTGGTCCTTGGGCAAAAGTCTCCTAAACTTTTGGCTATTTGCTATATGTGGCTGCCACATCTGAAATTTACAAGATAGCCAAAGTATCCAAATTGTCAATATTGACGACAATTTTAATTACAACACAGGCTGAGGGTTAAGATTGTCTACAGCAAAAGTATTGCGTACTTACGAGGACCCAGCATTTTCTGCTTACAAGGCAGCAAAATTTGTTAAGTAAATGGAGTGTTTCGCATGTCAATCGACTTAACATTTTAAAGAAACCATCATAATTCCAGCATTTTATCCTTCATCTTCTAATCCTAGTGGAGTGGAAAGTTCGAAGTCTGAGTTCAGCGGGTGGCTCTCTTGTGATTATGATAATTAGTATATTATGCAAAATGCGTCACTCATTTTTTGGCACGCAACTCATTCATTTATATAAATATATTCTGCTTATGACCCTTTCCCACTTGTGTCATGAACTTTTCAACTCTTTTACTGGGTCTCGTTTACTTGACAATGTTTACTAATTAATAATAAAAAACTACAGTCAGGACGAACTAAAGGGAACTCAAAGTAAAAATAACACATTTATTTATCGTGATGATTGTGTGAGCAAGCAAATTGCAAAACAAAGAAAATTTCAATTTATTATGATGATTGTAAGCGAATCCGTGGATTAATTAAATGAAAAGTAAGCGCTTGGGTATTAAAGGAATGAGCAACCATTAGAAGGCTTTTGTACTTTTAAATTAATTACAAGTGCATTTCCTCCAGTTTTAAATGGTTTTACAACAAAAGTCAGATTACTCCATTATTTACAATTCACAAGATGTGCGAGACACATAATTAGTGCATTGAATTGTAAACCTGTAAAGGATCAAACAATACGAATGAAAAGCTACGAATACCGAAGATTAAATAAACTTACAGAGCTGAAGAAGACTTCTGTGCATTTAAATTTATTGTCTTCTCTCTTGTTTTGAATGATTTGACAGTGAACGTCGCCAGATATGAAACACATTTAATTAATTCTATGAAGTAAGTCTTTTCATGTAACATTTAATATCAGAACTTTAAGAAGATGGAAACATTAGAATAAAATGCTAAGTTAGAAATTGTTATTTAAATGAAACCATAATGCCCATTGAAACTATTTAATAGAATAATCCGATTATGAACATTTCGTGCAATTATGTGGGGAGCAAAATTTTGGATATCTTTGAATGGCAGTAAATTTTGTTATACAAATAATTACCTTTAGAATTGCGTGTCCTTCAGATAGTAATTATGCAATATACAGTTTATGATTAAATTAAATTACTCTGTGCAAATCTTTATATTACTTCTAAGCATCAAAGAACTGAAGAGATATAAAGTCTAAGGTTTTAAAGATGACAACATAAGTTACAATTTCCACACAACTTTAGACCAGGTGGTGAACGCCTTTCCGGGTCGGACTTTAAATTAATTGTATGCCTGCTTCTCATTGTGGCTGCCGCATAGTGCGGCACACATAAGAAATGTTGCCCCATCAATCGCTGCTCGGCTTTGTGGTTGCTGTTGCTCTTGGCAGCTGCTGTTACAATTTGGTATATAAAATATGACCATAGCGTCGCAGGACAGTCAACGGCAACTCATCAGCATCTGTCATGAGGCAGGTTAATTTATGGACGCACATATGTAAATATATTTGACGCACATACATATATACATAATCGCCTTATTTTATATAGGTTAGCGATTTTTGATGGGAAAGCGAATAAGTTCGCATTCTGATTTTAATTGTATACTTTTCAGATGGCTTTCGCACACAAACGAATTTATGGAATACAATTTGCATATCTTACTTGGTGGGAGGCGGACTTTCAAAATCAACATTGTGCATTTTTTTACACTGAACCCATTTAAAAGTGCTCAAACGGGTATAATTAAGGTGTGCAAATGTACAAAGCATCCAGAACGAAACATCCAGACACAAAAAAGTAATTAAATATTTTTAATCAGCATCAAATATCTGTGTGAACATGCCAATCTCAGACAGTAAAAAAGCTAAAGACTTCCTATGTATATATTAGTAGTATTGGCTCTTATATACCACGCGCCCCCTGATTCTCTTTCATTCGATCGATAACTCCTCCTGTGGTGCGATATCGATACAAATCGATTACAGATGGTAATAAAGAAGACAACTTTAACGATACAGATTCTCATTTGAAATAAAACGTATCGAGGCATAATTAGCATTAAAAGATATAGTCAAGAGCTGTTACAAAAACGAGAGCACCGATAAAAAGCAAGTGAAAGCGTCATACATATATACATACATATAGATATACAATTAGTGAATGTTTCAAAGTGTTAATTATAATATCTAATAGGCTTGAGCTCTCACGACTGAAACATGCTTACTCGCTACGCCCTTTTAGACGGTATTTTAATGTTATGGAGAAGTTTGTAACGCTTTAAATAACACTTCTCCGACTTCAGAAGGCATATGTATAATTGATCAGCATCTGTTGATTTTTCATTTGTTTATATGTACGGAAGTTCCCCAGTTTTTAGGATATATTCATAAAACATTGTATATATCCAGGCATTTTCTAATTAATTTTTCATGTTAATATTTTTCATGTTTGTTTCAAATGTGGAATAATAACTTCGCAGCTCAAAAAGATTATAACACTCTAAATTTGAGCTATGATCTGCAAGAGTATTTAATCTTCAGTGTGCCAATGAAAGCCGTTCTTTCACGTTTTAATTTGAAGTGTGCTGTATTTTTCTGTCTCGTTCCGCATCTCTATGCTAAGTACCCACTTTGAAGCAACGCGTTCGCTTTAATTTGTCGGCGCCGACCCACACTTGAGAGTAGACGTGGATTGCAGATTGAACGTGGAGAACACGTAGCCAGCAACTTTGCTTCTGACCCGCATTCGCCTCAGTTACACTTTTAGTCTGTCTTTCTGTCTATCTACCTTTCTCTTCCTCGCTATTCTCCGGCTTCGGCCTATTTTTGGTGCTAAAGTGCACGTGGCTGCGATATCTGGAATACCAAAAGACCACATATGTCCTTTGAAAACGTATTTGTAATGGCAATGTGGGAGCACAGGCAGATTTCAGATTGTAATTGCTTTTTCTAGTTAGAAATGCGGCAAAGCAATTGGAAATCAAATTTCGACAGCTCAAGAGACAAAAATGTGGAGAGTATGGAAATCAAATGGACCGTCATTAAAACTGTGATTAGGTTGAAGTAAAATACGAACAGATGTGTTAGGTTTTTCATAATATGCCAATAATAATTAAATAACAGCTGTTTATAGAAACTTAATCCAAACATTTGCTGAAAACAATTAACTACAGCAGTGCGTGACTAAAGCTTAAAGTTAACATGAAAATTAAACAGCTCAGGCAAGATTCTCCCACTTTCCAGTAAACATTTTTTTTTTTTATCTTACATTTAAACAGTTTAAATAAAACTTTCGACTCAATGCCATTTAACAAAGCAGCCCGCAGTTCAGGCAGACAGCCATCGCAGGATGGCGACGACATAAACAAAGAGTTGGTTCTGCTTTTATTTGCACGGTGTGGTGACACTCTTAATAACCACAAACACCATAAATAGCGTCACCTAACCGCAAACAAGAACAACACCAGAGCCAGGTGCTCGACGGCAGCTGAGCAAGCAATTTCCATGTATATCCATCAAATGAAAAGAAAACATGAACCAGAACAGGGCTGAGGCCAGAACTTAAGGCGGGCCGCAAACCTCAGTAAATCTTGAACCCAACTAATTTCCGCAATCAAAAAGTCACTTGCCTTACCAGGGCGTATACGTAACCAAAGAACCAAACAACCAAACAATACCAACAGCAACAACAAAAACAACAAAAACATCAACAACTATGGGGAAAACCATGTAACGCCCGGCATTATAAGCACCTTAGTTATAACTATCATTGCCCATGTGGCCATGAAGGTTATCTGTTCGCACTTTGTTGCCCCTGTTGTCTCATGTGTCATTTAAAAACAAAAAGACTCACACTCACTAAAAAGAACAGCGCTCAGGACAACGATAGTGTGGGGCGGGGGCAGGTTGGATAAGGGAACTTATGTTTGCCCATTTGAACGATGACGTTGCCAAGTTGAATGGCGATAGTGACATCTGGCCATAGTACACCTCTGTGCGTATTGTACACATATGTGTAGCTGTGTAGTCCTTGTTTATTGTATACAAAATACAATAGGGTCAGAGCTCCAGTCACTCAAAGTCCTGCCAAGCTTGTTATGTATCCAGAAGCCGAAGGACCTCACATCATCGCCCGCCCCGACTCCAACTCTACATGTTACTTCAATGACACCTGGCTAAAGCGATATCAAATTTATTAGTTTAGCAGAAGAATGGAAAGCAATTAAAAATCTTAAATTAATTTATTTTTGTCTGACTATTTTATAGCATTTTTCGTTTCAATTTTTCTCTAATCATTTACTTGTAATTTCGATCCGTTTCTTTTTAAAGAGAAATCCTTACTTTAACGTGATCATTCAGAATGGAAACCTTTTTTCTTTGTTATTATTTACATTTATAAACAAATAATATTACTATTAACAATATAAATAGCTACACAATCGGTAAGCCCTGCAGCTCTGCTTTTTTCGAAATTTTTAAGTTCCAGTTCAAAATTGTGGCTTAAAATTATATTTCCCAGTTTGCAAATTTCAGCTAGTGTCTCTGAAATTGAACGGTTTCTTGAGCATCACATAATCCGCCCCTTGCTTCTGGCTGTTGTTGCAATATGGCAAACAACTTTAGGTGTGCACACAACCAGTGAAGACACTCAGTGTGTGGACAGATTTGTGTTGTTTGGCCAATTGCTGAATTTTAATTGGATATTTGGGTCTGGTGGCCCAAGTGTCTGTCACATAACAATAATTATTTGCCAGTTATTGAAAAACAATTTCCCTTTCGATTTCCTTGCATTTTTCTGCTAGCTCGCAAAAGTTTTCTGCCGGAAATTGTTGCAATTTATGATTTAAATTATGTTCCTTTTTTAATGTTGCCGCCCGTTAGCTTCGATGGCTGCCACTGCGATGTGCTCAATGTTGCATATAAATGCACTGATTATCGCGGCACGTTGCACACCACGCCCACTTCAGCGCCCAGCCAAGTTCTGTTAAGTGCTGGGGCGTTAAAGGGATGCGCATCGAAAGCGCCAAAGATAAAATGACAATCAGACTGTCTGGCTTGGGTAATCAACTGCTAAGTGGGCCAGAACGAAAGCAATAAATATCAACCAGTGATTGTTTCCCAACATAGCAGAGGTTTAACCTTTTAGTTTTATAAGAGCTGCAGAAAATGATATACACTGATACACAATGGTCTGGTTACCACACTCAGAATAAAAGCCGTCTTCAAACTTGGAAAATTTCCAGAGGATGCTCTCTTTGTTATTAGGAATTGTATTTCTAAACAGCAGAAATTATCTTTTTTCAACTCAAGTGCAGATTTTTCAATACGAAATATTAGTTCATAAAGATTTGAAATACACAACTATTTTAGACAACTTATAAATTCACAGTTATTTTCATTACTTATTTCTTAAATTTAAAAATATAATTATCAAAATATGTCGATTTTGCATTTTTACTCTTTTTCCTTATTTGAATATATAAATATTTCTGAAAATAGAAGAAATGCTCTCAAATTAAAATTTTTTTGCATACTCATTCTATAAATTCAGCAAAGAACTCTAGTTTTCAGGGCGTTCTTCAAGGTCGATTTTCATGTTGTTGTTGTAGATTAGTTTCTTAAAAATAGAATAAGCTTTATAGTGTTCAGGGCGATTTTCTGAAAGACGGATTTTGTTTCTGAGTGCAGTAAGTGATAGAGGAGATAGGATATTGAAAGCACAATTCAAGTCTCGGAGAACATTTTGTTTCCCATATTGCAATATTTGATAAGGAGTACCTTAATTTGTGTAATGAGTTTAAATTATATCCAAAATGGTGCTGACAGCCCATGACAGCCTTTTATATTCACACAGCTAAGACTGCAATTAGCTGTAATCAAAGCTGTTGGGTTATCAAAGTGTGCTGCTCATAATTCAATAAACATATCAAGGATTACTTGTCTCATACTCAAATTTCATTGAGGCACAAAATGTGCTCACAATCAACTCTAATATCTTTGCGCTTAGGCAAATTTGATCAAATGAAAATCAAACGTTGGAAAAGTGTCACGCAAATGTGGAGGGATCCCCCCGCTTTTTGAGGTAACGCTGCCAATGACAGTGACAGACTCCCCTTTCCTCCACACCGCCGTCCAGGTGCTCACTACTCACATTGATTGCAGCCGCATGTGCGACTCATTTAAACAGAGAGGAACATGGTGAATGGAAAATGCGGCATTCACCGCATTTTGTTCAAATTTTTTTACGACACTTTTTCTTTTTTTTCGTTTTTTTTTTTTTTATAAAGTGACATTACGTACAAAAAAGTGAAAAGCATCATTTTTATGCGACACACTTGAAAAGGTTTTCCACTCATGTTTTTATGAGTTCAAAAGACGAAAGTCGAAACCCAAAAATTGACTCAACCCCCCTTACCCTACCAGCCAGTGCTGTCTGTAAAAATGCAACCATGCGAACACATCCTTTCTTCCTTTGTCTCTCTCTTCTCTCTCTCTCTCTCTCTATCTCTCTCTACCTCTCTGTTAGTGGCACTGAAACTGTTTGCGCCAGTTGCGTCAGTCGCGTTGTGTGCCCAAACAACTGCCAAATAGCGCGCATATTTTACGTCAACGGATGGGCAACGCCGTGAAGTATGCAACGCAATACTTTTTGCTATAAGTTAATTGCGTAAGCTAACGGCATCGACTATACAGACAGAGACAGACATGTCACTCAGAGAAAATGTTTTCTCAATTTTTGACGCACTTTACTTTTTATATTTCTAAAATTTAATTGTTTCTAAAAACCAGGGTTTGCTTTTCTTAATTTAAGGTCAGTTTTGAAACAATTTAGAAAAAACATGTCTAATTTTCAGGCTGTTGTTTTCTATGTGTGTGTACATAAAGGAAATCTTGTATTAGCTTTTTCTTACTTATATTATTTTTAAATATAACAATAATTTGCTTATAAGATCACCTAACTTAACTTGCAAAATTTTGAGACGGTACAGAAATTATTTCTTCTTAAAACAATGGTTCACATTTCCACTTTGTACAAATATTTTCCATTATTTATAAATATATTTCTGAAATTTGTTTTTGCAATTTTCGATGTCGGGAAGGCCTTTTCAATTTAAAAAAAATCATTCATCAGAAAGGCGTTCTAAAATCTAGGACGGTTTTTGAAATTTCAGTGCAATTTTTTTGAGTGTAAGAGACAGAGAAACATAATTTGACAGAAAGGTAAGGAACCAATTGCGAAATTTCATTTTATACATAAATACATTCGACATAAATATGTAGTATATATTATTATGTATATATACATATATATATATATATATATATATGTATATATATATGTATGTTACCTTACCTTTAAAAAGTGTACTTCAATTGAGTTGGGGGACAGGTGCAGGGGCAGGGCCAACGACAAGAGGAAAAGGCAAAAAGTACTTGTAGTTCAAGGGGCAGGAAGTGCTTGTGTAATTGCTGGGCAAACAAACACTGAGGGACTATTTGAGAGCACTCAAGCAGACTGCCGGCTCTTTGAGCCATCCATTTCCCTTAAGGACAGTTACAATATTTTGCGAATAGACGTGTTGCCTGCGTTTGCCGGCACAATTGTTAATTAGGCAAAAATGATGACTTACGAAATCGTTTTCGTCTTCAAGTACAAAATAACTTTTTTAATATCAATCTTGGAATAAGTGAAATGCTACAAAATAAGAGACGTGCTTCAAGCACCTAACTATTCAACAACTTGATGAAATTTAAATTATATTGTGCAATTCATCCATCCAAGAAGGAAGCAAAAGAGCTATGAACTTTTAGCTTCAAATTTAATTTGGCTTTAAAGCTTATAACAGTGCGTTATGACGAGTGTGGATGGGTGTGGATGGGTGTAAGAGTGTTTGGCTGCTCTGAGGTCTTATCTATAAATAACAGTTCAGCCAACAACCGCCAATTTGGAATTTGGAAAAACTTTGTCGTTCTCCTTGAAAACTTTGTCTGACTGTTAAATTCGCAGCCAAAGGCTTTCGTCGCCGTTTTCAGCTAACTGGTCTGGTAAGCCTCTAACTCACACACACACACACACACACACACCGACACACAAATACAAACACACACGCACCCACACACACAACCACACACACAGACGCACTTAAGGCAACAACTTGACGTCATTATGATTAAGTTGAGGCAATCAATTGATTATGTGTCTGCTTGGTTGCATGTACCCACAAGTACCAGCTACCAATTTCTGAAGGAGCTCGAAGACAGGTGAATCCAGCTAATAAATCACTTGCGCTTCAGCCGTGCCAATTAATCAAAAATGGCTTTAGCCCAAGCAATAGACAAACTCCCCTAACACAAAATGCCACGGAGTTTGATTCTCAATCTTAAGCTGCCGCATAACGTTGAACGATTAATAAAGTATAAAATAAAAAGTAAAAAAAAAACCTTCTACAACCGCAATAATTAAGCCATCAAGCTGTTGACAGGCTGACATAACAGCGTCTGCTGATAATGTTGTATGTTATTTTTGAGCAGAGTGCAGCTTATGAGCTGTCAAGTTCCTCGAAACAAAATGAGTGTGGAAATTTCGAAATATCTTTTAATAAAGCATTCATTGAGCGGCAGCCAAGAGGCTGTTGAGCCATGATGATGACTCAAAAAGCCTGATAAATGAATTGTTGAGTGAATAATACAACTTTATTTTAACAGTCGCAACTTCATTATAATTTTTATTTATTTTTACATAACATTTATATATATATATATATATATATATATATTTATAGGTAGGTAAATTGATGTCAAGCTCAAATTCAAGTACAACTTCAATTGTTATGTGATGCCAGAGAATTTTGATATCAGTTTGCACCCTCTTTAAAAGACAGAAGCAAAACAAATTGAAGTGTGTCGGGAAAATTATCCACTGCCCAAGTCTTTAACTATCGTAAGTCGTTGAGGGCTTACAAATTTTCTTATTGCATATGCCTATATCGAGTCGACTTCTGATATCGCCTTTGTAAGAGAACACGCACAGTAAAAAGAAAAGCAGCGCTAAACTTTGCTAACATAACATTAAATGCTGACGATTAACTGACTCTTAATTTGCCTTGTCTCTGTGTGATAAATGATTTGAAGCTCTTGATTGATAGATTGCCTTAATTGTTCAGTTGCTTTTTGCTATAGCCCAGCTGCTGCAAAAGAAATTTATCATCAATAAAGAGCACCAAATATTAAGATTAATACAAAAACAAAAATAAGATAAATTGGCTTATACTTTCTTGATCAATGGTTTAAGCAGTGATCCAATCAGAACCGAAATGTACTTTTCTGAGTGCCAACTACACACACACACACACACACACTCATACACAAGCTGCCGTTTTGTGCAGTGTGTGGTTTACACACGAGTGCCGTTGCTGCTGGAGTAGTTTCGTACTTTGCGTTACCAAGTGCATAAATTAAATTAAACAGAACAAATTTTGACATAACAAGTTTTGAGCAGCAAAAAAGTACGCATACGTCCCGTTGCCATTCAGGGAGCCGAAAATCTGGTTAGCCGTCAAGTTTATGCTTGTGTTTGTGCTTGTGCTGCTGCTCTTGCTGCTCCTTGCTTAGTCATATATTTTGCCAGCATAACTAATGAAAAGAAACAGCAAACAGAAAAACACTAAACTGCAAACAGCAAACTGCAAACAGCAAACTGCAAACAGCAAACTGCAAACTACAAGTGCACTCGACAAGGCTGCTGAAAGATATTTAACTCGATGTGCAGCTGCTGCAAGTTTTGGCCAGGCGTATTGTGATTTAAATGGCTTTCATGCTCACTGAATGCCGCACAGCTGACGATTAGCTTTCGTCGACCATCGTCGCAATGTTTGCACAAAATCGACCCAACAAAAAAACAGTCAAACTCAAGTCAAAGTTGTTGCCATCTTGCGATCGATAAGAGATTTATGCAAAGTGCAGCGGAAATTGAAATTGAAAGGCGCCGACAACGCCTCTACTGCCAGCAAAATGCAGACAGCCTTGGGCCTGGTTAACTTCTTGGTACTTCTTCTCTGCCAGCACTTGGTCTCTCACTCTCAGGATGTCTAAGGCCGAGCATTCACTGCCTGTCTGTCTGTCTGTCTGTCTGTCTGACTGTCTGCGAGTGTCAAAGATGTCTAACGCTTTTCAATTAAATTCAATTTATTAATTTCAATTATATGCGCTTCAAGTGACCGCATCCCAAGTCACCCAGCATAAAGTGCAAAAAAACAAATCAAGGAAAAAACTGTCAACTCAGCTCACTGAAGCACTGATGCAGAACTCAACGCCAAATGTGCTATCCAGATGCCGCCCAGCCACAGTGGCCTTCCGTGGTTGTTAAGTGCAAGGGAGGCATTTGATTGATGTACAAGTGTGCCACGGAGCTCAAGGGAATTTCTGCTGTAGGAAATGAGCAACAAGCGAAACGCACTGCTGACTGAACAAACGCGTTTAGCCCGTTAAACAAAGGACTTCAAATTCAAATTCAAAATAAATCATAAATCGACTTTTAAATACGCTGAGTACCTTCAACTTTGTTAGACAACAATCCCAGAATAAGTTCAAAACTTCAGAAACAGCATTTATTTATTTATTAAAATTTTTTAATGTCAACGGAAGGCGACACAAAAAAAATAGTACACCAAAAGACAGATTAAATTTAAAATGAAATTTAATATTAAGATAAGATAGATTATTAAGATAAGACAAGATTATTCGAATAAAAAGGAACTGAAATGGATCTCAAGAAGTTTCATCACAAAATGTTTATTCAACATGGTTGATATTGTTTTTTAAATTGATTGATTAGAAATGGTGCATTCTAAATTCTGAATTTTAAGATTAAATTATTGGGATTTCCAGGGTGATTCGCAAAACTAATAAAAAGCAGTTCGCAAAACATTTATAGAGTATTGGAAAGCCAAGTTGAATGTGATATGCTGTGCCTGGTACAATTAAGGGTAACAAACATTATCATTCTCACATGTCAAAATCACAGCAGCTGTTGTTGGATTTTTTGTGCCTGACTTGTGGCTAATGGCTTTTTTAGGCGTATTGCCAACGTGTAAGGAAATTTTTATATTTAATGGCCATAAAAAGTCTACTAAAGAAATGCAAAAAGACACTGAAAAAGAAAATGGCGAAAAAGATATGTCGAGTAATGCCTATGAGCGATAACCATAAATCACTTACACAATGATGAAAATAGTGTCGTAAAACCTACGACAAGTCACCTGCATGGCCATCCCAATAGAAAGGTCAGTTCAGTCAGTGTCAGCAGACATCTGAACAGGACAGTCAATATAAATATATATACTATGTACAAATACTGACAGTGTCAGTGAAGACAGAACAGACACACATTGGACACAGGTCCGAACTGGGAACGCAAAGACCGCAATAAATCGGCATTGTGGTTTGGGATGTTGGTCAAATTAAAACATTTTACCTGTGCTGTCAACTGCCTGATGTTGACAAATTAGAGGTTTTTCGAGGTGTGGCACCTTCTTCCATGTCCTGTCATGCACAGCTCCCCACCCAGGGGGGCTCTTGCGGTGCGAAACTTTACAGCCAAGCAAACGCTCCAGCAGATTATCGGTTAAATAAATAGACAAATTGATTTTAATGGAATTGAACACACAGGGTCGAGCAGGCAGCCCAGGCGACCAGACGCCCAGGTTGGGATGTCGTTGTCTCCATGCGCAGGCCATGGACACGGACACAGATCAGGACACGGACAGGACAGTGACCCAACCCTGTTGAGCAAACATAATTTCATGTAATTCTGCCTTGGCTTGTTTTCCCACTCTCATTTTTATTTACTAGCCCTGTTGCTTTTTCTGTTGCTGTGGTTATCCTTATTGTGGTTGCTTCACAGCAAATACATTGGGGCCTGCTTTTGGCAACTTGATAGACACTTCTGACAATGACAACGGACATATGAAATACCAATCACAAGGCTTGCCTCGAAATGCCCAAAAGTTGCGCACGTAACCGAGAATATCTATTGAGAATTATCCATATGAATATGAAATTTCAAATAAAAACAACAATAATAATATAAAGGTGTGTGCTTTTTTCACATTATATCTGTATAAGAAAGGTTGCTCAATTTAGATTGCACGCCCTCTGTGGCAGTGACAGACAAATCAACAAATCCTCGTTATAGCTCCAAGTGTAAGTCGATAAAACTTAGAATCACATAAAACAAACACATAAATAAATAAAACATGAATCCCTTCTTCTAACAGCTTTTAAGCTAGAGTCCCAAAACAAACTAAGCAGTCGAAGCAAATACTTTTATTATCAATTCCTTAACATTTATCTAAACAAATATTTATTGTAAATATTATTTTAAAAAAAATTAAATATTTATTTTATTGTAAATTGTTTGATTTTATTTATTGTAAGACGAATCATTATTGTAAAATTGATTTTCGAAAATACAAACATTTATAAAAGAAATGCCTTTTACACCTCCTCTGTTGGCAAATCAACCCAATGTGTTACAGTCATTTTCTACTAATTAAAACGAACTATTTGCACAGCTATACCAGAAAGACAATAACCTTTCTATGTGCCATCTTCAGGACCAATTTGGAGTTTTATGGCAGACGCTTGCAGCAAACGAAAAAGTTATTGCCAAAGGATTAGTTGTTCTAAGCTCCTTGAAATTGTGGTGACGCTGGGGCGGGGTCGAGGGCACAACTTTTAATGACGTGCTTTGTATGCGAGTGCGTGTTACATGTTAGCCACATTACCAAAGGAGCAGGATGACAATTTTCTGAGTGCGAGCTGTACATGGTCTATGGTTATTCTGTGCCACTCTTCATCTTCCTCGGGGAGACCACGCCACGTGCCTTTCGTGGATGCAACGGCAGTTCATGCAAAGGGTTCAAGTTTTCGTTTTTAGTGTCATCTCCAGCTAATATTTCTCGACGCTTGGCCCACATTCTTCACTCGCTCACATCCTCATATTCTCACATCCTTGCTCCATGCCCATCCATGCTCACACAAATAATACAAGTTTCACTTAATTGCACTCGAAAAACTATGCATGTGAATTGCACTCAACTCGAATGACAAGTGCGGTTGAACTGGGAATTGAATTCAGGCTGGGGCTTGGATTTGGTTTGGACTGAGGTTAGTCGAGGTTAGTTGCGTTGTTCCAGTTTTCCATCAGTTTTCGGTTTCAGTGATGCATCCAGTTTTTGACAGAAACAGTCGGACGCACATCAGACACAAATGACATCTCGACGATCTGAGTGGCTGAGCAAAACTTTTCGTTTTTTTGGCTTTAGTTCCTCGGATTAGGTCAACTCCCATCAGATCCGACCGGGCTGCCGGCAACCGTCGTCTGCTGTTGAAAGTTGTTCACGCACAAGCAGCACATGCAGGAAAGGGATATTCTTGGGCGGAGGGGCATCCGGAGACATCCTTCAGGCAGCCGCATGCTAATGAGCACAACTTTATTTTTTCACCTTTTTTTGTTGTCTGGCGTTGAACTTTTCGTGCACCTCTTTGGATCATGTCTATCCGGAGCTGAGGTGCAACAGGAACGAGGTAAAAACATGGCGGACCCAACTTAAATAAAAACTTCTTGAATGGAACAATGCTGTTCGCAAAAAGAGTCAAACAACAACTTTGTGTAGTAGGATGGCTTAATGATATCTAAATTGATTAACTTTATTGTGGCTTAAAAGTATGAGAAGTGAAAAATTACTTTTGAATTCCAAGCTGAGCGATAAATGGAAAATGAAATAAAGCCATCAATTAATTTAAGAGGGATGGAAGAGGTTAAATTAAAATGTTTTCTTTTTATTAATTTATTACTTCTGTTGAATTTTTAGCCAAATGATATCTTATAATGCAAATCAGCACAAAAGAAACTATAAATCGCATTCTCTGATGTTATTTGAATATGCGTTGATCAAATTTTAACTAAAATGCTATTAAATTGTTGACTTTAAATACCAAATTTGTGCATAAAAATTAAGATAATTGTTTTTGAAATATTAACTCAAGTTGAATTTTCGGTCAGATGATAATTTATAAAGCAACTCAACACAAAAGAAACCATAAATCTTATGGCAAAAGTTTAATTAAAAAGCTATTAAATTTTTGACTTCAGATACAATGTGCCCAGCCAGCAGCCGCTTTTCATATCTGAAAGAGCAGCACTTGCCACGATTCAAGCACTCACTCATTTTGAATTTAACACCTTCCTAGTTTTGTCAGCCGGCGACACGCCATAACACCAAGAAGCTCTCAAAGAAATTATCCTTAAGCGCAAATCCCTTGACTGCCCTTCAGCGAAGTAAGATGAAACTGCAAACGGTCTGTCATAAAATGGTGCACTACTTTAAGCGCCGCGAGCGAAAAGAAGCTCAGCGAGGAAAGCTTTTTAAACTCACAGTTGGGCTGTGGTTGCTTGCAGCCTTTGGCCTCTGCCTGCCACACACATATTCCATTAGGGGCATATCGGGTGGGTGGAGCGGGAGGAGAGACGGCTGTCTACTGTACTGAACTTTAAGGGCCAAAACTTAATGTTACTTGTCAACATCAGCAAATAAATAAGGAAAGCAGCTAAAGATAAATTGGAATTTATGAACCGGGCTAGGAAGTCAAATGCCAACACAACTGGCCGACAAAACATTTCACATTTCACCACTAAAATGCTGCTAAGTAATTTATAAGGCACAAAAGTATTGCACTAACCTGCCAAATGATGGTGCGAGTTACATAAATATAATTTTCCACTCTACACAAACGGCAAACACTTGAACTTCAATTTGAACAGCACAGCAAAGAGTTCTATAACGAACACCGGATACGTTAAGATATTCAATCTTTAAGCGAAGTCAGTTAATATTCTTGGAAACAAATTATTAAATACAGAAAAGAACACGAGAAATAATTTTAAAAGTCTTAAATTCAATTCAATCAAAAACAAAAACTTAAATATTTAACTTTAAATTACGAAAATAAGAAAAAAGGTATACGAATTCAAATGGTATTTAACGGCTTGGGGAGAAGAGGGGAATTAATTGGATAGGATGGCAAAAAAAAGTTATTCAAGAGACAAGACGCTTTAAATTGGGTTCTTAATGGTTGAAAAGGGCGCTTTGAATTAATTTAAGCCCGTTGTAATCATTACAGAGAACTCGCATGAGTTCCTGCTAAGAATAATTGGTAGAACAACTGTTGAGATAAAGTGGGAACAAGTAGCAGGTAGATGTAGGGGAAATGGGAAAATTAATTTCCCTCATCAACGCAGCGGAATCGATTTGACCATTTAGTAATTCAACTACAAACATTACTCATAGCAAAATAGGCCACTTAGTAAGGCAGGAAAGATTAATTAGACAAAAATGGGAGCAAATACCCAAAAGTGAGTTTCTATTTTTTCACTTTATTTCTCAAGGTGTTTAAGCAAACCAGGAATCGATATAAAGTGTGCTAATTAAATAACAAATAAATTCTTAAAATAGTTTTAGCGAAAACATGCTAACTTTTTGAATATTTTTGTTCTATTTTATTATAATTATATAAAGCATAAAATGTATTTGTGTATCAAAATATGAGAAAATACCCCTGTTGTACAATTAACTCGAGCATCTATCAAAATTGATATTGATCACAGCCACATTTGCATCTATTATATTAAACTTGAACGCAGATAATACATTTGTGCACTTAGTTAGTGAAGAGAGTTGATGTTGTAAAAGTATATAAATTGCATGAAAATAACCATTATCCCTAAGGATGTGTTGCTCGAAAAGCGACAAAAGTATTTTCTCTGCCCTTGCCAATCTATTACAAACTT
The DNA here is from genome assembly GCA_035043845.1 of Drosophila picticornis. Taxonomy (NCBI): domain Eukaryota; kingdom Metazoa; phylum Arthropoda; class Insecta; order Diptera; family Drosophilidae; genus Drosophila; species Drosophila picticornis. Next base: position 22,529,910 of record JAWNMR010000122.1, on the reverse strand, counting down.
TACGATAATGCTATTATACCCTCTTCAAGGGTATAATGAAATTCAATGGCCCAGCCCACCTGTCGAAAACTACAAAGCGTGCAACAATAAGAGGCAGACAGGCAGCTGGTGTATGTGCGTGTGTGTGTGTGTGTGTGTGTGACGGAGTGTGTGCTGTGTTCCTGGCAATACATTAGCAGAGCTTTATTAAATTATACAAGCAGTTTGTAGTGAGGACCTTGGGGTTACGCTCGAACAGCCTTTCCAGCTATCTCAAAATGTTAAAGTGTAGCATATTTAAGCTAAATATTGCAACAACAACGAAATCGAATTGCAGCCTAGTGCCCCAAAAGCACACAATAACATAGCAACAGCTACCGACAGACACTGTCGACTATTTGTGTCTATACGCAATAAGCACAATGTTGCAGGACGGCTTCTTTGGGAGCCAGAGTCTGATTCTTAAGGTTCACAGCTGGTGAGGTATCTGTGTGCTCTGTGTCGTGTTTCATTTGTTGGCACCAGGTGATAAGTTTGGTTGCCTTGAGTAAAATTAATTCAAGGCGTATAAATAATAGTTCATTGTTCCCTGCCCGACTAACTCCTGTGTGCGTACTCACTATTCTCAGTGGCTGCATTCGGCACTAGGGTTATATATTTTAAGCAGTCAGTCCAACTTGCTTCGCCTTGCCGCATTTCCCCATGATATTTGCCTTTGTGTTCGGTTTCGGTTTCGGTTTTTGCCTTGCCTTTTGTGTGGCATCTTTCGCGTTGTGACTTTAATTTAATTTCATCGCGCATACGCACCATTATGCCGCAGTTGAAGCGTCAAGTGCGCCCTGGAAATCAATTGACAAAGACGCATCCGAGTGTTGAATTGGCAAGAGAGAGAGGCACAGATAGAGAACACCACAGAGAGAAGAATAGAGGGAGCGGGAGAGAGAGAGAGAGAAGGACAGAGTGCTGAGACGCAGCAGATAGAATGTAGGATACTCTATTTATTATGCAAACATCCAAATGGGAGGCTTTTCAATTGCATCATGAGCAAGTCACATGTCAATAAGCAAGTCAATTGTTGGCTACATTGAGTGCAAATTAGGCTTAACTAATTCGCTTTGTGTGTCTAGCACGAAATTCACATGAATTTTGAGTTTCCTTTGGCTTCTTTGAATGCCCCCAAAAATGGGCAATATTCAAGGCTCATTGATTTCGATGCCAATGCCAAATTAGCCACGTTGACGAGCAACTGAAGTGCGGCTCCTTCTAAAAATTTGAAAGCTTTATGGTTTTCCGAAATATATAACGGTGCTCGTCTATATTTTAATGAAGCTATTAAAAAGCCAAAGAAATGACAATCTTGGCATTTTGACACTGCACACAATTTAAATCAAATAGAATGAAATAAATTTCCTAAAGAGAAATGAACAAACAAAATATTTAATTTTAAATTGCACACTTCATCAAAGCCAAAGCTCAGACGCAGCCGCAATAATATTCAAGGCAGGAGAAGAAATGGACAAATGAAAAACGTTTAACTCGTATAACCAATGCAAACTTAACGTTTTTTTTTTTTTGGCTAGCTTATCCTTGGAATTTTAAATGGCTCGTACACAAAATTTCTTTTATTAATATCGTTATTCGATCTTCGTCGATCTTATGGAATCAACGGAATCAACGGCAGTTATTCCAAAAAATTCACTTTGACATGAATCACCATAATATTTCGAGCTGAAAACTAAAATTTGTTTGTACCTTTAGAAATGTTTAAAAAAAATACAAAAATCCTTTCTGAAATTCAGGAAATAGTAAAGAAATTTACCCCTGTAAAATCATAAGTTTTTTCCAATTAAATTATATAAAATGTTTATATATGACAATAATTGAAGCAACTTAAACCAGTCTGGAAATAAACATATTTTAAGTATTTATTTAGTTTTGTATATATATATAAATTTTTAAAATATTTATGAGCTGCCTTGCGGCCAAAAGAATTCTAAAATACAAGTATTTTTAATCCGAGTGTAGTATTCAAATTTAGAAGCCAATAGCTTCTTATAATCTCTTAGATAGCGACGTACATTCGTCAGTCTTATCGGACATGGATATCAAGAATATATTTACACACTATCCTATTACATACATTAATACTACATTTGAATGTGTTCAGTGAGTAAAAAGTTATTCTTTTAATATACATTTTGACTACACTTCAGCAAATACATGCAAATTCATTGGATTTAATTTTTCAGCTATTTTTCACTCAACTTCTAATTAACTGTTATTATTATTGTTCATAGAAGAAATGCATAATATATTTATTATAATTTACACGCTCAAATAAAACCCTAACAAAATACCGTCTGAAATTGCGTTACTGCTGTTAAGTTTGCAATGTTCAAAATAATGTTTAATGAATCTGAAACCCTGCATATTAAAGAGGCAAATGAACCAATTGCAGAATTTTGGCGAGTCCACCGCAAATAGTTGCCATGCCAAAAACAAATCTCATTTCGATTTTCCATAATAACAAGTAGTCGAAAAACAAGTAGAACTCAATATCTACGCCCCCACACACATCGAGAAAAACCAAAAAAAAAAAAAAAGAGATGAAAATGACGTTGAACGCTGTTGAGTTCGTTGCCAATGGAGAGAGAGACACGCACAGCAATTGTTGCCCAATTGTTGTTGTTGTTCTTGTTGCTGTTGCTGCTGCTGCTGCTGCTGCTGTTGCTGTTGTTGTCATTTTCGTTTGGTGTTCTTCCGGCATGTAAATAAATACTGAAGAAAAGCGCAAAACGACTATGATTTATTTTGTATTTGGCACGCACATTGTCAATATTTGTGGAATTCATCAAAATTTTGCTGCCGGCCGAAACTCGATGACTGTTCCGAAACACTTGACTCGAAGGCGTCCTCTATCCCCTCTGTCCACCCCTCCCCCCATATCAGCAACAACAACAACAACCGCGTTGCTCATAAATATGTCGACACTCCTTCACACAGAGCCAATGCCGAAAACTTATAGCCAAAAATCGAAGCAGTTATTTACGGATTTTTTTCATTTGCCTCTCGTTTTTTTCTGCTATTTTTTTCTTTGACTGTCGAAAAAGAATAACAGAAAAAACAAAAGCAGCCGCCCCATTTAAGCAACTGAAAACAGAGAAAACATTGCGCTAAATATGTTTACAGACAGTTGTTTGTGCCACACAGATGTACTATATAAGCGTCTACTCGAATCAGCTGCAGCCCCTCCACGCCCCTCCCCGCTGCCAATCCACAAAAAATCACGGCAAAACAATTTTGAATACACATTTGTATTTATGGCTCCGCCGACTTTTGAAGAAGAAAAAAGCGCGTGTGGACCATTTCTATGAATGGGCCTTGTATCACCTGCTGCACTCTGCGATATTCTTTGAAGAGGTCAGTTCAACTATCTCTAACCTAAAACCAAAAAAAAAAAACGGTGAATTAAATAATTTATTTTTAAATTTGCAATTATTTTACTTTGAATTCCATTTGCATATTTTACATATTATCTGCGTGAGTTTGTTTATATTCGAAAATACACTTTCGAGAATACCCATTTTAGTTTAATAATTGTATAATTTAAAGATTCATTGGAAATGGGTCAGTTCAGCAAATCTCTAGAGTAAAGCCTCACTTTCAGAATAAGAAAAAATAATTTAGTACCGCTAGGGGATTTATGTGAAATAAAACCGAAATGAAAAATAATAATAAAATGTTCAACTAAACGCGCGGCTTCTGAAGACGTCTGTTTTATATTATTCATATTATTTAGAATTAAATTGGTACGCTTTAATAAACAAATTTTTTAAAATTTGCAAATGAAATGGGCGCGAATTTTGCTGATATAAAACACAATACAATACTTCCGAGGAGGATGCTTTCAAATTTCGTTTTTCTTTTTATTTTTATAATTATACATTTTGTATGTGCGATTAATGCTTTTATTTTTACTTCCCTTTCTTAAAATTGTGGGAAATAGGTTTTCTTATCAGAGTGTCAAAGAGGAATCGGAACCGCTTGCTTACCGAATCGGAATTGGAATCTGAAACTAAGTTCAACATTTTTTAATTCCATAATACCGAAACTGACATTATTTGTCATGAAAAAAACCATATCGGAACCATCTTTTGCGGTACACAGTCATCGTAAATTTTTGTACTTTACTTTACTTTACAAAAGTCGTTTCAGTTTGATACCCCAAAACCTATTAAAAATGTTTGTATTATCAAAAATTTGTATTTACCTAGACGATTTGTAGAACATTCTCAATTCGGCAATACCCATGAAACTGTCGCATACACTTTTTGGGCACTGTAAACAAAGAATTTTAAATACGCACTGCATAGATGTCTAAACTATCAATCCGTCGATCCGACTGATCAGTTGGATAGGAATCATGTCTATTTCGAGAATACATCATTTAGTTCAGATCAAGTGCACAATATTCTAAAAATACTCTAAGATAATTCGTTTTCCCTGGCAATTAGAGTAAAGCTTTAATAGTATCAAATACCATTGGCCTCATGCGAACAAACAGACGACAATGCAGAAAAGTAGAATTGAATAAATTCTGTTTTTGGAAAAAAATGTATCGAAATGAATCTGGTGCACGCAAACGCAGTTGACATGCAAAGAGTTCATGGTCCGGGACAATAAACAACAATTGGTGCATCAATGATTGTGTAACATGCCCCTATTTGCATCTGATGCATACAAATTGTTGAGCTTGCGAATGCACAAGCTGTGAGTGTCTCGCAGATAGCAAACCGTTTCAAGTGCTGCGCACTCCAGTTCGTCCTCTAACTTTATATATATGGATATACAGCTCTCCCCTACATATATATTTATGCTCCGGATGTATGCTAATTCGGTTGGACAGCAGCACAGCTGTACAAACTTTCGAGTAAAAAGACAAAACTGCGCTAGTCGGGGGTGATTGCTAGACGATACCCTGTTGGGTACACAAAGAATCAGATTGATTAAATTGATTAAAGTATAAAACATGCTGTTTTTGTCAGCAAGAAACACGAGTTACTCTTAGCATTCACAACATACTTTACGAATGTTAAAAATACAGAATGATGTTCCTTATGGAAAAATGTATTGTCAACAATTTCACAATCTGTTCACATTCAAGAATCTACAAATGGTTGATGGTGTGGATATTTGCCTGTCTATTTTCCTAACAATATAGTGTCACCCTTTGCAAAAATTTAGTGTGTACAGGGTATACAAAATAAACTTGCTATTCTAACTAAACCAAAACCGAAACAACTGCCCCAAGCCCAACCCCAACCCCAACCCCAACCCTCTTGGGGCAAGTGCTAATGCTGAGTACACGGGGCTGGCTGCGCATTTCTCACGCGTCAAGTGGCTGCCAAATATGATTTATATGCCATGGCTAACAAAGTAGAATATATGGCTGTAAAAATAGTATAGATAAATGGTGCAGGGCATGCCGTGGAGGAGAGGGGGTGTGTAGCTGGCATATTTCATGCTCGGATACAATGCTCAAATGCAAATCGAAACTGAATTTTAGAATGTTTATGTAAGAATTTATGTGCTAGTAGAATCCCTGGAACGTGTACTAATCTAATGAGTTGTTGTGCTTGACAGCTCCATGTGATAAGAGCATTTTAGTTCGATACTCGCCACGGCCCGATAAGCCTGAAGCGAAATGCTAATTTGAGATTCAGTTTTAGTACTTTATCAAGTGATCCACAGCATTGACAGCGCCCAGCTCAATAACTGAAACACATCAATTGTGACAGCTGTCAGATCCAAAGATAAATTAGTAGCGACCACAAGACCACAAGGCCAGCCAAGCGAATTGGATTGCTTGGTGAGAATCTGTATACATTAATGGGCTCGATAAGCTATTCAGATATTGACTTGTATATAAAGAAGGGCAATTATTTCTAAATTTAGTTTTTGTCACAAAATTACGTGTATTACTTGATGTATTCCCAGTTGCGTATGCAATTCGACAACTCGTCTGTCCCTTCAATGCCCTAAAGTGAAGTGAACATTGTCGCTGTGGATGGTTGGGCGGGTTACGTGAAACAATTTCACTGAGCCACCAAATTGGATGTTATAAATTTGAACAAGTTAATTTAGCATAATCCAAGCAACAAAATTCCAAGTGTCACATACCGAATCCAGAACAAGTTCCGTCTTTTATCCAGCTCCAGTTGCTTTTGCTCAGCTTGACGCAGCTGACAAATTCGGCGAGTGTCGCTGCTTTCCCCTTTTATTGATGGGCAGCATTAAGACAAGACTTCAGTGCCAGGCAATATATATAAAACAAGTTTGCGCCTCTTGCCACGAACTGCATTTGATTTTGCTGCAAATAACAACAGCAGCCAAATGTAAGAGTGCCAACAATCGTGGGGCAGTTCTTCAGCGCAAGAATAACTGGGAAAACGGGCAACGGGCAACGGACAACGGACAACTTGAAATTTCATTTAGTTGGTATTCATGCCAGATTTGCCACAATCAGAATAAACATATAATCGACTGCACACAATCAACGAATTGTCCATAAAAACTTCGACATTATTGTGATTTTACTGAAGGACGCCGTCTGTTGCGCAGTTGCAATCCTGGGCCAGGGCTTTGGTGCCAGGCTGGCCAACAACGTGGCACTTAGAAATATAATAAACTGGCGAAGTATTGGCGAATCGGTGAACTGAACGGGATTCCAACTGGGTTGCCATTTTAGTTTTATGACTCGGCCACTGCAGAAGTAGAACTATCAGCGAGGCAATGCGTTTTTAATCAAACTTTCAACACGTACACAGCGCAGACAGCCTGATTCAGGTCATCAACTCGACGAACTTTGGCCATAACAACACTAAACAGCGTACGAGCCATGTTAATTCAACATAGAAGCTTTCTTCACTAGCACTTTGAACAGGGATGTTTCGCAGCACATCCTGACCGAGAATGACTGCCTTTGTTTTTAGATGGACAGATAACTGGATTGTGATTCGCAATGGCTTTGTTCATTGTGCTGCTAACTAGTCTTAAAGCTCTTTTCAAATAAAATTATAATTAAATATATTTTCCAAGCTGATCACACAAATATTTTGTACAAAAATGTAATTATTTTCTATCTTTTGATGACTATTTCTGCAACTAAAATATCAATCAGTTTGCATGTTGAACTATCCGATCTATCAGAAGAAAAGCGGGAGAGCAAGGAAAGCACCGAAGATTGCATACCCTTCTAGACCTGCTCCCATCTAAGTATAGCATTTTTTTCACTTTCCTAATACTCGCATCAATGAGTTCAATCCAGATATCTTTCGACTGATATGGCTGCTTAATAATGTTGCCGAGCGAATTAGCCGTTTATGACACATGTACAGATTACACCAAAAGGGCGAATAATTTGCCAGCTTCAGCACAGATGCTCTTCAGAAATGAGTGACACACTTTACAAAAGTATTTAATGCTCTCAGCAAGGCTACGAAAACTTTTACCATTTGCATTTATAAAACGTACTTTTAATTGCTGGCCACAGATTGAGTTTGTTTAGGGAAACTGACTATTCCGAAGTTAAATGGTTATATTTATTATTCAATTCATTGTTGAATAAAAACCGCGCAAAACTTTGCACGCAATTCCACAAAAGCAATTGAAAGTTCGATGACCATTCAGCAAAGCAATTGCCAACACACAGTAAAAAACAGTTGCGTCACATTTTGGAAAAAAGCATTTCGCATATTGAACATAAAAAAGAAAGAAATCAGATTCACACACACATACACACACACACACCCCCATACACAGAGTGTGTGATTTGTTGTTGCACAAAGTTTTTGTTTGCGCTCGTGTGACAAAAGAGTTAAAGCGCCAAATGGCTGGAAACTGTGGGGTGGATGGAAGGACGAACAAATCAATCAACTCAAAGCGCGTATGTAGAAAGGACAAGCGAACAAATATACACACTCAACGAACAGTAGCGCAGAACGACAAAGTTCAGTTTTGCTGGTCCAATAAAATGGATGTATAAAAGCAAGATTGACTTTTAGCACAAATTGCGTTCAATCCCGGCTCACTTTAAAAATATTAATTAGTTTCTGGCAAATTGATTTTATTCAACCAACCAGTCAAGCAGCTGGCCACCGATTGAGCAAACTCTGTTTATTTTGGAATAAGAATCAACAGTGGAATCCATGAAACGCATATGCAAGCAGAGGTTAATTAAATTTCGAACACTTCGAGCTAAGTTTACTTATTTTGAAATGACTCGCTCCGTGTATCCCATATACATTAGTAAACAGTGAGTAATTCACTCGAAATTACCGAGTTGGAAAGTCAAATTGTGCATACGCCACGTTAGCCCGACATCAGCTCAAGTTTGCCAGAAGTCGTTGCAACAACAAAATTTAACAATAATAATTTTAAATTTCTTTTTGGTTGAACAGTAAAAAAATCACCAACAGGATATGCAATTACTTATGTACATATATTACACACATAAACGCACACTGACACATACACACACACACACACAAACACACACGGACAGACACACAAGGTAAGACTGATGTGATGTGGCGTAGAAAAGTTACTTATGACGGCAACCGACAACAACACAGCTGCACACATTGATAACAAATGTGTAAATTGATATAGTGGGAGCTGAGCAGCTGAGGAGCCGAGTGCAACTGCCACACGAGGGATTTATGGATACTGCTAATGAAACAAGTGGAAAGAAAAAGCATAAAACGAGTTTGAAAATTAAACCCAACAAGAACACTTTGGAATGCAAGCTTGTTGTTCGGCTTAAAATAAGTCTGTTAAATATTAAGGTGTCAAATTATTGGATTACAGTTGAATAATATTTCAAACCAAATGCATATTATTAATTAGGTTCTTAGAAAACTTATGTAAATAAATCATTATTATTATAGGAGGTTCCTCGTACACTTGATCTATTGTGCACCCTTCTGAGCCTGTAGCTCTTCCATCAACCTGAGTCTCGAAATGAAAGCTTATTTGACTAGGATACTCCACATAAATAATTACAAACTGTTCGTATTGGTTTTAAATTCATAATTTCTTGCAATCAATTTTGGATATTATAAAAACGTCTAAAGCGCAATATTCTCGGGATGTGTCACAAAAAGGTATTTTCAAGTTCTATCAGAGTAAGTCGGCTTTTTAAAAAAGTGCTCGCCACTTATTTGCCATCAAAAAGATAGCTGACTAATAAATTAAATAGCAATCGATGCTTAAGCAGGAACTCTCTTAATGAGAAGCATAAATAATGTTATTGCTGCAAGCAACACATTTGTCAATTATTGAAGGGTTCTGGCCCCAAGACACAATGGCATTTGAATGACTGCCAGGCACACTGCGTGCGCTGCAAGCCAAACAATTCCCGGCAAATGCATTTTGGGGGCGTTTGCAGCAGTGTTCGATGATGCTGAGACCAATGCAAAATGCGTATTACAATCCCACAAAATGTGCATTCGAGTACACTTTTTGACTGACAGTTAAGGGTGTATCTGTGTGTGTGCGTGTGTGTGTGCATGTGTGTGTGGTGCATTCCTGCTGGTTGTTCGCTTGCATGCCTGGCTTGCCTCAGCAATAATTTCCATGTTTATCTGTCAGTCGTAGTCGTCGCCAATGTGTCAGGTAAGGCTAACTGTCCGTTCGGTTTTTCCCTCTCCCCCGTCTCTGTCTATGTGTCTGTCTTAAGCTGACGGGCTGCCTGTCACTGCTGCCACTGAGCACAGAACGCATACATTTTTAAAAGCTTGACCCGCTTTAAGGCTCTGCGCTTCTCCAGGACTGCACATGCAAATTGCTGACTTGTTAACAAAAAGATTTATGATTGACGTCAGCCGAAAGGGCAAATGTGTCAGTAATTGGATGACCAAAGAACTAAAATTGCATGTTTTCAGTTTGTTATGTTTTGATTACATAATTGGCACAACTTTTTAAGACGCAAAAAAAAATACAAATAAGCAAACGGAACGTAAACTTGTTTACCTTTATTTTGGTAGAATATTCTGCTTGAATGGAATTGTATTACATTTGCTTATAGGCGAAATGTCCAATTTAATAATATCATTGCAAAAATATTTCATAACAATTGCTGTTAAAAAATAACATTTTAATGAACGCTTTTTTCTTGAAAAGATTTATAAATTTTATTTGCATATATTTATTTTGCTCGATGTTGACAAATGTTTTTATTTTGTAACTTTACCTTCCCAAAAAAATGATTATTCCTAATCGAAATCACCTGGTCTTAGTCTGGCTTATGCAGCTTGTGCACCCCTATTCATTACCAATATTAATTCTTACGGCAATCTTAAAGATAAATAGGGCATTTCTCAATTTCAAATGGAATCCGCTGAATCCATTTAAAATGAAAAAAAAATAACTTCTGTTTTTGATCGGTAAAAATTGTGTCTTCAGTTTGTGTGTCTGTCTGAAGATGGATAAGAAATATCAACATGGATAATTCAAGAGGATGTGCTAAGAAACACAGAATTACTATTAGCAATCTTTTGATGAATGAGTGATTAACCGCTCAGTTTGGGCGACAGCATTCTAACTTATTCATCTAATATACCAATATAGAGGGTATTATAACTTTGTCGGGCAGCTTGTAACGCACTATTATATAATATTCATGTATTTTATATTATGTTTGTTTGTATGACCAAAACTTATCATTGAGACTTGGTATATAGCCGTCTCTTTGCTGGAGATTGGAGGTAATTCGAAATACGGACCAAAATATAGATGTTGATAGTTTGACTCGGTAATTTTCGGCGTTGCAAATACACCCGTTCTTTCTGGTTTCAAAATTAGAGTCTGTGGAAACTTTCGATCCGAGCATTCCCATTTACTTATGTGCTGTGTTGCCTGTGGCTCCTCAGTTGATGCACGAATGCGTTTTATGCTGTGTCATTGGGTAAGGTTGCAATGCAGGGCACGCCCCAAAGACACAGAGTCCTGATTCAAAATGCAGGCAATCGTTGACAACACACCTGGACAAGAAGCTTTCCAGCACAGGGCAACGTAAGCAAAGTAAACAAATTTGCAAATGGACGAGAGTATCTATTTCTGTAAGTGTGTGCAGGTGTGTGTCTGTTGCCATTGATGTATTGGTGCGCTTTATAATGCATTAAGTTCACATCAAGTCGCACAAAAGTGCCAGCTGCAAACTACAAACTACGAACTACAAACTGGGCAAACAGCTGAAATCCAAACCTGAACAGTTTCGGATTTTCAAGCTTAAAACAAAATGTTCATCTTAATACAATTTTGCCATGGGAATCGGCGAGTAAAATGAAATTTCGCTTTTTTCCAAAGGTATAAATGCGACAAAAGCCACAGATTACAAGTCTAAATTGCTTGCATATGAACCTCTCCAAAGGCCACTCAACGCGAAATGAAATGACTCCATGTGTGACTGGAATGGAAATCTGAATGGCTCGGACCAGACTGCAGACTGTCGGTGTGTATGCGGATAAGGTTCAAGCATCTCGGATTTTCATTTCACTGGACTCGACTTTATTGAAACAGGTGGAGTTCCACATTCATAGATTTCAATTGGGGTGTTTGCAGGGATAGTTAATGCCAGTGGATACATTGTATAAAGCGGAACCACGAAAGGTGATTAGAAGTGGGCAGAAATAGAGACAACTGGTCGAGTCTCTGCAATGCAATGCTAACAGTTGACATCTGTGACCAGATTGGGTTCGTATTTCATAGTTGACCTACTCCAAGTGTGTGAAGCGTAGCGAAATGAAAATTGGAATGCGAATGGTAGACGGATATTGCATGAAAGAAAAAATTAAGTGGACCTGATTCTTGGATACCATGCCAGGCACTTCAATAAAGTTACTACAGTTAATATATAACGGTAATTTAATTTAATTTAAATATAATTGTGTATAAATAGCTGTCATAACTTGGAATTCTTTCCCATGAACATAACATTATTAAAAAGTATTTTTAGTTCACTTTCTCATTCAGTCCAGGGAACGTCATGTTAGCTATTGTAATACATCCCTGGCAGTTTTGTGAAAATAATAATGACTGTAAAAAAATACATAATATGTATTCTTTACTTATCAGTTCACTGTCAAATAAAATGTATAAAATTTGATGCAAATTTATGCGGATTAGTTAGGGATTCCTTAACAGCAGAGCGGATTTTTGCTTATTGGAAAATGCATAGCATATTCTGTATTTAAATTGATGTTTCCAAAAATATTGCATTTAAAATCATCTCTCGGCATTCCACTCGTGAGCACAAAAATTAGTTTCCAGTCAATTTTGATATATTTAATATTTATTATTTATTTAATATAAGATTTGTAACAAATTGTGTAGGATGCTGCCTTGAAGACAAATTCTAGTAGATTGGCGATAAGCACACTGAGACTCTCTCTGCGGCAAGCACCCAAATACGAGTGAAAAGAGGGATTTCAAATAAATAATTATAATAATAATGGTATATAAACAATGATTTCCAGAGCATAATTCCCTGCATACTCCCTGTTCCCATACTGGAGAGAGTTTAATGAGACGAGAGCAGTAATATATTTACTTAATAGCAATGACGCTGTCTTTTAGCTCTTCCAAAGAGGTATTTAGCTAGTAGTGCAGATGCAGTAGATGCAGTTGCGTTCTTATTAAAGAAAGTTTGAGTTTTAGCTCATTTTGTACTGCATATGTAAATATGACCTGAAATGTGTATGGCATTGAAGGAAACACCTTCAACCTCATAAATGATGTACAAATATTTCTATTCATAAATGTATTATAAACTGTCTTGATAAGTTAATTATTCAAATAATATTTCTAATCTGCTAGGCTTAATTTAAGTGCTTATTTTTAGCTTAGCATAAAGTTAGTGAAATTAAGTTTTTGGGCCGCATTAAATATGCAAAGTATTTTGGGTGTCCTGGCCATAAAACTCTATTTATAGTCAACTGCGCTGCTAAAAATAACGCACAGGAACAATCAAATTGTTTTGGCACTTATTTTGTCTTGTGTGGGCGACCAAAACAAGAACTTAACTTAAGAAGTTAACAAGTTAACAGGTTTAACAAATTTCGTTGTTTGGCTTAGACCTTATTTTCTGTTTTTCTTGTGGATTGTGGTAGATAGCCTCGAATATTTATTTAGTTATTTGATTGCAATTTGCGATTTATGTCGGTGACAAACGGCACGAGGAATAATCTAAAAACTACATCAATTAGAGGCAAAAGTATTTAGAAGTACTGCATTTAGAGCTAATTCAAATTTATAGGGATTATTGTTACTAACCATATGAAATGAAATTAAATATATGTTCAAAAGGTCAGATAAACTAAATAATTTAAGTACAGTTTGCCTTAAGGCTTCTGTGCATTTATCCAATTGAGTACAAACCAATAGAATACAAACTAAAGAAATATTTGCTGACGTAGAAATGAAGAGTCGTTTCTAAAGATAAAAGCAAAAGAAGGAAAGTGTAGGTGGACTTACAACAGACACATTTAATGGAGGAAAAACTTTCAAACTCTTGCTAATGACAGCCGAGCCAAGAAACCAACGATAATTTCCTGTGATTGCGTTCATCTACATGTGGTTCTGGTTGTCTGCCCATAACTATGTGTGTGTGTGTGTGTGTGTGTATGTGTGTGTGTATACATCTTAAATACATATATGTTTTATATAATTCCATTTTAAATCACACACATACATCAAGGTCAGCAGTTGAGAAAAAGTTTTGCACATATGAATGCATGGGAAGAATATAAAGAAAGTGCCAAGCATTTGGGAAAGAATACTCGAGCGAAACTTATCTAAACCGCTTCGTATGCAGAAGCAGTGAAGCACACACAGATACAGCTGTAAGTGAGTAGCTGTGAGTGTGGGTCCTGCCCATATATGTCCTACTTCTCTGCGTGTCGTTATCATAAGCGTGCTCCAACCCCTGTAATAGGCTTATCGCGGAGCGACCAGGCCAGAGTCCACAGCGTTGCCGAGTGTTGAGCTCAGCACTTATTCAATATATCTGCTAATCGGCTTATCGATAGCAGACGGTCTCTCTAATTTCGAATTATCCAAAGTTTGGTCAAGCTAGCGAGGATAATAAAGACCGGTCAGATCAGAAAAACTAACTGCAAAACTTTGCGACTTTGTGATTGTAATGAAACCAACAAAGTCAGCCACACCTCAAAAAAAGGAGAAAAACTTAGCAACTCTCACTAAAAGGTTTGCCACGCAGATAGAAAGCAAGGTAAGTTTTCCGTACATTAGCAGTAAAATCTCTGCAGCAAAAAACAAAAAAAAAAAGATGGGGTAAGATGGGGTACATTTTTTGTTGGCTGAATGAAAATGTTTTGCCTGAACTTTCCTTCCTATTTTTGGCGGTGCTTGCGCACTTTATGAGCCGAATATTTTGATTAATGCTCTTTCTGCGAATGCTGCAACTGCAACTGGCTGCTGGCTGCTGGCTGCTAGCATGTGGCAAGAGGCTAAGCGGATAAATGTGTCAAACGCTGAAAGCTGGTAAAATACGCTGTAACAATTATGTGCAATTTATAGACTCACATAAGATAAGCTATTGCAAGGCAAATGGGCAAGATTCTCAGCCAGAGGCACCACTGTCCGATTACTATCCATGGCAACTGAAATGAGCCTGAATGAAACCAGCTTTTCGGATAAGCAAAATTATCTTTTCAAATCAAGCATTTATCCGCCAACAGTCTTTAAGTCTTTAACTTTCAAATTCTCTATTAAATCATAGAAAACTATTGATTTTCATTTTTAAATAAGTTTTAAGGTTTCTATTTTTAAAATTTTAACTCTAAACAGAGCATCTAACAGTCATTAAATAAATGACGTCATCCAAATAATCGAGAAAATTGTGCAAATCATCTCTTATTACAATTTTGCTTAACGTATTTCAATAAAACGTTGCTTGGCGTATTATTTTACAGCTGTCATTTTACTTTGGGTGGCACTTTTAATTACTTAGCTTCCTTTCATTTAACAGCTAATGCGAAAAATTGTCACCTAAATTGTTAGCGGCTTTCAGGCAAGACCCAATTCGGAAATGTCTCCAGGACATGTTTTGCTTTTAAATACCCCACAATCAAATGGCTGAACCTTTTCTCACTGAAGGCTTTTGGCTTGCTATTTTTGGCCTACATGCTTTCTATCAACTTGTTATAAAAATATATCTAACATGAATTTAATTGGCTTTTCTGGTTTTTGCACTTGGCTTTAATTGCAGACTTGTGTGATTTGAGATTTATCCATTTATCTGTCGAAAGTAAAAGCAAAAAAAATAAATAAGTTTTCATTATCCAATACATTTTTTTTTCTAGTTTAGTTTGGCTTAGTTTATAATAAGCTAATTTCTCGCAAAGTATACCACAAAATTAAGAGCTGTGTTAAATCGCTCTTAATTTAACTATAATTAAACTAGAAGTGGGGACTCTGTCTTAAAGAAAATGAAATTGCAATCAAAAGACTGAGAAACAGAAACTCTTATTGTGAAATCTAAGAACACAATTAAATTTAGCTGAAGCTGAAGTCTCTTTGGGTTAACTTTCAACGTACAATGGGATCTGAAAGGCTTAATATTGAAAATGATTTGCTGAAGATGCGAGAGAAGAAGAAAATTGTGGAAACGCAACCATAAATTAAAATAATATATCCAATTTAAGCAGGAAAACAAAAAATATCAGCTGCCATCAGTTTTTTACACACAATTGCATTTTCCTTTTCATTGCAGCGCAAATTGAAAAAAAACAAGAAACAAAAAACGAGAGACAGAGAAAGAGAGAGTGAGGGAGAGCGGGAGAGAGAGAGAGAAGGAAAACCACGCGCATTCGAGCCGAGCAGAGCAGAAAAGGACGGGGAGGTGAATGCAGTGTTAGCAGGATGTCAAAATGCCATCGGCAGATCAAATCTTGTTCATAAATGTCACCACAACGGTGGCCGCGGCAGCGTTGACAGCAGCCGTTGCCGTCAACAGCACACCAGAGGCATCCTCAGGGAAGGCATCATCGCCAGCGGCAGCCAACGGACGCAGTGCCTCAGCAGCAGCAGCAGCTGCAGCAGCAGCGTCGTCAACGTCAACAACAACAGCAGCCCTGGCAGCCAATTTATCGGGCTCGTTGGTGGACAGCCTGACAACAGCAACGGCAACGGCAACAGCAACAGCAACAGTGACAACAGCAACAGCAATTGTCGAGTCAACACAGGAATGTGGCGCATTGGCCGTGGAAGAGTTGCATGCCAGCTTTTTGGGCGTGCAATTGGCGGTGCCGGAGTGGGAGGCGCTGCTCACAGCGCTGGTCCTCTCCATCATCATAGTGCTGACCATAATCGGCAACATTCTGGTCATATTGAGCGTCTTCACCTACAAACCACTGCGCATTGTGCAGAACTTTTTCATCGTCTCGTTGGCGGTGGCCGATTTAATGGTGGCGCTGCTGGTGCTGCCCTTTAATGTGGCATACTCGATACTGGGTCGCTGGGAGTTTGGCATACATCTGTGCAAGTTGTGGCTCACCTGCGATGTGCTCTGCTGCACCTCCTCGATACTCAATCTGTGTGCCATTGCCCTGGATCGCTACTGGGCGATAACCGACCCCATTAACTATGCACAGAAGCGGACAGTGGGTCGAGTCCTGCTGCTCATCTCGGGTGTGTGGCTACTCTCCTTGTTGATTAGCAGTCCGCCGCTGATTGGCTGGAACGATTGGCCGGATGAGTTCACCAGTGCAACACCGTGTGAGCTGACCTCGCAGCGTGGCTATGTCATCTACTCGTCGCTGGGCTCCTTCTTTATACCGCTCGTCATTATGACGATTGTGTACATTGAGATCTTTGTGGCGACGCGACGTCGTCTGAGGGAGCGTGCCAAGGCAAACAAATTGAATACGATTGCGTTGAAGACGACGGAACTGGAGGCCATCAATGCGAGCAGTGCGGTTGCTGGCAGTAGCTCAACCAGCTCCAAGGCGCGTGCCTTGAGCAGCCTCTGCGGCAGCTGGCTCTGCTGTGGTCGCGATCGTGCCAACTTTGCCACGCCCATGATACACAACGACCAGGAGAGTCTCAGCAGCGAGACGCACGCCCAGCCTGACACAAACACCGAGCAGCACCAGCACCAACAACAACAACAAACTGTTGTTGTGCTCGTCAAGAAGTCGCGACGCGCCAAGATCAAGGACTCAATTAAGCATGGCAAGGGGCGCAGCGGTCGCAGATCGCAGTCTTCCTCGTCGGGATGTGAGCCGCACGGTGAGCAACAGTTGCTGCCACAAGCCAATAGCAACAATGCCGCCGCCAAATCGGATCAGGAGATAAGCACAGAGAGCGGCAGCGATCCCAAAGGTTGCATACAGGTGCGACTTAAGCAAAGAAACTTACAAATTTTATTTATTTTCATTTTATTTTAAGTGAACTACATTTAGCCTAAAATAATAAATAAGTGAATAAATCCATGCAGATTATACGGATTGCATATTGCTTACTGCTCGCAGACAGTATTTTAGATAGATATTTATGAATTTAATTGAATTAAGTTTCTCGAATGCAATTGTTATGCATTAAATCCAAAACAAAAATCAATGAAACATGTTGATTTTTAATGTTTTTATTTATTTAATATTATACTATCTAATTAAACTTAATTTGTATCATTTCAAACTTTGTAAAGCTCATTTCAATCCGTCGATTATAGATAGAGATCAATTTAAATTACATCACAATTATTTATATTTATTTTATAATTTACTACTGAATATAATATGAATAGTAGTAATTTAAAATATTTAACATATTGTGACAATATCTAATATATCAGCATATAATACTTTTAGCTATCATATAAAATGCTTAATGTTTTATGAAATTAATCCAAATGTGATTTACATTTTTTCTAGGTCTGTGTTACCCAAGCGGATGAGCAGACGTCTCTGAAGATGGCGCCGCCACCGTCATCGATGGGCACGGCTGCTACGACTGTGGTGCAGAAGAAGCCGAGCACCGTTAACCAGTTCATCGAGGAGAAGCAAAAGATCTCACTGTCCAAGGAGCGGAGGGCTGCTCGCACACTGGGCATCATTATGGGCGTGTTTGTCATCTGCTGGCTGCCGTTCTTCCTGATGTATGTGATTCTGCCATTTTGCCAGAGTTGCTGTCCCACGAACAAGTTTAAGAACTTCATCACCTGGTTGGGTTACATTAATTCCGGCTTGAATCCGGTCATCTATACGATATTCAACTTGGATTATAGGCGCGCATTTAAAAGACTACTGGGCATGAAGATATGATGACATAATGATGGACACAAAGTGCAGATGCGAACCGAAAGAGTGGGCATTACTCAAAGTTTGTGCCAAAAATTAATATGAATATTTGAAGAAACACCTGGGAAAAGTGATGCTACCAAATAACTAATCATGAAAATTACCTAAATATGGTTTCACTCATTTGTATACAAGATCTCGAATTTCATTCAAAATAATAAATGACATTTACTATTTGAACTAAATGAAGAAAAAAATAAGCAATTTCTATTAACAAATAAAAAGCTTCGTGTTACATTAGCAAACTCAAGTTATTTACTTAACTACTTCACTTCAATATCAAGTGAATCTATCTGTTAACTTTAGCTCTAAAATAAACTCACTTTTTTCGGGTGTTTCAAAGCGTTGGTTTTGCTCATAAAGAGCCCTTTGAAAGGACACGCCTGGGCGTACTTAGCTAAATGTAAACTGTTATATATACTCATAGAAAGTGTACTGCGAAAGAGGGTCTAAATGACCACAAGGTCAACTTTTATGTGTACAGGCTCTCTTCTCAAAAAGAAAAATTAAATAAAATATTCAAAACTGGAACAAAATATTACCATGAAAAAGGAGGACAACTTCTATGTATAAAACGTATAACAACAAATAAGAAAACTAAACTGGAAACCTAATTGAATTTCATTAAATGTGTACGCACAGGTTGCAAACCTTCATATTTCATTCTTCAGCGCATAAACTGAACATATTTAAAATATATATGCATTAAATTACATATGCATACATAAATACAAAATAATAAATAATAATAAATTAATGGTTAATTGAACGTGCTCGCTCAACAATGAGAAACTTCCAAAAACTGTTTTCTTAGGCATTACTCTTACATGTTTATATTACGATTTAGGTGCAAGAAATTATTAATAATAAATGTATACTTATAAATAAATACTTTGTGAGGTACGCTTAAAAATATTTGTTAAATAATTTAATTAGAAATGAATTGTATTTATGACAAAGCATCAAATGTGTTGAGTGTGCAAAGGCACAGCTAAAAGCTTAAATACTTAATAAATAATTAAACAAAAGTAAGTAAGATATACAGCAGCAAATATAAATGTTTTATTGCATTTTGCAATAAGGTTTAAAACAAGAAAAGAAAAATACTAACACATAAATCAATGTATAAAACCAAGAGAAAAGAAACTCATAAGTGCATACGGCAATTATGGAAATTTCATGGTGTACGTTAACTTCACTAATTAAATTGTTTAATTAGCAAGCCGAAACAAAACAAACGAACAAAAAGACAGATTCGAATAAAAGTTATGAAAAATAATTTAATACCTTAGTTTCACTTGTTTATTTCAAAGCTATGCAGTTGTGCGCTTGTTCATGGGAGAGCTAACGCGCCGCTTTAAGCCATTCCGCTGTTTATTGAAAGAAACGACAATTTCTTCTGTCAATTTTTGTTGTAAATTTAAATCAAATTTGAAACGGTCGTTTTCGATAAATAAGAATGTAAACAGATGATTACAAATTTTCTGCTCCTCCTGGGTGCATGCGCTAACAAAAGCTGCTTGTTATGTATGTGGCAGTGCACTGCAATGGCCATTGCCTTCAGCAGCTGAATGATATGAGATTGCTTAATCTATTCTCCATATGTGAAAACAGCTGGCGCTGTTAAACTGCTTCTTAACATAATTGAAATAATTTTGTATTTTCTTACTTACAAACCAATCGATAAAAATATAAAAGAAATTATGTTGGTCCCTTCTTTATACAGAATTAACTTATTTAAAGCATTTGGTATTTTTTAGTATTATACAAAATAATCCCAAATATAGTTTTTGGGATTTTCTTATTGCGTTTTTGGATTTGTGTTAGTATTTATGAGATGTGCGATTAGTCATTTCATGTATTTTTAGTTTACATTTAAAGCACATTAGAACAATATTTCAAATAAGTCTCCTACTGTCCCAAAAGAAATAGGAATAATACAAAAATGCAGGTAAGTTTAAAGTCAGCAGAATATATAAAATTTATATATATCTATAAATACATTTTTAATTATAAATGTGTATTTGTGCATAAATTTGAGCATGTGCTGCATGCTGCACTAATGCCCATATTTGGTAGTAAAACGCACCCAAAATGAACCGCATGAGTGAATTGATCGATTTGTGAATGAAAACTGAAGCAGATTATGATTGTTGTAGGATCCCAACGAAGATACCGAGTGGAACGATGTTCTGCGCGCAAAGGGAATCATTGGGCCAAAGCAGAAGGAAGCGGAGATTACCGAGGACCAAATTCAGGCGATGATGAACGATGTGATTCAGCGACGAACAGATTTGCCGCCGCAGGAGGGTCAGCGGGACAAGCAGATCGATGACATGTCACTCGACGAGCTCGATGAACTCGAGGATTCAGAGGACGAGGCAGTGCTGGAGCAGTATCGCCAGCGTCGCATGGCCGAGATGCGTGCCACGGCGGAGAAGGCGCGCTTCGGCAGTGTTCAAGAAATATCCGGACAGGATTACGTCAACGAGGTGACCAAAGCGGGCGAGGGCATCTGGGTGGTATTGCATCTGTATGCCAACGGCGTACCCCTCTGCGCCCTCATCCACCACCACATGCAACAGCTGGCGACACGCTTCCCTCAGACCAAGTTCCTGCGCTCCGTGGCCACCACCTGCATACCCAACTTCCCCGACAAGAACCTGCCCACCATTTTCGTTTACCACGAGGGAGCGATGCGCAAACAGTTTATTGGTCCGCTGGAGCTGCGGGGCGAGAAACTCACGCTGCCCGAGTTGGAGTTTATGCTGGGTTCTGTTGGGGCTGTGCCCAGCGACATTAAGGAGGATCCCCGGCCACAGATCCGGGACAAAATGCTAGCCGATTTGGAAGATAAAAGTGCGGATTTTTATTGAGATCGCATTGGAATTTCTTCGAACCCATTTTCTGTTGCAGTACAATATGTGAATCTTGTTTTGTGTGCATTTCTTCTTAAAACAATATAAAAATTATTTTTGCTATCAGGATTCACTTGTTGTTGTTGTGTGCTTTCCCATTGCTGGTCGGATTCTTAGCCATGCCTTTGGGCTTGCTGCGAAATATATTCGGATCGATGATATTGTACGGGTGCTCGCAGGCCGGATTTATGGTGCGTCCGCGACGCAATTCGTGCTTCTCCAGTAGATGTGGAGCCAGTAACAGAAACAGCTGCTCAGTCCACGAAGGCAGGCCAAAGCTGGTGAAACACAGCTCCCAGTAGGGCAAGCCTAAGTGCGCAATGGCCATGCGCAGATACTCACTGAAAGTCTCGGCCAGAAACTGCCAGCTGAGTGTGCCCAGCTCGAGCAAATAAAACCGTGGATTATTCGAACTGGTTGACTCATACAACATGCACACCTGAAAAGTGAAATTTTTTTTTTTTGTGCAAGTAAATAATAGCAACTACAAGAAATATACGAATTTTTCTACATAATTATCTACATAAAAAAGAATTCGATCTGATTTTAAGCAAATCGTATTTTTGGAAATAATTTCTAAACATTAGGATAAACATTTTATAAATTTAGATAGCTTCCCCTAAATCGACAATCTCAAAAATATGGCGACTTTTTCAATTCTTAACAAGCTTTTCCTTTAGTCAAAAACATTTCTAAAAAGTAGTAATGCAAACCTACGTATTTTAAAAATATCATTTATAAAATCCAGAAACGAATAATGAAATTTGACGGATCGGCTTTTATATCATAGTTCAGCTGACGTTTGCCTTAGTCAAGTTATGTCATATGAATTTATATATATAACTATTCAAAATGTTTCCATATGTGAAATCTTCAAATTCGAGTTATATATTATTAATATCATAAAAGGCACAACAGCTAATATAACAAGCACCTCGTAAATCGGACATATTTTTCTAAATTTGTAAAAAATTCACCCTAAAACTTCGACATTCAAACAATATATTCAAATAATAGCAACTGCAACTGTTCTACACTCACCTTGGCCATTTCGTTTATATTGTTGATCTCAAATATTTTCGTCTTGGCCGTAATGATGGGTGTGGCATTATCCCACTTATCCTTGGCTACAACAGAGCTGGTGCTGCTCCCGCTGGCCCCGCTCGTCGACTGGGCGCCGCTTACCGGGTGAGTATTCTCGATGTTCTCCCGCAATAGGGTCACCTGGAGCAGATGCGGAAAGTGTATGTAGCCGACGCGTCGCACATCGCTGGCTAAGGGATTGCATTTGACGCATCATCATTATTTGACTTTGTTTTGCCGAGTCTCGATACTTACGCGCATATTGATAGCTCCAGTTGAGCACGAAGCCGTCACTTGAAAGATAGAACTTTTTCATGTCCTCCGGCAGGTAGACACAGTGTCGTTGCTCCCAGTTGACCACCTGGCACGGATTCAGGGGCTGTCGACGCTCTAGGCTCACATTGCACACTCTCGGCACATTTGCTATTTTGGATGTTTGTTTTCGGTACTTGTTTAGCTGGCAAACAATAACTATTACTCACATAGCGTTTTAATCAGGCCCAACGTCAAATTTTCGTAAAATGCATCTTCTGGTGAAAGCTTCTTGTTCATATTTGTAGTACGTAATTTCGTAATTGGAATATTCCAAAGCGCAGGAGCGCTGTTAAATGTTCAATTTGATAGAGTAAACAATGACTCTCTGACACTGGTTGTCCTGGTAACTGGACTGACTAGCTAACTATCTGACAACTATCGTTCCTGAGGCCGAACTAAAAATTCATTTCCATAAATATTATGAACTCTTAATTTTATATTGAACAAGTCAAAAATTACTCCTAATAAAGATGTAAGCCCCTAAATTCCTACATATGACTAACACTAATTATACAACTGAAACACAGATTTTGTTTTAAAAAATACGAATACGATTAAATTTTCGTTGATAAAGCTGTTAGTAAGCTAATGAAAACAGAGTTGTATACTATTTTAAAAGTTTGTACGTTATTTATTTACACAAAAGAAGTACAATAAAACTAACAACTGATTATATTTTTAGTATTTTAGTATTTTTAAAAAATACGAATATTTATATTAAGCCGTTATTGAACACATCTAACTAAAACCAATCAATCTAAGGCTAATGTGATTAATATGTCGGTGATATAGCTGTTAGTAAGACAGAGTTGTATTCTATTTTTAAATTTGAATGTCCATTAAAATACAATTTATTTACACAAAATGGGTACAGTAAAGGAACTTGCTTACGGACATAAATGATTGACTTGATAGGAATGAAATTAAATACGACACTGAACGAGCAATATGGACGTGAACAAATCGTGGCCATTGACCGGTTGACAACCTCATCTCTTTGCTTCACTGGGCTCTGCGCTCTCCGCCTCCTCCTCGTGTCAGGAAACCTCCCACACGGTGGACTCAACCGAGCGACGTGGACGCCCAGTGACCTCCACATGGGCATCCAGTCCATCACTCATGCGGCTGAAACGGCGAGCCCAACTCCCGCGCGGATTGGCCTGGCCCCCGGCTATGGATGTGCGCTGGCTGGCATCGCGGAACAGGGACATAATATCCTGATTGTCTCCCTGCGCCCGCTTGATGCCATGCTGGTATTTGGCCTCCTTGGCTAGCAGCTGCTCGCGCTGCATTTGTGTCTTCACCTCCGAGGGCACATCGGGTATGATGAACTGCATGATGCCGGTTAGGACGAATACAACGTGCTGTTTTAGTCAATACAAATTTAGTAAGTATCTATTAAACCCACAGTAAGATTTCGAGACAAACTTCTCCAATTTAAACAACTTTGTTTTTCTACAACTCGAACCAAATTGAACAACGATTTCGTTTAGAGACACAACTTAATATAATTAATCAAGAAAAATTTAACTTAATTTTCGTTTAAAACCTTTAAATGCACAATAATCTTCTTAACAAATAAAATAATAAAACTATAAACTCAACTATCAAAAGATTTAAATTTTTGCGGCTTCTTATGCAAAAATACACCGTCGCTATTAAAGCTGTTTTTTTTTTTTAATTTTTTAGAGAAGTTTGACCATACTTGATGCCCCATTATACCTCAAACACTACGACGAAGGCCAGGCGTGCGGCAAAAACATGCCAATAGTGGGGACTAAGTCCATAAGGTTCATAGTGCTTGGGGCCATTCCTGAAAAGTACAGCAAATGTAAACATGAACTAAGATGAAATAGTTGTCAATTTACTAACCGATAACCCCTATATTGACAGGTGTCCGGATCGAGTTCGCTACTCGTCGCACCCCATTCCTCCTTGTATTCGGATGTATTGAATACGGACAGGGAGTGCTCAATGTAGCCAGCCAAGGTATTTGTCTCCGAGTAGACAAACTTATAAACGACACGTGGAATGAAATCACTTGTGTAGGCGATCACAAACGCATTCGAAACGACGGCCGTGTAGGTGATAATACGCAAAATGCCGTACCAGGCGCCAATGTCCTCCACACGCTCCGCCAATGGTCGCCTCGCCTGTGTGACCATCTTGTAGGCATCCAATCGAATCTCGGCCACATTGTTGAGTAGTGCAAAAAGCGGCGCCAATGGAAATGCGGCCACGAACAGTGTGACAAAGCCATATTGAAGAACTAAAATAAGTATAGACCAAATTATGAATGACAAACATGGGATGCTCAAAATGAAGCGAGATACTCACTCATTTCTAGGTACTCGTCAAATAGGGCCAAGCGTCCCGGGTCCTGCATATGATAGTCCTGTTCCCAAGCCATATGCAAATGCGATTCATCCTTGGTAGCCTGCAATTAAATAAATATTGGGATTTATTGGGATTTATTCCAATTGTTATTTAACTCCCAGGATAAGTGCTAAGATTTAAAGTTTGATTACCACCCATGAGAAAGAGTGTATTTAATGCCAAATAGGTAAAAATGAATCACACAAAAGTTTATTGGGAGTGGAATTCATAAGGATGGAAACAACAAATTGGTAAGTAAATAAATAATTAATAATAATAAATTCATACAGAGCCTTCCACCATTTTTACCGCTAGTCAGGAAGTTAATCTGCACAAACAGTTTTAATTATAGATAAATTTGTTACTATCTTACATACCTGTTTGTGCTTACGCTGACGCCACCAGTTCCAGAACTTGGGAAAAAGATACTCCATAAAGTTGTTCCAGCATTGCTTGCCCACCATAATAATGGCCTAAATGGTCAGAGAGTTTGCCTTATAAAAGGAAAACATACTGATCGATGCATTTTCTACTTGCCAACTGTATGCAGAGCTCGGAGAGGCAGCCCGCCGGGTCACAGATGTCATTCTTGAGGCGGAAGAACTCACTGCGCCGCGCCTGATCATCGCCGGGATAGTCGAAGAAGCGTCCCTTAAAGAACGCTATGTAGATGAGCGACGAGTAGAAGTTCATGAACTCAAAGAAGAATATTTTAAAGGTGTATGAGTCCTCGTATTCGGTGTGGGTGCGGGGATTCTCCAGGTTTGTCAACTTAATTGCCATGCGGTGATAGATCTAATGTGATGCCAAAAAAATTAATGATTGATTGAAAAATTGACCAAGTTCTATTTAAGCCTACCCGTGTGAGTATCATAATGACAACCAAATTGATCAACGCCGCTGTCACTGTGGTAAATAGCTTGGCATGCTCATTCACAAAGAAGCCTCCCCCGCCATAGATGACCGACACCAAGGATACGCGATAGATGATTGTGCCCAGCACAGCGGAGAGCACAACTGCGATCTGTTCTCGATGAACAGATGAACAATATTTTGTTAGAGGATAACATGTTATTACAGTTCTCAGTGCTTACATTTCAAATAACTATTTTATCTTTCATTTATTTTTAATGTGGTCCACAAATTTAAAGATGATTTCAAAATATAAATATTTGAAAAAAATAAATAAAGGGAAAAATAATACCTTGCCAATGTTCATATGCAAAATATAAATACAATTGTAATACGCTCTGAAAACTGGGTCTCACTAAACTCATAAGTGTCCTCAAAACTAATAGCATTTTTACCTTTTGGATATTCGAAAAATATTTTCTAACATACGAAATGCTGACCCTGAAATCAATATTCATAAATATTGGGTTTTAATTTTCAGAATGAAAAAGTAGAAGAACAAACCTTATTTTTTTTTTTAAAAAAATTTATGGATTATATTAATTTATTTTGTAGCTAATAAAAAAGAACAAAAAAATTTTGTGTACACATAAAAAAAACAACATTTAAAATTTATTGAATATTTTTCTACATTTTAAAACCACACGTGCAAGTTTTAGAAATCTCGTTTTGAAAAATAGTGTGGGATGCTCTTGGGGCCAAAAGTAACGACATTCTATAAGATTCACTGTTATTTTAATTAAGTGCAGTATTTACCATAAAGAGCACGGCACTTCCTGTTATTACGAATCGAATAGCACGGCTCCAAGTGGACATATAGGGTTCCTTTTCACGTGTAACTGGATTCATGCGAAATGTGGTTGCGTTCGTCTCGAACTCGGGCCGGTTCTCCTCATCCAATTCGACGTTGTGGAGGTCCCATTCCCATACTAAGACTGATTGCTTGCGTTTCCACAGCTCCAGGAAAGTGGTGGCTAAAAGTGCATAACAATTAGAAGCATTCAAATTACAGGTTATTTTTTAATGTAAATCCTCACCCCAGAAAGACATGAAAATGGCAAAAAATACCGTTGACGGATTGTCGAAGAGGTAAGTCAATCGTGAGAAGAGGCATGATTTGTAGAGCGGCTGATAGCTGCACGCCCTATCACAGAGCGGACACAGGGTAATGTTGCCGGTGCCGGACTCATTGCAGATCTCCTTGCTTGGCGTATTGTCCTCCGACTCCAGTGTGGCCAGGCCATAAATAAAGCACAGAGTGCCAACAACCGAGGGGTAAACCAGCATTTCGGTGTAGAAGCCCAACCAACAAAAGTAGAGCGCGATTTTGTCGCCAAAGTACTTGCGCACCAGGCAAAGCGGCTGCTTCTTGTACCACTGCGAAGGAGTTGCCCAGGTCTGATAAAGCACTCGGCGATCCAAGGAAACGCCACTCGAGTGGGGCCGATCGTAGCGACCCTCGTGGAGAGGAAAGCAGCCTAGATAGGTGCCATCGTTGAGCAGTCGGCGAATGCCACTGCGATCACCCTCCTCGTAGGGTGTCCGAATCAGCACCTGCATCACCATCAGCGACCGCTGAGCACTTGTGTACGCCGTGGCACGATCCTTAACAATGAACCTGCAAGATGTAAATTGGCATTAGTTGAACGAATTGAATTGAATTTCAGCTTTTTGGGTTCCATTTCAAAGGTTTTTTTCCGTTGACAAATGTATTTTATAATCTGAGGATTGGTTTTGAATTTGATGCTTTGAATCTCAAGGACTCGGTTGTCAAGGAATAGCAAAACTTGAACGCCAAGGTGTAAACAACCTTTAAAATGCGAATAAATCTTGTCAGAAGAAAATACGTGATGAAGTGAAAACCGCTATACTTTTGGCGTCAAGGGCAGCCCACCTCAATATTAAGAATTTATATTTCTTAGTGCCAAGCTTTTTATTTTCTAAAATTAGAAAATAGATTTCTAAGACACAAGATATATAAAGTTTTTATAATTTTGTTATTAAGCATCAGTACTTTAAGATTTCACAAACAGAAACATGCTGAATAATTTTAAAATTCATAAAATGTATTTTGAACTACGCGGCCTCTAATATTTTCTACAAAATAGGGGTCTTTTATATATATATATATTACTCAACAATGGAAAATATATCTGTTAAATATAAAATTAAGAAGTATTAATATTAAAGCATTTTTTGTTTCGTTGATCCAGAAAATATTTCTGAGCCTAAGAAAAACTTTCCAGATTTAAGGCGAATTTGATTTTATTGTAATATTTTTTTAACTGGGTGTATTTTGAATTTGATCGCATAATCATTGATCAAAATGAGATTCTAGTTTTTAAAATGTCAAAGACAGCAGTTAAGTGTTGTCATTTTAAGGACTTACTGTTCTTCCGGATTGCCGTTGGCTGTCGCAGCCTTGAAAGTTGTCTCGCCCTCCAGCAGGCTGTGATCGAGTTGTATCTTTTTGGTGAGTCGTTGCCACATATCCTTCCAGTATTGCACATTACGCATGACGACGTTCTCATCATCCTATTCAATTGAAGGACACTTAAGGACATAGGTGCACACTTAATATTTGGTTTGCTTACCCAAGATGGTTTTACGGTTATTGTTATGAAGCGTTTGATGGGCAACTTAAGATTCATGACCTCAGCTAGTCGTGTTTCAAGGCGCCACGGCAGATGGATCTTGAGGAAAAATGTTTTTTCGTTGAACGACTGTGACTTGTCCTCCAGCTCAACGTCAAGTCCTTCCTTCACTAGATTGTCTATGAAACAGCGCCTTATATCGCGCCGACGTGCCTCCGCTTCGGTCATAACACCCAGGTCCTCCTCCTCCCAGGCCAGCACCATGTCCACCTTGCGCCGTCCGTCCCGAAACATCAGTGACTCCGGATCGAGGCCCTCCCTATCCTGTTTGCTTATGCGTCGTTCTCCCTCGCTGCCTTCACCCGTCAGGCTGTTGCTCTTGCTGGCCTTGCGACTGCTGGCATAGCTGCCACTAATGCTGCTGCTCTCTTCGGTGGATATCCTTCGATCAGTAGGCATCAATTGTCGATAGCCAAACTGATCTGCCAGCTCATTCGAATGTGACGACTCGATTACTTCATGTGATTGATTCCCTTTGTCATCCACCTCGCTGGACATGCGCCCATTCAGGGCCGGGCTAATGTGCAAGCCCAAAGTGCGACGCATAGCTGTGCCAGGTATATCCTCCTCGGGTCTTTCCACAACTTTGGGCCCGAATGCTTGCGTGGGACTCGGCTCCGCGGATTCTGTTTCCAGGTGTGTGGGCAGCGGCACCGTTATCGAATTGCCCTTCGAGTAACAGGAGGCATTGCTGCCACGCATCATCGAGGAGTTGAGCCATTTCTCTGTGTAGGAGGCAGAGCTGCCGCTGCCTGAGCTCTGTTTGTCCACGACGGGTTTTGGCGAGACGGGTTTATTCACCGCTTGACGTTCCACATCCATAAAATGGTGTATGCTGTCGGCAGTGCTGCTGAGCTCCATTGTTGGGGCCTCCAGATCCAATTCAATTAAATTTCTATCCTGTTGTGACAAATAAGTAGAAAAAACATTTTAAGATATCTTGTCAAGATCGAAAGGTACAAATTGCTTATGATAACCACACTGAATTTGCTTGAGGTAGGTGGATTTTTTGGATTTTATTGCACAAAAGAAAGTCGACCGTACTCTCAGAAAAAAAAGTCTTAATTAAATAAATCTCCCTAGAATTTAAATGCCTAAAAGAAATATAAAGCTCTACATATTGTTAGAACTAATTTCTAAAAATTAGGAAAAATAATTTTAAAATTTAGAAATGCTTGCCCTTAATCGACAATCCTAAAATTATTGTTATTTTTTTCTACTTTAAGATAATAATAAATATTTAGTAATATTTATATTAATAACATTTCAAGAAAGTATAGAAAGGTAAGCCTTAATTTTTAGAGAAATCCTTTCCAAAATGCAGAAAAAATTAATGAAATTTAATGGCTTATATTAGAGTTGAGTTCTTGCCTGGCTGAGCAGCCGAGTAGCTCAAATATGAATTCTATAACCTATTTAAAATCTAAAAATACTAATATTCAATAATAATAAAAGCAGCAGAAAGGCTTATATAAGAATTCTTCAATATAAACACATGGGCAAGAACACCCTGAATATTATACATATTTTGTCTTAATTTTAGAAATGCAAACCCTTGTTTCAAGCCACAAAAACATAAACATTCCAAATTATATTTTTGAATAATACGGCGCTATTGGCGCAAAAGGAACGCCGGCTTAATGAACTTTAAATTGTTTAGGAATATTTGGCAAACAAAATAAGAGACAAGATATGAAAACAGATATGTATAATGATTGATGAGTTTTGTTGGATGACTTACACCATAAGCAACTAGACGACCTGCCACTATGCCGCTGTCCTGGCTAAGCCGCCGTGGACGCGACTTGGGATGATTTTGGCGAATTGCTCGCTCGCTTTTGGCTGGACTTGAGACGACTTGCCGCCGGTTTGGAGAGTTGCGCCCACTACGTAATGTGGGCACTGACAGGAATCCTGTGAAATGTAAAAAGTTTTGCTAAATCGAGATAGCTGCATTTGTAAATAGCAGCAGCGAACTCACTTGGAAACTGAAACACTGTCTGCCCACTGGCTCTCTCGCTCTCGAGTGCGCCGCTTCCAATGAGATCCTCGCGCGAATTGGACTCAGTTATGGGTGCGATGCTCTCATCATCAACACTGTCGATTCGTATTTGAAAAATATTTGAGTTGCCTCGCACATTGCCCTGCAGCTTTCCATGGCTGCTCATTTTTCCGTGGGTTTGTCTATCTATCTGCGACACGTCACCACACAAAGTAATTATACTGTTTAGTTATTCTATAACAAGAACTTTTCCCTTTTTCGACTACTTGACATGTAAGTTGACCTACAATGCCAGATCGCACGAGGCATGTACATTTGTCACCATTCCCATAATAAAAAATGTATTTAAATTTATAATTTCGATTCAAATATAACAGCAAACCAAATGAACCCGCGCTCCAAAACTATTTGACTCTTTTATGTTTCCTCTGAACAAAAAGAATTAAATGATTGTTGGAAAATAACTGTCCTTTTGGCCTTTTAAAGTTACATTTTATATAAGAAATATCGAAGCCTTTCAAGCCCCTCCTTCTTTGCTTTTTACAATTCGTTGTGAACTTTTTTTAATTTGAATATGCATGCACGCATTTTAATTTGTTTTTCTTTTGCTATGCTTTACTTGACTTTTTACTAGGGCACAACTAGGTCGAGGTGCTTCTGCTGTATTAATTTGTTTCCCTATTTCTGTAATGTCCCGAAGGGCCACTTTTATTTGACATTAGATCCCTGTCATAATGCAATTACAAAAAGAAGTAGTCCACAATGGGGCACGAACTATATGTATATGTCTATTTATGTAATTGTGTTTGCATTCAATTTGTGTATTTGACTGTCAAAGTTCAGGTTAATTAATAAGTAGTTCAAAATTTTACACAACTCAATTTGTCAACTTGAGGAGTATATTTTGAAAAGCAAAATTTAATTTTGCACAAAACTTCAATATGACAAGGTATAAATGAGTAACAGAATTATAAGACTCTGTCAGGGTAATATAGAAATGGCCTGGAGATATAAAGAGATATATTTAAATTATAAAAGAGGTCACCAAACTATAAATAAACTTTTTTGTCTTACATCAACTTTGCTCTAACTTCTTCGACACAACTTATTTAAACTTATACCTTCTAGTTGAGCCCTATTAATTGTTGGTAAAAGTGGGTTTAATGTTGTTTTGGAAACAGGGGACTAAATACATATTAAAAAGACTGACGTATGAATGTAAGTCCATGTGTGTACACACACCATTCATTGGCTGGGGAGCTACAATACAACGTCATATCGTGGCCAGAGTCATAATGACCTTATACATACGATTAAATATGTATATACGTGTGCAAGATAATGCTCGTTACAGACAGTTATACTTGGGTCGATAAAACAAATAAACTTGTTGCTGACCGTAGTGGCGGGTTGGCAATTTAAGTATTTTCATTAAACTGAATTAATCTGCATTTTTGATCACTCTGCGAAAATTGGGTCATCATTTGAGGCACTCTTAGTTGTGTCGGGCATTTCACATCTACAGTTAAAATCACAATGACCTATAGCCGGGACCCGAGAAGGTCCCTCGTCTCGGCTTGGTATTTGACCTGGCCGTGACTTGCTAGATTCGTCAATAGAAGTTCTTGGTTTGTCAGTTGGGCAAAGTCCCATGCCATCGAAGTAATCACAGCAACTCAGGGTTTATTGATTCGTTGTTGTCAGTTTTCAAGTTCTAAATTCACAATCGATTATTGATTGATTCAAATTCCATTCGAATTCACAGATCCCAGACGAAATTCATGAGTTTTCACAAAAATCAATTTAATCAGGCACTGCTAATCAATCTGTACTAGCTATTTTTATTTAATTTTTATTGTTGGTTTAAATTGCACATTACATGGTTTGGAATTGGAATTGGAATTGTTTGAAATGTTGCTTGCGTATTGATTTAAAATTGTTGTAAAACAAATATTTGTCTCTTGTGTATCTTTAGCATTTTTCCATTCACTCGTTCGCGTGTCGCGTATTAGTTATTAACGCGTTCCGTTCTACATAATGGTTCTACAGGGTTCTTGCGACCGATTTATTGAAGCACTCGCGCACGAATGACCAATAGCCAGGTGAGTGCCACAGGACTAGGTTGGATTGCAACTGTCCTGCTGTCCCGACCACCGAACGCCTCCCACTTCAATGTAAAAGTTGCTAGATAATCAAAGTAGTTCATTTTCATGTGTTGCGCTCTCACTCAGTCTAACATCGAGCCGACTGACAGTTCATACATGTGTGTACATTTGTACATATGTATGTACGTATGTACATATGTTTATTGTTTAGTAGTTAATTGACTGGCCACACTACTCGAAACGAGTAGTATTTGACATTTCGAGAATTCGAGAGTGAGGTTCTTGTGCAGTTATTATTACGTATGTATAAATTATACATCTTGAACTCAGAGACCTGTTAGTCCTGCTTCAAGATTACTCACACCCAGTTGATAGTATTCGATGCTTTTCGAGCGGTTAATAATGACATCACAATTAATTATCATATAATAGTTGTAACGGTTCTATAAAAATAGGGCCTCTTTTCACTTGCGACTATTATTGTACAGCGGTCCATCTATTTTGAGCGACTGTATGCGTCAATCAAGTCGGCAAGTGCGTCGATTATCACCTTAAGGACGGCATTGCGTGATATGTGATTGTTGTCGGAAGTACTTGTACTCAGTTAAACGAAAGTATTGACGAATGCCGTTACAGCTAAGAATTTAACAGCTACAATCCAGTACATATAGTCTATGATTTACTGACAAACAAATTGGTTTCTATGACAGCTAACACCAGATTCAACGTACAACATACATATGAATATAGGTAGATATACATTGTTAGTCTCTCTCTAATATCGGCATGAATGATTTGGTATTGGTCCGCGAAAGTTGAGTAACTTTTAATTAAAGTTATGCAATAGTGTTACTTAAATATCGCAATATATATTTTAGTGTGTTCAAACTTTAACCTTAAAGTGTACTTGTCTTAAGTGGATCCATTGTTTTTAAATTATTTATGTGGAACTAAAGTCAAATGCTCGTAAACATTTAGTAGTCCAACTATCATTATTATACAATAGATGATAAGTTTTGGAAAATATGATTTAGATGTGCTTTTCTTTTTTTAAATCCTTGTAAAACATGTTTCTAAATACACATTAATATATGTGACGTGGCTACACAGCCATTTTGAGGTGAAAAAGCGGTTGGCATCTGCGCTTTCGATGTATATTCTAAGCAAATTGTAATACATGTTAAAATTTCTTGACTCCGCTATTACAATTATGGGAACTCTTTAATAAATTAATGTGACAGACAAACCAATTTTTCTTTCTGAAACACGTCTGCTCACTTAACTCTACTCACATCGATTCCTTTTTCCTTCTTCAAGTTGCTGATCACACAATTGATATCGATTGACTTCGACGTCAATGTTATGAACAGACGTTAAGTTAGTCTGATTACTAAGTCGCAAATCGGGATGTTTTCGGTTTGCTTAATACCCAAGGGGGGCGGCCTATCAATAATAAATTCACTTTAAATTCATACAATACACGAATCTACGAAGAGAAGAACAGACAGCCGGATAGATTGGTATGATTTGGTATGAAATATTTCTTTTTGGTTAAGTCACACTCAAAAAAAAAAATATACAACTGCATTTTACAAAATTATAATGAAATTTACGGGCTTATATAAGATTTTAGCTGTTATCTGCCTCGGAGGTCGAATAGCGAGCTAAAAGTCGCAAATTCGAATCACCGTAAAACCATTCGTTTTTCAAATCAAATTATTATTAATTTATAAAAACTGTCTAAGATTTATACGTTTATAATATATATAAACAATGTAATTTATACAAACAATATATATAAATTAGATAAGGCCCTTAAAACTTAAAACGAAACTAAGAAAAGAAAAAAAACATTATTTTAAAAATATTATGTCTGTATAATTAGGGGAGTTATTCTTGGTGCCAAAAGTAAAATTGTGACATTTAGTGAGATTTTTTCTGAGAGCATTGTTGAATTCTGGAAAACGACTAAAATTTTAACTATTGCTAATTTTATTGAACCCAACACCACAAAGATAATTTGATAAAACGTAATTTTGGTATACAAGAAGTGCTTCCAAATGGCTTACAAGAATTAAAATTCACAATGCATTATCAACACCTATTCATCGAACTTTGGCTTTACCAAT
Organism: Drosophila picticornis; assembly: GCA_035043845.1. Classification (NCBI taxonomy): domain Eukaryota; kingdom Metazoa; phylum Arthropoda; class Insecta; order Diptera; family Drosophilidae; genus Drosophila; species Drosophila picticornis. The sequence continues at coordinate 22,495,057 of JAWNMR010000122.1, read as the reverse complement.
TCGTTGGAATTATTGGCGCACTGCTGAAGAGTATCCGGCTCACAAGTGTTTGTCGCCTTGCTGAAATACTGGCCCACCTCGCACTCGGCCTCGATCTTCTGGCCGTGCAGGCAGATGAAGTAGCCCCGACAATTAAGCGTGTTCCGCGCCAGTTGGCCATGCTTCCCGTTGCAGACACCTACACGGTCTCCGTTCTCCAGAAGGCAGGTGCCGTCGTTCTGGCGACAGATGCCCAACAAGCTGTCGTAGCTCTCACCGTTGCGGCAACGTTGCGAGACGGGCTCATCCTCGTCGCAGCTGATGTAGCGGCGACAGTCGCCCGGCTCCGCAATGGAGACCATCACGTCGCCAATCAGATCACAGAGACTGGAAATATCTGTGGGCGGATCGGTGCAATACTTCTCAACTACTAAAGCTTGTTCCGTTGTCGCTGGATTAACAGCTGTTTTAGGCTGCAGCAGATCCTTCCCGTAATTTAGCTCAAATGCTTGGCACTGTTGCAGCGTTGCATTGAAGAAGTAACCAGCATAGCAGCGCTCCCTGCGCAGTTTATTGGAGACGCACAGGTAAAAGTTGTTGCAATTTGACTTATCCGGCATTAGGTGGCCGTGCTTGCCCTCGCACAACTCCGGATTGGGCGGCTGATGCCCGGTGCTGCTGATGTTCAAGGCACTTATCGTTTTATTTATTCCACTAACAACAACATTGGGACAGGCACCATCGTCCTGAGTGCACAGCAACTGATCCGCATCAAAGTAGGAGCCGGCGACGCAGCGTTGTGCCAACGCCACGCCCCCCGCACAAATGTGATACTTGGTGCAGTCCCTGGAGTCAGCCACATAGCTGCCATTCTGCAAACTGGCACAGTTATCAACGGCACTACTGTTGCCACTCCCACTTTCAACTGTCAGGCGTCCCAGCGGACACTTCTCCAACTCCGACTCCAGCCGGAAGTCCGACTCATTTACACAGCGCAGAAGCGTTGCATTAAAGCGCATCTTAGGTGGACACTCGGCTGGAATGGCCAGTCCGTGGACGCAGGCGTAGTACAAATTACAATAGACCTTGTGGGCAAGACGTGTGCCATGTGCGACTCCGGTGCAAGGATTTATAATGGTGAGATTGGCCAACGATTGGGCGGGTTGGCGACACTGTCCCTGATCCAGGCGACATTGTAACGTTAGGCTGTCAAAGTATTGACTCTCCGGGCAATAGAACAACTGTGAGTCATTCTGGCCAAAGCTGGAGTTCAACCGGAATTGGACCGAATTGAGACTGGAGCAATTGTAGTAGGCGCGACAGTTGTCCGCATGGGCTACCAAGCTAGCACCCTTGTGATGGGCACACACTGAATCGATGGGCAGACAACTACCATCGTTGGGGCGACAGTAGCCGACATTGGCATCGAAGTAGCTGCCATTGGAGCAGCTCTGCAGTAGAACCGGCTGCTCCCGTAGACACAAATAGAAGCTTACACAGTCCTCCGGATGGGCAACACTCTGGCCATCAGGCTGACCCACACAGCTGCCCGTGGGCGGATGCTGCAGCAAGGTCTGGCAACGCTCCGCAGACTGACACCTGTTCAGGTGGCGGGCAAAGCTATGTCCGCGCAGACAGCTGCCCAAGTGCCACTCATCCTTGTCGCAGTAGTAGAAGAACTGGCTGCAATTCGATTCCGGCAACGGCAGAGCTCTCAGCTCACCGGGCTGGCAGGGGCGTCGCAGCCCGTTGCCCTGGCAGCTGCCATCGCTGGGCACACAGCCTAGCAGCGGCTCGAACTGTTGCAGCTCACCACACGATTTGACCATCCACTGGTTCGCCTTGTTGCATTCCTCATACGAACGGCAACTGGTGGCCAAGGCCCGCATCTGTCCATTGGTGCAGCCAGAGGAGGTATCAGTTCTGTTGAAGTCGACTGTGCACTGGTTCGCATTGTTGGGTAGGCAGTAGTTGAAGGTGCGACTGAAATACATGCCAAGTGGACATTGCTGTTTCCACCAGGCGTTCTCCATGCACATCAGGAATCGATCGCAGCGCAATGGATCTGCCCGTACAGCCAGCTGCTGGCAACCGGCCGGCTGCACATCTGTGCTCTGGGTACTATTCAGCCAGCTGCAGAAATCATCGCCCTCGTAGGCCGGCATTGGAAGACAGCTGCCTAGATGCGTGACATAATACTGTCGCTTGGGGCAGTTCCTCAGTCGCCACTTGCCTGCCGCACAGCGGAAGTATTGCTGGCAATTGTTGCCGCTTTCACTCTTGATCGGGATAGTTTCGGATTCGCTGCTTGAATTGCAGGCAGGCAGACCTGATCTTCGGGCAAAGCTGCAGACCATGTCGTCGCGTGGTTCCAAGCAACGCTGCTGCTCCGGATTGTAGTAGCGCTCCTCGGAGCAGGTACGTCGCCGCCAATTACCGTCCATACATATCTCGTATTGAGAGCAATTCGCTGGCACAGAGCGCTTGCTGTTTAATTCACAGCCGAACTGCAGAGAATCAGTGGAGAAATTGCTGAATTATATTAGTGATAAAAACAAAAACTGTCGAAATCTGTTTTATTACAATTATAACTTTTATAATGTCTTTGATTGGCGTTGGGATGAATTTGTTAAATCTGGGAAGCGCCTTGGCAACGGATGCAATTTTTTTGTCCTTACAACAAATGAGCCTCCAATGAATTTATTCAGAAAATCAGACTAAAATTAAACTCAGGTCTACATTTCATTGAAAAATGTCTTAATTAAATTCACAAAAATATCATTGAAAATAAGATTGCAGATTGATTGAAAAATTTTCACAACTCTCTTAAATGAACTCATTTAAGTACGGAAAAAAAATGGCAGATATCGAATTGAAATCACTCAGCAATTGAATTGTAATTTGTTTCTAATTCGATTTTTTGAAGAGCTCTTCAAGATAGTCGAACTATTTTCAGTAAAGCAGAAAATTGTCAATTTGTTGCACAATCATAATTTTATTACACTACTAAATGGTGAGTTTTTTCTGATATCAAATTAAAAGGAATTTCATGCATTTATTTCATTTTGTGCCGATTGCTCCTAAGATGCCGGCCGACTGCTTAAAAAGATAGCTTAAAAACTGAAAGACTTTTACTGATTGATATTCAACTAAATCTCCAAAAAAAAGAGAAAATTTTGGAGAACATAAAATATTCTTTTTTGTATGAATGAAATATGAGAACAAGAACTAATTTATAGATAAGTAGACTCTAAGATTGACGAGCTCATACAGACAGAGAGACATCAGTTGCTGATGCTTATTAAGAGTATATATGCCTTGTGGCGTCGGAGATTTTTCATTGCTTCATTGCACGGAACGAATATAAATATTTAATATTTATGATATTGTTTAATATTTATGTTTCACGTTATCACGTACAAATTACTTTTAAAAAATCAGTACTTTATTTTATTATTTTCAACAAAATCTAGTCAGAATGTAAGAAATATGATTGCCAAGCCACAATTTTTTTGGGTTTCAGATAACTATAAATATGGTTCACAAGAATTAAAAGTATCGAATTGTCAGTTAAGGCTACATTTCACTTTTACTTTCTTTACAACAAAATATTTTTTTTATTTAATTGGCAGGGCAAATTTGTTTTCCGAGCGTAGTTTTCATTTAAGCAGACATACAGACAGGCAGACAGGTTACCAAATCGGCTGATAATGCTGATCAACTGTATATATATTTTTAAGGGTCGGACAGGTCTGCTACACAAATGGTGCTACACAAATGGTGAAACAACTTTAATATTCTCTGTCAGGGGTATAACCAAATAGCAAAATAAAAGTTCAGCTTAGCGCACATGTGTGGTAAATAAACATACATATATTTGGATAGTATAAAACTGGAGCAAGCGGAATTTCTCGTAATTATTGTAACTCATAAATAACATGCATATGTATATGTCTATGTATATGTATATGTATATGTATACGTATTTGTATATGTATATAAGAAAGTAATTTAAGACATCGTCTAAGGTCTACATGGGTTCAAGGCGTTGGTCGCATGTGTGGTATGAATGTCGCAAAGTCTATGCAAGTTTCTGGAAGAGTTTCTTAAGGAATGAGACTGATCTTACTTTTTCCTCCGGCTCCACAGATCTCTTCTGTATGCCATGATCGTTCAAAGTACATAACTGCAGAGTGGGATCATAGAGGTAGCCTTTTTGGCAGCTATGGTAGGTGGCACCTTCAACGCTGCCATCGCATATGCAGAATCCTTCGAATGTGTTCTCCGCTGCAAATAACGTGATTTTGGTGCTATTCGCACACTCTTGAGGATTACAGACAGCTGTGACTACATCCACACAAACACCCAGGACCGCATTGAACTCTCGTCCAACTGGGCACTGATAAAATGTTGGCACAGTGTCACAGGAGCAGAATCCATTGGTTGTATTTCGCGCTGCGAACGATTCGAATTTCCGGAGAGTGTTGCATAGTTCCGGATCACAAGCATGTGTGACACATATGTTCAGAATCTGATCGTAGATCTTATATTCTCCACAGCTCTCAAAGCTGGCACTGCCATCGGCTTGGCATGTGCAGAAGCCATTAGCCGAATCTTTCGCTGCAAAGGTATTTACCCCACTTGCAGCTCGGTTCTGGCACTGTGCCACATCACACAACAAGTCTTGGGTGTTTGTGGCCTTTGCAGGAGAAAGGCATACGCCCAGCTTGGCATCATATAGCTTGTTGTCGAGGCATTCCAGATAGGTGGCAACACCTTCAAGGCACAGACAGAAGCCAGAAGTTGTATTTAGCGCCGCGAAGTTAAAATTGTCTTCCATTGTGGCACATTGTCCTGTTGTACAGACAGAGCAGGGCGCCTGTCAACAAAAAATGAAAAAATAAATAAATTAACTTAGAAATCGGATAACAATTTAAATACTCCAAACCAAACACACCTCGCGTATCAAGCATATTCCATCGTCAGCATTATAGTATTTACCATTCGGACAGTTCTCGTAAGTTGCCTCACCACCCTGACATAGGCAGAAGCTAGTGTCGTCTGCCTCGTTCGAGGAGGGGAATGTTTGGTATTCAGATAAGCAGGAACACTTCTCTGAGTCACAGTAGCTGGCCATGCAGCCATTCTATTGAACATATTGAACATGAGTGAGAACATCAACTAAAGCAATAATAAATTGAGTGAGTGGCTTACCACAGGCTCCAAGCATATTCCTAACACGGCATCAAACTGCTTGTTGTCGAGACACTGACTGTAATTTGGTAAGCCTTCTTGACAGTAGCAGAATCCGTCAGTGCCATTATTAGCAGCGTAAGGCTCATTCTCGGCCAGAACATCACACTGCGACGCATCACAGACACTGGGACCCTACAATTTAAACAGAACGACAGTTAATGGCGACAGGTGGTGTATAGTAAATTCAGTCATCACACAGCAAGCTTACCGCTGGCGACAAGCAAATCAGCAGGTCTGCATCGAATTCTGAATTGGAAAGACATGGGGTATATACACCGCAAAAGTCGTTGCAGAGGCAAAAGCCAGCTGGGTTATTCGATGGGAAAACCAGATTTTGTGGGCCATTCACACACTGAGTCGAATCACACTCATTGCATGGGCATGTGGTAGGTTCCTGCAAAATTATATAAAGGCAGTTAGGTCGGATCAGCATATCAGCCTAGAGTACTTACAGCGGCGGCCAAACAGATGCCTAGAGTTGCATCGAAAATCATATCATTCAGACATTTTTTAAACGATGGCACCTCATCCGTGCAAATGCAGAATCCAGTGTTTGTATTCAGAGCCGGGAATGTGAAATAATTTTTCTGATCAACACAATAGGTGCTACAGCATCTTGGCTATAATATTTTTGGATTTAAAGAGAGACATCAAATCAAACTAAATCAAACTAAGCACTCCGAAGTAAGCCAGCGTATCAGCTGCAACAAAATAAGAAACACAAGATTTAACTTACATCAGGAATTGGTATAAGGACGCACAGTCCCTGTTCGGAATTGAAGGTATATCCACGGGGACAGGATACTGGCGTCGGTTCACCGGCAAGGCATAGACAGAAACTATTGGGATCATTGTAGTTCACGGAAACTGATAATTCTGGTTTGTCTTCACACGCTTGTGGATCGCAAGGGCCCGTCTAAAATGAAATGGTATTAGAACGTTTTCAACCCTTTTTATCGGACTTCGAGAGAGAATCCTTACAAATGTGCATACGCCCACTGCTGCATCAAAACTTAGGCCGGATGGACAGTTATCTAGATAGGCGCCATCGTCCATGCATAGACAGAAGGTGGTATTGTCACAAGTTAGCGATGGATAGATCTGATTCACATTGCTTTTCTTGCATTGTGATTGGTCACATGAGGTCTACAATTGATAAATAAAGGAACTTTAGCGAACAGTACCTTTTGTTCCGAGCAACATGCAACTCACACTTGGCGTGGCCAGACAAACCAAATAGGTTGGATTAAACTCAGTGTTAACGGGGCACGCTCGAATCGTGGCAACATTATTGGTGCACAAATAGAACCTTGTCACATCACCGGCAATGGCAATGGCAATTCCATCAGCTGCTGTGGCACATTGATTGGCCTCACACACCACATTGCTGGAGCACTTTCCGGTTTCCGAATTGAAGCCCGCGCCGGGCCCACAGCTCACCACCTCGGGAACACCATCGGTGCACTTATAGTACTTGGAGCAGATAGGATTGGCGGCATTACCCGTACCACAACTACAGGGATTTATACACTGGCCGGTGACATCGATGGCACAGGCATCGCCATCGAACCACTCGCCACTGGGACAGCTGGACGGGACGGATACTCCATCGATGCATGTGCTGTAGGCAGTGCAATCGCTGGGATTTATCATTTGATAGCCATTGGGCTTGTTGTTGCACACCCAGCAGGTGGCCTCGGTATCGGGCACACAAATGTTTTCACAGCTGCTGAAGATGTTGCCCTGACCACAGGAGCCATTGATCAGCTGACCGTTGACACATATCTGATACATGGCGCATTCGGTGGGATGCGCCACCATGCTCCCCTCGTCCATGCCATCGGGGCAGTTGCAGTCATTCTCTGCGGCACGTCGCGTACGCGCATTCGGCACCAGCAACTTGTTCTCGGGACACTGATTGTCGTCATCGGGGCGACAGATGCCAACAGAGGTATCGAAGTAGTAGCCACCAGTGCAGGACTCTTGAATCCACTTGCCAGCGATACAGGCCAAATAGTTCCAGCAGTCAGCTCCAGCGACCGCAGCTTCGACTCCACTGCACGGCTTACCCTCCACAGCTGCGGGTGTCTCAGTGGTGATGATGGGCTCATTTTCTGTGGTGCTGCTTGTGTCTGTGCCACCCGCGTTGCATTGCGGGCACACATTGTTTTCATCCAACAAACAAATCTGGAGCTGTGTATCAAAGTAGGTGCCGCTTGGGCAGGTCTTCGACTCCCAGTTGCCATCCTGGCACACAAAATACTGATTGCAATTATTCGCATCGTCTGTCAGGGTGCCATCCACGCAGTCTGCCGACGAGCTGTCCGGGCAGCACCCACTACTGTCCACCGTGCAATTGCCAAGCTCACCGTCAAAGTAATTGCCTTGCAGACAATCGCCGGGAATGAGTTCACCATTGACGCAGGTGAAGTACATGCGGCAGTTGTCCGGATTGGGTACCATCTCTCCACTGCTGGACCCGTCGGGGCAACCGCAGTCCGAGGGTGAAGAGGTGGTTGTCGAAGTAGAGCAGTCATCTCTTGGACAGCTGCCGGGCACACAGTGCAGACCGGATTCTTCAAAGAATGACCCCGTTGGACACTCTTGAGGGGTGGCCATCTGATTGTAGCACAGATAGAAGATGGTGCAATTATCAGCATCAGCGACCGCTGACCCATCGGCCTTCCCAACACAGAAGTTCTCCCAGCAATGCGAATTATTCTCATCAACGACACAGCTTGCAACACTGTTATCGAAATAGGTGCCACTGACGCAAGTTTTCAGAGTGGTCTGGTAGTCCTCGCAGACGTAGTAGTTCAGGCAGGATGTCTCGCTGCCAATAACTTCGCCAGTTGGCTTGTTCAGGCAGAAATTTTGCCAACACACGGATTCGGTGTCGGGCACGCATTGATTTGTAGTTATGTCAAATATGCTGCCTGCATCACAGACTTGAGGATAGGCCACCTGATCGTCACAGATGAAGAATTCCCCGCAGTAGCCAGTCTTGGGCAGATATGCGCCACTCACCTCACTAGAGCAAACATTATTTAGCTGCGGGTGCAGCACATGATGTTAGTTTAGCATTAAGTCGAGATTTGGTATTTATTAAATAATTATTATTTCTTGTGTCCGTCCGGGAAAGGAAGAAAAATTCAGAAGTTAATTCAAACCCGATCACTTACCTCCGCCAGGGGTGCGGCCAGGCTCAGTTTGCAGAGGCCACGTCTTGCTGTTGAGCATTTGCCGGATTTGGAATTGTACTCCTTGCCGGCTGGGCATTTAAGAGTGCGCACGGTATTCTTGTTGGAGCAGCGGTAGTAGCTGGCACAGCTGGTAGGATTTGGCCAGTGGGGTGCCAATCCACGCAATTTCCTGTAGACGCATTCAGGATCGGCAGCGCTGGCAAGGGTTGCCACTGCGGCGAATGTAACCACAGTAAGCAGAGTAACTGTTATAAAGGTATGGAGAAAGAAATAAAATGGTAACTCCATTTGCTAGCTTCTCCTTTTTTGTTTTGGCTGGCTGACCTTTCATTTCGGTGCACAAATATTCCACGGCTATTGTTATAATTGCACTCCGCACAGTTACCAAAATTTCAAAGCCTTTATATACATAACAAATAACATTGATTTCTGCTTATCAGCATCGTTCGATCAGTGCGCTCTTATCAGCATTGTCGGTCATGTTCAACATAGTTTTTAATTGAGTTCGAACCTTAGCATCCATCAATTCCGGGAAGACAACAAATCTAGTGTAAAGAGACGCACTCAAACCACTCCCCATTATAGTGCTTGAGTGTTTATGAATGAAGAGCACAATTTGAAACATAGAAGATAAAATACCTAGATGTCTTTGCATATGTACATTTATTCATATTAAATTATTATTTTTATTATTATGGTTATTACGCGCAAACAGAACCGCATGTTAGATTCTTGGAGTCCCAGTAGAGATCAGATGGGCATCTTTTTATGAAACCTCGCTTATCATCGCATTGTATAAACATATGACAGTCATAGGGATGTGGCAGGTACATCACACCAGGATGATTTCGGCACATGGCATCAGCATCCACATCACAACATCCCGTTGTTATTTGTATGGGATTTGTAGTTCCTTTCGTATCTGCCGCCGTCGTTGTGTTCCAAATTGTTGTAGCCTGTGTCAACTCTGTTGGGGGAACGTGTGTAGTAGAATCATCTGGAAATTGTGTTTCAGTAACGACGGTGGTCCAAATTGTTGTAGCCTGTGTCAATTCTGTTGGGGGAACGCGTGTTGTAGAATCATCTGGAAATTGTGTTTCGGTAACGACGGTGGATGTTTTGGGTTCAGTTGGAGACTGTGGCAATTCTGTCGACGTTGCATCTGTTGTAGAATCCGACGGCTCTGTGAGTGGAGTATCACTTGGAGTCTGTGTTGTTCCAGTGGGCAAAGCCAGTGTTGAAGATGAAGTATTAAGTGTCTCTGTTGATTCATCGTCGGTCGATGTTGCTCTTGACTGGGTCGTTGATGGAACTGTTGTTGGTGTCGTAGTCGGTGGAGTGGGTTTCACACATAATCTTGCATGGAGTGCTGTTATCAGCAACAGCAGCTGCAAAGCTACAAATATCCCGGAGATCACTGAAATAAACAGAGACATACCTTGACATATTCCTCAAGTAATTAAAGGCAACTCGATTCTAACAAAACTCACGTTTCATCTTGTTCGGCGGTGCTCAAGTATCTGTCAGCTCTAGAGCAACTGCAATCGATTCTATTTGTATTTATATTGTTTGAAAATGCATCATCGCCCGTTTGTCTTATCAATATCTAATTAGCATTTAACATGCCACTAATATTTTTATCTAATCTCAATAACGATATGATTTGCATAATAGTTACACATTTCAATTAAATCACCAACGTCAACTTTAGACAATAAATAACAAACAAAGTGACTACTCGGAAATTTTCTTGGTAGTAACTAAAAAAAATGACGAAATGACAACAATAATTTTGAATTTAGTCCAAATTTAGTTCCTTATTTGGTTTATTATCCTTTTGATGGCATTATTGGAAGGGGTTCTTTTGAGCAGAGTATAAGCCGTTAGACATATTTTATCGCAAAAAGAAAAATGTATTTTTTAAATTTTTTAAGCTGCCTTAAAGTATGCAAATAATGTAACCTTACTATTTAGTATCAGCGATCTTTAAATTAGGAGTAAATCTTTAAAGCATATGGTAGTAACAATCGAGTCCATATATAGATGTTATCCTTTTCTACTATTCAATAGCCACTTATTGATCTAATTTATATTTACATATTTAAAGGAGTTAATCGACTAATATTTCTTTGCGTTCGCCAGTATTTTGTGATTTTATCCTCGCAACTATATTAATTTAACAGTGAAGGCAAGTGAATTGATTTATTTGTGTCAGCTATCAATATCCATTTGTTAGCAATTGCAAATCGATTAATAGCACAAAAAGGGAACTAGTGAACTGTGAGTAATATTAAGTCTAATGGTTTATTAACATTGCAGTCATAATGAAGCCAATTAGCAGGACAGCAGAAATAAATTAGAGCACTTTAAATATGAGAGGCAAACAGATATTTTTTTATTCAATTTGTTTCATTACAACATAATTTATTTTAATATTTTAATATAACCCTTCAATTGATTAAAGGCAATCAGGTTATATAATCATTATTAATGCAACCAACGTTTATGAAACAATCCACATTGGAAACGTCAACTATTGAGCCCATCAACTGAGATACCAACTTATTCTACAATTAAAATAGAAACCACATTAAAAAGGACAGTGTTTATATGGTTATGGAATTTCAAAATCATGTTCTAATAGACTCTATTTTAGCCCTCACTAAGCGATTTCTCTTGCGATTCGCAACATTATGAATTAAATTGGGAATCACATTGTGAATCATCTGGATTTATGTATGTGATTCCTGAATATATCCTATTTATTAAGTGCGTTAATAATATTGGATATACAATTTGGAAACAAAGAAAATTAAATTAAATTAATTAAATGTTATTAATTATTTAATTTTTATTACTCAAATAATTAAAGAATAAATGAAACAGTACCTATTTGAGAGAGAATCAGACTGCTCATTGTTGGACATTCCTGTAGAATGTGTTCCAGAGTCGATCTTATGCCTAATTCTGCCGTGCCATCCTTGAAGAAACCTGTGCTTACTAAATTGCAGTTATAACTCCTGTTTCGACAGGTCCTCGCTTATCAAATATACTGAAAGGGATTTTGCTACGTAAGCCATGAGAGGCTCGTCTCCTTCGTTTGAAGCGAGTCTATGGTGAGGTCGTCTGTCATTATGACTTGCCTTGAACACCTTGTGACATTGGCCTTCTTGAATAGACTGGATTCAACTGGAACATTTTATATTTATAATAACTTAAATCTATTTCATTAATTTAAGGACAAATCAGTTTGCTATTCCCGGAATCATTACAAATTTAAAATACAAATGGTTGCACCGAAATAATACACTTCAAAAACTGGAACAGCAAAGAAATGTTGTTATCACTGACAAGAAAAGTACGGAAGATAATTATCTACAGTCACAACGAAACACATTTTTATCGAAAGTTGCAAGTACAACAAACTTTAACCTTGAAATCGGTATCATGTCTCTCACTCGCAAATTCGTAGCCCACCCAAATTGCAAAAACGTATGCTTTCCGCAGATTTAATTTGACATGAACCTTAGAAATTGATTAATTCTTCCAGAAGGTTATTTGGCACCTGCTATTAACTGGTATAGTAAATAGTCTTCAGCACTCGGCAACGTGCACACTAGTTTTCTATATTGGAACAATAATGGGTATTTACCGTTTGGCTTACCTGAGAAAAGTATTCTCTGCTCGTTTTATTGTTTATTCCAATTTTTTATATTAGTCAAAGAGTTTCAGAAAGACAACAGATAAATTGTGAATGGAAAAATCATCACTTATAATACATACCAATCATTAAATTCACAGACATAACAAGTGTAATTAAAAGATTAATGGCTGCCTTTGTTCCAGCTTTTTATCTGAAATGGTATAAAAGAGTAGGAGTTGAGTTTTTGAAGACAGAGGAAATTATTTGTTTAACGAAACAAAATGAGAGCGTTTAGTAAGTAAAAGGTATTCGAATTAATAATTTGATTGTTTACCTAAACCATTTATCCAATAGTATTTGCACTTTTTGGCTTGATGGTTGTGCTTGGAACCAATGCACAAAGTTTGCAAGACGTAAGTGAACATGAATAATGAATACGCATATGAGTTCAATAATTCAGTTAGCATTTCAGCAATGTAGGGGAATTGAATACGATTTGATCCCTCACCCGGTTGACAAGAAGAAGTTCATAGTGTGCGTCTTTGAAGTCCCAGAAGAACGAACGTGTGCAAATGATTATTGTTTTGATTCCAAATCGAAAAGCTGCTCCGAGAGTGCTTGCGATCCAATTGTGCCTAGTGACAAAGCGATCGCAGTTGCGTATTGCCAAGACTTGGGGCCAGCAGAGAGGATCCCTTCGGTGGATTGCTCCCACTTCTGGATCTGTTTGGGCGAATTGGATCCCGTGTATGTGGCATGCCCGGATGGCAAACACTACTCACGTTCTGAGCAGGGTTGCATCTCGCCACCGCTGGCCAAGTGCACCACCCCCGAAAAACTGTGCGCCTTCCCCGAGACCGCCTTCTATCCAGCCGAGAACTGCAATGAGTACTACGCATGCGACAACAAGAATCTAGTGAAGCACACCTGTCTTTACGGTCAGGCCTACAGTGCGGAGAGCACATCGTGTGTCCCGGACTTCAATCACTCCTGTGCCGCTCCCACAAAACCAGATTGCCAGAATCCAGCCAACGCTGATGCTTACTTCTCGCATAGCGACTGCTCCAAATTCTACGTGTGCATTCAGACCCAAGTCTACGAGGGAAAGTGCGCCAATGGCTACGGATTTGACAGACAGAGTTCGAATTGTATGCCGGGCATCTGTAATGCTTAGATTCTTAAGTTAAAAAAAAAATGTTTAATAAATATGTGGACACAGCATGTAAGTTTTTGGTATCGCCTAGCAAATTTTAAAATTTAATCGCAAAACGCGTTAAAGTAACTATCGTCATCATCGATCAACTGTCTGTCGATTTCTTTGCAAGCTCGCATAGCTCTTATTTTAAGGAAGACTTTATTGATTCCCAAGATTCCCAACCAAAATCACATTTAAATATTATTATGCTATTAGGAAATCTGCCAAAATAGTCAACAACAGACTATTATATCACTATTTTATTTTGTGGAAAATCGTATTCTTATTATTTATTAAGCTTAAGCTTTGTTCTGGTTTGATCAAGGAGTGTTCTATCAGCACCAACACGCAATCCCCGAGGTGCCACAGATAGGTCCGATTTCATTATAATCTTTATATGATCACTCCTACATATGTATACAGATGAAGTCTGTTTCGATTTATTGATAACTTGAAGAGTTTCCACAAAGTCGATAAGCATCGATAATCGGTAACAAAAAATTTAAATTTTTTTAGAAATGGCTTTCAAATATGTTTTAAATATATCTTGATCCAATATTGATTGAGTTGATGGTATCTCTTTATCTAAATAACAAGATTCTTATTTGCAATATGATTGAAGAACTTGCACATATTTCCCTCACCTATGTACATAAATCTTACATTCCGAAGTAATAAAAATTATTTAGCATAGCTATGATATAAGCCTTTAAAAATGCATTTATTTAGTTTCTGTCCAATTCATATATTTCTGATTAATTACAGTTGCAGTTTTATTACAAACATATTTTGTCACAAGTGAGCAACTTGGAGTTCCAATATAGGAACGGAGGGCATAACTTCACGAACGGCAGGTAGTCGCACTGGATAAACCGAGTGCAGTCTCCTGGGTATGGTATGAAAACCTCCTTCTGAGCAGCACACAGAGCGAAAAGACTCTGAATATGGTCATCTCGGCTAGAAGTCGAATTCGAGCTGTGAGTAAAAGTTGTTGGTTTTATAATGCTTTTAGTTTCACAACGTTGCAATTGGGGCACCCAACACGATTCCGGTGGACAACTCAGAATGCGTGTTTCATAGTAGAGATTACAATCTCCTGGATAGGGTATATGTGTCAAGTCATTGGATTGATCGCCAATGAGTGTTTGTGGGGTAGAGAATCCAATCAAGACAGACAGGTAGGAAACTATCCAAATTTGCAAATTCACTGTCAAAATAATGATTATCAATTAACAATAAACAATGATACGATTATTTTATGTATGGTCTTAAATTACTCACTTTTGTTTCCGTTGACAAGTGCAGAGATAGTTAGTAAGTTGCGATGTTTTATAGCATTTCTTAGAGAGCTCTTATCGCAATATATTTGTTATTACCAAGTCAATAGTGGTATTTAACAACAAGACAATAAGAAGAATACGCAGACAAGATATATTGAATTATATCTAGGTATTTAAATAGTAAGCACTTCATAGCTAAGTGTGGTATAATTTTAAACAGCTAAGAATGTAAGAAGACACAACAGATATTTAGAAAGCACTTGACAATATTTACACATCATACACTTAAGCTTAAGCAGTTTTATTGATTCTCAGTAAGGCTTAAAGATAGGGGCGATTACACTGATAAGCCAAATTATAAAAAGGCGCTTGTAAGTGCCAAGAGCATTGAGTGCTTTCTCTGACTTCTGCTGACCAAACCAAAAGTAAGCATCAATTAAGCGACACTAAAAAATCAACCGATCTATTTACTCATGTTCTTTACAGCCATGAAATTTAAGATCCTCATTTGCTTGACTGTGGCCACTTTAGTAACCACTGGTTACGGCGACACAGCTAATGTATCAGTAAGTCTACAATACACAGCAATGGAATTTATAATTATTGATTCACTTTTTCTTTCATTTAGGTTTTACAGGCTATAGCCCCTGTTCCACATAGTCTGTGTCCACTAATTGACGATCCCAATCATATAGTGATGCTTTACTATCCCAATGACTGCAGAAAGTATTACACCTGTTTGAATGGCCTGGGCTACGTCAATCAATGTCCCGACAACTTCTATTGGAGTCAGCTGACTTACCGTTGCGACAATAAGAAGTATTCCACTTGCGGAAATGACGAATATCCAGACAAATCTAGTTCTATTGAGTACAGCGCCTATCCGGGAGATTGCAGTCGCTACTACGAGACAAGCCTACTCCGCTGCCCGGACAACTATCACTGGAACGCTCTCCACGAGCGCTGCGATCTGCCACAGATTGCAGGCTGTGTGGCATCTCCGATTCCCTTTCCGCCATTCACCACCCAGAATCCCTTAGTGCCTACTGCTGCAACTCCGCCATTCGGACCCCAATCAACAATGCAGCCTGGTTCCAATGAACCGATAAATCTCGATGATCTCTGCAATAGTGTCATTGGGCAGAAGTATCTTCCATATCCTTTAGATTGCAACAAGTTTATCTACTGCGGTTCAACACCTTCTGTCCTAAAGTGTGCCACCAACTTGTTCTGGAATCGTAAAACCCAGTCATGTGGATCAACCAACATCGGCTGTCCATAGAATCATTGCGGAACTCGCTAGATACGACGATAACGAGATATTTTAACTTAATAAGAAATATTAAGCATTTGTGCCGCAGATAAAATACCATTCAGATAAATAAATTAATAAGCATGAATATAAACATCAAAAATCAATTAATCTTTTCACACAGATTGAAGCTATGTTAAATCGAAGATAACCGTATTATTTTTATACAAAGCATGTTGAATGTTTTGATAAAATGGGCGGTAAATTCGTTTCCGAAGATAAAAGACAACATCAAAAAGTGTAAGTCGATAAATGCACATGTAACGTAAAAGTAAAACTGTCACCAAATTTGGAAGGTAGATTGTTTGTGTCCTTCTTCAAAGATCGGTAAAAAAAAATACGTTCTGATACAACAAAATTACACATTCGTAGTATATTGATTTTGAAGTAAAAACATAAAAAAAAAAAGATTAACCGGAACATAACAAAAAAATATAAATCTTGTTAAGTCCTAGTCACCAATAAATGTTTTAAATATGATCCCTCAACCTTAAAACAATCAGGAGGCCAAACGTCCGTCCTAAACTTAATGCGTTTAATTAAACTACGCACCTTAACCTCAGTTTTTATATTTTGATACCGAAGGTGTCATAGTATATTGGTTTTGTGCAATGTCCTTCATGCTGTTTGTCCGTCTGTCCGTCTGTATGAACGCAACTTTTTTCGATACCTTTAGAGATAGGGACTTGAAACTTTGAGCATATAGTGATCAGTGCCCGCATCAGACAAAGTATAAAAATTCTGGTGCTACGTTCACTAGGGGGCTGGGGAATCGATAAAAATCGAAATTCCGCAGTTTTTCAGTTAGAGCTGTCAAAATTGTGATTTATATTGATGGCAGCCACCTTTAAAACCCGATTACACATTTGTATGTCCACACTCACACCTGCGCCCATAACCGCTAAAGCCGTTATTTCGGAAAGTGAAAATCAATAAATCCGCATATCTCCCATAATTTTAAAGATAGAGTGACCAGGCCCATACCCACCGCTCCCAGAAACTTCGACCGTAAAAATCTGAAATGAGCATATCTTCGACAATTTGTAAGCTAGAGTCAGCAAATTTAAAAAGAATGTTACTGGTAACTCGCCTAAGACATCAATAAAAAATTAGATGGCCACGCCCACTCCGCCTCCCTAACCCGATACACCTTTTGTGTAAATCGATAAGACCATATATGGGACACAATTTGAAAGCTAGAGCCACAAAATCTGAGAGGTATATTGTTAGTAACACCCTTCAAAAATCCAGGAATCAATTTTCGAACGCCGCCCATACCCATCCGACAATAATGAAAATATCCTATATCTCCCGTAATTTAAGAGCTACAGTTACCGAACATCGAAGAAATGCTACTAGCTTATAGCTATCGTAATTGGAATGGCAAGCTTGGACAGTAATTATTAGCTACTTCCACCATGGTCTTCCCTACCTATTGTCAGCTTATATTAGGTATAGTAAGTATTTCTCAGTCGTTTACGCCTGACTGCAACGTTGGTTTGTGTCTTAAAAGATTTTTTCTGAATATTAAAAATGTGATTAGTTATTTATTCAATGCATATTAATACAGTTTACTAATATATAACACAACCAAAATGTTTAATGTTACTTTAAATTCTAACAGAGAAAAACCATTTACCTTTAGTGGCATTTTACCAAAATCCTACAAAACTTCATATTCCAGAATAGCAAAAGCAGATCAGAATATTAATATCACATTTATTTCTATTTATACTTTAGATATTTTATGTTGACTCTTTTGTCGTAAGTATTTGATTTTATGATGGTTGTGTGCTTAAAAACTCTGAAGCCAAAAAAAAGAACTGTGTTTAAGGAATTTAAAGCTTGTTTAGCTTTATATTATTACCTGATAGATTTCAAAACTTGTCAAATTAAATAAGTTTTTTTTTAGAGTTACAATTAGCTGCGTCGGCATCCATGCAGACCAAGTGTATCGGACTAAACTGCTCTTCACCTGGGCAGACGTAGGCAACTGCAATGGGTTCTTCACACACTATGTATTTTGTGCAGTTGTTCGGATAAGGAATAAGGGATCCGTCAGCTTTGCCTTCATAGAAATGATCATTGTTGGATTGATTCGATTCCGTTGTGATAGCCACATGAGTTGCGGTTGTCGTTTAGTTGTAGTTGTTGCAAACGAACAGTGGGCAACCCAAGGAGACATGCAACGTTCCAATTTCGCACTAAACTCCTGTCCAACAACACAATCGTATGCCACCGAACCCGCACTGGTGCACTTAATAAACTTGGTACAATCGTTCGGATAGGGCACAAGCTTACCTTCCCTTACGCCCTCACAAGGATGCGGTTGAGGTGTCGTTGTTGTGGGCAGGATTGTAATTTCTGTAGTAGTCGCATCCAAATCTAATGTGCTTGTCGTGTAATACTCAAGGCATGCGTTGGGCGAAACGTTGGCACCACACTTCCCACTCAATGGATCGTAGTACTCGCCGCTGTTGCAAACGCTCATCATGACGACATTATCGTTGACACACTGGAAATACCATTGGCAATTACCCGGATATGGAAATGTGATATCCTTGCCGTTCTTGCAGATGCCGGGAGATGGAGTTGGCTGGTCGCCAGGTGGTAACACTGTGCTGGACGTTACCTCACAATCACTTTGCTCCCAGTCCACACACTGCTGAAGCGCCTCGCTGAAGTAATAGCCGTATGTGCAGTAAAATGCAATGGGAACGGGCTCTGCACACACTATATATTTACTGCAGTTATCAGGATAATTCACATACTCGCCCTGTACCTTTCCAGCACAGATGTCTGAACTAATAGGCTTTTCTGTTGGTATGGGTTCAGTGATAGTTGACTGACTCGTTGACTGAGTCATTGACTGAGTTGTTGACTGAGTTGTTGACGGTGTCGTTGACTCTGTGGTTGTAGTTTGAGAGGATCCCTGGCATGCTATCGGTGACACAGCTTGTCCACAATCGCCCGTCACCGGATCATACCAAGCATCGTAAATGCAGTTGGCTATGACAGAATCGCCATTACCCAAACACAAAATATACCGCTGACAGTTGCTGACAAATGGATAGGAGACACCTAGATCTTGGCCCGCACACAGATCGCTTGGACTTGGCGTTGTCTCTGGAGTGGTGCTTGTAGTTGTTGTTTGTTGGCAAGCGGTTGGTGGCACGGCGGGACCACAATTGCCAGTCGCTGGATCGTACCAAGAATTTAATGGGCACTTGGCTTGGACAGACTGATCGTTTCCCAGGCATAGAATGTACTGTTGGCAATCCTCAGCATATGGAAATGATGTGCCCAGATCTTGATCCTGACACGGGTTGATGGCTTCGCTGGTTACTATTGGAGCTATGGTGGTTGTAGTGGCTGTGGTGGTTGTGGTAGCTGTGTTGGTCGAGGTGGTTGTAGTTGTCATTTCAGTAGTTTGTTCGGCATAGCACCAAGCCTCGTCCGGCTCGTCACATACGAGTAAATTTGGATTGAAGAGATAGTGCTCGGGACACGTATGGAATACAACTTGATGATTGATACACACTATAAACTGATCGCAGTGTGCCAACGAGGGCAGTACAGCTCCGTTTACTTGATCCACGCAATAATTCGGATACTCGGGTTCGCTGCAATTAACTGCTTCGGGTGTATCACAAATTTGCAGATCTTTATTAAAGAGTCTACCCGGAGCGCAATATCTTAGCTCTGTTAAGGAATCGTTGCAGGAAATATATGCAGCACAATCATTTGGATATTCATAGTAGCCTGTTGGCATGTCTTCACAATAATCTGTATCAATAATTGTGATTGATTCAAATGACATTCTCATTGCTGTTGTGCTTTTAACAGCGCTCAATATTTGTTTGAATTCCTTTTCTTCACTACTGACTTTGTCACTCCTTGCTGAAGTCCTGCGAAAAGCAAACACGAGCAATAACGTTGTCAGGATGAACCACTTCCAGTCATAAGCTAGAATATTAGAAAAAATAATATTTATGTAATTTTTTTTTTTATTTATTTTTATTTAAAAGTTTATTTAAAATTGTATTATTATTGCAATACATTTTTTACTTTTGTGTTTTTTAAGTCAGTTGCCATTTAATAAATAAATAAATACAAAATCGTAATTTTTTAAAAATATAAATTAATATATATATTAAACATGCAACACGAAATACAACACAACCCTGCATGCATTTAACGGTTTGACTAATAAAAAGTGTTATTATATTATATTTTCGAATTTGGTGACGAAAGCGATAATATTCTGGACAACAGACAATTTGAAAGTTTGTGTTCGGTAGCTCCTTTCAAAGATCGATAAACAAGATAATTGGATCGCCACGCCCACTCTGCCTCCCAAAAACGATTTACCTGATGTGGTACATCGATAAAACCATATATCTCTCACAAGTTGAAAGCTTGAGTGATCAAATTCAAAAGGATCATTGCTAGTAACACCCTTCAACGACCGGAACATTTTAGGAACACTTTCACTCACACCCCAAAACGGTAAGAGTATATTTCTCAAACAATTTAAGAGCTAGGGTTAGCAACCCTAAAACGTAGACTACTAGTAAACTCCTTTATTTTTTCGACCCCCCACTCCAAGCCCTAAAATTCACAAAAGCTTATATCTGCAGTAATTTTACAGGCAAGCTTTAAGGATGGATTACTAGGAATCTCGCTCAAAGATCGCTACGCCTACATTCTCTAAAAGATCACAAATGCGCATTTAGTGTTGCACATTTCAACAGTCTGCGGAGGCCAGTAGAAAACCATTTTATTCTCCTACACAATTTCGATTTAGTGTCTGTGAATGCTTTGAAAACTTGAGCCACTTCCAATAGTAGTCAACAATTGGCCGGAAACAAACAGTTTTTTTGCCATAAAGTGATAACCTGGCAATATTCGATGCTTGATGTTGTACAAACAGTTGTCGTTGAGCAACATGAAGCTGCTGTGGTTGTTGTTATATCAAATGCTGTATTTTGTTCTGTATATAGTTGTCGTGGTTCTTGAACTACATGCTGTTATTAAAGTTTTTGAAGTGGTTGTTTTCATTGCTGCTGTGGTTGCTGCAGGCCGGTAAGTAGTTGTCTTTGCTGTTGTTGTTGTTATTGTGATCGTTGTTATTCTGATTGTTGTTGTTACATTCGTTGATTTAGTTTTCGTTGCAGTTATTATTTTTTTGTCAATCATTCACACATGTTATATTTATATTAAATCACATAATTATGATTATGAAGGCAAAAATATCAAATTTTTCGCAAAAAAAAAACAGAAACTATTTCATTGACTACATAATTAAATTACTTATTTTTAGGTAAGACCAACCACCTGCCTAACAAAATATTTACTGCATTTTCCTGGCAATATCGAGAGGCTTGCAAAAGTTTAATGCGCAAAATTGCTTTACACAAAATAATATCACACATATTTTCTTATTTATATTTATTGGTATTTACTTTTCATTTTTGTTGATGTTTGTGCTAAAGTTTTTTTTTTCACTAAATAACACATGAAAATCTTGGAAGTTAGTTTCTTTAGATAGTTCTGGTGTCCATAAACTTTATTCTTTTTATTATTATTAAACCACGGGTAGAAAAATATGTTGGTAAGGCGTTCAGTGCAATAATGAAACTGAAAGATAGGAGTTAATAATATCAAAATTGAAGCCACTTCTGTTGATAGTAAAGACGCACGGATACATTTGATAAGATTTTGGCAGAAATTCAATTGAATTCCTATTGTTAATTAAAGATAACATTCTGTTCAAGGAAAACCTTTCGGTGAGTCAATTGTTTATTTCTTATATATGCTTAGAAATTATAATTTAAAGCAGAAATTATTGGCTTTTCAGAGTTGACTAATTGAAATATGTTATCATGTTTCTGCAAGATGTCAAAGGCTTTGCTTGAGCTTTCATATAGATGGTCATCAACACCAAAACCTCTATACATTTTTGGACGGTTTCTTCAGGAAACACCCGCTCTAAAAAAGAACTTGTTGGAAATTTGGGGTTATGGGTGCAGACTTAGTGGTTGAAACACCGGGCCCATGACCATAAATAACACGAGGAGTTTTCTGTAGAAGTTATGTTTATATATACGTTTACATATGTTTTTGTCAAGCGCTGCGCAACTATCTTTACTTAATGTAATGAAACGACTAATTGTGGTAGTCGATGTTATATGCGTCTTTACAGTAATCTGTTAAGAGACGAACATACAGAATGTTGTGGTAACTGCATGTACATAATACATACAGAACTATGTAAACATTGTTCCTTTAACATAGGATTATATCCCAAAAATTAATATGGTTTATTTTTTTCAATAACTGCATTTATTTTTTAAAAAATTTATTCAAAGGGGAAATTACTGCAATTTCTAAACAAATTTCTACAGACTAAACAGCCACGTCAGCACCAAAAATGAACAGATGTCTCTCGGCTGCTTGTTCATTAGTCTGCCTGTTCTTATTGTACAAACATCACGTTTAATAATCGGGAAAATCAAACAGAAACGAATCCAACTTCCAATTGCGATTCTGGGACGAAAAGTATTTTTACGGCATGCAATGCAAAAGTTTGAAAAAAGAAGTAAAAATTTTCGACTCGGATGTAAACGATTCTCCTACGCCAAAAGGTATAACAAAATATTCTTGATCAAAGACTATAAGACCTAATGACTTCATATTTGCTTGAGCGCAGGCACATTTCGAATTTAGATTCTGAACCCGATTCTGAATTTCAATCGATAAGCATGTTTGTAGTTTCAATGAAAAAAAAAAATTAAAACCATTTAAATTGCATTGCTTGCTTGATTAATTATTTCATTCAATAATTTTCCTTCAAAATAAATAACGATTTGCAGTACTCATCAATGGTGCACACAAAGTGTTTGCATACTTTTGGCTACAGTTCGTTTTAAATAGACTCTACTCAGTACATACTTTTAGGAGCACTTTAACATTCTTCAATATTCTTCGGGCAGCCAATTAGAATGTCAAAAACAAAGAAAACATATAATACCAGCGGAGATACTCATTTACTTCTGCGAGCAACTATATTGTATATGTATGTTTGTATTCATAAACAAAGTAACGGTGTACATAAACGTGTTTTTAGTCATAAATTAACTATTTGGATATCAGTTGTAATATTTTCTGATTTTATCTGTTCACTTTAAAAATGATAAGCAAAAGTGAATGTCATGTGGGAATTTTCGATTGTGCTATCTCACCATACAATTTACATATTGGCACAACATTCAAAGTTCCCAAGACAATTCGGAACATAAAATAAAAGTGAAGATACTGCGAAGTTACAGTTTACGTGCGATTTTGAGCATGGTAGGAGACATGAAGTTTGTAGTCGTCCTCTGGATAATTCTGATTCTGCATAAGACAACCGACGCCCAATTGAAGGTAAATGATTAAACGCACTGCATCGTGGATTATTCAATCATGTTTTTATCTCAAAGGATGGCTTTATGTTCAAAACACCCATATGTGTGGGAAAAAATGGCGCTCTATTGCCTATGTTCGGTAGATGTCGAGGATACTACGTTTGTAATGACGGCAACGCTGTAGTTGGATCCTGCGACGAGAACAGTCGATTCAATCCACTTACTCTGCATTGCGATGATGCAGACAGTGTAATATGCGCCTACGAAACGTTAGATCGCGATGAAAAAATTGATTCGGATGGTTCAGAAAGCGATCAATCGGAATTCGACAGTGATGAAATCGAAGAGACGACAGCAACTGCACGACCCGTTCTTACTTCAAAGCCACCAAAACAGCAAAAACCACACACATTACTGTCACAGTCGAATAATGTTAATGCGGATGATTTATGTTGGGGCAGAAAAAATGGAGTAGCCTTGCCCAAAGCAGACTCCTGCACTGAGTACTATGTGTGCAAGTCTAAAAAAGTCCAACTGCGGAACTGCCCAGGTCGACAGCACTTTAGCCCAACTCGTCACACTTGCATGAAAGCATCGGAAGCCAAGTGTTTCAGCAGCCAGAAGTGGCTGCAACCGGAAGAACCCTTGTCAAGCCCGGCAATAACTGCTGGCTTTTGCCCCGATGAGGAGCAGGATGCGCTAATTGCCCATCGTGATGACTGTGGTAAATTTATGCTCTGTAGTAATATGATGTTCCTGGTGATGAATTGTCCAACAGGATTGCATTTCAATGCCCAGTTGAAGCGCTGTGACTATCCAAAGATCGCACAATGCGAGCTGCCAAATAAGCCAAATAAGAAAAATAAAAAAAAATTATTAAAGAAGATTAAATAAATATAAATATTTAATCAAGCAAGCAATGCAATTTAAATGGTTTTAATTTTTTTTTTTTTCATTCCATTTAATTTTTGATTTTTTTTTTTTTTTCTCGTGATTAAATTGTTAATTATAAAGAAACTTTAAAAGGTAACATAATATTCCAAAGGCTAAGAGACCGACAAGAATATTTATTTAAGTGCACTCTTTGCTACCCGGCCGGACATATGCACTGCTTACAACAAAAAGAAAGACATATTCGAAGATAGTTTTAAGGCTGGTTCGCATATATATAGGCAGAAGAAGACGGAGTTGGCTATTTCGACTCGGCTACTGGTGCTAATCAAAACTATATATACTTTAGGGGAATACACACCATTTGCAAGTATAAGTCGACCCACCAAAAACTGTGGAAATATAATTAAATCTTGGGAAGCAAGGTCAAAAGAGTTTTTCTATTTGCCACTTACAGCGAGTGTGCCGAAGTACTCGCCGATCGAAACACGACACGTTCAAATGTCTGTGGTCATTAATTATGTCAAAAAAATTCTTGACTTAAATAAACAAGAATAAATCGTCTTTAATCAATAATTTATGAAGTGTATTCTGGATCGACGTTAACCTTTATCAAAGGCAACCCTGATCTGGCCAATCTTGAATCTGAACACCAACAAAATACTATTACAGTGCAAAGACGTTGTTGGCACATATACACACTATAATCACCAGCAGCCTGCAACTTGTCTTATTTATATGCAACTGAATCATTATGCCGTAATCTCTTGGAACCAGCGTCAAATGAACTTTGGATCAATGCGAGTAATTGTCTGTTGCAGGCTACTGTTAATGTGAATAACAAGCCGCTGTTAATGTAGATAACAGCCAACTTGTAATGTAAGTAACAGGTCATGGGTGACTTAAAACAGAGACTGTAATTAACATGAGTAACACAACATGCAACCACTGTACGTAACATACGATATCGAGATCGATTGATATCGATGATGCAATCACCAGCTTGAAGCAGATCAGTTCATTTAGTTACGAATAAAGTGAGGGAGTGGGCGATTTTGGAAGAATTATTCAATTTAGATATGTGTTGCATTTGCGAACGTATCGATAGGCAATTATCGTATACCACCACCGAAAGGGAAACTCAAAGGGCCACATTGCCGAAAAAGGGAAGCAAGCTGGCGGGATCAGCGTTGCATGTGGCGACATTTTCCGCAAGGTGGTGTGTTGTGGGTTAGGGAGAAAGGGCACATGTGAAAAAGGCGAAAGTGAGGCAGGTCACGTTCCGTGGCGCGCAGATTTTTGATGCCGTACAAGAAAAGGTTGAAGTGCTTTTAGGAGTGCACTAACCCTCCGTTATACTTCAGGCCTTGTGGAGGCAAAAGCAGCGTGGGCGACGGCAGGTCACGCCGCAAGCTTATAATTTATGCAATATATAACCTGCTGGGCGACCAAAAACTAGTCTGAAGTCGACGCAACGACGACTTTACCGGGAGCAAAATTGCTGGATACGGCCTCGTTACCACTGCAAGGGGATCACTGGGCAAATCCACCATCGCTTGACATTGGGAGCGCGCATGCGCACCGACGGCGCATCTTTTCAGCCGGTGAGTGCGTTCCAGTATGGAAGAAGTGCCATCACGTGCTCCTAGGATAAGCCTTCAGCAACTGAAGTCGCATAGTTCGAGCGCATTAAGTTTAATCGAACCGAAAATTGAAATTCAAACGCATGAGCAGAAGAAAATCATTGTCACGCTCAAATCTTAAATTGCATACTTTATGTTAAAACTCAAATTGTAAAAAAAAAAAAAGAGAGAGGAGAAGAGAGAAAACACATGTAAATACAAAAAACAAATCAATGCCCTGTCGAATGCCAGTCGACTGCGCGCTGTGATCAGATCCAAACAAATCATACGTTGAGCCGAACCCAAATTCAACGCCCAGGGCACAGTGCTCCAGCGCATCCATTTCGCATTCAGAATATTTATGTAAATGTTGCCTGTTGGCAAATATCTATGTATTTGAATGTTATGTTAACTAGTTTGTATATCTATTCGTATTCATGTTCATGTATTTATTTATTCACATACTTATCATTAATTTAAATATCTAAGTACCATTCCGGATTTTTGCCAAGTTGGAGAGACAATTTTTGTACCAAAACCCTCCCATACACTGAATACTTATGTTGGAGCTCTAATAGGGTAGGATAGGGATTGAGGGTCCCCCTAAAGTAACAATCATATTTGTTCGAATTTGGTTTTTTTTCGGTTTCATCGGATTTGGCAAGATTCCCGATTTAAATTCAAAATTGAATAGCCGTTGTGGCATACAACGCCCCTAGCGGTGTATTTTGTAATTACCGAATAATACTATATAATGTTTGCCAATAAATTGTGAGGATATAATGATGATCTGTGAGTAAGTTAAATAGCGGGGAGAATCGCCGGGAGCATGGAATGAATTAGTCGTCAACTACAATTTAAGGGCGATGGGCAAATCAAATCCGTGCAGGCCCATTGCAGGAAGGGCGGGTACGTCGTGGCCGTAAACACCAGGCCCGTCAGCTGTTTCGTTTGTTTTGTGTGTGCATGTAGGTCTTTATGTAGTGTTGTGTAGGTCGAGTTGTTTTTGGATTCTGTACCGTCCACGGGCAGGGTTGGAGTTACCCACCTCTGGGAATACTGAGCTAGCCGAGGTTGCCCACCGGGAAACACTGGACGTGTTACATATGTCTGCTGCAAATATCAGAGCTGGGATAAGAAATGCTTGCAAAACCACCGCAGCTGCGCCTTTCAGTAGCAGACAGTTAAAAATTATGGTGAATGAGAACGTGCGGAGGAAACGAACAGCGGCAACAGTCGCGACGGTGGCTGCCATCAACGAAAACAGCCGCTCTGAAGTTCAACAAGCAGTCGGGCACAACGATGCGTCCAATTGCAGGCTGTTGCCGAATTGTGCGAACTGACAGAGATGCAGCAATATAGGACATCGATGTTGGTGGATGATGCGATCAGATACCAAAAGAAGATGAGGGCAGATCGTTCAAAATAAGGTAAGTGAAGAATTATTCAATTTAGATTTGTATGCCACAATCTGCAATTCAGCAATCAACAGAATATAAGACGGCTTGCGGCAATTATTAATTTACTTACATACAAGAAATTCCTTTGTCATTGAAAATCGATCTGGCTCAAGCTTATCAGCAATTGCACCCAGCACTGCTACAAGCGATATCTGCGCACAACTAATGGGAAAGTATGAGGGAAACAGATAGGCTTCGTGAAGTGCTCCATCTATTTGACAAGGCTTGTCTGATACTCTGCTATTATTTCGCATTCCGCTAGGAGCTGTAAGTACCGTCCGCGACTCTACACTTATCCCCGTTTGGGGTACCGGCATCCGCACCCTAGATCTGATCGCAGCATACTATACACTATACACAACACTATGATGCTGCAATATGTTAAGTAGAGAGACCTCACCAGGGAGGCTGTTCACCAAACAACTGTACCAACCTGCACGGATTAAGATAAATGCGCATACTGCAGCATGCACAATTGTTCGTATCGGAGATGTTTTGTTATAGTGGTCAGATGTTGATGGTGAGTTTAGTCGTGATACCTTGATGAGCAAAAGAGTTGTTAATAAGTTAAGTGATATATTAGTCCGATCCGGCGCCAAAGTAAGAACTGAATGCAGCAAACAGATTCATCAAAATAACTTTAATGCTTCAGATACATTTATTCAAGAATTTAGCAATTGGAATTTTCAGGCCAGTCGCAAGACCGGATATTCTGATTAAAAACTAAACCGGCGGAACACGTGAAGTTCACCTCACATTCGCATTGGCACACAATATAGGATCCACTGCAGGCGTTGGTCGCATCGGCGAACATGGCACCATCACGTTGTCCCACACACCGACCGTTGCTCTCACAGTAGGTGCCCGACGGTCCGGCAGAGGGTCCACTCGGTGGTGGACTGCCATCATCGCAATTAACATTCTCGGGGTAGTCGCATTCCAGTGTCAAGCTATTGAACTGTAGGTTATTGGGGCACTTCATCTGTATCTTCTCGCCATAAAGACATTGGATGAACGCGGAGCAGTTATTGGCAACGGACCCAAGCCAGTTGTTAGGTGCATCACAGCACTCGCCTTCGCAAACCTTTGGGTTGCACACGCCCTCAGTATCGATAACACAAGTCAACAGTTGTGCATCGAAATAGGTTTGACTGGCGCACTTTCTCGGTACCAGTGTATTGTCCACACATTGGAAATAGCCAGCACAATCGGTCGGATTCACCTGAATGTCACCATCCGTGCATGAGGTGATGCCATTGCATTGTCCATTGTCCGTTTCACACTGACTGGTGACCGAGTTCCAGTAATATCCGCTAGCACAAGACGTCGATACAAACTGACCGTTGGTACACAGTTGATATTTGGTGCAGTCAGTAGGATCTGCCTTGGTTTCTCCATTGGTGCACTCTAAGGGTGGTTGGGGGGAAGTGCATTGACAGTTGTTGCATTGACCATTGTCTGTTTCGCAAGCGCTGTTCTGTGGGTTCCAGTACATTCCACTGGAACACACGTTTTGAACGAATTGACCATGACAACATTCGTAGTACTTCGTGCAATCCTCTTCGTCGATTTTGGTGTCGCCTGGCTGACAGCAATCGTCGGCCACAGTTCCTAGGAAAAGCGAAAATGCAATAACCAGCACGTACACTGAAGGTGGACAGCAGAGTTATTGAATTTAAATTATTATAACATAAAAGTTCGATAAATGTCTTACCACTTTCTGATTTTTGGCCCTTCATTTTTGCTCTTCTCTTGTTTAACGACTTCTTCCTTTGTGAAAAGAGCGTCGACTGAAGTTGTGTGCGATATGCATCAGCTTTTATATTTGCTGGCAATTAAAATAATGAAATGTTCCTGCTTGGGATGGGATGCTTGTGACATAGATAAAGAGAAATCAGATCATATCTCTTGTATACAGTAGTTGTATACTAAAACAAATTTGGAGACAATAAAATGACAAATTGCTATTTCTGCAATTGCTGAATTTTTTTTAGCGATGTTTCTTTTTTCATTACGCATTTATTCCACTCTGACCTTTTATAGAAACAAGTTATTTGTCAAAGACACAATAGACACGTGATAAATTTTGTAGCTATTATTATAAGCTCTAATATTGAACACCATGCAGAAAAAAATTTAATAAAATGTTAATGGGGATATATCAAAACATATGTAAAATATAACACTGTGCAACCCAAGAGTGACTATTATATTATACCAAGAGAATATAATTAAATGAACTTTGACGTTCTACTGATTAATTAGTACTTGTTTGAACTATTAGATAATTCGACACTTTATTTTAGACATTATTAGTGGAAATTTTATTGCTTTTTTTTATTGAGCACAACTTTTGGAAAAGTTAATCGTTTTAAAACAATATTTTATATTCTTGAATAGATTTACATTAAATTGGTGAAATTGCAAATGCCATACCACCTATGAAGGGCAGTAACCTTCAGTATCGACAACACATGCCTTGATTGTGGTGTCAAAATAAGTGCCACTGGCACATTTTTGACTCGTAAGTTGTCCCATAACGCACAAATAATAGGCAGCACAATCTTGCGGATCAACTTGTAGCTCGTTTTCAGTACATTTTCCGGTATTGGGACAACACTGTCCGTTATTCAGTTGACATGTTGCTGAGCTAGGATTCCAATAGTTGCCACTAGAGCAAGACATTGACACAAATACTCCACTGCAGCAAACATAATAACTGAGGCAATCGTTAGGATCCGCCTGGGTTTCTCCGTCTTTGCAACAGTTTGTAGCCAGCGATTCGGCTGAATGCCAAAATAGAAGGCACAAAAGTAGCACTGTGTAAAAAATAATATAAAAATAAATTCTTTATATTTTAGATGGATAATTTTCTGGACTGCAATTATACCGTACTGGGGTTTATGCAACTGTGCGAGACACATTTTAAGCTTGGTATGCGGACGCTTACTAAACTGTTTTGCTCTTCTCTTCGCCTTTTATATTTGTAACCAATCATAATAATGAAATTTTGGTCTGATAGTAGTTCTGATAATGCAACGTTACATGATGACCTTATCAAACATGTAACAAGAATCGCTGGAGGTCTTTAAGCTGTTTGCAACTTATTTGAAAAAAAAAAATAATTTGAGGAAAAATACACAATCATGCTGTCATTTAACCAAAATTTTATTGACCACTAAGAAAAAATTATGTATACGTAAACTGACAAATATTAATTATCTGTTATGGGCTGCTAATCCATCAACAGGCAAAAGAACTGTGATAATGGCGCAGGCTGTCGTCGAGGAGATGAACGCTGTCAAAGCCAACTGTCTAGCTGCGGTTGCCTCATCAGAGATGAAGAAAATCAGCTCCTAATAACTGCATGAAGGCCTGTTAGCCCGGATTTGGGGTTAGAAAATGCAGGCAAGTGCGTGAAAAAAGTCAGTCATTCGCCCGTAAAGAACATTGACGCGCACTCGAACTAGCTGTGATGCGCAGTCAAATTAACAGTTGTGCGCAGCCAACTTTCCAGTGATGCGCTGTGTCGTTGTCCATAATTAGTCTTAAGCTATTGCCACCCAAACCATAACTCCAAGAAAAAAAAACAAAATGAAAAAGTCAGCAATTTGTCTTATGGTAATGTGCTTGTAGGCATCTCTATGATTGAGCGCTTTGACATACATACACAAATTTGCATTTACGTGCTTTTGCGCAGAGGATACGTTAAATTGCTTCAAAAATAATTAGAACAAGTAAGAGTGTCGTCGTCGAGTGAGCTCGACTATGATTTACCCGACTCGACTATGATTTACCTCTGTTAAATATATTCTAAAACAATTGGCAAATTTCACGATAATAAGTTAATGTGAGCAGGTTTGCTAGTGCACTCATTTCTGATAGCAGGCCAGAAGAGTAAAAAAAAATTCTAGATGAGTGGCAACAAACACGTGCATATACATAAATACATACATACATATATACAGTGTCTCTGACCTTATTTCGACCAGTGTTTAGCAAAAAATTGAAAGTGCTATAAAGTTTAAACAAGGAAACAAACGCAAAATGTTTATATGCCAATTTGTTTCATGTTATATCACGTTTAAAAAATAAACTAAAATAAGTTAAAATTAAATTATTAATTAATTAGCTAAAAGTAGCCAAAAAACTAAAAACATATCGAAAATACGTGCCAATGCTTATTATGAACAGTCTTAAAAAAGTAACATATTTGCCGTTTAAAAGCCTAAATAAGTATGTTAATATAATAGTATGTAATCCTTTTGCCTTAACAACCTCCCTTAAACTATTATTCATGAAAGACAATAGGTTCCGGGTAGATTCTGGGCTGATTTTGCTCTACTCATCCAGCAGATAAAATTTGGGCAATTTATCAATAACATGCATATGCATATTATATATAAATTAGAAGATTCTGCATTTAAAATTGTAGCATGTATTGCTATCGGAAATCGAAATATATCGATAATCAAAAAACCGAGACAGTTATCGATACAATAAAGCAAACTTGATCTACACCTGGTATACGAGAATCTATATTCCAAATTTGAAGTCTCTAGCTCTTATAGTCTCTGTTCATCGAGACGGACGGACGGACATGGCTATATGGACTCGTCTGTTGACCCTAATCATATACATATACTTTACGGCGTCGGAGATGCTTCATTCTGCCGGTTACATACATTTGCACACCACAATACCCTTTCCAACCATTTTTAATGAGTTCAGGGTATAAAGAGAAACACAATATAAATATTTTAAACTTCAACCTAAAAACAAAGACTCTTGGCAGATTAGGGTATTTTACAGTTACGCCGAATTATGTTTATAAATACATTCTTTACATATGATTCTACGTATTCATATAACAACACACACAGTCTGTCATATTTCATGTTAAAGACTCTGGAACGACTCAAAGTCTCTATCTTTCAATATCCATATACCGCACCTTGTGAGGCACTAAACGCTATCCTGGACATTCCATATCTGGAAAGACAAGAATAGAAACCGTAGCACTCATGGTCATAAGACTGAGAAAATCCTTAACCTGAATTGCTGGAGAACAGGCCATGCTTCTATCTTAGAAGGGAATTTAAATATCCCTTCGAAAACAGATTACTGCATACCAGTAATACAACTAGAAACACCCTTCAGCACATACTTCGCCCCAGGAGAGCAATGGAGCCGTGGTACTCCCGGACCACCGGCAGCCGTGAGTTTTTTCACAGATGGCTCAAAGCTAGACAGCCGCATAGGCGGAGGTGTATACTTTGAAAAACTCAACATACTCGTACAGATATGCTGAAGGTATAAGTATGCCTTTTGCTACCTACAATCTCAAGAAAGTAGACACACGTCAAATGATAAATGACGAAATGCTGTGCCCGCGCAGCACGCCAAACATTGCCGGATACTATCACAAATCACAGTAGAGAGCTGTTTAATCTGAGTCGCACAAACTGCTCTGCAGCAATCCGAGCTGTAACAGGGCAATGATTGGTCGGCATTGATGCCAATAGACTCCAGGTGCCGCATAATGATTTCTGCAGAAGCTGCAAAGAAGAGGAAAACGTAAAATCCCCGGAACACTTCTGCTTCTGCCCAGCACTTGCCAGGAAACGGCTGGCAATCCTGGGAAGTTATTCCCTAACTAGCCTATCAGAGCGGCCAGGATTGCAAAATTTATAGACTCAACTGGCTGGTCAAATCTCTGATTTTTGAGCTTTTTAATACACGGGTGTAGAAGAAATCTACTCCAGATCTCATACGGCATCACAACAGGCCAAACATAGCCTATGTGTGTCAACCTTCGGGCTGACAACCGTTTTCACCTAACCTAACATAATTTTATATAGTTTTCTATATTTAATTATTTATTTAGTTAATTGATTACGGTGGCGCGTCGCACGCCGTTACCGGAAGTAACGAGTTGCAAAACTAATGTAAAATGAGAATTAACTTAGCAATTTTGAGAGAAATTTAAAAATACTAGTAAATTCTGTTTAAAAAATAAATAATGAATAACGAATCTACAAAGAAGGTTGTTAGCAAATAGTCATGATATTTGATATTATAAATTTGAACCAAACATGAATGAATAAAAGAAATGAAGCATACGCGGTCTGCACAACACTCAACTAGCCAATGTAGAAACGCAAGATTTTATTCGAGAAGAATACGAATATGAATAACAGTTTTCTCAGTGGAAAGGTGGTAAATTATTGTGTATACATACGTACTTCGAGTTATGCCGTCTTATATACTAGCCAAGGGTATAACTAATGTTTTTTACTCTTATACCAAAAATTGCTGACCGCTTCTTTTAATATATTTATTTCCCGATGTCTTATGATGGATATCAGAGTATTCAGCAGTCGGATACGTCCAACTTCAACGTTCTCACCTAACCGAAATTAAGAGACTATCTTATGAAGCGATAAGAATTGTGTGCAGCAAGAATTGAAAAACTTCTATTATCAGATTTGAATGAGTTATTTACCAAGAGAAAGGTCTTGTTTTATTAAAAACAAACAAGATGAACGGTTATCTGATTCACGCCGATAATTAGGCCTTGTAGACCGATGTTAATCTGCTGACATATTAAATTTTGTTCAGAGTCTCAAAAAGTATTTTTTTCGTGTTATTGAAAATAATTCGCTTTAAGCAAATAATAAAAAAAAAAATTGACTAAGCAAATACATGCGAGAACATGTTTTTGGACCGATTATTCCTATTAAAGCTTTAAAATATATATAGATCCGATCGCCTCCGTCTTCATTAGGAACCGAAGTAAAACGACCGGTATATACCAAGATGTATATAGATAATTTAAGAAGACTTCATTCATAATCGAAGTATTCGTATAAGCCGCAATAAATATTCCTAATCGTTGTTTGATAAGTTTGGCAGAATGAAATAATAAAAAACCATTCATAGTTTCTTTTCGATTATATTTATTTGTGTGACTTTCGGCGATTAGAGTGTACAGTCAACATTATACGAATAGTTGCAAGTCAGCAGCTTCTGATCCCAGTACAAGCCTTGTCCGCACGTCAGGTCCACTTCACACTCGCACTGGCAGACTACATATTCGCTGCAACTGACCAGGGATGGGAACAAGGTGCCTTCGCGTTGGCCCAGACAGCGACCGTTGCTCTCACAGGAGATGCCGGAGGGCCCGGCGTTCGGACCGGTTGGTGGTGAATGCTCCCAGGGGCAATCAACATTTTGCGGATAATCACATAACTGATAACTGGAATCGTACAACAGATTGTTGGGGCACACCTGTTCCACGGCACAATTGAAGTTGCACTTGTAGAACTTATTACACACCCCCTCTATGGGAAAGAGCGTACCCTCCGGCTGACCTTGGCAAACTGTGCTTGTGTTGTTGCATTCAACCACCGGCACATAGTCCGCCGGATAGTCGCACTGATCCGAGGTGGCATTGTAAACGAGGCCATCGGGACAGATCACAGCACTACTGCCTCCAATGGAAGGCTGTGTATAATCCCAGTCACAAACCTGGGCCGACTCATTGAATTTGGTATTCGCATCGCAGGGCATTGCAATTGGACATTGGCACTGGCAGACGTAGTAACCATTTGTATCCGGGTCGGCAAACATAGCACCATCCCTCTGTCCAGCACAGACGCTCTGATCACTGCAGCTGGTGCCCGAAGGACCAACCATCTCACCCGGTTGATCGCTTGGCGTACACTCCACATTCCAGAAATAGTTACACTGATTGATTGTGGGATCGAAGTACAAGCCGCCGGGACAGGTGACATCCACGGAACAGCCGTGCGCGCACTGAGTATACTTCGTGCAGACCCCTTCTACAGCCAGCATGGCACCGTCCGGCTGGTTGACACAATCTGTGCGTTGGTCGCTGCAATAACCAGGCACACCGTTTGACGGATTCGTGCTGCCAGTAGGTTCATCCGAAGCGGGTGTAGTCTCCGTAATGCACGAATCATCGGTGGTGTCGGTGGTATCGGTTCCATCGGTTTCATCGGTTTCATCGGTCGTTGTCGGTTCATCCAGATTACCAGTCTGGCACTCATCGGCACAGCATGTGCAGGTACAGCTGTCATCGGTGTTCGCCAGATCAAACAGCGATTGATAACTGCATTCGGCACGCCATTGGAAATCACATTCGCCCAACTCTGCATTGAAGTGCAGACCCAGCGGACAACGGCGAACTTCAGCGACTGCTCGCTCCTGGCACACCACAAACCGGCCGCAATCCTGTGCCAGAGGCAATCGTGTTCCGTCCGCTTGATGTCCACAAATCTCCGGCGATTGTTGGGCAAACGTACACTGCGTCAAAATGAGCAACATTAGCCCAATGAAGGCTAGTGTTGATTTGATTCGACCAGAATTCTTTATAGAGACAACTTCCTTACTCACCAGTACCTCTTACTTTGAACATTTTCTCTGAATTCTCTTATATCAGCTGAACGTCAAGCACGACTAATTCACCGTGAAGGCTCTTCAAGAGCATTTATGGAAGTGGAAAATATTGGCAATGTGTAGTATGTATTGTATATCAAATTGGTAGCCAATCTTTTTTGATAATAACAAAAACCGTATTTACCTCTTGATTAATTCAGTCGACCTGCTATCGCAGGCGCTGCTGGCGTTGCGTGCATTGCTTCTGTAATTACGGTCATGTTTCGGATTCGGTTCCTCTTATCGCAATCAATATCAGAGAACGTTTTTGAATTCGAGCCGGGCTCATGTGAAACGTCCATATTTAGAAATGTCGACACAAGTAAGGCATCTCCAAAATCTCATCACTGATACCCTATTCATGCAGGAAAACAGTTAACAGTTAACAGTATG
Source organism: Drosophila picticornis (assembly GCA_035043845.1). Lineage (NCBI taxonomy): Eukaryota > Metazoa > Arthropoda > Insecta > Diptera > Drosophilidae > Drosophila > Drosophila picticornis. The sequence continues at coordinate 22,458,954 of JAWNMR010000122.1, read as the reverse complement.
CATTGATCGATTGCTATATATAGTGTTACACATTGTGTGGATGCGATATATATCGCCGGTGGATGGAAAATTATTAGTGTACCGTTATAATTTAGTGTCTCTAGCTCTCGGACTTACACGATCAGATTTTAGGGAGCTCGAGTGGGCGTGGCCTTCCACATTTGTAGTATCGATTCCTAAAGGGCATTACTAGTAGTATAATGCAAATTATGATGCATAACTATGTACGACATAAGCATTTCCGTTTCTTAAAGGGCTGTAGGTGACTTTGGTGGGCATGGCCCGGACTTTATACAGCGAAATTTGAAGGAGTTGGAGGCAGTTGGCATGAGCATGGCAGGTGTCAATCCTTGAGGACATTACTAACAAGGTACCAACCAAATTTGACGCTTGCTCTCAAATTGTAGGAGATATGTGATTTTATCGAAATGCTATTATCGATTTCCATCCCATAGCACCAAAATTTTTACACTTGTCTGTGATGTTGCTATATTTTCCATTTTGATGACTTCCATACCCAATCCACTCCTTCAGTATGCTTTGACAGTAGCACAGTTGCAAGCAGACCTCTCTCTCTCTCTCACTCTCCCTCTATCCCTCTCTCTCTCTCTCTCTCTCTCTCTCTCTCTCTTTCTCTCTCTCTAACTAACTGTATTTAGATAGCGCCTGCTGCAGCATTCATTTCGGAATACTACTACGCAATGCAAATCATTTTATATTAATACGAAAAATATACAATATATAAGCCAAGTCTTAACTCTCCAGCTTACAGGGTGACGAAAAACTTGCGTTCATACAGACGGACATTAACGGACATTACACACGACTTATACAAATTCGGCTTTAGTGTATAACAAATGTCTCGCAATAAAACGAAAAGTGAGAACTGACTTTTTAACTGACTGGCTTCAGTAGAGTATTTAAAAAAAAAAGAAGCAAATGCAACCTTTCAGGGAGCGACGGAATCACAGCGGTTGTGACCCCTTGATACCCAAGCTCTTTATTACGTAATGTTTAATTATTGTAGAGTCCCTTCTGAATTAAATAGGAAGTGCTAGACTTCGAAGTGCACAAAATAAAAAAAATCTGACGAAGTAACTTATATGAAAGGTGAAGGTTCTAAATCTACTGCACTACTGGACTAAAAAAATGTAACGGGATCTGAGCTGCTGATCGATCCTCGCCGTCTATACCCACCCAACAATCTATCGCAGAATGCGAGATTTGAGATTCCCGAAAAATTGTTTGTATATCATTATATAACCGGTTGGCCTGTTCTGATCTTTAGTTAGTATACTAAAAAGGTAATATAAACGGGTAGCTTAAAGTTAACATTAATTTGCAAAGGTATTTAAATTTTAAACTAATTAAAATAAATCATTTTAAAAGCTCAATTGATTCTATAAATTTTAGCTATTAAATTTGTATTTTTATTTTTGTATGATCAAATAAATGTTTTTCTTATTTTTATCATTTATTTATTTTTTTGTTCATTAATTTTTTATTTATAATTTTATTTTTATTTTCCCTGCTTTTACAAAGATTGTTGGTGAGGGCCTTGTTTTCTTCATATATTTATAATTCTTTTTTTTTTAATTTATAAAAAAAAGTAAGTTTAATTGAATAATTTATTTTTTATTTTTTGCACTTCGACAATCTTATTAAATTAAACATAATTTTTTTTTTTTAATTAAATATATATATATATATATCCTCGCCGTCTATACCCACCCAACAATGTATCGCAGAATGCGAGATTTGAGATTCCCGAAAAAAATTTTTGTATTTCATTATATAACCGGGTGGTCTGTTTTGATCTTTAGTTAGTATACTTAAAAGGTAATATAAACGGGTAGCTTAAAAGTTAACATTAATTTGCAAAGGTATTTATATTTTTAACTAATTAACATAAATAATTTTAAAAGCTCAATTGATTCTATAAATTTTATATATATATATATATATATATATATACCAACCAACCGAGGGGCAAGCTGCATATCGTGCAGTTGCGAAGATCTCCAATTACTAGATTGACGACTTAACACAACAGTTCTAATAGAAGATATTGAAGAAGTACAACATATTACATATAAGGGAAAAACACATTATTAATTGAACATAAGATCTAAAATCTGTTATGGATAGCATAATTCGATCTACAAGTTTGAAGAAAAAGAGCCTTGAAATTCCTTGTCTTTTTCATCAGAAATGTAAAATTAAGTTGGCTGATTAACTCTGAAGAATCAATATCACCGTCTATAAGACTATGTAAAAAGATAACACCAAGCATAAAGAGAGGGGAGATTTTTTAATAAAAGTCTACTACGGTAAGAAGGTAAGATAATATTGGTAAGCTAATATTAGTATTGCGATCTGAAAGGATGCCCAAATCATCAACGCATTTAATATGTTCCAGTGGTTTACCATTAAGAAAATAGTTATTTAAAAAGGGCATTCGCCTTTAAAAATGCATTTAATAAATTAACACGACGCCAGGCTTCAGAAGTTTCTAAGTCAGCTTGAAGCCTTTGTCCAGAGAGGCACAGTTTTGCATCATCGCCATGCATCAGTTCCCGAGAGTGACTTATAATGTTAACCATTTTTGATGGGTCCAGAGTCTTACGATTTTATAAATAATAAAATAAATACAACTAATCACTAGTCACAAGCCTTCAATTAATTATTACCGCGTCCAAAATGTTGTTAGCCTTCCCGTAATTCCGTAACCGTAAAGTATGCAATAGAATAGAAAAGCACTACAGATTATTAATCATTTTGTTTGTAGAGCATACTTTTACATAATTTGGAGGTTATATATAATATATATATCTAAATGGCGACAATGAATTCAAGGTAATAATTAAAAATTAATGCGTGTAGTTTTTACAAACAGTTGAACTTTAAAGTTGACAAATATGCATTTACATATTTGCCAACGATATCTTTATAGTAATCCAGGGATGATCTAGAAGTTGTATATTTTTGAGGGTCATCGACCCTTTTTTTATCACTTTCTGGGGACAGGGTATTCAAAACTGTGTTTGGCCCGTTAAACGTGTAATACCATTGAGTAACTTGAGCAATATTTCCACAATTAAGAGACAAAACAAATGCATAGACAGGGCAGATGTCGGACAAGCAGACAAGCGGAAAAGAAATCGTCAGATTGTATACATACGCAAACACACATAGCTATAGAGAAGTACTGTTAGATTGAAATAGGTGTGCACCTTAATGCCTAGAGGCTGCGGTGACAGGCTTCCTGCTTTGGGTCGAGTTAGATGGGATCCGCTTGAAACTGAAACCAAAACAATTCTAATTATTTAAAAAAAAAAAACACACACACACACGCCAAGGTACGCTTGAATTAAATTACCAGCGTAAAAAGTAGCACTTAAACGAAGTAAAGAAAAGAAGTGCAACAAATGTGCAATGCCAGAGCTTTCGGGCTTGCAGCTAGACGCATGAGATTGATCCATGGATGGTAGACCTGGGCTTATGGGTGTACATTACACATGGTACGAGTACGACTAGCCCATACACAGAATTACAGAGGGTCGCACTGGGTCCATGTGTGGCAGTTAGGAAAAAAAATGAGAAAAAACACCAAAGACAGAAGAAATACGAGTTGATCGAAAGTCGCTCACATATTTGTGTGAGTGAGTGTACAAGACATGCACACGGTCTATTGTAAAAATCTTCTCAGGTGTAACAGGTTTCGCAGATTTAAGCAGAGGTTGTGACTGTGCCCCACACAGTCGTCAGTGACTCTCGCTCGCCTCGTTATCACTCGTCATCGTGATCGCAATCGCAATCGCATTCGCGTACAGTACGATGAAGGAGCAGTCAATCAATAGCAGCAAGTTCAAATTGAAGAACTGAGATCGATTGGTGCATAGATATCGTCCAAGAATAATTTAATTTCAATTCTAGCACCATTCGAAATCAGTGCTTTGTATTGGAACCGATCAGCGGCGTATTAGCACAAAGTGTTTCAAGTGATTTACCAAAAATGATTGCTGACTCTAATCAGTGTTCAATTGTGTGCATCATCATCTCATTTTTTGTTTTTTATATACTTATACACATTTGTAAGTATTGGCAAAAAGTGACGAACGCGATCACGATGGAAGCCGTCAAAGTGCAACGAAGGTTTCTCATTGTCGCTGTGCTGCCGCGTTCCGACCCAAACAGCAATATATAATATGGGTCACATTTTATATACCTGTCTGTAAAAATATTAAACACACTTCATGTCTGGTTAATTACGGCTTCTACTTTATATAGAAGAAACTGCTTAAGTGATGTCTGTATTCGATGGTATTTATTAGAGTTCAGTTCTGTCTTTGATGTTCCTTTGATGTTCTTAATCATTAACAGTCAATAGTCAAACTATTTTACCTCAATCGATCTTTATTAGCCATTAAAAATGCTTACAAAAAATATATATATTTTTTGGTTGACAATCAATAATCATTGAAATGCGAAATTTTAAATTCACAACACTTGAAAACTAATCGAATAACATGATGGAAATCTCGGTTAAGAGCAGGTTTTATCAATAAAAGAGTGGACTTATTTTTTACCAGCTTGTTGCGATGTGTGAACGCCATCCCTTATGAAATGGGTCACATTTGATATACCTGTGCGTATATAATAAACACAAATTATGATCTGTTAAGGCTTCCCCAGTGGCATTTTGGTAGAAAACATTGAAGTGATGTATTTATTCAATGGCATTTATTAGTGTTCAGTTAATAACAGCATTATAATTCTGTCCTTTGATATAAATAATAATTAATTAAAAGCATGGCAGATATAGCCTGAATCAATAATCAAACTTTTCCACTTCAATCGATATTGAAAAGTTAATATAAATTAAACTCGACATTTTTATAGCTTTGTGATAAATAACTGCTTAATTTTGGTAAATAAAACAATTTGTTGTTTTTGACAACCAAAGCACAATACTATCAACGAAATTGGACATGTTTAATTCGCAACATTCTCAAAGTGTTATTCGATTGGAATCGCACCTAACAACCGACTTTATCAGCAAATGAATGGTCATGGTCAATGTGGACGCCATTCCTTATCAGATTTTGATGCGTTGTTGCCATTTAGGATGTGATTTATTTACACAAATGTTATTAGGGGCGGCATCGATTTGAAAAGAATTTCCCAGCTCTTATCAAATATTTTGAGACTTGCGTAAATCTTATTCAGTTGACTATAAATCAAAGCGTTATTTAGTATAGCTTCGACTGCTGGACTAGTGAAATTTCCATTGCGTTTCTTTGTGAAAGACTTAAAAATTGCCTAGAAATAAATGATTCCAATTTAGCTACCGATCGTAGTTGTTCCAAGGTCACGAGGAGCTAAAAATAGCATAATCTGATGCTCTGAAATGTACAGCTTTGCCAAATTGTGTAAAATGACAGTCAGTTGGCAGTTGGGAGTTGGCGCTGCCCCAGCTGATAGCCACGCAATGTGACAAATCGAATCTTATCTGAAGCGAGACCCTAATTGCTTTCTTAATATATTGCCACCCATCATCAGCATTCTGCGAGTAAGACTCACACTATCTATCGTCTATGGCTATATAATGCACAATTCCCAATTGCTGATAGTTAGTCCGTTTGGTTATTATCAAAAGACAAGGCGTTCAAATGAAGCAAGGTACGCAAAAATTAAATAAAATATAAAATGACACAAGAATAATTAATGCTTTCCATTCGCAGGAAGAGTTGTGACTGTCGTCCTGCTGCTGGCATTGGCTGCCCAGCTGCAGCTCAGCACTCAAGTGGAGTATATGAACAGTGAACAGGATATTTGTCGGCTATTTCCGGATAACACAATCATACGCAAGCCAGGCTACTGCGATCGCTGGATCCTCTGCAATAACTTCAAGACAACAGACGGCGAAATATGCAGTGGTTCGACATCAATGTTCAATCTGAACTCAGGCAGCTGTGCAAAGAGTCTTGAGAAAAAGGATACTTATTGCGATGCTCCGTGCACGTCGAAGACTAACGGCTACGTCGGAGACTCTTTCAACTGTGCCAACTGGTACTACTGCGAGAAGACTTCGCTTTTGAGCAGTGGTGTTTGTGAAGGCGGCAGGTATTTCGACGAGGCGAGCGGGGGTTGCTACTATCCCATGAACACGCAGTGCAATGCCCATTTTGAGATCTGCCAGATTGCGCCCGTCGGAGTTAAGGTTAAGGACGAGGCCTATTGCAATTCTTATATCACCTGCAGCAAGACTGGTGAGATGACTCGCATAGCATGCGATTCTGGACTGTACTTCGATGTGTCATCTGGAGAGTGCATCAAGAAGGCGTTGGTTAAATGTGAAAAGCATCCCTTACCGGAAGATGTCTGTGGCAACAAGAAACTGGCGAAGCGAAACGTATTTGTATCCGACGGCGCCACCTGTCGCGGCTATTTATATTGCCGTGACATGGGCTCCGGCATACCGGACCCAGACCCAATGTGGCACCAGTGCCCCCTCGGAACCTTCTTCAATGCGACGTTGGAACTTTGCCAGGACAAAAGTGCCTGCAAGTGCACCGAGGATCGATGCGATGGACGTGAAAGTGGCTTCGAATTGACGGAGGAGCCGGGTTGCCACAATTATGTGGAGTGTGTGGACGGGGCGGAGACGGCACCTTTTCGGTGCGACAACGATGAGTATTTTGATATACAAACTGAGAAGTGTACAACTGAGCGTAGGAACTATCAAATATGCAGTTAAATCCCGTTTGAAGAATAAATTTCTTAAATCAGTGACTTCATATTGCTGTCACAGCCTATGCAAATTTACTGGGAATCGTCTAATGCGAAACAACTCTTTGCCATGTTTAACAGCTGAATTGAAGTCGCAATATTAGTGATTCATTGCAGTAAAAAGTTTCTGATTTTGAGTCATTTTTGACTAGAAAATGTGAGTAGAGAATGCTTATTTATTTTATATTATTTAATAATGTAGTATAATATCAATATACAAATTATGTGTGCAAAGCTTTTATTCGTATACAATTCCTCAAGTAAATATTTTGTGCATTTGATAAAATATTGTAGAAATGAAGACTTGACCTGCCCAAATCGAATGTTGATTTTTCTTAAGAATTCTTACCGAACCGGAGTATATAAATCATATATACTGTCGCATATATATATATATATGTGCAGAGCACATAATTAGAGCGGATGAGTTTCCTGACTCTTATTAATTTACAAACAGTTATTATACTTTTGATTACCTATCTTAATTAAAAAGCTTAAGCCAGCAAAGCATATAGTCCAGTCAATATCGAAAAATTCACAATAGTGCCTAAGATGCCATAAAGCAGTGCACTGCGAAAGCAGTTCGCCAAAGCAGTGTACGTTGTTGCACTGCTTGTACAAGTTTGTCAAGCAGTTAGCACACACTAAGCGCGTTGATTTCAAATGAACTATGAACAATTAGCAAGTTAGGAAATGTAACTGTTTAGCTGAAATAGGTAATACTACAATTTGAATGTACACAATTTATCAAATAAACAAACTATATTGGAATAGCATCAAAATAGTTTGTAATAGTGAAATTAAAACGACGATGTTGGGCAAAATCTCCCCAATACAAGTGGGGACATTTATGTTTTAGAATTATAATTGTTTTACACTGACCCAATGCGATTTGGGCTTGTCGAAGAACCCACTCTTGGTACGCAACCCGTCTGGAAGCCATGGCAACCATTTGCGTATAGAATGGAGAGTGGAGCTGTTAGCTGTAAACTGTCAGACGGATGTGCTTCAGCTCCTCCAACTCCAGCAGGGGGTGGTTCAGCTCCCATATCGGAGAGAAAAGTACTCCATTTTTGCAGAGCTGCAAGCTGCCTGCGAAATTTCGCTTTTTGCCATGTAGAGACTTTCGCTGTAGTTTTTTTTTTTTTTTAACTTCGATGTGACATGAAATGCAGACCAGAGACAAAAAAATTAAATAATTTATCATCGGAGTGTGTTAGTAAGGTTAATTGGCTTGTTTGTTTTGTCTGCTGAAATTAATTCAAGAAAAGGAATTATGATACTTGTTCCTTGCACCACATTTAAACAAATATGATTTATCTCTGATTTTTGGTATCCTAGAAACTATTTTTTGATTCGAGCCTTTGTGCAATAATTTTAAATTTTTAAATAAAACACATTTTACAATTATTCACAAAAGAGTGATTACAGTTTTGAAATGCCTTTTTATATTTATATTTATCATGTTTTGTGATATGCATTTAGTTTGTATGTTCATATTAATGATGATCGATTCGGGCTTGGTTAATAAAAACCTATTCAATCTTACTTACATAGCTAATTTGAAGCGCAAAAAGCTCGAAAAATATGTTTTTTACAACTGGTTCGGTTTATTACTGAGCTTACAATGGGAACCGGTTCGGTTCAAATCAATTTGCTTTTTTTACTACGCCCACACAAAAATCGCCTCAACAACTATTAAATTACTCACGCACACTTAAACGAAATTATTTTCCATAATATATAAATTGTTATTAGAAAACATCAACTTTTTCTTCTGATTCGACATTAAATTCTTATTCCGTGATTTATTGCTGTCAATAACAAAAATTCGGTCTTGGGCTATATCTGCAATGGAAATTAATGTATCACATATAGCAAGCTGTTATACAAAAAATGATCAAATATTAAAGCAAACAAGTAAAAATGTTAATACAACCCGCATCCAAGTTACTTTTAAGTCAAACATTTCTTCAAGCGCATTTTTCTTCATTTAATTTAGACTAAAATCAGTCCATAAATTTTGAAAAGTGGTTTCCAAATTTTCAAAGTAAAATTCAAGTTCAAATTAAATGATTTAAAATGAACAATGGATAAATCAAATAAAATTGAAAATTTAATTTTGAAATGAAAGTGGCAAAAAAATAAAAGACAATTTGAAATTAAAGATTATAAATTGATTGGGGATATAAAAATTTAATTTACAAGTAAAAAAAACCCCAACATAAAAATAAAGGTTCAAGGGTATCTGTGAGTCGAGCACTTTCGATTACTTATTACTACTTTGTCAGGTGTGTTGGGGCACTCAGACAACACCCTGGAAGTTGTGCACGCTTCGAGGGTTGTGCTCGATGCAAAACGATTGTTGTTAGTTTTCTACTCAGTTGTCTTTTGTTTCGATAATTCCAGCAGCTTTTGTGGGTGCCTGCCTCACCTTCCTTGGCTCAATTTGTGTGTGAAGCTGCCCGGATTTCTTTTCCTTGTAAAATCAAATATATATATATACATAAATGTGCCACCCTCTTCTCTGTGGATCTAAGCCTGTTCCGTGCGCCCCTCACTGGTTTCACTGCCTTCAGTGGCGGCGTCACGTTCGCCGCACGCCATCGTCTGCCATTTTGGCTTTTCCTGCAGGAAGCTTGCATATTTTACGTGCCCCATGTTGCCGTTATTGTTGTTGTTGTTGTTACTGTTGTTGTTGCTTTGTCTGTGCGGGCATCTGTCTGTGCTATATGCACCGTGTTCGTTGCTCTGTGTGTTGTGTGTTCTGTGCTCTGTGTGCTGTGTGCTGTGTGCTGGTGCCCCAACTCTTCACTTTTATCGATTGAAATGTGTCTCAGGCTGTGAAATACAGGTCATTGATCTGCTCGTGCCTTTTTCGCAGCCATGCAGCGACGAAATACTTCTCGTATCGTTTGGATTAGGAGTGAGCCGAGCAGCCAAAAGCAAGTGCAGCTCGTTTTTATGGCATTGCACGGAGCTGGCTGGCACTGAATTTCTACAAATAGTTAGTTGGCCGGTAGAGAAAAGTTTGGTAAGTTGATTACAGGTAGAAATATAAAAAGGTATATTATAAAAAGAAAGTACTTTGTACGAAAGATCCGAACTTAAAATATCGAATTTGATTGTACGAAATAAATAATAACAATTATGTAGACTATTATATATTTGTTTTTATTATAATTTGCTTTTAATTTGTAACAAGTAAATTAAAATCAAATTTGACTTGACTTAAAACAGCATATTTTATTGTACACAATAAATAATAATAATTAGTTATCCACTTATCTACTTTTACATTTAAGCCGAGAAAGATCAGAACTCAAATGTCGAATTTGCTTGCAAAAATTAATAATAGATAAATTCATAAATAATAAATAAATAAATGACATACTAACATAAAACTTAAACAGCAAATTTGATTGTAAGGAATAAATAATAAATAATAATAATCGTAAAACTGAAAAACTTACATTGCGAATTTGATTCCAACAACTTAAAAACATTCATCTATCATCACCGTGTTTAAGTGAAGTCAAAGATTCGATTTAAATTTGATTATTACAAATAAATAATATAAAGTAATTTATTATTAATTTATTCCAATCACTATTTATGCTATGGTCTTTCGCAAGAAGAAAACTTGGGTCTAATTTATCTGTGTAATCAATTTACTAATCCACAAAATAAAATTAATTTTAAATGTTAATCAATTTTAAAAGGCGATAAAAAAATGTTAACCAAATTAAAAAAGTGTAATTATAATAATTTAATTACAGTTTTTAATATTTAAACACGGCTTGCAAGTTACAATATCAAAATGTGAATGTAATTTAACCACGCCAATTGCAGATTAGATAAAAATCTGCCCACACCTAAAATGTTATAAATATATGTATGTTTTTTATAGTCGTAGAGAATCAACCACCAATTCAAAAACTGAACAAGAGCCAACCCAGAAGCGTCTGCCCCAGTCGCCATTGCAATCGCTGTCGTCGTCGCCGTCATCGTCGCCGTCGCAGTTGCTTCGCTTCCTTGTCACACGGATGCCGTGTTGGACAAAAGAGACGCTTCAGGACGCGAACGTGGTCGAGGATTGAGGACGAGGGCAACGCTGTGCCGACGAGTGGCAACGATAACGAAATCGTTTTTAGCTTTGGGGTAGTGGAGCAGTAGTCAGCGAGTGGGGCGCGCTTGATGTCATGTTGGGCAAACTGTACCAAAATTGCGCATTGAAATTCGCCAAGGCAACGAGCAGCAGCAGCAGACGGCAGTCCAAGCATTAGACCAGACCAGACCATACCAGACCAGGCCCAGCCTGGCCTGGCCTGGCCCAGACAGTGGTAGAAAGAGAAACCAACTACGACTTATGGCCCAGGATGTGTTTGCCAAAGTTGTTGCTGTCAGCATTTATTTTTGAGGGTTGCACTCCGCCCGGAAAATGGGAATTAAAATAACTGAAAAAAAGAAGAGAGAAAGAGGAAGAACAACAGCAACAAAAAAAAAAACAAGCAAAAATCCAACAATCGCAATATGGAGACGTCTGTTGTTGGCCATAGCCAGTGAGTGCGGTTCAATGACCAAATGCCGCCGATGGTATCGCTGCATGTGAATTGTCCGCACCTACCCAAAACCCAACGCCACATTGCCACATTGCAACATTGCCACAACGCGCTAATGTGACTAAGGAAAATTCTCGTGGCCGTGGCGAATGCGCAAACGAGTTGCAAGGTCGATGAACGCTGTTACAGTTGCAGTTGCAGTTGCTTGCTGTTTGCTGTTTGCTGCTTGCATCTTGCTACTTGCTACTTGCTGCTTGCAGCAGTTGCAGCTAAAGCGCAGTTAATATCTAGCGTTTCTAGCCAAACACGTTTTTTGCCAAAGCCACTCATAATTTGTGCTTAAATTTTCAATTGTCTGGCAACGCCAACGCTCCCATCAATCAAATCATGGGCAGTAATTCAAAATGATTCTCCTTAGATACAAACTCTATATTCCATACTATATGGCTTTTTAATTTATTTTAGATTTATTCCAGAAGAGTTGGATGTATTTTAATATTCAATTTGCAATAATAAACCATTTTAAAATTATTGTTTGCTTATGTTAATTGACGATTAAATATACAAGTCAGAAAAATAAGTACAGCATTCTTAATACAATTAGGTTGATTCTTAAACGATCTTAATGAAATTTACCCAGTTATTCAATAAAAGGTCAATTTATCGTCTCTAAAATTGTGGCTTTTTTGCTATCTGATGCAGGAAGTTATCGATAAAATAAAATGAGAAATAAACGAAGATTTTTAATCTAGCTGTTACAGTCCCTGAGATTCTCACAGATAGAATGAAGGACATTGCTATCTTGACTCGTCTGTTGACTTTGATCAAGAATTTAAATATTTTACGGGGTCGGGTGTTTCCCTTCTACCTTCAACACACTTTTGCAGAAAACCTTGAAACCCTTTTTAACTTTTTAGCAATTTTTAATATGCTCCGGGCATAAAAAGTATAGTCTACAATAAAGTATTTGTTATATGAAGAGCTATAAAGGCCCCGTAGTTATACGCAGTGCAGTTGAGGCAACACTCGAGTTGACTAACAGCGCATGCGTCGTCGGGAACGCTCCCTAACTGGCAGCAACGTAGGATAATGGCCTTTGGAGTCGCTCGTTGATGTTATAATCGCTGGCTCGTTGCTCCAAACCTGCATTGCACAAAAGAGTCATCGTCGTCGTCGTCGTTGTCGTTGTTGTCGTCATCATCATCATCGTTGAGCTCCCCGCACTCTCACTTGAAGTGCATGGAGGCGCTGCAGGCATTGACACTGAATGTGCCCCTGCTCGTGTTTGTGCCTCTGCCACTGCTTCTGCCTCTGCCTCTGCCTATGCCTCTGTATCTGCCTGTATTTGCGGCAGTGGCAGTGGCAATGGCAATGGCCATGGCACTCAATATGCTTCTCGTGTGTTCCGCTTGTGCCACACAGACACACCTTGCCTGACCCAACTATTTGGCATTGGTTTATATCATGGCAACATGCTAAGTAGCCAACAATACTCCAGTTTGTAGACTCTGCAGACACTCCAACATTGCTTACCATAATTGTACTTACCATTTATTATATTCTTATATTACTAATTACGTATATTATACAATAATATACTGAATAATAATATTTTACTTTATTTTGGTAGATTACAAATTAACGTAAAATGTTATAAACAAATTTAGGTTAAAAATAACAATAATAATAAATAGAGAATTGAATAGAGAATATAGAATAGATAACTGAAGAGTCATCAATTTGATTGTTTAGTAAAGCAAACTACAAATTAAAACTTGAGCAAAATTACATTGTGAAATACAAGTTCAAAATCTTAATTTTATTTTCAATTGATTGCAAATACGACGTAGAATTTTCATTTGTCATTATTTACGAACATGTTCGATATTTTCTCTGAATACTTTTTTAAATGATTGCTGGATGATTATCCAGACTAACAGCGAGTCTTTCTGCTGGTAAAATGGTTGTTTAAAACAGTTGTTTTGTCTTTTTTGTAGGATCTGCGGCCAAGCAACTAGTAAAAGATAAAAAATTTGACTAGCTGGTTTTTGGATATGAATGTTATACAACTAGAACCAGTTAGTTAAGGTAAAAATACAAAAATAATACAATTTAATAATAATAATACAGAGTAGGATTAAAACTCTTTTGCTGGAGTTAAATAGGGCCACAATGCCAAATCTATTATAAAGAAATTAGAATATACTTTAAATTCGATCTTGCAGAATTGCATTTGAATTGATTAACCGAAGACATGAGGAGAAGAATTTTTAAAAAATGCAGAAATGTATTTTGTTTGGGTTTCTGCCCTTGGGTAAGCTTTCTGGGATATCGGAGAATGTAGAAGACATGTGAAAATGCATTCTCAAGTGTTGAGAAATATGTACGAGGCACGAATAACATACATGTTACATGGCTTACATACATATATACATACATACATACGAGTAATTATCGACAGTTTTATCTCTCCCTCCATTTCCAATTTCACTAAATGACGAAAAGTGCAACACAATTAAAATGAAAATCAACGAAAAGCGAAAACTTTATACATAAAAGGGATGCAGGGATGCACAGGGATTCACAGACACACACACACACACACACACACACACACACACACACACACACACACAGAATAGGACAATAACAGACTAACCTATTGTAAAGTGGGGAATACACACACATGTCTACAAATGTGTGTGTGTGTTGTGTGTGTGTTGGGTAAATACAAATTTACTGTTGGCAACAATTTCCAAAATGGCGTCGCAGTGTGACTATCTTGCCACTCGCTTTCTGCCTCGCCTCGCGCCCCATAAAAAGCCCTCATGCAACGCAAATACATGTTTACCAAAGGTTTTTCGTCTGCTGCAAAACTCCAGTGCAGAAAAGCGGAGCTACAACGGAGCTAAAACATCGACGTCCACATCGACATCCACAGAGCGGAGCAGGTCAATGATACCAAAAGTTAACCCACACCAGCAACGTCTGCGTCGCACTCGAGTAATTTTCACAAAAAAAAAAAAAATAAATAAAAATAAATGGCAAAAAACAAGGCAGAAAATAACAAAAAAAAAAAAAACCAAAAACAAAAAAACAAACGGCCTGGCCGCACCCTTTGCGCAAAGCCACCCACACACACACACACTCACACACACACACACACACACACACACAGTGAGAGTTGCAGCCACAGCCCCACAGTGATTGCCGCAATTGCGAGTTTCAGAGTCAGCGCCAGTGTCAAGTTTACGGCAAAAATGGTGTGTGTGTGTGTGTGTGTCTATGGTGTGTGTAGCTGGTCATGAACTCCATTCTCCATTTTCAATGGCACATAGGAGTCTCCGCAGAAAGAGACCCCCTACCTCCCCCCACACATCCCCCCGTTGGCACAAAAGCGCTTTTATCTTTCGCATGTTTCATTTGTGCAGTGAAAGAGGCACTCGACTGCAGTGAAAGACCCACAAAGGAAAGGGAGAGACAGACAGACAGACAGAGAGAGAGAGAGGGAGAGAGAGAGAGAGAGAGAGAGAGAGAGAGAGCATTAAAAGCGAATGCGGCACCTAACTACTTATCTATGTATCTACGTATCTATGTATCTTAGCAGTCATGCCAACTCCCACTTAGCCTCCCCACACACTCTGCTCCGCAAGAGCAAACTGCACCGACAACTGCGACGCCTTTTGCATCATTTATTGCCTCCGACTCTTTGTATCATTTTATCTTTTTATACACGTTGCGCTGCTTTTTCCTGTGCAGCAGCAGCAGCAGCGGCAGCAAAAACAACTCAAACAACAACATGCCACGCCACAACTTGAACAACGCGGTGAAGGTCATTGCTACCAAAATTGTGTCTCCCTTTTGTCCTACTCTACTCTCGACTCAATTCGACTCGCATTCTCATTCGCAGTGCTGCAGACCAGAGCAAATACACACACACACACACACACACACACACACACTCACTTGCATACTGTCCGTGTGTGTGTGTGTGTGCATTTCTGCATTCCCCGTGGTATATGCACATACATTGATACATTCATGCATTCAGGCAAACACACGGACACAACACATCCGCATCTGAAGCGGAGCATGGGTTAAGGCAACGGCGTTGCCAGACTGCCCACATTTGTTGTACTCATTTACTTTATTGTAAAATACTTGCTTTGAACTATTTATTGTTAAGCTATTTAAACTATTTATTGTTAGTTTTTAATTAAGCAGATATTACATTTGAGGTAATTTATTTTTGTGATTTGCCTTAAATTATGTAATTTAATTTTTGAATTTAATTACCAGGCAGGAAAACATGTACTTATAAATTATTGTTTTAATTTATTATTTTAATTTTATTCCTTATTATTATTCGAAAAAATATAATATTTAAGAAAATATTTACTTATACATTACTTATTTAATTTATTATTTTAACATTTATCGTTTATTAATTTATTAAATAATTACGCTTATAAAGGCGTAGCAGTTTAGGCCTTTATTCATTTTTCATTTCTTCGACAATTGACATTGGTTTACACATTTTTAAAAATATTTAAAAAAAATTATTTAAAAGTAATTCAAGACTTTTTTTGTGTGATATAGAAATATATATATATTTTTTTTTTTAAATATAGTTAGGTATTGAAATGACTATTTTAAAAGTATCTTAGTTTAATAAATAAATATATAAATAAATGAATAAATAAAATAAATAAAATTACAGATAATATAACAAAAATAATAGGAAAATTTCATTTTAAAGTATTAAATCAATTGAGTTAAAATTAAAATTAAATTATATATAAAATTAAAAAACAAAATAAAGCGTGTAACAAATTTTGAGTTTTGAAAATGATTATCGAAATTCAATAAGAAAATAAAGTGAGTATAAAAAGTTGGGAGACTTTTCACTTTTATATCTTAATTGCAAAATAAACAAGAGACAAATTTGGCGATTTGGCAAACAATTAAAAAAAATCATTGAAATTTGTTGCCCCGCTGTGATAAGAGTGGCAACACTTGGCTCATGTCGTATTACAACATCTAGCTGATAGTTACCGACTCGATTGCGAGAACTCGTTCCCTATTCGCGACCCGTTCCGCTCCCGTACCAGAACCAAACTGTGTCTGTGTCACTCAACCCACTAAACTTGCACACAATGCGATGACGACGACGACGGCAACGACGACGACGACGACGATGGCGACGACGAAGTCCAACTGTGTGGAGCATTCGTGTTTGCTGGCATCGTTACCTTCTCATACTCGATGGTGTTTGTTATGTGTGCAACGATGTTGTAGTTGTTTTCGCTGTTGCTGCTGCTCGGTTGCATGCAACATTTTGAGCTCGACGCTGCTGGCACTTCTGCTCCCTGCCAACTGCACAGGCTCTCCACGCTCTCGTCGTGGGTTGATGTTGACTCTATGCTCCCAGCTCTGTTCAGCCTGCTAGCTGCTCTTGGGTTCAATGTCTGGTGGTTGACCTACCCGTACCAGATTTTCCAGCAGGACGCTTCGCTTCTTGCCTGCTGCATTTTGCGCATTTGCTGTTGACTCATTTCGTGGCAACAGCAGCAAAACTAACGCCCACAGAACACCCGCTCCCACCCACTCCACACTCCACCATCGTCGTCTGTGTGACAAGTGAAAACTAGAAAAGAAGGAAAATAAATGTCTGCAGCAAAGTAAAAGTTGTGCAACTGAGTAAGAGCTGTGAGTGTTCTCCAGATACACATATGCAACTAGATACATTTATGGGCTGTTGCGACTGTTGCTCTAGCCAAGTGTGTGTGTGTGTGTGTGTGTGTGTGTGTGACAACTAAAATTACACAATGCCATTGTTGATGGCATCTTGGTGATCAGACAATTGCTCATCAACATTTTCACTTGATAGTTTGATTTGATTGGCTAATCTGCCCGACAACTGGGCTGCTGGCTGTTGGCTGCTGCTGGCTGCTGCTGGCTGCTACTGGCTGCATCAAGAGCTCTTCAATTGACCGAGGGCATGGCATGGCATCTGGAATTCAGTAAACATATTCTACAAGTACTGCATTCTATTTTCTGGATGGTGCGATGTGCATGTAATCCAACTGGTTTTCCATTTGTAATTTTACTCGCTTGGCCAGTTTTCCACAACTGGCCCCAACTGGTGGAAGGAAAAGCCAGCAGACCGCACTCGAAACTATTAGAAGATTCAAGGCTAAGGCTGCATGTCTAAGGCTAAGGTCATTGCCATGCAACGTTGCTGCTACAATACCCTGTACCTGTGATTTTACAACAGGGCATACTGAAATATTAATATTTTTTCTAGCTGTAACGGATATGTTAACAGTCAGCTTTAAGTGCATTTTCTCAATCAAACAAATTGTCAACAATAGACTATTTGTTAATATCTCCTTTAATTCAATGTTTACCAAGAAAATTTCACAAATTTTAAAAGAGTGCTTCAATAAATACAAAATATTTATTTGATTTAGAGTGAAAATTATAAATAATATTAGAACGAAGAAAAGAAAATTAATATACGTAAAGTATAATTTTTTCAAAAAGTTCTACTTTTCATTAATATTTTATTTAATTAATTGTGAACAATAAGGAGGGTTTTAAGAAATAATTTAAAATCAAAGTTACACAATAAATGATATACAAATAACTATAAATAAGAAATTAAATTTATAACATTTATATTTATTCAATTTATTCAATCAAACATTTTTTATTGTAAAGGAAAAATTCGTATAAATCATATTAATAAATTTGTAAGCAATAAGAAATTAAAGTAATGCTGATAATTTGGGAACGATAGAAAAAACTAAACTAATTTATAGAATAGTTCTTTCTCGGATGTAGGTATTTGATTAAAGTTTGGTATTGACCGTATGTAATTAAAGACCATTCAATAAATAAATTTTTAAGGATTTCGATCTTTAAAACTTCACTTAATGACTGTTATTGCCATCAGTTGGCCCATCACTTTTCCAGGGTATTTTATATGCTTGACTGCGACTTCAAAGTTGCTTGCTCTATCAATGCTTTTTGCATTTGAATGCAAGTTGGAAAACTAGTTTTTCACCATTGAGCTGGAAGACAAAAGCCAGTTATTATTATTTTCTTTCTTCTTCGGGCAACTAACTGGCTTAGCAAGTTCTTGACTTACCTGTTGTATTAGAGAAAGTTCTGTGGGTATGTCGCAATGTTGCCTAACAAGTGATTACAGGGGAGAAAGTACTCGTACTTGTAATGGAAGAAAGTACTGCAATCGCCTGTCTCGATTGTCATGTGCAATGTCAATTGGAACTAGGTAAGGTGAGTCACACTTTTCACAGCTTGCCACTCGCAACTTGCAACCCTCGAACGGAGTCGAGCTCCGCTGTGTTGCTGCTGTTGTTACGGTTGCCCCTGTTGTTGCAGTTGTTGTTTACCCATGGCCAACAACTGGCAGCGTGTGCCGCGAATGACAAATTGCCCTGCAAGACTGACATATGCATATCGTACAACTTGTGTGTGCTTTTGACATAAACAACCCAGTCCCAGGTGCGTTGATCCAGAACTCCCGGGACCACTAACAGGCGTAGGAGGAGTTGGCAGCTAACCTCCATGGCAACTTGTGGGTTGGCACTAATCATTTAGCAATCAATTCAAATAAGCTGGCAACTTCAAGTGTGGACAAGGCTCCTTTTAATCGCTGCCTTCGACTTTCCCATTGTTGCACATTGATGGAATCGGCAATGAAAATGAGTAACGATTAGAATACGACACTATTTCTTTAAATTTGAATAAGTATTGTTGTTGTTGGATGTGCAATTGCCTTATTTTGTGCATCACTAATTTAATTGTTGCAGCTTCGCCTTATTTCGAGCTTCTACTAAATTTAAAACGTGAAAAATATATCATTGTCAAGCAGCTGTCGAGGTTAAATCGTTAAGTCAAGGTAAGGTTCTTTATCTGCTTTCTCTTTACTTTTCTATCCTTAAACGTTCAGACTCATACGACTCTGTCTGCGCTTTAGTGCCCCTTAGCGGCAAGACAGTAAACTGTGTAAAATTATATTGATTGCAGTTGCAGCTACTGTTTTGCAAAAGCGCGACGAATGTGACGAATGCAACCCCAATTTCAGCCCTTCCCTTTCTAATTAACTGACAACTAACTAAAATTGTACAAACAGGCAAAGAAACCAAAAATGGTCGCACTGTTTTCTGAGATAGCCCAACTCCCATCACCCAAATTGTAGCTAATTTTAGTTTAAATACAAGGACATAGACGAATTAAGTCTGGATTGTATTTCAGTGCTAAAAGTGCACTTTGTCCCCCACAACGTAGACAAAATAACAACGCGTTGCACAGGATATACGAGGTGAACCAGCCCAACAACATCAGCATTTATCTGTGAGACAAGAGCAGATTAAAGACTCCCCTCACTGACCTTAATCAGAATGTACATTTCAATGTGTAGCAATAAGAAATAGTTCCTTTTTATAATTGTCCCACACGTTACAGATTTGAAATAAGGAATAGAAAATATATATTAAATAAATTAATTAAAAAATTAAATACACAAACTTTCTCACTAATTAACTTTAATTTGAGTCCCAACCATTTTGAGTGTTAACCTTTTTGACAATTTACCTTCAGCTGAAAAAGGTGCTATGTATATATATATATACCGTTACTTATATCTAAAAGACTGTCTATCGTTACTGAACTCATGCAGGTTAAAAGTCGAACACGTGATTCTCTTGTTGTTGTTGCTGCTGTTGCTGCTGAAGTTTATTCACATGACTAATGTGCAAAGTACAAAAGCCATGACGAACTTTGACCCGGCACTTAACCTGTCCTCATCGTCATCGTCATCATCAGCATTGGCAGCAGGTGCAATGGACACACGATGTCGTCGGCGCCTGCCAAGCCACAAAAGATTACTCATCCACGACCAATGCGAATGATTCACAAATGTGCGCACCTTTTTTGTACCCATGCTCATCCAAAAATATAAAGCACAGCCGAAATGTTCCTGCGGCATGTCCTGGCAATCGTCAACGTCATCGGGACGGGCTCCAAAAGTTTCGGATCCCAGTGGCACCTAATGAGTCACTGACCGGGCGGTGCTCCTTTTCTGATTCTGTTTCGGTTTCTGTTTCGGTTTCGGTTTTGGTTTCTGTTGTGTTCTGTTCTGTTCTCTGTTTTCGTTTGGGTTTTTCTTTATTTTGGGTGGTGTGCATAAATAAAACAAAAGTGGCGTCGCCTTGTTTCATTGAACTGCTAAACGGCGACTGACTTATAGCATACATTTTTGGGCTGAGCTGCCTTAGCCCCGAAAATCGGTTCACTTCACACACATTGACCTAATAATTGGCCACAATTCACTTCTGCCTTCTACATTCTCCGTCCGTGCCTGTGTCTGTGTCTGTGTCTGATAATGACCCAATGGGGAGCCTCGTCTATTGCCTCGTAAAAATTGGAAATCAAACAGAACAAAGATATTTCTAGGACAAATATATTTACATATTGCGGCACTGGATTAGCTATAGACACACGTGTCACCCAGATTAACACATGTTTAACATTGAGTTCGTGGCGAAACTACAAACTGAAAACATATTCAACTACTGCGAAACATTGAAAGTCGGTCTAAGCTAGTACTTATGTGGGACCTTACTCCCATTCCTTCCTCCCATATTGATTATTTCCTCGAATCTAAGAATATGGCTTACAAATCCTAATCTTCGTTGATTCTTACTAAATTTATATGCCAGGCATATTTAATAATTTGTTCTTCTGGCTGTTATAATTCCAGCAACTAAGTCTCTATTTTTTTAAATCTTCACAATTATTCGACTTAATATGAAGTCATACTTGCCGAGGTTAAGATGATGATTTTGATGGTGCTGAGAATACATATACTTTATGGGGTCGAAGACGTCTCCTACAATAAATTTCTCTCTCTCGACTCGACTCAGCTGCTATTTCAATTCCCTATATATGGGCATAAACTATCTAATTGTATTTAAAAGTAAGGAAATGAGTTCTAAGTAATAAAAGCAGAGAATTCAAGAACTAAATTAAGTCGTTGAGTATATTATTTAATTATTTGTTAGCAATTCATTTGTGACATTTATTTAAAAATAATAAAAATAAAAAAAAAGATGAATGCAGAAGCACATTCCACAAAACTATTGTGGACTAAATCTAGTTTGAGCAGGGGTTGCCTTCGCATTGTTACCTTCCAAAAATGTCAATGAAAAATGAATGAGGACAAAGGGGTTTGTTGATGGTCAGGCCATAGCTAGATGATGGCAGCAGCTAATAGGCGATAACCCTGAAAATGAAGCTCGTCTGCCCGGCAGCCCGGTAGCCCGAAACCCTTTCCACGCCCACGTCCACGTCCACTCAATGTCATTTGCAGCGGACACAAGCTGCAGAAACCGGCTCAGGCAGCCGGCTCAGGCAGCGCCCAGCCAAAGCAGACCTTGGCATTGAGAGCAAGAGCAGCGGGATGCAACAGCAACAGCAACAGCAGCAGGAGCAAGAGGAGCTGGAGGAGCCGCAGCAGCCTCGGTTGCAGTTGCAGAAGAGGAGCTGAGCCAAAGGAGCCGGGTGAGTGTGTAAATAATGTGCTGTGTGCATGCGGAAATGCGCATGCTTGCGTGTCCTTGCCCTTGGTAGTGAGTCCTTTCCACACAGATACATATAGCTGACTGCTGAGTGCCCCTGAAAACTGCTAACCTTCGTGCAGCGCAGGCGAAGGCTTCTGCAATGTGCAACGTACGGCGTGGAACATGCGCGTTGCATCCGCACGGAGAGAACGGAGCCAAAGAGAGGGAGACAAAGAGAGAGGGAGAAAGAGAGAGAGATAGAGCAAGTTGCATATATGCGAGCAGCGAGCAGTGAGCAGTGAGCAGTGAGCAGTGAGTTATGCCACCAGAGCCCAAACCAAATCAATTTGATGGGGGTGTCTGTCTGGCTGCCCCTGCCACTGGCTGGGGCAACAAATTTCATGGCTCCCTCATTGCCATTGACCATGATATTTAGCAAAACGTCAGTCGATGCAGGCAAGGGTCGGATAACCTTTTCGTGCGCCTTACTTTCAATGCAATGGCCTCCTAATTCCCAATTCCTTTGGAGGTTGCACACACACACAGACTCCATGCAAGGCTAAGACAAACTTAATTCGCTTACATTTATTTTTTCGTCGAACCAGAAATGGCATCTTGGCAGGGGATGCGTCTTGAGGCGAACCTTCACTTCACTCACAGTTCGAGTCTTTGCTTTCAACTCATTGCTCGAGGGTTGCAACTCCAGACAGACAATCCAGTGCCCCAACCCACCCGCCATTTACCATTTCGCAATTATTTGTATATTTGTAATTTCTATTCTGCGACAACTCCAGGAATTCTATGCCAAACTTTGCAACCCCAAAAGAAAAAAAGGAAAAAGGGGCAGCGGCAAAAACAACTGTTTCAGACGCAGCCAAAACCCACAGCACAGCTTTGAGTGCAGCAGAAACTAGTCTTGCGCAACCAGCAGATACCCTAGAATGTGATTCAAAATTAATTCCACATTGTTTTAAGATTGGTTTATGTATTTGAATTAAATGCAACAAGTAACTCTGAAGATGAGATTTGTAGAACGACGTTGACATTTTCTCAGCAATCTTCATACTTATAACACTTATTTTGTGTTGTTGATAAGATATTTATAGCATATATAAAACCTATTCAAATATCTGCAAATATAATCTGATTTCCTCCGCATGTTTTTAAAGTTTGTTGACTGAACCGGATGATATCCAAACTTTAGTTCGCAAATTATTATTATTATTATTACCTATATGTTTCCTGTCTCCAATCTTGCTGCAAACTCCTATTTTGATTATTATTTCTATTAATTTTATTATTATTATTATTATTATTATTCTTATAATATTTATTATTAGTGAGGGAGCTGGTTGTGCTGCAACCTTGTTAGATCTGTTGTAATTCTTGCACAAATACAATCGTTTTTGTTTATTAATTTCTGAGCTCAAGAAGAGTTGCAAGGATTGTGCTGATGACGTCATGATTCAATGTTGACTAATCTTCAATATTGAAGAAAATAGTGTTTAATAATTTTGGAATTATATTTGAACATTTGCTGAGTCTAAAATATAAACGCATTCCTTTTTATTCATTTCAGTCAGTTGAGCCAAAAGTAGAACAAAAAATAATTTAACTTAAAGAAAGAATAAAATTTAAGATACTTTTGAAAGATTTGGGGGATATTTAAATATAAAATGTAAACCCCGGAAATAATCAAAAAGAATCAACTAGCGAACATGCCACAAAGCATGGGTTGCTTTTGACTCGAACTCAAATTGCTTTGACACACAAACATAATTAAACTAAAGTTGCATACACGCTGCACGCTGCATACCCGTTTCACTCAATGGGCATAGGGTATACGAGCAGCGCAAATCTGGTGGCCAACACTTCCGTTCTCGTTCTCGTTCTCGTTCTCGTCCTCGTCGCCGTCAGCGTCAGCGTCGTCATCATCGCCGTCGTCGGCGTCATCATCGTCATCGGTCTGTTGTTCATTGCACCCCCAACGCATTGTACATTGACTTCTCTGGGCTACGCTTTGTTTTCTGCATTCGCCGACGGCAATGGCAATGGCAATGGCAACGGCAGCGGCGTCGTCGTCGTCAGCAGCAACGGCAACGTCGACATCGACGTCAACGTCGGCGTCAGAGTCAGCGCTCTCCTGTTCTCATTCTTGGTGCGCTCTCTCCCACTTACTCGCTCTCTCTCTCTCCCCACTTAGCTCTCTTGGTTGCTTGGCGAGCTGAGCGAGATGCCCATACCACGACCTACCTTACCCACACCCGCAGTGCGCTTTCAGCTTTCTGCTTTGGGCTTTGGGCTTTGGCCATTCTTCCGTGCACAACTCCCGCCCTGCTGTTGTCTGCTGCTGCTGTTCGCGTCGCAGTCGACGCTGCTGCACAAATTCGCAGTTGGCAGTTCGTTTTCATATTGAAAGTAGAATTTTTCACTTTTGCAAATTTTGTGTCTCGTTTCAGTCGCGTTAACGACGTCATGTCGCACGTTTGCTCTGCACTCGATTCTCAGTTCTGCTCAGCTCAGTGCTCGTTGATAGCAACCAGTTCTTTCTCAGTTCTCCCCAGACAAAACTGCGCTTGACTCCTAATGTTATTATTATGGTTAATAATGCCCCATGGCCTAGTCGTCGGTCAATATAAATATGTATATCTCTTTGCTAGATGAGAGTTTAACTTTCATTTGTGCGGTAATCCATCGTTAAGTTCAATCGTGAAAGATCGTTGTGCTCCATAAAGTGTGCTTAAGAGTAAAAAAGAAATACAAACAGTGGATACATAATATAAAGGAATATCAGTTACACTTAAGTAAGAATAATAATTGTATAAAACATAAAATGTAGCATGGCACTAAAGCCTTCAATCAATTATCGACCCATTCCTTTTCCTGATCGTTGCCACCTTTCACTCTCAGGATCATTTTAGTAGAGCTATCGAAACTCGCCCCATAAACGTTGCCTGCCCAAAATGTCTGACTCATTCCAGTTGAGTTGCAGACCAGAACAGGCCCACAGATGGCGCCCACTTTTGCACAACTTCTCAACACTGCAGACATTGCAACCCTCATTAAGCACCCCCCACCCCCCGAAACCCAACCTTCAATGTCTGGACTGCAACTCCAGTTACGCCCCCCCCCCCCCCCTCACCCCCCACACACACGCACACACACACACAGAACACAACCCCATCAACAAAATCCACCCATTTGCAACCCATCTCTTTTTAACAGTGCGCTGCTCGCTCAACTGTAGCGCCGCTGTAGACGCTCTGTTAAGCGCCAGTGACACATACACATGCATACGGTAGTTGCCATTAACCTTGCCTTGGTATTGGTGAACTTGACTACAACACGCGCCAGCAGTAGCATCTCTTTCATTCTCTTACGCTCTTTCCGCCTCTCGCTCTCGTTCTCGCTCTCGATTTTTTGCGAGTGTGTGTGTGAATGTGGAGCGTCGACGACAGCAATGAGCATTCAGTGTTAAGGTCAATACATTTGTCGTATTATTCACTCACACCCATACGTCTGTGTGAATGTGTGTATGTGTTTGCTTGCACATGAGTGCAGCGAGAGACTAGAACTATGAAATTGCATTTTGTTTGCTGATTATTGCTGTGCTATTGAATGCTGTCGCTTGTCGCTTGCTCGTTTATTGCTCATTCCGTTTTGGGGTCAAGCGGTGACTCTGACTTTTTGACAGACTGACGTTTACGGAAGCTTTTGAGGCTGAAATGATTCGCATGATTTATGAATTGACTCATCGTTTGAAACGTGCGTAGAAATTAAGGCAGGTAAACAAAAAAAATAAAGAGATTGTAACAGATTTGCAGTAATTAGTAATTCAAATATACAGAATCAAGAACCTACCTCAACTAACTGTAACTGTAACTGTAACTGTAACTCTCTCTTTCTCTCTCTGTCTGTCTGTCTGACTGTCACTGTTGTTGTTGTGCATTTATCATACGCCCTGTTGTTGGTGCTGTTATTGTTTTTGGGCGGAAGTTGCCGCCCACTCAAACTCCGCCAACGCCACCCACAAAACTACCCCAGTGTGAAAGCAAAGCAACCCCCAGCTAAATACGTAGCTGTCTCAACTTCGACAAATTTGTAGGACCCTCCTCATTCTGCAATTTGTTAACCCCAAACAAACTGCTTCTTTTTTTTTTGAGTTTGTGTGTGTTATTGTCGTTCGCATGCTCATTCGCGTTTATTTTTGTTTATTTATGTTTTGCTTTTTGTATTCTTTACAGCTTTGCTTCCTTGTCCGTTATATCACACACACACGCCTCTCTCTCTCTCTCTGTCTTTGTGTGACTCTCTTTGCAGTCGGTTCTCTCTTGTTCTCGCTCTCGCTCTGTCTCTCTCTCTCTCTCTATCGGTCTCGCTCTGACGTGCCCACTTTGCAGCACACGACGACAACGAACGGTTTTCACTTTCATTGTGCAGCTCATTCGCCCACTCACAGATACATACACACACACACACACACACACACGCACACAGTCAGACTCGCTCTCAGCAGGTTTCTGCTCTGCTCTCTATTCTGTTCTGTTCTCTGTTCCTCTGTTCTTTTTGCGGCCTGCAAGCTTTTTTGCGATTTTCAGTTTCAGTCAGAGAAAGTACGGCGCACGCATCGGTTGCGAATTTCAAGCGCGTCCCATCACAAACAAGTTTCAAAATCAAATCTCCGTCGCCAATAATAAATGCACATTTAATCCGCATTGCATACTCTGAGCGAAATGTGCAACAATTACACAAGTGCAATAAATATGCTGAAATAGTCAGCCTAGCAAATAAAAGTGCAAAAAGTGTTTTATTCAACATTGAGCCCCTTGTCCAGTGTCCGTGTCCGTGTCCGGGTCCGTGTCCGTGCTCGCGTCCGCGTTGTGTCCTTGTCCTTGTGCAGCGCCCAACGGTCGGATTCGATCCCGAGCCGAGAACAGCTGTTGGTTGTTGGTTGTTGCTTGGATAATTTCCGTTTTTAGCTCGTGCTCGTGCTCATCATCGTCCTCGTCCTCGTCCCCGCTTTTCGTCCTTGCTCTTGAACGCTGTGTGGAGCCCTCAATGTCAGTGGCAGTCATCGTCGTCGTCGTCGCCGTCGTCGTCGTCGCTGTCGTCTCATTGCCAGAGCCAATGTCATCGAATTGAGTTTGTGCATACTTTTTACACACATGTGACACGCCCCCCGCTCCCGTGGTCCCATCGCTCGTCCCGCCCCATTACCGCCTCAGTTTCAGCCGTTCCCAGCTGTTGCACGAAAGTAAATCAAATTTGCTGCTGGAAACAGCTGCAAGAGCTGCAAATCGCTAGCAATGTGTTTTAACAAGTTGTACCTACTAAATAAATGCGTAAATTACACGCCGCAAGGTGCGAAGGTCAAATGTCAAACATAACAAGTGCTAAATCCAAACCCAAGAATCAAAGGATACGCCCCTAAAAATATCAAATTGAAAGCAAAATTGAAATAAACGCAAAAAGTGACAAATTCATCCTACAGCAAAAAGGGGCCTCGAGTGCCCAAAAAAATTATATATTTTCAAAAAATCTTAATATATTTTTGAGCTTAAAGCTATGAAAACCATTTGAGTTGGGGCTGAGCTCGAAAGCAAACTCCTTTCAAGATAATAATAACAAATAATCTCACTACACAATATATATTTTTATAAAGCTGTTTACCAGTACAATTGTACAATAAAACAAACAAAGTAATAATTAAATATATATCTACTCAAACAAATTTAATGCTCAGGTGAAAATACAAAACAAATAAAATAATATTAACCAGCAACTATCGCGTTGTGTTTCATGTGCAAAATATTATAGATATATATATACCTGTAAAGTAAAATATATATATATTTTTGGAGTTAAATCAAACATATTTAAAACTTATATAAATCTTAAAAACCACAGTTTATACGGCTAACATATTTTAAACAAACATACGGCTTTACTCGTATTATAACAAACAACAACAAACCAACATTTTAATTTATGCGCATATATAAATAATAATAACAAAATATATTCAAATAACACAACTCTACAAGTATTCATCAACAAATACCATACATAAAATTATTCATATAAATAATGCATTAAATAGTGTATATTTTTTGCATATTATTCAACGATTTTAAACATCAACTCATCAATCACGCAATCAATCAATCAGGTCTTTAAATTATTTATAAATGTAAGTATTGCCAAAATGAATTACACATTTTTCAAGATCTTAAAATAATTACACAAAATTAATAATTAAAATACAATTGCATTTAAAATCTATGTGCAGATCTTTAAAATGTAACTACACACTTTAAAAGGTCTGAGTTATTTTCAAAAACAATTTATATTTATTTATATACCCAGGACATGAAATTATAAATAGTTGAAGTTTTAAGTCTATGAATAGAGAGATAAATATATTATATATGTATTATAATAGTTATATATTATTATATTAAAACATTAAATATACAAAATAAATATATGTTATATATATCTGATGGACAGAAGAAGCATATATTTTCATGACCAGCGTCAACAGCTGGTCTAATTTAGCCAAGTTCGTCTGTTAGTCGAAAGGTCGAAGAATCCTGAGCTCTTTAAGATTGCAGTCACTATTTCATCCCCTGGCTTGAATGAATTTCGATAGTTGTTTTGCATTGATATCGAAGATTATCGATTTGTTGTCTTCTCCACATAGTGATAGAGGAGGCAATGAATCGATTCCTATTCTTCTTCGACACGCCATCATCTGCATCTGAAGATAGACGGAGGGTCTGAGAAAGCAGCTTAATTTTATCGATCCTCGATCCAAATATATATTCAAATTGATTTTCGATATCAATTAAAAACCGTAAATTTAAATATCCGTCCTTCAAGTCGAGCATTTACAAAACTTGACATTATATTTATTAATATTTCTACAAGTTTCATCGAGATCACTTAAGAAATAGGAAAGAAAACTAAAAGTAAACCATTAAGTTTTTATTATCTTTAATACTAAGTGTACTAATTGTGTTCTCTTCATTCTATTCCTTAGATACTTAAAATACCTACAACATACTCATTATTCAAGGATCTGCTGTGGTGACAGAAGGAAACCAACAACAACAACAACTAGTATTATTAGTAATAAACATTTTCCCCGAAAGCAGAAACATTCTGAATCACAACAAGGCCTCACCATCAAATCAAATTTAGATCTATATATCTCTGGGCAGGTTTAAGGACAACGCTAGAAGAAGTAAGAAACAAATAAACAAACAAAAATAATAAAAAAAAAACAAGAAACGAACTACGAATAAAAACTTTGCAACTTGAAGGCTGATACCATTTTGATAATCCAAAAGCAGAACAAAAAACAAAACTCCAAAAAATATATTTGCAACAAGTGTAAAGAAGAAGAGACTGATTTTTACAAGAAGAAGAAACGGAAGAGGCAGAGTAGCACAGAGGCAAACGGCAAACAGAAAAACAAAAACAAAAACAAAAAACAAAAACAAAAAACAAACAACATAAAAAGTGATTCCGGATCAAATCCAATAAGCGAAACTTTCCATACAAGATTTACACACAGAACACGCACATAACTAAAAGATTATATAGAAATATATTTATATATATTTTGTATACGTAACGAGATCGATTAAGTTGCAACAATGCTTAAGAAACTGAAGTGCATGGAAGCCGCAGCAGCTGCTGCCGCTGCCGCTGCCGCAGCTGCCACGCCCCCTGCCACAAAGATTATCAAAACGGAACCCGTCGACTTCGAGCTGCTGCATCTCGAGGAGCAGGAGCGACGCCAGGCCGAGCCGAGCAGCAGCAGCAGCAGCAGCAGTAACAGTTGCAACACTCTTGCAACACCACAGCGCTACACACACGTACAAGTGCAGACGGTGCCGCCGAGGCAGCCAACGGGCCTAACAACGCCCGGTGGCACGCAGAAGGTGATCTTAACGCCGCGCATCGACTATGTGCAACAGCAGCAACAACAGCAACAGCAGCAGCAGCAGCAACGTCCACTCAGTAAACACATCTACACACAGAGTGTGGCAACCTCGAATGCGGAGCTTGCAACTGCACCGCAAATCATTATAACGCGTACCTCGAATCCCTTGCAAACGCATTTGTCACGTCGCCACTCGGCCAGCCCCTCCTCCAGCCACTATCAGCAGCAGCAGCAACATCATCAGCAGCAGCAGCAGCAACGTGTGGCACACTCACCACCCCCGCTGCATCATCAGCAGGTCGAGCAGCAGCAGCAACATGTGCGCGTCATACGCGATGGTCGCCTCTATGAGGAGTCTTTGGCGGGCAACGTTTGCCCCACTGTTGCACGTCGCCATTCTGTGTCGCCACCTCCGCTGCATCATCATTCCCGCTCTGCGCCCGTTTCACCAGTCATAGCCAGGCGCAGCTACGCCAGCGAGCAGTATCAGCAGCAGCAGCAGCAACATCGTCAGACGCCACCAGCAACACCGCCGCCACCCACAGCAACACAAACCCAACAACAGCAACAACAACAGCAACCCCAACAGCAGCAGCAATTTATTGGTGGTGCAACGCCCACAGCTGCTGCTCGCAAATTTGTGGTCAGCACCAGCACGCGTCATGTCAATGTTATTGCCGCCAACAACTTTCAGCACCCGCAACAACAACAGCAACACCAGCAACAACAACAACAACAACAACAGCACCATGTCATTACTAATGTCAGCTCGAGCAGTTCTGCAGCTGCCTCTTCCTGCCCAGCAACATCTTCTTCATCCTCGTCCTCGCACATTTTTCGCACGCCCATCGTCTCCAGCAGCAGCAGCAGCAGCAGCGGCAGCAATGGTTGTCAGCAACAGTTGCCGGCGCAGCATCTTCACGGCCACAGCAGCAGCAGCAACAACAATAATCACAACTCGGCAATGCGTCCGCCTCCTCCACCGCCGCCGCCCAAGTTGAAGCATGCCACCAGCTTGGGCAGCAGCAGCAGCAGCAACAGCAGCAGCAGCATCAACAGCAGCAACGGCGAAGAGCCATCCAGCTCAATTCCTGATCTAGGTAAGTGTTCAGTGCTCAGTGCTCATGACTTGACTCACTTCCTCAGCGCCCCCAACCAGACCATAACTAGTCCATATCCACTTGGCAACATGGCAACATGGCAACCTGGCAACTGTAACCCGTTGACCCTGGAAATAAACACACACGCAATATTCTCGATATACTCGATAAATTGACTGGTTCTAAAACACTGCACAACAAAGTTCCGATATGCATAATGAATGCAAAATTTATTTCCAAGTGAATTGCGATAAATGATAACGAAAACAAACAGTTGAGAAAAAGTTGAACCTCATTGAAATCGAGTATTTCTTTATGATAATAATTCACATTTGACAAATGCTGTTATTATCATTATTTTGTTCATTTTCTTTTTTTTTTCATCACATTTAATGTTTTGATTTTCATTCTAATTAAACTTTAAAAATGCAATTAAAACACAAATTATAATAATAAATATACAGACAAATAACAATATATATATATAAATTATATATACACTTGTATTTGTAGATCCTGCGATATTCAGTTAAAGTCACCTGCTTCTTTTCTTATAAAAATGAAAATAGAATATTCCAAAAATGTTGCTTATATTTTGCAATATTAAATCTTCATTTACCTTCAGGGCTTTACACCAATTAACCCTACACATTTTGTATAAAAAAATAGTGTGGAATTTAAAGTTATAAATTCAAATAAAAAGTACTTTCTTTAAAAGAAAACGACTTGAAAATGTCACATTAACAATTTTGAAAAACTTCAAAGCGATTTGGTATTGAGTATTGGGTAAACCACTTTTTGCACTCCAGGAGCCAACTCGGTTTTGGGGTCATTCTTTTGTGTAGCTTCCAACTACCAGAAACTATTCCCAGCCAGTCTGATTTTGACTAACGAGGTTTCCAATATCTTCTATAAAAGTTAAGTGCAGTTCAACTTTCAAGTTGGCAATCCTACTCGCAAAACCATTCTGGTGGTTATCCTGTAGATGTTGTTCTTTAACAATATTTTTAATTATAATAATTATTTTCCATACAACTCTCAAAGAGACGACCTATATAAATATGGAAAAGGATTTTATTTTTAATTTGCATGCAGCACTGAATAAGTATAATGTGAAGAAATCAATTAAATTGAAATTGCGTTCTTAAAATGTCAACTGTTGGTAACATTGATGTTGCCATACTTTTTATAATCATCAATTTACAAATGAACAGAATATTGACCCGAATGGGTAAATTTCCATTAAAGAATGTAAAACACGTTGATATAATACATATATATTGCTGTCAAATGTGTCTTAGTTATTTATTGGATTGATGCCGAAGAAGATACAATTCTGAATACGAAAAGTAATCTTGACATTCAGCAAGTATCAGAAGAGACTTAAAAAGGTTTATTTACATGCTGAAATATCTTAAATTTTAAGAATTTCAACTTGAATGCATTTCACATATTTTCACTTGAAAAATGAGAGGATACCAGGAAACTTAATTAACAGAAAAAGAGAGAAAAATGACAAGTTGAAAGTGACAACTGTCCTCGAATCCAGTTTGTTGCACAGTGTAAATCTACAATTGTGTTTTATCTGTGTGAATCGACGATTTATAGAGTTGTTGAACAGTTATCTACTTAGTCAAGTTGAGTTGCTTTCGCACATAAATATATACATATAAAGTGTGTCTGGATCACGTTACAATCATGTTTTGCGGTTGGTTTTACAGTTGCAAAAGGTCAAACCAAACACAACAATTCTGATTGGTAAACTATCTAAATACGAATATGTCAATAGCATATATAAAGTATATTTAAACATACAAATTATATGCGTTCATCAATGCAAAATGTTTAACGGAAGCATTCGGCGCTGATTTATGGCAATCATTTGATCCAGATTTTATACGAGGCACTAAACTACACAAGTAATTAAAATTGGGTTGCATCACAGCCATAATTTTCTTATGTGAGTAAAGTTAAATATGTATTCATGTTATCATTAATACTATTACTTATTCAGAATGTGAGCTGAGCTACGCCTCGAATTTCATTTCAATTTAATTATCAATTTAAATTGAAATTGCTCTGAGGGTGTGATTGCCACCGTGCCCCATCTGCCCCGCCTGCCACTCCCGACTCTACCATTTCGGCAACTTGATTTTCGTTCCAATTTTTGTGTCACTTTTTTTTGTTGGCTTTGTGCTTTTTTTGTCAAGGCTGCGAATTTTTTTTGGTTTTTTGTTTGTGTGTTAATTTTGTATACACGATAATTCTTTTGCGTGTTGGTTTTTTTTTGCATTTTGCTTTTTTTTTTTGTGTGTTATTGTTTTGACTGTCGTTTTTACCTTGAACTTCAACTGGAATAAACTTGGCGCGCTCAGCTTGCAATTCAGAACATTTCGGCAGTTATAAATGGAGCAAGCGTGCTCGACTCGAACATACCCTACAGCAAAAATAATAAATTAATGTTTCGTATAAACAAAACAAAATCAAAAATCAGAAATAAATACGAAAGTAACTTTTGCATTTTTGAGATTAATTTGAAACCAAGCGCATAATTTTCAAATCAAAAACCTGTACAGGGTATACATGTGCAATGGTATATATTTTACCTAGAGTTTAATACATATTTATGTGTATTAAATGCAATTAAAAACGCCAATATATAAGTACATAGATAGATGCAGTGCAAACGTGTTCATTTGTGAGTGATTTTTGCTGATTCTGCGGTGCGTACTAAAAAATTACGTATACGATCGGAAGATCGGCATATAAATAAAATAAAAATATGTTTGCCACTCTTTTGTTGTTCTGATTTCGTTAATATATACACACACATATATATATATATATGTGTGTGTAAATATAGATTTTTGTTTGTTTCCAAAAGCGAATGAATAATTTGCATTGGTAATTTTTCGGGGAATATCCGTTTTGTCTGCCTTCGCAGAATACATGATCTGGGAATGAGGAAAACTTGCTGCTAGCCATGAACCGTGACAAAGGCTAAAAAAAAGTAACGAAATTGATAAGAATTAAATACAATCAAATTTAAATTTCCTCAAATTCTTGAATCGCAGTTTAAAAATGAGCATAAAAACCGTTTAATTCCTCAACACAAACAGCTGTGATTAATTCCTTCATGCTTTGAACACGTGTTGGCCATGTTGCCAATGAAACCTGTTCCCCTATTTTGAATAGAAAAGATAAAGACGGAAAGAGTCAGAGACAGAGAGAGAGAGTGAGAGAGAGGAAGAGAAACCCAGTTAAAAGTGTCAGCACAATGGAGTTGGCAACGTCATCGACATTCTAATGATTTGGCTTCATTTTGGACGGTTTCGCTTTCGCATATATAATTCACATAAATGGCCCGTCGGCCAACTGAGTTGTGTTTGTATTTCTATTTAATTTAATTATATTTTTTATTCTGATTCTCTTTTTTCTTCATTTTTTGTATGGCTAATAAAAAATAAACAAGTCTGGCCGCGCTTATTGAAAGTTAAGTAAGTAAAAGTCAAGGCCAAGTTGGCTGCTGCTGCTGCTCAGACTGATGGATTTATTGTGGGGCTTTCAATATGGGTCGATGCTGTGTGAAAGTGTTTGCCATATATGCTCAAATCCTGTGTCACCTGTCCGATTCTCCAACTGCCAATCTGTCTGCTCTGTCGGCGCCGTTCGCTCTAGTTGACAGAGCCCTCAAAGCAAACTTTCAATGTCAATGTCACACGCACACTTTCAAATCGAAATGGGTCTATCTCTCTCTCTCTCTCTCCCTCTCTCTCTCTTTCTCTCTCTCTCTCTATCTTTCTCTCTCTCTCTCTGTCTGTCTGTCTGTCTGCCAGGCATATATTGATTGATCTCAAACAAGCTTCCTATCAGCGAGAGCTGCCCTCCCTCCCTCCCTCTCCTCTCTCTCTCTCTCTCTCTCCCTCTCTCTCTCTCTCTCTTGTATATTTATATTAAATTGTGTTGAATATTCTCAAATGTGTGCGTGTGTTTAAATACTCGTTGCAAAGCATTCTGATTTCATTGTTGCTGTTCGGGGGAATCGGCAACAGTTGTCAACACAGTCGCATTGTTGTCAGAAATGCGTAATACAGTCTTTCATAATGAATAATGAGAAATACACATTTAATTACAGTCGAACTTCCCTTCTAGTGAACTGCCAGACAATCAAGTTCTCCCAATTATGAATTGCTTTAAACAAATATTTGCCAATGCAAGAACTATAATTATTCTCATGTTACTTAAGTGTTGGTTCCAGTAACTTAACTTCTAGTCAAAAACATATATTATTTAAAATAAAATTCTTTTCTATAATTTAGATAAATTTGAATACATTATTTTCTACAAATAATCAGTAGCATTAATTATGTTAAATATGACAGTTTTCTCCCAAAAATTATTCGTACACTTCTCAGATTCCAAAATTATATTTCTAATACCAAAGACTTTAAAATCACCTTATTATTAACTTAATATTAAGACTCGTTGCGAAAAATCGCAAAAAGATCCCGATTTCTTTAAAGGCGAAAAACAAATGCGAGGAGTGCAATACATAAAAAAACAATAATTTATTAAAAACAGGAATTGTTTGTTATTTTTAGAAAGGCTTTCCTTAAATTAGAACTGAATTTATACAAAGTCTACAAAACAAAACATAAAAATACTTTTAAAAATTCAGAAAGAAAATTCTAAGAATTTGCATTGTTTGTTTAAATTAAATTATGTCAATTCATCAACTATTTAAAATAAATATAATTAATAATAATATCTTATAAGATTTAAGGAAAACTCCGAAATTACAGATTTATTTTGAAATGCGTAACTAGCTGCGCAACACACTCAAAATACTCCCTTTGGGGGTATAAAACTGAAAGTGTCCCCATCTGCTCACACAGGTGTTCAATTATTTTTTACTTCGAGCATGTCTCTGGTTGTTTTTTTTTTTTTTATTTGGATTTTTTGTTCTATGGCAGCAAATAAACAATTTATAAATAAAACGTATGTTTCGAAATCTGTCTCTATATATATAAATATATATGTATATATTTATATACTCTATATATATATACTCAGTATATGCATGTATGTCATAGTTAACTTTGAATTGAGTCGCGCTGACAACAACTTGACGTATTCCAATCCTCAGCAGCAGCAGCAGCAGCCCCGCAATCACAATTCTCGGGCGATTGTATAACAGTTAAACAACAGTAATTGTTGCTGAAATACTGATTTACGGTGCGATGTAAACATTGCGCCTACATCACTCCTCTATAGGTGTATTAGTAGTGGTCACATTTGCATTAGCCAAATGCTCAATATAAACCTTTGAATATTGATAATGACCTATTAGAAGTGTTATAAAACCAAATTGGTAATCTCAGTTAGCAGAGGCCAAGCGCAAATGCACGTAACTGTTTTATATACAGGTATGTGTGTATAACAAATTCCTTGTATTTGGTATACATGTGTGGTGTGCGTGTGTGTGTGTGTGTGTGTGTGTGTGTGTATAACACAATTGAAACGTAATCTGATGGCAATGAAAACAAAATGATGAAAGAACATTTCACTTTTATACATATGAAAAGTGAGAGATATTTAATACGAAGTTAAGTAAGCCAGCATTCTGGAGAAACAGTTAGCAGAATGCGAGCATCTAGCGGATACCAAAAAAAAAAGCCAACCCAGATGCAAACCTGTTTTCTTCACGTTGCAAGAAATCCAACAAAATACAAGCACAATAAAAAAGAACAACAGAAACAACAGCAACAGCAACAACAAAATCACAATTATATAATGCACAATGCTTAAATATGCGAATTACAAGTGGCGAGCGCAATACACAACTACAACAACAAGCAGTAATAAGAACACCAACAACAAATATAACAAAAACAAAACGAAGCCCAAGGTCATCTGACGTCGGCATTAGAAGCGGAAGAGAAATAGCAACAAAATAATAATAATATACAAGTAATAACAAAAGCAAAAGGCGGCTACAAAAATGTGACACACTGAAAGCAAAACTCGTGAGAGAAGCAGAGAGTGAGAACAGACACGGCTGTTTGTGTGTGTGTATTCGTGTGTAGCGAGTGGCAAAGAGAGCAGGAGAGAGATAGAGAGAGAGAGAGGTATACAGCGAGAGTGGGTGAGAGGGAGAGCGGGGAGGGGAGGGAGCACATTAGACATTGGCCAAGTGCAGGCGAAACGCTTTAAATCTAGAACACTTCCTGTTGGTTTGTAGGGGGGGTACGACACAACAGCTATGACAAACTGTGACAATTAGCGAAAATCGAATTTGTTTACAATTACAGTTACATGCATGCTGCATTTACAATGTGATGAGATGAACTTGAGATCCCCTCGCTCCGCTCGACCCCTCCCTCCCTATAATTGTTTTTCCGCACTGCTTCTCGCTCTTTTCCTCGTTGGTGTGTTGGTGTTGATAACTGTTAG
Source organism: Drosophila picticornis (assembly GCA_035043845.1). Classification (NCBI taxonomy): domain Eukaryota; kingdom Metazoa; phylum Arthropoda; class Insecta; order Diptera; family Drosophilidae; genus Drosophila; species Drosophila picticornis. Next base: position 22,421,507 of record JAWNMR010000122.1, on the reverse strand, counting down.
ATGAAGTTCTCCCGCTCTCTCTCTCTCATAACTTTTGCAATTGCCGAGGTTGAGTAACGGTAACGGTAACGGGAACCTTGCGACTAGGCCAGCCAAGCAATGATTACGCTGCGAGCGAGGTCTTCTGTAATCCCATTCATTTGATTCAACTTGATATTTGTTTTATGATCTCAACAACGGCACTTGCATTAAAATTACCAACTGCGAGTAAAGTTTTTTCTTATTTATTTATGTATTTTTTTTTCGCTCTGACAGCATCGCCTGAAGGTCGTCGCGTCTGACTCATTGTGCAAAAGTTTAAAATTTCTTCTTCTAGCCTCCCTCTGTCCCAGAGCCCATCATCATCCAATTGAGTCATCGTATTTGAGTTAGCCTCCAAATAATCACGCAGTGTTCCATAGAAGCCGATGTTCCGATACATTTGACAACAACAAGAAGATAACGCAGAAGGTCGTCCAGTTTAATGGAATAGTAGTAGCATTATTTGAGTACTTGAGAGCACATATTCAATTACATTCATCGTTCAGCAGTTGATCGCTATTACTCTTGAATTTTCATTCTAAACTAATACACTCACAAAACAATATTAATAAATCGCCGTGCATTGGTCACCCTATTATTCAGAAAGCAACTTTCTCAAATTTAGACAAGGGCTTCCATTTCTAAATTTCAGTGTACATTTTCTGAAATTGAATGAAATGGTATGTCTCATTTCTAAGGTATTATTTTCTATGTAAATTACATTTCTTGTTTCTGAATTTAGAAAAAAAAATTTCCCGAAATTCAGGTATGCATATTTTTGGGATCTTGACAAGCCTTTCTAAATCCAAGATTTTTCCTAATATTTAAAAGTGATTTGTAAAATATGGAAAGATTTTGTATTTCTTACGTCGATTTTCATATTAAGGCAATTTACTAAAATTAGGGTGACATTTTTCTGAGTGCATTCGTATTCAATGCGATAGAGAAAAGTTTCTACATAACACATCATTCAATAGGGCTATCAGCCTGTCACTCTAATTGTGGGTTGAGACTTTTACTGAGAAATTCTAAAACACACAAAACATTCACATTCAAACATGGCGCTTATTTGATATTCAAATTTGTTAATATAGCTACTAGTTTGCTAATTTCAACTTTACTGATGTGGCTTGTGGTCATATTAGCTGAGTGTAAATGAATAAATTGTTACTTTGCAATTTGCTACTGTGCCTGCTTACCAAAAATGCCATGAAATATATACTATTTGAAGCGAGTGCTTTAACATATAAGAAAATTCATATCTTTCTATTTCTTTTGCCAAGAAATTTACTTTATTATTGCGTTTTATTCCCCTTTTCTTTTGACTAATTTTTCTACAATTCTGTGGAGCTCTTTATCAATTTTATCAAGGTTCATTAACTTGGGCATTTTAAATTTTTTGACCAAAATCATCTATTTTTTAGACTGACAAGATATTGTTTTCATAACCGCTGTTTAATATTTTGCAATTCCCTTTAGAGCCGATTCCTTTGGAAATAAACAAAAAAATTTAATTTTAACTCAGTGGTCGATTTTTTTAAAATACGGCTTAAACAATTCCCTTTTTAGATATTTACTTCTTAATAGTAGAATATATATAAAAGAATAACGTTGGTATTTATTAAAAATTATTAATAAAAGACAATCTGCCTTGTCTTCACGTGATTTTTATTTTAAGTTGATCTTGCAAATTTATATTTTTGAGTGTAGAGTGTGATTAGTAACCCAATTTTGTTTTCGGCGACAATTTCTTGCTGATTTTCATTCTTAAATTCAGCAAGGAGTTCAAATTTCTGAATTTGTTTCTTGAAGGAATATTGAAAACATTTACAATAAGTTAATTTGGCGAATTTGGCATATTTTTGTACCTTCGCAGGGAAAACACATTACGATTTTGACACAAAATGTGCTCAACAATGTGAATATTATTATTATTATTATCATTCTGCGTTAAAGATTATGTCATAAAGGATAGGGAATAATTTGTCAACTTGAGTAAAGTTATGGTTTTATAAAATGAATGGATAAATGTTATATGTTTGTAAAATGAGTTTTCTATTGTGACTAGCTGCACGTTTATGCATTATCATTCCTTGAGTCCGCCCGCTGACTCCCGCTGGCCCAAAACAGCACATTTGGGTCATGAACCGGAAACGTCTTAATTACACTGAGAATAAGTGAGGCTCGAAAGTCAAATTGCATGCTTAAAACTCAGCACAGACTGGAACAGAAACACAGAATGCAAACAGAGAGACAAACATATATATGTGCATATGTAGATATGTATATATATAGAACTGGAATCGAGTGAAATAATTAAGCCAGCCGAGCAGAACAAGAGCGAGCAGAAAAGGGCGAATTTGTTTTTGTTTTGTTTTTGTGTATTTTATAAACATATATTTGTATATATGTACGTAGCCGAAGTGGAAAGAAGCAGAGAGCAAAAGAAAACGAAATCGGAATCGAAGCGCACAGAGAATGGACAGACAAAGGTCTGATGATGGACACAAATCGAAAAGATACAGAAAAATAAAAGAAAAGAAAAAAAAAAGAAAAAACAAATTAAAGTGAAATCTGTGCAGACGATGACGAAGACAACCAACGATGTTGAACTGCGCTGTGGAAGACCTTGAACTTTGCTTAAGCAGCACGCAGACAGCGACGAAGGACAGAGGGAGGGGGAGAGCGGCAAGCGGCGAAGCAGGAGGTGGAGTGGATAACAACATGCACTGGCAGTGAGCATGAAATCAGACTAAAGAACACAAAGAAGAAGAAGCGCTAAATCAAGCCGTCGCGGCCCCAGTTGATGATGCCCGAGGAGCTGCTGCTGCCTGCTGCCCGATCACAATGTAGGGCAGACAAAGGTGGCAGAAGAGAATCGGCTGTCTGCTGTCTGCTCGCTGCTCGCTGCTTATTAGCTGGATCAGCAAAAGCAGAACTGGTTGTGCGTTGATTGGGAGAGAGAGAGAGAGAGAGCATATTGGTGCATTGACCCAGAAGCAAAGTCGTTGGCTTCTTGATGATCCCCTTGATCGCATGCCAGGCAAGGCAAGTCAAGGCAGGGCAAGGACTAGGGCGCTGGGCTAGCATAAATGCTGAACAACAATAAGACAAGGCAAAGGCCTTGATATTGTCAACGACTTGGCGGGTGCTCAAGTTTAAAAATACAAATCAGCGTGGAGCCTACTTACACATACACACACACACACACACACACGCGCACACACACACACACACAGTATCTGGCGTCACGGTTCGTCTGCGCATCTAGACATGGACGGGCTTAAGGGCAGCGACGTCGACAGAGACAGAGATAGAAACAGGCTCTTTATTTTTACCTCGCCTGCGGAGCAACGCTTTTTCAGTTCAGCTCGACGAGGATTTTTCGCGCCTTAAAACCTAAAGACCGAAGACTGAAGACCGAAGATTGAAGACCGAAGACTGAAAACTGCATGGCTGGTGGTGGGGTGGGAAGAACGCAACGCCCTTGACTTGGGTCAATAGCATAACAGGAGTACGGCGAAAATGTTGCTTACACTTAAAAGCCACTTGGTGCTTATAAACAACAATCAATTCTTCAAATTCAAATAACATAAATATTTTAAATTAAAAAAGGCAAAAGAGCGCGACTAAGAGATACCCTTTAACTATCTATAAGCGCAGACTTCTTCTTACTCTGTACAGAGTTATGATATGTAAGAAGTGTACGCTTATAAATATGTATAAATCCTGGCTATTTTTCATATACGGTTTGTAAAGTATATCGTAGCCAATATTGATGATAGTTTCCTAGATGATCAAAAGTCTCTTGACAATAATAATTGTTGTCTTGAAATGTTCCTATCTAAGAATAAGGTATTGGAGATCAAGTCTTATCAAATTGTTTTTTTATCGTTAATCGATTCTTATCTATATTGTGTAAACGTAGAAAGTTATCATTGAAATAAAACAAAATCGATCTGCGAATAATATGCAAGTACTGATTAAGTACCCTTTTAAAGCCACCGAAATTGGCGCTTATATACAGACTGATAGATAGTCCATCTAAGCTAAGTTGAAGCTGATTATGAATATATATACTTTGTGGGATCGTAATAATCAGAGTTAATTAGAATTGAGAATATATTCTAGGGAAATTTAAATTTTATGAGAAAGTCTTCATGCTAAATTTAATATTAAAGTTAAACAGTTAAAAACTTTTTAACAATTCATTGCACAAAAAAAGGGAATTTATTTCCACTCTTAAAAGTAATACGTCTTTAATTGAATATTTGAAGTAGATTTTCTTGGAATTTAATCAAAGAATTATATGACTAAATAAGAAAATTCCTTGTAAATCTTTTATATTGTTGTAGCTAAGTAAAAACAGTAAGAACAAGATTTTGTTCGTACTTAATAACACTGGAATTAAATCCTAAGAATCAAATACAATAAATAAATGACAAGAAATTAATTTTGATTTGAAGAAGAAATTCTTTTCTTGCTAAATTAATATCGAATTTGACATAGTAAGAATGGTTCGAGTATTCTAAGGGAATAGTTTAAATATAAAATTGCGAGAGACACAAAAAGAAACAAAATTGCTGTGCTTAAAGATTTGCATCTGAAAAACTTGCTTTGAATTTAATCACAAGAATCGGGATCAATAAATATGTGATAAGGATGAAAGGTATCTGGTTGCTTGGTCTGGTTCTCGCGTGGCACACTAACCCATAACCCAGTCGATTACCCGTCGATTAAGCACGTTGCTCGAGTAGCTCGTTCAGTTATTTATGGGGTCCGGGCGCCCCATTGGGGAAATGTCAAGTGCCATGGCCCTGACCTGACCTCCAATTTACATTCGCCGGGCAGCAAGGGCGGCAGAGCAAAACAGCTGTAGCAAAGCAACAACAATAGCACAAATTCATACAACGTGCCACGCCCGGAGGTGGCAGGCGGGGGGTGGTTTGTTTGCTTTCTGCCCCTTGTTGCACCCGACTCGGAAGTCGCTGTAAGAAAATTTCATTGCCAACAAATTCACGTTCAATGTCAGGTTCATGCGCGTCAGCGTGCAATGCTAATGCTCTTGGCTGCGAGGCGAATCACTGCACTGAGCGAAATTTCATATATACATGCACGTGTGCGACGCCTTGTTGCCACTCTAAGGTCATACGCACTATAAAGTAGCGTGCTGCACGCCCCTCGACCCCCCTTCTGAACTGCTATAAGCTGTATATAGTAATATATATAAATAGTATATAAAAATTGCACTGTTACAAATTTTTATTCCAATTTAATAACAAAAGAAACTGCCAAGCGAAATGTATCGTTTTGTGATCTAAACTAATGTTGTACAAAACTGAAACTGGAAGATCTAACATTCTATACTTATTATACATATATAAATATAAATATATATATAGAATACCATTTGAAGTTATTAGCGCTCAGTTAAAGTGTAAGCATAAATATAAATAGATTTTGAAGAATTCAAATTAATGTTTGATTTATTGGATACTATTTAACAAGTTTTTTTTTCGATATTTGGATACCTTAAACAGTAATGATGGGGTTGGTCTGTGTCAAATCGTTGAAGTCTTCTTCTAGGCAGTGAGCTGAAGTCATGTTTAGGGTTGTCAAGGTAATTTAATGTTTGGGTTTCTATTAGAGAAATAGTTTTCAAAAACGTGATGAGCAATATTGGGACCATACTCGAAAATCACCACACTTCCGATTGTTCCCCGCAAGTGCGAAACACAAACAAGAATTCATACAGCGTTACAATTATAGAAGAAAAAAATATGTTTTTTATTTCCACTATTTTCGGCCAGTGAAATATTTGTTTCAGTCTGAAGATAAATTTGTTGAAAAAGTTTAATTGGAAATAAATGAAAATTGAAAATAATTTAATACGTTTTATGGTGAAAATTAGTACAAATAAAATTGCTTCTGATGGGAAAATTATTTAATTGAATCCGGGATTTACCAGAATGAGATCAAAATAAATATTTATTGATTGGAAGAATTGGAGTCGAATAATAAGTTCCTCTCGTCTCTGTGTATAATTATGTTGCCTAAGTCCAATTGAGTTCTGGTTTAACTCTGTTGATGTTTGACAAGGGGAAAATCGTGGAGTAAACAAGCAGCTTGGATGACAGACGCATGAATGATGAGCCAGTTCCCGATTTTCAAGTGTGATTAGTTTAAGAGGTTCTCCTTTCAGAGTGGGGTGCTTACTGAACAGCTCTTTCAAGGCTTTCCAATGGAATTCTCTTTCATGCCAATTAAAAAGAATCCATAATCAATTGGCTCTTGCCAATTTGCCACCAACCGGGCAAGGATTGAGTTTGTGGCGAACGAACCTTTTGAGAGTGTTTTGCCTTTTACAAAACAGATAACAAAATTACGTAGGTAAGGCAGAAAGAGAGAGAGAGTGGGAGAGAGAGAGAGTGGGAGAGAGAGTAAGAAGGAGTGGGAGAGTTAAAGAGAGAGAGCGAGAGAGAGAGGAAAAAGTGGAGGAAAAGTCCTTCTGAAATTGACAAGTTCTCGTTCAGGGCCATGACTGCGGATGCGGCAAAAACAGCAACAGCAGCTCAAATGGCATTGTGTGGCAAGTGTGCATGGTTGGCGGCAGCTACAACAACAACAGTGGCAACAATATCAACAGCGACAACAAACAGTTCCAAGTAGATTGTATAATCGAAAGCAGGGCAATGACTGCAAGGAGAGTCAAGGAAGCCAAACGTCGCCGGCGCTCCTTTGCCAGATGAATAGCGTGACCAACGAAAGACATACATATATATTTATATATATATGTTTATATAAATATATAAAATTGAGAAAAGAGTACCATAATTTTATTCACTGTTTTCAACTTACTTTTATTTAAAATCTAAATCGACATTCGATAAAATTGCAAAACGAAAGGTTGGTTTTTTCATTCGTAAAAAACCTTGTCGAAGTGGTGCTATTATACAAATATACCATATATATATATATATATATATATATATATATCTTGCATTTATATAATAATACGTAATTACGGTAAATGGGCATCGATTTTCTTTCTGGGTTTCTAGTTTGACCCAACTAACCCAATTTGAAGCGACGCTTTTCACTTTCGTTTTGTTTCACACTGGTCCCCCTCGCGTTTTGTGGCTATTTTTAAATCGGGCACACAACACTCGACACTCAACACATTTGCAAGAGCGACCCCTTGGCCATTATGCTCCTCGTAGGCATCATCGGGCTGGGGGCTAGGGGCTGGCGGCTGTGCGCTGGGAGGGTGGTGGGTGGTGGGTGTCTTATGATGAAATTTCTTTGCCATTGGTGCACAATTATAATTGGTTGGCCAACAGTCTTGCCACTTGGCTCACTTCCGTGCATTGCGGATACTTGGCGGGCTGCCCACTGTGCTGACCACCCAGCTGACGTAGCTGGCTGCAGCTCCTCCCCCGCCCCTTGCACCTTGCCCCTTCCCCCTCCTTCCGCTGTGCATCCTCAATGGTCGTATTGACCTCACCCACATTACTATTTTTTTCCGAGTTTTGCGACATTGAAAATGTATTTTTAAATATCGTTACGAGCATGGGAGATCAGCCGACGGCAACTCGGCTGAATCGAAAATTAATTCCTCGAATGCGGAAGCACTAAGTATGTATATATATACACATATATATGTTAGTAATTCAGGTGTACGAGGTGTGTTCAAAAAGTATCGCGAATTTTGAATTTTCGCGGGTCACGTTTATTCGAATTTCGATTTTTTTGTAGCGTTATGTTGGTACTCATGTCTCTCACTTATGCCGACAAGCTCGGCAATTTTGAATGTTCACTTAATTGTTGACAGCTGCTTTGCTCGCACGTGTTTTGGATCGTCTTCGATTTTTACCTATTCAAAAAAATGGATCAAAGAACCTGTATCAAATTTTGTGTGAAAAACGAAATTAAGTGCGCGGATGCATTCCGAATGTTGATTGTGGCATACGGAGAAGCTACCTTGGACCGAAGCAACGTTTATCGGTGGTACAAAATGGTCTCAGAAGGCCGAGAAGATGTGAAAGACGAAGAGCGTGCCGGACGCCCGAGCACTTCAACAACAGACGAAAAAATTAATGAAGTAGAGAAAATGGTATTGGCCAATCGTCGAATCACCGTTAGAGAAGTTGCTGAGGAGCTAGACATATCGATTGGCTCATGCCATTCGATTTTTATCAATGATTTGGGCATGAGACGGGTCGCCGCGAAATTCGTACCAAAATTGCTCAATTGCGACCAAAAACAGCATCGCATGAACATTGCTAATGAGATGTTGGACTCTGTCCGCGACGACCCAAATTTGCTCCAGAGGGTCATAACTGGTGACGAATCGTGGGTTTATGGTTACGACGTGGAAACCAAAGCTCAATTATCTCAATGGAAGCTGCCGCACGAACCAAGACCGAAAAATGCGCGCCAAGTTCGGTCGAATGTGAAAGTTTTGCTGACAGTTTTCTTCGATTGCAGGGGCGTGCTGCATCATGAGTTCTTGCCACAGGGTAGAACGGTCAATAAGGAATATTACCTGCAAGTTATGCGCAATTTGCGCGAAGCAATCCGCCAGAAACGCCCGGATTTGTGGAAGAACAAAAATTGGCTTTTGCACCACGATAACGCCCCTGCTCACACATCGTTGCTTGTGCGTGGCTTTTTGGCCAAAAACAACACACTAATGATGCCGCAGCCACCGTATTCCCCAGATATGGCCCCCTGTGACTTTTTCTTGTTCCCTAAACTGAAGAGGCCCATGAAAGGACGACGTTACGCTACGCTTGACGAGATAAAGACGGGCTCGAAGGAGGAGCTGAACAAGATAAAAAAAAATGATTTTTTGAAGTGCTTCGAAGATTGGAAAAACCGTTGGCACAAGTGTATAATATCTCATGGGGATTACTTTGAAGGGGACAAAATAGATATTCATGAATAAATAAATAATATCTGAAAAAACACAAAATTCGCGATACTTTTTGAACACACCTCGTATACCTCGGGTACACATACATAATTCATTGTACTGATTGCAATAATGTTTATTCGTGCAGAGCGCAGTGTATCTTTTAACTACCAATAATTAATAATCTAACATATTCAGAGTAAACTGATAAACACATTAAAGTCGAACACAACCGAATGCTGAATGCCCTGCTTCTTGAGGTGATCAAATTTTAAGAGTCTAGCTTTGAAATGATGGATAACATATGGTTTTATCGATGTTATCGATTTTCAGCATCCCAATAAGATCACTTTGTCTAGACGAATATTTATATTTCAAGTTTCAAGTCTCTGGCTTCAATCTTATTTTAATTTTGACATTGAACATTTTTGGTATAGTGCCAAATAATGCCTCACATTATGGTTATTTATTTTAGAAATTTGGTACAGCTATCCGAGGGTTGTCGAAGATTGGATAGATGGAAGATTGACAGGGGAATCAACACGTTGAATGTAGAGGAAAAGGTTGCCCCCCTGGGCACATTCTGTAGACATTCAAGTATGTGGGAAATTTGAATGGTGTAAAATAGTAGCTATTAATCGAGATTGTATTTGTATTGTTTATGAGACTGGAAATGCTGTTTTAGTCGCGCTACAAACTTTGAGATTAAGTTTTAATTACCACGGCGGGGGTATAATAAAAACAGTTTATGACCTAAGGTTTTTGTCATGGCTCTTGTGTAAGCCAAATACTAAATGGAAATGGCAACTCTGTCCGTATGTGTGTGTGTGCGTGCATGTAATGTGTGTCACTCGGTGCTCAACACACAGAACAACAAATGCAGCCAAGGGGGAGCGAGCGAGAGAGATATACGGAACGAGAGCAAACGAAAAGTAAAATGAAAAGAAATTGTGATGGTCAAGGTCGTTGGCGTGTGCTTTGCGTAATAAAAATACAACAACAACAGCAACAACAACAGCAGCAACTGTGAAATGTGCAAACTAAATAGATAGACACACACACATTGATGGATAAACTCAAGACGGCACAGCGAGACAACTTGTGTGTGTGTGTGTTCAAAAACTTTGATATACAGTAACGGACAGAATATTAGCTCCACTCTCACTAGAAATGTTGTGAAAGGCGTCTTTTCTAATTTGTATGTTTAAGGAACTTATGAACACGCTTTTGGTGGTGGAAGAAAATAAATTTATTCGCTTAATTAACATTTAAAAACTAAACTAACTAACTTAACTAAAACTTAACTTTTGAAATTTAGAAATAAATAAACGATTTCTATAAAGAATGAGTAAGTGCAGCTATTATTTTGTTCGCTTTTTTTTGCTGTTTCCCCTTAAAAAATATATATTTTTATATTTATTGCATTATATTCCAGGAGCAGTGCCAACATTAATTTATATAGTTTTTGCATTTTAATAAGAAAATATCGTAGAGGTGCTATTATTATTTTCACAACTGTACTTCGCTGCGATTCCTTAAGCTGTTTTTGACCCACTTTTTGTTGGGCAGTCTTATGCCAGCCATGTTCCACCTGTAATTTTTACTACATTTTTACTCAATTTTAAAAGCAATTTAAAGTAATTTTACTTGCAATTTGGTCAAGTTAAGTGTGCAATTAATTCAAGTGCAAGCTGGATATTAAACTTAAAAGTCCTCGTCCTTGTCCTTGTCCTCACGGGCCGCGCGTGCAGTGGCTTTTAGCAGCTTAACGAAGGTTAAAAGCGATCAAGGGCAGCTCAATGCCGCAAACAAAGATCCTTGATGCATGAGCTGGCCATGCACATACACATCCTTGCACACACACACACACACACAGACATCGGTGTTTGCTTATTTTGACTGTCAGGGTCCAAGGGGGGTCCTTGCGCAATGCTGTTCTTTGTCCTTGAACAGCTGGTCGCCTGTTACCAGCGGCATTTCTCTTTGTGGCTGCATCCATCTATCTGTTGCGCTCTCTCCCAGCTGGGCTGGCAACAACTTGTAGCTTGAATTTGCTGGTCAGGTGTGCATGCAAAAAGCACCCTCTCTCTCTCTCTCGCTATCTCTCTCCTTCCCTCCCACTCTCTCAGCGCTGTATGGCGTTGCCAATAGTTGTGAGTGCAATATGAGCACAGCTTTTGCAATGTGCATGTGCATTGCAAAGCTTTTAGCTCTCCCTCTCTCTCTCTCTCACTCACTCTCCCAATTTGAGCTTCAACTTGTAGTTTGTGATGCAACCCAACGCTTGATGAAGCTTGTTGAGAGCTTTGCGCTGCAGCTTTAGTCTAGCAAATTTCAAATGCATTTCGTACTTAAAAGGTTCGCACTGCAATTGTCGCCCGCAATAGTTTGTGAGCTTTTCAAAAGCTCGCAAGAACTGTTACACACCAAAAATGCACTTGGCACAATTATGAATTGTGTGGAAATATTAAATACAACAAATATTAAATAATCTTAATTTGTAACTAATATTGACGTGTATATTGATGTTCTATAAATATATAATGTTAAATGAAATTTTGGCTTATTTTAAAAAATGTATTAGTTTTAAAAGTTGTTTAGAATTCTCGATTTCGCATCTTAAACTTTAATATCCTGCTGGATGCTAGCACATTAAACGTTTTGCATGTTTTACATCGACAATTAGACAGGGACAGATATGACTATTATTAAAGAGAACTTTTAATCCGCAAGATAAATAAACATAATAAGCTTTTATTACTGTACACTGTACACTGTCATAAATTTAATTTTGCGGTCGGCGCTTACAAATGCTTCCCCCGAAATTTGTTGTCTTTTTTTTGACACATTTCGTTTCCTGGCTGTCATTAAGCGTTGACCGAGAGATTTAAAGTCATAGCAGCTTAGACAAAGCCTAAATGAAATTACCGTTGGGTTGGGGGGATTGTGGGTTAGTTGAGGGTTGAATTGGTTGTTCAAGTTCACCCGCACACACACAGCCATGGCTACAAATAACTCTCACACGCATTAGCACTTTGTCAAAAAGTTTTTTCTTTTGGTCTCTCTTCTCGCTGCATACCCTGTAGCAAAAGTGTGAAAGAGGTTAACCCATTTGCTGCGTTGGACTGTCCACATTTGAAAGAGAGAAACTTACAGGGTGTCTGCTAGTCTAGGTTAGATGACGGCCCAACCTTTTGACTTTGTGGCGTGTGTCGAATTTCGTTCGTTGGCTTTTTCTTTCTTTTTTTTTTTTTGTTATTGGCTTATACATATTTTGATTGGCCTGGCCTGGCCTGGCCTGGCCTTGACTTTCAGTAACCTCTCGGTTAATTCTAGTGTTATTAATGTGGAAGGCGCTCTGAGTTCGCGGAATTTGCTCTTTCGCTCTCAGATTGGTTATTTTATTTTTATTTTGATTTTGATGTTGATTTTGTTGCTGCTCGCCTTTCCTTGCGGTGGCTTTCATTGTGTAATTGAATTTGTCAGTCATATTGATAAGACGCACTCTCTGAATGGGTGCTTTGAGCAATCAGCGCCGAGTTTAAAGTCGCTTAATTATGATAAATGAGTCCAAGTAGCGAAACCTACCTCAAAAGTTCCACTCAAATCGCTGACACTTTGCGCATTTCGTATTTCGTACTTTGCATCAAACTTTCCACGCGTTGGCCAAAAGTTCGCAAGTTGCCACCCTTGCCACCCTTGCCACACTTGCCACACTTGCCACCGTTACCGCATTCTGCGTCAGATTCAAATTCATGGTCAATGTGTCAAACCCCCCCTCCCAAAAAAACGAACCGTGTACATAAGGAACCGCAATGGCAGCACCCAACTCCCCCCAGCACCAACTCTAGCTCAACACACGCACTGTTGTGCTAGGCCTGAACGCATATCCGACTCTCTCTCTCTCTCCCTCTCCCTCCCTCCCCCTCTGTCTCTCTCGCTCTCGCTCTCGTTCTCTTTGGGGGTGGCTCTGGTGTTTCTCCGAGCTAAAAATAACAAAACTCACAAGTGAACCGAAGTCTCCAATTCCAAAACGCGAACCTTTCCACTAAGATTTTTCTTGAGTTACTTCTCGCTCAACCCCCCTCCCCCTCTCACTCTCTCCATCTCCCCCTCTCTTGCTCCCCTTCTTCTGCGTAGGTTTGTATGTATTCAGTCAGCCTGCAACACACAGCACATCGATTGGTTGCTGGGCATTTTGTTCACTCTTTTTCATATATATATATATATATAACTGGTATATCGGCTGAAATATACATGCACAACTATGGAAGTAGTGCTTAACGCGCATTAATAATTAAATATAATTTAATGGTTAAATGCGATTTGAGGAAATAAATATGAATCGTGATTGTATTGTGGGATTTACATTTCTCTATATAAATTTATATATATATATTTGTACATATATTTGCTGATATATATTTATATATACATGTTTATCAACTTATTGGCATTTATAAATGCTTTGTTGATGCCAGTTGGGACACAAAACGCATACAAAACCAAACCAATACCAAATTCATAATAACTGCTCGGTCACAACAAGTGTGGAGAGTTGGGGCACTTTTGCATCGATATGTACACACACAAATATATATATATATATACACGTGTATATGTGTGTGTGACTTGACTTCCTTCATCGCTTTTCCGCATAATTTTGATGTTTCCCTCCCACGAAGCACACTCTGCACGCGCCTCAACAACAACAGCAGCAACAAGAACAGTGGGGCCAAGCTGCTGATTAAGCGTACACCTAATGTGCTGCCTACATACATATAAACATGTGTACATATGTATGTATGTATGTATGTATGTGTGTACGCGCAGCATTCCAAAATAATAAATGGGCCTAACAAAACATAAATAGGCACACAAACACACGAACACACATCAATACATATATGTGTGTGTATGTATGTATGTGTGTATGTGTGTATGTGAGCGTGTGTGTATATGCACAGCAAATGCCAACACGAAGCGAACAAAAACGAACGCGCAGTTGTCGGCATCGAATAAATATAGGTGAACGACCGGCGATAAGAGGCGACCTTCAAAATAATCTGGGCCAAGTGGAATATCATCATCGGTTGTTGCTGTTGTTGTTGCTGTTGTTGTTGTTGTTGCTGTTGTTGCTGTTGTTGTTGCTGTGTTTATGTGTGTATTACTTTTCATGTGCTTGCTTCGCTCTCTCTTTTCTGTCGCTTGCAGAGACATTCAAGCTGACTCACAAAAACTCTCACTTGAGCTGGCTCTCTCCCTCTCTCTCTCTCCCTCTCTCCCTCCCTCTCTCTCTCGCATCTGTAGAAGAAAAGTTCATATTTCTCATATATATATATATGTATATTTATCTACTATAAATGGCAGATTCTTAATATTAATTGGCAGCCATTATTATCATAATGGGCGGGCAACAACAGTCGTATACGTAATAAAATGACTCGTATGAATTTGTATTATTTTCGGCTGCTACCAAAATGTATGCAACGGCAGAAGACGTATTAATAACTGGCATACGTAATTAATTATCGTAATTGGCTGCACTCGCAATCTATTTTCTATTCCCTCACAAGTAACTGGATTCAATTGCATTAAACATTAAATTAAACAAGGGAATCGAAATCACAGCAAATTCCTGCAGTAATTAAATAAGGTGCTTTTGGCTGGCCTTGGACAGAGTCGTTGCACCCCTTTGCAGGACAATGACTGTGGCGCAGCGCAGTTGCACATTAAGCTGTACACCCACACACACACATACACACACGCACACACACACACACACACGACCCCACATTGCGACTACGTGGCTGGCATTTGAATTTTATTGCCGTTTTTTAATTAAAGATGCACAATTCTTTTATGTGCCCCTAATGCTGGCTGCTGTTAATGGACCGCCTTCTGTTCTACTTATTTTGCATGGCTGCCAACAGCAAGCCCCCCCCTTACCCCCTTACACCCTTACACCCTGCATCCCTCTGCAGCCCCCATAGTTTGTGTCCTTGCCCGATTTGCCGAGTTCAATAGCCGGAGAAGGTTGCAAACAGCGCTTGACTACGTCAAAGGCAAATTGTCGCATCACAGATTGTGTGGATTAAGAAAAACATTTTGTTTGCTTTTAGCATCGACGTAGATGGCTGACTCGAAGTATCTCAAAAACTTACAATACAAAAAAAATACAAATACAATAAAAATGTGTGTTGGAAAATGCAAAATTCATAATAAACAAATAGTTTTTATATGTTGAAGAGAAATATTTGTATTATTAACATTCCAAAGCTTTTTCAAAACTACTCATTTCCTTAAATAGTTTATTCTATAAGAACTTAATCTCTAAATGGGAGCTATTACTCCCTTTATAACTTACACTCAGGAAAAACATCGCCCAGTAATTAACACTAGAAAGAAATTCGAGTTAAAATTTTCTTAAAATTAAAAAGAAATTTTTCTGTATTTCTAAAATATATTTCTCAGTGAAATCAAAGCTTTAAAGAAATTCTAAATTTAAAATTCAGAAAATAATAATGACAATTTATTCAACTCGCAAACGAAGGATTTTGTGCTTAAAAATGAAATTGCATTAATTATTTAAACTCTTTATTTCAATTAAATTTATTTTATTATTATTAATTTATTATTGGTTTATTGAAAAGCAAAACGTTTCCCCTTAAAAATATGCTTTTTAAATGATAACATTTCATTTATGTATATAAAACGAGTCATTTGCAAACATTTCAACTTGGATTGCTGGCAAATAGATTTGATCAGCATTATTATTGCTTTTTTGAGTGTAATGAAGCCACTCAGCTGATTTCCTTTTAACAACTGCATGGTCGAATGGCCAATGAAGTCTGGCTTTGACGCCATTGCAGTTGGCGCTTATCAGGAGCAGGCAAAGCGACCCAGTCCAGCCCACAAGCAGCCCCCAGCAACCATGCAACTAGCGACTGTGTGTAGCAACTGAATGCAACTCGAGGGGCAACTGGCAACTGACCCTGAACTCGGCCAACGACACAGAAACAGCAACAGCAACAGCAACTGAAACTGAAACTTGCCACTGGCAATTTGTATAAAATGCAAAGCAGGTGGCTTGTTGGCCCAGGGGTGGGCAGTGGGCAGTGGGGGGCAGTAGGGCATGCGGTTCGTTGGTTGGCTGGTTAGTTGGTGGGCGGCACTCGGGTCTGAGTCTGTCTGTGCAAGTGTTGCACAGGAATAAACAGTTCAAATACGTTCGCTGACATTTTGCTGAAGCGCTCAATGTCGCGCTGTTATTTCGCTTGAAGACTGCTGCTGGGCGCTTGAAAAATCTAGCTCAAGGATTACTTTTGGATTCACACACACACACATACACACACACTCATACCACCTGACACACACACACACAACCTGATATACACTCATATTTAAGGCTGCCTTGTCGCTTTTTTGTCATTGGTTTTCGCCAAAAAGAGATTAACTAAAAACTGGTCACATGCTATGGCATTAATGCCATTTCAATAATTAATAATTGGTAACTTATTCTACAACTGAAACAAGAATTTTCTATAAAATCTTTCTTATTTATTGTTCTTAAAATTTGTTCACAATCTCAAACTGCCTGCAAATTTTAAATCACGCGCCCAATTGCAAAAAGCTTTTCTTCCCTCCCACATATGCGAAAAAAAGCTTAATTTAGCAGTGCCGTTTTTGGTCTGTTAATGATAACAGTTTCCTTTGAGCATAACAGCCAGTCGTCGGCGCTATCTTTATCGTTCTTTCTTTGAAATGAGACGCCGTCTAAAACCGATTTAACTCATAAAGCAAATAATCGTTTTAAACCGATTTTCGTATAATTTATATTTTGATTTGTTTTGGAAAACTGAAATCGGCTAACGGCAGTTTGGCACAGTTGCGCACTGTTAATAACATTTTAGCAAATCGAAAAGCTTTCGTTGCGGAACGGACAGCTGTGAGTTGGTGAGCTTGTTAGTGTTGGGTAAATTTATTCGTTGGCAGTGTGTTTGTGTTGTTGTTCCGGTGCTTGGCGCTCAAAAACTTTCGGCATTTTTTGCGACAAAAGTTGTATGCGAATTAAAAGTGATTTTTCATTCTGAATGCCCAGCTTAACAACCAAGTGTCATAAATCAAAAGACTCGACGGAGAGAGAAATCGAAAGATTAATTACAGTTAATAATAGTCTCAAATGCATAAGTCGGCCTAAAAAGTGCAAATTATGTTTAAACTAATTGTTGCATTTACCAGATGAAAATGCATAAAGACTTGTCCAAGAATAAAACCCGTAAAAAATTGTTACTGCCAAGTCAAGCGAGTGCAAGTGTATTTGTATTTGTATTTGTTGCTACTTTGTGATATATCCCCCAAAACACACACACACACAATCAAATAATAATAATTCTAATAGATAATTACAAATTCTATCAATTGAAATCATTAGCCAATCGTTAACGGGTATCGAAAGACTACAAACCTAAATAGTTAGCTAGCCTATTCAATTTTACATATATCAAGAAACAAAAGGTGCCATTAGAAATTTGCGCAACAAAGTGATAAAGTATTTTGCCTAGAAGTACTATATATATATAAATATATAACAAGTATATCAATATATCAATAGAAACATTGAAATAGTGTGTTCAACCAAACAAATCGGGAAAACAATTGAAAAATGACTGTGGGAAGCCGAGAGGATCTCTTTGCTCAGGCCAAGCATATTGACGACACGGAACGTCTGATTGGACGAGTCCTGGCTGGTGAGTTGGCCCTGAAGAGCCCTAAGACTTTATCTATACTGCTGCAGCTTGCTCAGCTAACTGCTTTGCTGTCTACCTCCATTTTTATCATCACTCTGCTCAAGATTACTCTGCCTCCCTCTCTCTCTCTCTCTCTCTCTCTCTCTCTCCTCTCTCTGTCTCTGCGATAGTCGCACAGAAAGACACTTTCGCCTTCTATCGCGTAATTTTCGTGTGCTTCCTCTGAGGTCGTTGAACTCGTTGACCCAAATTTTCATCGTGCAAATGAATTTCGGCGAATCGAATCGCGTCATAGTCAACCAAAAATAAATCCATATTCAACATATTTCCAGGACTCTTTTAATTACTCAGTGTACCTAAAAAATACTTAACTTTCCTTAACCGCAATGCTTTCAACTCCCAACAAGTTGTAGTTTGGGCCACGCTGGCGAATACTTGATACCAAAACAAGATCATCAAATTCGCCAATTCGAATTGAAATTGTATTTATTCAAGCCAAGTAAATATGGAATAGAAACAAATGATGGAGACGAGGGGGAGGGGAGGGGAGTGGGTGGGCAGCAGCTAGCAAAAAACGAGCGACAAGTCGGCAAATCTAAACGCACGAAAGTAAAAGCACAGGCAACAGCAACAATAGAAACATTGTTGTTGGAAAATCTGGGCCATGGACTTGTGCGGTCGTTGAACTTGTCGAACGTGGCCGTTGCCTGCTCGCAGATAGCAACCAATTTGAGAATAAAAGTGGGTGAAAATAATTTCGCTTTCAATTGATAGCCAGCGAATCGTGAGAGAGCCGTTCTCGTTCCTTTCCATCATGTTGTCGAATTGTTCTCAAATATTACACATACGCCTCCAATGCTCAAATATTTTCATGCATACGTCTGTGTGGCGTGTGTGTGCTGTGTGTGTGCTGTGTGTGCCGTGTGTGTGCTGTGTGTGTGCTGTGTGTGTGCTGTGTGTGTGCTGTGTGTGTGTGGATAGAGAACTCAGCAAAAATGCCAGCAACATCAAGAATTTAGGGCATTTGTTGACATTTGTGGCACTCACACATCAATACACATTTGTGTATACATTTATTTATACATACATACAAACACATACATATATATATTTATATATATGTTTATTTTTTTTGTACATTTTTCTGTTGCCATTTTTTGCCATTTGGATTTGTGACCGTTCGCTTTTTGCACGGAGGCAGCAACGCTCGACTGCCTCTGTGTGTGTGTGTTAGATAATGGCCAAGGCACCCATTAGCTAATAAATAATAAACATTCATTTATTTATGCGATAATCACAACAAATATCCTTTGGTCCCAGCTCCATTCTCAGAAAGCCTCATCAGAGCGAAAGGAAATTGTTGATCAACAACATTTTGGTGCTATTTTATTTTTTATTTAATACAAACTAAAAACGTTCCAAAAAGTTTTGAGAAATAAAAGTAAACCTAAAAATAATAATTAAATCTATAAATTGAAATGACTTAAATTGAATGCTTAAATGCAAAGTTTTAATAACAAAAATAGAGTTAAATAAACAAAAAGTTTAATAAAACTCAGCATTTTAAAAGTAAAATGGCCAACTAATTTTCCTCTATTTATTTTATAGAAAACTAAAATTTAAGAAAAGTCTGAAAAAACTCAATTTCCAAATCGATTTTAAAATTGGAATTAAAGTTACACATTAAAAAGTGCATTCAAAATTAATAATTAAATAAAAATTACGAATGAAAAGAATAAAATTGAGCTTAAAACAATTCTGGGTTTAAATATTGCAACATTTATTGCCAGAATTGGCTAAATCCAGCCAAGAACGCAATTTGCTTTATATTATTTTGTTCACAATTCAAATTACGTGTTTCAAAAACCCTTTCATCAATCAGATCAAAAAGTATAGCTACAAAATAAGGAAAGTAAAAAGTAAAGAAGAGAGAATAGAGAGAGAGAGAGAGAAAGAGAAATATTAGCAAAGGCTAAACGACAAATTCTAATTTGTCCAAAAACTTGAGACTCCAAAAATTTGCTTAGATAAGATTTGATAAGGAAAGTTTACCAACTAATCGCAGAACTTTAGATGACTTTGGATGACTTCATGCGCACTTCAAAGTGTCGCCAAAGAGAGGGAGAAAGAGAGAGAGAGAGAGAAAGAGAGAGAGAGAGACAGAGTTCAGAAATCCAAATTCAATCCACAAAAGGCTTTTCCAATAATTGCCTAGTTTAAATCGTTCACCTTCGACGGACACAAAGTGCTGCAGCCCTTGCCACTTCCCCGCAACGCAAGCGTGCCTTGGTTCTCCCTAACTCACACCCACCCCCTCCCACCCAACCCGCTCCTCGACCATCAGCTGCCTCTCGCACGCACTATCAAAAAAAGCTCTCTCGTTTTTGGGGCTCTGTGCGCCATGGCTTTGGCCTTGGAATCGGGTTTGCCTCCGCCTCGTTCGTTGACCCCAAATTCAGTCTGTCTTTCGCATTGCGCTCATATCTGCTCTGTGCGTGTGCGTGTGTGTGTGCGTGTGTGTGTGTGTGTGTGTGTTTTAGAGTGCGATTGTGTGTTTATTTCTACTATCAGCAAAGTCGATGTGTGCTGCGATATGAATCCCCATTCTCTGCCTATAAATATATATATGCATACATATATACATACATACATACATATTTATATGTTTATCTGTCCGTCCGTTTGTCGCATGACCTAATAAAATTTGCCTGCTGCTGCTGCTGCTGCTGCTGCTTACGCGTTTAACGCCATCAATTGTAGCAGCCGCCATAGATTTTCAGCTGGCCACAGGGCGTATGCACAACTCAACACAGCACAGCACAGCACTGCTGAGTGTGTGTGTGTGTGTGTGTGTGTAACTAATTGCTTTGATTTGTGTCTATTGAAACGTTTTCATAAATCGAAGACAGCTGAATGCAGACATGCACATTGCTCATACGCAGCGTGTGACTCGACTTAAACTCATTTTCAACGTGCAATTTGCAGTTGACATCAGTTAAATGCCAATGGCCGACCTTCGATCTAGGCAAGTCTCGCGAATGCCCAAATGTCCAGGAAATGAATTAGCTTTACAGTTATGCAGCCCAACTGGAAACATTTCCTTTGAGCAACTCTAATTATTTTCAACAATCTTCTCTCTTTTTTAATTTCAGGTAAGTGATTCGAGCCGCTTTTACCCATTGCAGCATTTCACAACTGGCAGCAGCTGGCGTAAGTAAAATAATTCAAATTGACTGAACACAAACCCAACTTACGACGACGAATGTCATCGCAGGTTCTTCACCTGCTGCCAGCTGGCGACCTTGCTCAGAAGCACAGCGAGCAGCGCACAGCGAACAGAAACTGAAACTGAAACTGAGGCAAATCAAAAATGCCTCTCTGTGACTATTTGTGTTGCAAGCTGCTCAGGCCTACACAAATTGCATCTTTTCATTTGCAAATGCATTCAAGAAATCAAGTGAAGTGCTCAAAGAGCGCTCAGCTGAGAACTGAGAACTGAGCGCTGAGCGTTGAGCGTTGAGTGTAGAGAATTGCACTCTATCGTTCTGTGCAATAAATAAATTCAACATAATTTTTCTTAATGTCATTTTGTGTGTCTGTTTGCCTGTGTGTCTCTGTGTGTGTGTGTGTGTGTCTCTGTGTGTGTGTGTGTTGCGCTGTTGTCGTCGCCTGCTAAGCAAAACGGCAAAAACTAAACCGAAAGTTGAATGCACGGGCAGCATTGTAAAGCAATAACCTCGATCTAAATTTACACACAGATACGCGAGTATCACACACACACACACACACACACACACACACACATATATATATATATATATATATATATATATATTTGTATACATAGCCAAACGGCTCAGCTGCGGCCAAGTTGTATAGTTCTGAACTTGCACTCGATTTGTTGTGTGTTGCTCGCACACACACACACACACACACACAGGCACTGGCACTCTCCATTCGAGTTGAGCTTTTGAAAAGCTGTTGCGTGGCACGTTTTTCTTTCATGCGAACGGAAATTACAATGAAGCTCAGGTTGCCAGTCGTCTTTATTCTTCTTCTTTTTTTTGTGACTCCAGCAGCTGTAAAATGTATTGGCTCCTGCATAACTAGCAACATAATAACGGGATTCCATTATGCCCTGTAAATGCTCGCACTCAAATTCAAATTCTACTTGGTATTTGTCTTTGCAACTTGTCCAATAAAACAATTAATTGTTATTTAAAAGATAAATGAGAAACAAATTTAAAAGGACTCCATTTCTGCTTCGCTTTCAGCATTCAGCCATAGTAAATTATAAGAAAAACACTTTAGCAATTTTACTAGAATTGTAGTTGAAAGAAAAGCGTTTAGTTTTCTTGAAATGTGAAATGTGACGTTGAAATTGCCATGCTTTTTTTGACATTAATGCGATATTCTAAAACAAGAAACACTCGTGGCGAATTTATAACATTCGCAACATACTTTAACAATGTTCAACATTCAGAATGTTGTCTACTCAATGCGAAATGTTCTTAGTGGAATCGGAGAAACCATCTTTCGACAACAGATTCAATTTAAAGATTATTTTAGATTAGGAAAACTAAACGTGTTCCTGGATATAAATAGAAAATTATTTGTTTAAGATTCCAAAATAGAATACGAATATTGCTCAATATTATTTCCCTCTAAAATCCACAAATTTTGCTTGAATTTATTAAGCAATAAAAATTAATTTTTAATATTTCAATACATCATTGAATACTGCAAATGGCAACAATTAATCGAATAATTGGGTATTCCTGCAACTGGCAATTTAGAAGGCGACCAGCAAATATGAATAAAGAGACGGATTCGCTTTGCACAGAATCAGAAAACAGAATCACATTTTTAGAGGTTATTGCGAAGCGGGTCAATTCAGTTCATTCGCCCGCCTCCGTTGGGCGCCATATTGTAAGCTGCACGTGACCTCGTTGTTGCATGCAGCGCAGCAGGCCTGTTTGTTACACATACATACACACATCTATATATATATACAGATATATATACATATATATCTACTCTTGTAGTGGTCGTCGAATGAATGTGTTCTTTGGTGTGTGTGTGTCTGTGTGTGTGTGCACTTTATGCACATTTTTTGTAGTCAGAGAGCAAATTGAAGTCGACAAACGTTCATGAACTCAATTCGGGTTTTCCTTCAAACGTGCAATGAATGACGTCAAAGAACAACTGTAAATTTCATATGTTCAATTGCGCTGCGCAGAGCTTTTCGGCTGCCACTAGGCACTTGCAACATAGTTTGTTGCTAAGCAACTGCAAATCGAAGCAGATTTTCCACTTGCATTGCATTAAATTGTATTTTCTTTCAATAAATGCATTTTTGTATGTGATTAAGAACAATCGGAACGGCTGAAATGGAACACTGCAGCATGTTGCATACTTTTTGGCATGCGAAATTTTTCAAATAAAAACTGCCACAAGCTGGGGCGCCATCTATTGGCAACAACTGCAGCTACACACCAAGCTGTTAAAGGAATAAATGTTATGTTGTGGGACTTATAAATTGACTTATCCTACTGGTCTTGACGTATTGGAATAGGTTCCGTCAAATGTAGATCAGTCAAATGCATGCCGTAATGCTGAAATATATACAATAAACAAGTGTTTGCATACTCAATTATGCACATTTCGAACTTAAAGCACCATCTAGCGGCAGCTCAAAGTGCCTGGTAATAGTTGCGCGCATTGGTCGCTGGTGGCGCCACAGTTCTTTTCGTTATGTTGGCACAAAAAGCGTTTTCGTTAAGCTTTTTGCAGCGCGCAAAGAATTATTTAAACCAATAATCGTAAATTGAATTGAATTCTTTTTTATATTTCAATCTACAAAATGACTGTGCATATTTGGCCTATTAAAGAAAAATGTTTATTTTTAATTCAACGTTTTAAATACTCATCAATTCTGATTTTGTTTTCTGTGCGAACTCGTTTGTTAGTTTAAGCTGAAATGCGATAAATACTCCAATAAAGTCTTTCACATAATATAGTATTAATGTGCGGATAGTTCGCAGTATTATTTCCACTTTTTGTAGTTGCAAATTAGACACATGCACAATCAGACAATTTGAAAACTATTGCGCAGTTCCATGCCAGATCGAACCTTCGCCCTGCCATTATTCCTTATGGGCCACCCTCAACAAGGCTCATCTGCAATTGAAATCGCCCTTAGATTTTGATAAGCGTAATGAAAACAGTCCAACTTTGTTTTATGCGCATTGCAAATTTAGCGAGCCCTTTTTCAATACACTCCACACCCTCTCTCCTCTCCCTCTCCCTCTCTCTCTCTCTCTCTCCCTCCCCCTCTCTCCCTTTGCCTGTGTACCTTCCTGCGTTCGGTTCTTTTGCATGGTAGCTTTTCTCCTCTGACTGCTTTCAAGGTTGTTCGGACATTGACATTTTCATTATTTTTTTTGGACAAGAACCGAAAAAAAACAGTTTGCTTTTTGTTGGGTTTTTTTCTTTCTTTTTTGAGCAGTTTTTTTTTTTTTGTTGTTGTGCGTTTTTGTGCGTTTCTCCATCTTCGCTCTTTGATTTTGTATGGTTTTTTGCTGTTTTTTTTTTTCATTTTTTTGGTTTTGTTTTTGGTTTTGTTTTGTTTCCTTTTTAAAATGCCCGCATAAAATTTAACTAAAAGTTGTTAAGCGACAGGGCGCTGAAAAGTGGTTTTATCGCCTCGCCTCGCCCCGCCCCGCCCCGCCCCGCCTCGCCTCTTCTTGGCTCTCCTTTCGTTTCATTTCTCTTTCTTTTGTGGGCCCGGTTGGCCGGCTGACTCCCAAAATGGCGGCGAATGTGCCGCGTGCCGCGTGCCGCTTGCCACGCAACCAGCGGCCAGCCTGTCCCACAAAACCCACACAAATTAAGCCGGGCAACAATCGAGCAATCAGCATTTGCAACACGTTCAACACGCCCAACGGGGGCAGCCCTTGGCTTTGAATACTACTTAAATAGACAGCTACATATTTACATAGATACACAGATACACAGATACATAGATACAAAGATAGATAGATTGTTTCTAGCCAAGCGAAGTTCAAGTTCATTTAACGTATTTGAAATTCCGACTCCGTTGTGCATATTTCATTTAACTGCCTTTTTTGTTTCTGTTTTTGTTATTGTTTTTGCACCTACTTGTGGCAACTGTGTAACTGGCACTTGCGTATGCCCCGCACGGCTTGGAAGATATGGCCAAAACGAGAGCTTAACCCTACACTCAGAAAAAAGAAATAAATAAAATTAGCCAACATTTTAGTATCTGCACCCGAAATGAAAATCGCCTTAAATGGAAAGTTTAGGTTTAAGTTAAGAAAACGCTTTGTAAACCATGCAAAAAAAAATCTTTAATAATAAAATAAGTTGATAAAAATAGTATATAAAAAAAAATTGTTTTTCGAGATCCGCAAATTATAGAATTTTGCTGATTTACTAAAATTAAGGGCAGTTTTTATGAGTGTACTGAATATATATAATATATATATATATATATATATATATATATATATATATATATCGCTTGGCAACTGAGCCGTGACTTGGCCAAAAGCTGGCTGAACTCGCCTAATACTTGACTCGTGAGCAGTCAGCTAACCGAGCAATTGCTTTGTGACTTTGCAAAAAAATTAAGACACAAAGAGAGAGAGGGAGCGAGAGAGAGGGGGGTGGGCAGACCAACAAATACCCTTTTTGTAGTTTTTAATTTAAAAGTAAACCTGCCCAAACCACACAAAAGAATTGTTATAAACAATAACTGCGCTCGTTTGTCTACTGGCAATTTCCGATTGCAAAGCAGACTTTGAAGATAAATATTTTAAATAAAAAAAGCTCGCTTTCCTTAATGCCAATACACCCTTCCAGCACGCACAGTGCAGGGCATTAATGCGCAAAAATAAATACACTTTAAGGTTCTCGAAAGCACTTTTAATAGGCTTTGGCATTAGAACTCCAACTCCGACACCGACTCCGACTCCGACTCCGAGTTCAACTTGAACTTGAATCCGCCAATGACATCAGCAGCATTAGCTGAGCCTACAATTATTTCATATTTTGTTTAAAACTTCATTATTCGCGAGCCTTTCAAGACCAACAACAGGCATCATTATTAGCCTAATTGCAACTATTAAGCGTTCTCCGCTTTACGAGCAGATACATTAAAGCCTATTGTAATCATGATGTATACATATATATATGATGTATATATATATATATATATGTATATATATATCTGCTGAGAACTTTGGCACATTGCAAGTGGAAATTTCTATTGAATTCTGTAGTCGAATTGCAGACGAGTTCAGGAATAAAAACCGACAAATTCCAAAACGCATTTCAGCCTCAATCTTCGTGTCCATTAACCCATTTTTATTACCCGAAATGAGCTGGCCAAAAGCAGGCCATGGCCACAGCACATGAGTTACATAAAAGCCGTCGGACAGCAAAGAGACAGAGAGACAAACGGAAAGAGGGGGGAGAGCGGGGAGAGCGGAGAGAGAAAGAAAGCAAGCGAGTCATGAAAAGAAAGTAGCCGAGAAAGGCAGCGAATAGGAACAGCGTAGCGTGTTACAACATCGACTTTTGATTTCAGAATCAACCGAGGGGCAACAACAGCAACAACAACAGTGGAAAGAAAACTATTTTTGTTTATCATTTGTTGTTCTTATTCAGCTCGAATCGGTGGAATGCTTATAGCCCATTACTGTTCCAGATTAGTGCAGCTTTACGTTCTTCCCGTCTTCCCGTCTTTCCGTCTTCAAATTCCAGTTTCGGTTTCAGTTTCGATTTTAGTCGCACCTCGAGTTATGTGCGTTGTTCATTCGCACATTATAATTCTAACAACTATAGTTATGGGCAGCCTCAGATCGGATCGCACACACATAAACCAATTAACTTGGCCGACCTTCGGTGCGTGCTTTGACCCAAGTCTCTCGAAGACTTGCGCATTGTTTTGATCAAAATGTTGATGGCTCAGAACAAAAATATAAATAAAACAGCAGATTGTATTTGGTGTTTGTTGAACAAGTTAGACAACAGTTGCTGCTTAGAATGGCCAAAAAAAAAACACTGCTGTTGATTAATGAAAGCCAAATAGTGAACCGGTTTCCCCACAACATAAGATCATCAAATATAAACAGCTCAGGCATCACAATTGTCTTGGCAAAAACTACAAATTATAATTAAAAATTGAAAAAACCCCCAACACGCATTCTAATTTCCAAATGATGTTGAAAATTTCACACCCGCACCAAAAGAAAACCAAACCAAACCAAACCAAACCAAACAAAGCAAAACCAGGCAAGGCAAGGCAAGGCACGGCAATCATAAGCTAATCCCATACAATGAATTTCCCCCCTTCCCCTTTCCCCTTTTCCTATTCCCATTCCCTAAACTACACCACACGCATTAGAATGTATTTTTGTAAAGTTTATTCTTTGCTGTTGTTGTTGTTCTTATTGTTTTCTATTTATTGCCTTGTGCCTTTTATTTTTGCGTTTTGCGTTCTACTACGCTCCCCGACCGAGCGACCGAGCGACCGAGAGACCAAGCGACCAAGCGACTCATAGACGAAACCAAGCCTCTCTCCTCAGCTCATTTCCAATTCGTTCTAGTTTCAACGAAGAGAGCGAGAGCGAGAGAGCGCAAGAGCTCTCCTATTGCTCATGCTCTTTATCTGCTCTCCCTCGCTGTGTCTGTATATATGTGTGTGTGTGTGTGTGCTTAGCCCGGCTGCCTCGGATCGCTGCGCTGCGCTGCGTTGTTGTTCCCATTGTGCGTGTGCGTAGCAAGTTTACTGACCTTGAACTTCGAAATAATTTTGTTTTTTTTTTTCTTTTATTGTGTGTTGTGCGTTGTGCGTTGTGTGCTGCTGCGTGTGTGTACCCGAAAATGAGAGCATCGAAGGCACATAAATTTTGAATAGAAAAACACCAACATCAACTCATACATAAATATACACACACAACACATACACCATATAAATAAATATGTACTTAATGCGGTACATTTATACCCTGTGCATGCAAATGCGTGTGTTTGTGTGTGTGTGTGTGTGGAAAATAACACAAGAAACCAAACTAAAAATACATACTGCATTTCAGTGGTGATAAGTGTTAGTAGCCATCCACGTAGATCCTTTAAGACTTAATTCATCGACAATATTAAATACGAATAATATTCGAAGCGCAAACGCAACTGTTTTACAACGCCCTATTTGTGTACAACATAGGGAAACTTCCAAAAAAAATGAAGTGTGAAAAAACAATTCCAAAACGTTTACAAAGAACTGTTTTCAAGGCTGTCTTTATTACATTCGTCGGTTTGTTCTTAAAGTTTTTGTATAAGTTTTCAGAAGATTCTTAAAAAAAAGAAAAAATTAATTTATTCATTCATAAAAATCTTTTCTTTTTATTAATAGTTGCAAGAAACCATTAAATTGTAGAAAAATAAGTTGTAGAAAATATAAGACAATATTAAAGTAAATTTTTGTTGCAAAAGAGTTGAATAAAGATGAATATTTTCTTGTGTTCAAAACACTTTCCTGACAACGGATGCATTCTATTTGTTTTTAAATCCTCACAGAAACTATGATAAATGAAGAAAATTAACGAAAAAATGCATTTGCTTTTCAAATGTGCAGCTATAATTATGAAGAGTATAAATAAATTGTGGACTCATTAGTCGCAGCTGGTTGCCAATTAAAGTTGAATTTGTGCTTCATTTATTTGTAATAATATATTGGCCTGATTACAGGGTATACCCAAGTCGCGCATTCCATGCAAATGCTGATGCATATTTGGATTTGCTTTAGGCTCTGCCCTCTGACCACGTCTGGCTCTTGTTATGCCAGCTTGTTATTTTATTAAAAACCATTTATGATGGATAAGCCTATGTAAACATGGCCATAAAGATATGGATATGGATATAGATATAGTTATAGATATAGATATAGATATAGATATAGTTATAGATATAGATTTAGATATGGATATAGATAAAGTCGTCGCGTGTTGCCCGCGCTGCGCAGTGCGCTGGAGTTCAACGCAGTTCGCTTGGGAATAACCTTCGCTGGATCGCGTAGATAAAGATATTTGGCCATAATAGAGTGTCATACTTGGCCAAAACTTGTTTGACGTTCAGTTCACGTGCGCTTCAATGATAAGATAAGCATTTCCGACCGTTTACCTGACAACTGGCGACTGGCTCTGAACTCTGGCAAGGGCTTTTTGCGCATTTTACGCACTGAAGCCGAGGTCGCAACACATTTTAATTAGCCCTTCGAAAGACCCTCCGTTGGGCATAGTGAGTTATACGGCTCAATATCGAAATCCACTCGAAACTAGTTGGACACAACTCGCTTAGAAGTGTTCTACACACCTGACCCAAAACACTTATCGCTCTCCGTTTTCGTAGCCGCTTCCATTCCACACTCCTCCCGCGTTATCACACTTCCTCAGGCCGCCCAATCCTGTTCCTATGTGGAACAGGTACCATAAAACCGGGCTATAAACCCAGCCGAATGACAGTTCATTCATCAAGCGACCCTTTCCCCATCTCCCTCCCTCTTCCCCTTCCTCTCCCTCCCTTGTGTCTCTTATGTCGCTTTTCGCCTGTCGCTTGTCCCCTCGCCAGATAGTCCACAAAGGAGAAGAAGAACCATAACCTAACACACAAGTCACACACAGTCCAATTGGTAACGAAATAGAACGGTATTCGCTGCTGCCCTTGAGGCAAGAACATGTTGCACAGACAACACAACACAACAACAAGAACAAGAACGGGTACCTGGAAAATTAATGAATCTGTCCAGGCACAGTTTGCCGTCCCATCAAGTTTTGAGCGGCATTTTAAATGAGTTTCACACAAATGGCCCAAAATTGCTTACGTTAACTATCATCATCATCATTGTGATGATCATTATGATCATCATCATCGTCATACTTTTAATATTGTAATAGTTATTGTTTGCTTCCTGCCCAGCAATAAAAACATTATGTTTAAGGTCTTGTTTTAATAATCAGCAAAAGTAATAAAAATAAAACGAACTTTTGCCAATAATGTTGCCATTTGTCAGCATTTCCGCACAACTCAAATAGATAAGTAAATTATAAATAAATAGTTTAGATAAAGATTATAAATAAATAAAATTAGAAATTATAAATTGAAGGTGATCCAATTGCTCAAATGCATCATGCGGAAAATGTATTCTTTGATCTTAAAACTATGCAAATCTTATCAGCATCTTCAGCTAAGATCTTTATTTATTTACTTATTTTTATTATTTTTTTAGTTTTATTTATTTTATAGTTTAGATAAAGATTATAAATAAATAAAGTTAGAAATTATAAATTGAAGGTGATCCAATTGCTCAAATGCATCATGCGGAAAATGTATTCTTTGATCTTAAAACTATGCAAATCTTATCAGCATCTTCAGCTAAGATCTTTATTTATTTACTTATTTTTATTATTTTTTTAGTTTTATTTATTTTATACATTAGTCTTCTTTGAGTTGCAGCTTTAGTTTTTATTCATTCTTCATAAGTTTTTTAATTTTAATTTTAAATTTGTATTTTTACAAACACTTTTTTCTAATTTGATTACTATTTTTGTAATCAAAAAACACTTGTTTTTGGAAAAGTAATTTTGTCACTATAACAATCTTAATTGATGTATTAAATATAAAATAATTCATTTTATATTTTTTTAATTTTAAATTTGAATGCAAGTAATTTGTTAGGGGTATTTTTTTGGTGGACTAAGTCTGTTCTGAGAGCCGAGTTGCTTAAGCCAAGTCCACTTTCAATAATTAAAGACCTTTTCTGCCATACATTTTTGCTGGCAAAAACAAACATTGATGTGTTAAATAATATGTAAAAAGTATATTTTTGTTGGCAATTCGCAATTCTTTTATTGTGACTTTTGCACTGGGCCAAAGTGTAAAAATGCTCGGGCAGCGAGCCGGGCGAGCCAGCCACAAAGCTGGAATGGCAAAGTGTCATTCACTCTGCGCCATGGAAAACAACCGTTCAAAAAGTGCCAACAAGAAAATGGCGATCCGCGAGCCGAACGTGAAAGAAAAAAGAAAAAGTATTGCCAAAAAAACAAAAAAAAACACTCGCAGGTAAAAAAAAAATAAAAATAAAAAAAACACAGCAAGCCAAAAGGGAACCATGCTGAAATAGTAAAAAAAAGAAAAACATTCGATGGGGGGGAGGGGAGGAGGGGACTGGGTTCTTAGTGTCGACGCCACGAATCTAGGTTATTACGCCGAAAATAATTATATACACCATGCCGGGGGCCGTCGGGGGCCGTCGGGGGCCGTCGGGGGCCGTCGGGGGCCGTCGGGGGCTTGCGGGGTCTGCGGCTCCACTCGCAAATCATGCAAATATGAATGTACAGCAAAATCGGCGCTCCCTCCTCGACCACAAAATACTGATCTGCCATACACAAAAATACACTTGGCCAAAAGCGCGGCAAAAGTCTGTCAGCCCCTCGTCCCTCAGTCGTCATAAGACAACCATTGCGTTTCTAGCGCGTTTTGGCCAGAATGTGCCACATACGTGTTCAAACGGCTCACGCGTGTCTCAAGTTCATTGCCAAACATACATACATATAAACATATATACATACATACATACATACATACATACATACATACATATCCACATATGTACAATGCCCAAACATATTTATCTTTTTACGCCATTAACAACAACAGCCTCGTAAAATTGTTGCACTGCTCGACGACAAGCTACCCTGGTTATGGTTTTATGGTTCTTATATATTGGTTATATACCAAAAAAAAAAAAAGGCTTTTTGACTTATCTCTGAAATATCTCCACTTTCCTCTGTCGCCCTTCTCCCTTCCCCTTCTCTGTCTTCATTCTTAGCATTTCATTTTCTACTAAATCTGACCTGATTGGTTTTTTCTCGGTTTTCTTTAATCCATTTTACATTTTATATTTTACATTTTATTTTATTTTTTTAGATGTGAAATTTGATTTTTTTTGTTTTTTACTTTTTCTTAACTATTCAATTTAATTTTGATCCGTTCATTTTATTTTATTTACTTAAATTTTTCGTATTTTTAATTTTGTAAATTTATTTTTTAAATATAGTCAACTTTGTGGAATGTATTTAGTAAATATTAAATAGATAATTGAACTAAAGTAAATCCAAAATTTGAGCCAATTTTAAAATTAAAAAATGCACAAGTTTAATAAATATTCTCGGCCACTTTTGAGCTGTCTTCGAAGTATCTTCAAGTCGAATACTTTTAAATTAAGTATTCTTATTGGTTTTCTTTCTCTTTTTCGGTTTTCGCTTTTTTGGCATTTAATTGTTGGTGTTGCTTGGCTTGCTTTGTGCTTTGTGGCATGTAATTTAGTCTCGGCATTTTTGGCCAACAAGCAGAACTCTTCGCCAGAAAGTGCTGAACCTGTTCCAAGCCACTGTTTGACTGACTGACCGAGAGCTGAAACCGAGCCGATTGTTGATTATGCACAAAACTGTGTGGGCTTCTCGCTTTGATCCACATACGTGGACACCTCTATATATATATATATATATATTTATATATATATGTAAATAAATAAGTTCTATATTTGTAATATTAGCTTTCACTTGTCCAAACGTGCTCCCAGTTCTAACTTAAATTTCAAATTTCGATATTAAAAATACTGAATATTTATGACATCGTCTTGAAGTTTCTCCTGTTCTTCAGTTAATGATTTGACTTATCAAAACAGAAAAGTAAATACTGAAACTAAGCAGTTATCAACAATAAATGTTGTTGATTTATTATTATTACTTTAATTGTATTTGCTTTATTTATCGAATGTGAACAAAAACAGTGCACATTTTTGACAAAGATTTTAAAGCATTTAAAACTTTTATTTTTCATATATTTCATTTTGCTTTTATGTTTTTTATTTATTCAGCAATTTTTCTTCTCTTTTTGAAATTTTTGACTGTTTGCCACATTGCATAAATAAATAAATTGACTGCAACAACAAACTCTGCTCATGAATTCACATGCAACAGTCCATGGCTCCACTTCAGCTCTCCCCCTCACTCTCTCTCTCTGTCTTTCTCTCTGTCTCTCTCTCTCTCTCTCTCTCTGTCACTGCTTGCACTGTCTTGAACTGTATCCGCAGCCTCAGCGCGATCATTGCACTTTGCGACTCGGTCTCGCTGCATGTTGCAAATTGTTTGCTGAAAACCAGTTTCACAATTGCACTCCGATCAAAAACCGAACCCAGCCGAACCGAGTCGAGTCGAGTCGCGTCGCGTCGATTCGTGCAGAGCTTTGTTCGTGCGGCGTCTGTTGCAAGTTGCATGGCCGCATCGATTGTCGCACTGGTCGGTCAATGGTTCTCTGGTTCATTGCCATCGCGCTGGGGGTAACCAACCCAGCTGAGTCAAAATCGGAGGAAATACCAGCCAACTCCGACTAAATCGACCACTTCTGCAGCGTCATTGCTGCTGCTGCTGCTGTTGACGCTTTTGTCATTGTTAACTGAAGCAAGGACGTCATGTGTGTTGTTGTTGTTGTTGCTGTTGTTGTTGCCAATGTTTTTGCTGAGCCACTCACTCGCTGTGTGTGTTGTGCAGATAGATCAAGATAAATACTTCATAGGTTGGTTTGTCCGCTTGTCGCTTGGTTCGTTGACTCACAAACGGTTGGCTGCACAGATTTGGTTGGGGAAACAAAAGCCAAACAGTTGTGGGCTGATCACCAATGATCAGCGCCAATTGGTGGGCATCAAATGATTGCTGATTTATCGATTGAGCAGTTAGCCAACACTGAATTCGCTGTCGGTTGCTGTCTGCCCAACACTTTTTTTTAATCTTTTCTCATGACAGTCCATGAGTCAAATGAACATTCGTCAAATCGCATGTCGAAATCTTTTAGCAACAGAAATGAGATCGAAATTTCATATTCTCAACTGCAATTTGCCAGAGTTTCTGTTCTGGTTCTGGTTCTGGTTCTGGTCACGATTGTATTGTATAATCGTGCCACACAACACATGCGCATATTTGTGCAATGCATAAAGTATCTTTCGGATGCATTCGTCAGCGTTTCACACACTCTTCAACAGAGCAACAACAACAAACAATCACTGACAAATGAAATTTCACAAACACAACACAAACACAAACACAAACAGAAGAGTCAGAGGCAATTGACCGCTTGGCAAATACAAATCCTGATGACATTCACCCCGTTACGAGCGACGAGCGACGGGCGACGAGCGACAAGCAAACAAAACAACAGCAAAACGACAGCATGAGAAACATGTGCAAAATCACAAAAGAGGCCGAGTTAATAAAAAACAGACAGCGCCGAGTGCAACAAGCAGCAAGCAGCCAGCAGCCAGCAAAACAACAAACAACACTGCAGCTTAGCAGTGACGTAACAAACAAGGGGGGATTCCAATCAGCAAAAAATAAATAAAAAAAAATACTTAGCTGAAGCAAAATATTTCAATTCTGTTGCTAAACCCAAATAAAAAAATATAGATTTATATATGCATTGGTATATGATAAATATATAAAGAAATATATATAAATGTTTATGCAGACATTTTTTATTGCCAAATAATAATAAATATAATTTATTTACAACCAAAACTCATTTTAAAAATAAAAAAATAATGCTGCAACTTGAAGAAAAACCAACTATTTTTGGCATAGTAAATAAATAAAATGTTTGTGAGTCAAATAAAATTTAACTTGCTTTAACAGAGAATTATTGAATTATATAATTTAATTTTATTAAATAATGACTTACTTTGCGATTGGCTGCTGAGTCCAGTTTAGCTTTAGAAGTCCAAGATGAAGTTTTCATTTGTAGTTTAATTGAAAATAATAAAAGATAACTTGAAAATGATGTAATCAACATTTTCAGGCGTTCTCTGCTCCATTTTGCCAGCAATTTTCCACTGAGCACCTTGAAACTGCGCAATAGAATTGTGAAAATAGTTTTGCGATCTTTGCAGTACAACTATTTGAATGTGGTCAATTTGTATTAGCCAAATAGATGCAGTGGCCGTGACTGAGTGAAGAGATTGACAAACATCATTTGTAATTTTTCCCCCTTGCAACGCCACTGGTCCGCCTCAGGGCTGCCTGCCACCTATTTATATATGTGTTTTCTTCTTTCTCTTTCTTCCTTTGAGTCGCGTAATTTCACAATGTTGCAATTGTTTAGTGTTATTAGTAATTGTTTGCTAATAAACTTGAAAATGCGCTGCTCTTTTTTCGCCATTTTATTGAAAAGATTTACAGATTTATATTCAGATGATGCAGTTAACAATTTCAAACTGGCTCTGGACTTGACCCTTGATAGAAGGCATATTCACTTTGTATCGGGCCTGATTGACTTCCTTTCTTCTTCTCCTCGAAAGCCGCCTCGCTGATAGCATCACAAATGCAGTTGCATCTGATGTCCAAAAATGATAGTTCGAATATGAAAAATGTGCTTGAAAGTAGCTGGTATTTAAAAAAAAAATACCAGAAAATTAGAAAATGGTCATTTCTTTGACATCAAGGGTATTCCACGTTATCATTCTGAAAGTGTATTTCCAAAAGGTAGAGTTGAACTCATCTTAAAATCTGGATTATCATTTCACAGTTGATTTTTTTTAAATGTGAACAGAAATACATACAATTTCCAGTTGTTGAAAGTAGCTGTTATTTAAAGGAAAATCTAAGTATTAAAATCGAAGTATTAATTCTAGAGTTAATTTTTCTAAAATGTATAACAAAATCCATGTAATTTCCAGTTTGTTTTTTAAATGTGTACACAGAGCTGTAAAACATTTTTTAAATAAACATTTCAGTTATTTTGTAGACCCTTCGAGAGATCAAATTTGTTTGCCATTTTCTAAGTTTCAGGAAATATTAAAAAACAAAACAACTGCTTTTATTATGAAGAAATATATTTAAAAAATAGAGTGTAAAAAACGTTTCTAATTTGATGAAATTCTTTCGAAATTATTTGTAAAAACAAAAAACCATCTAGTTTCAGGAAGATTTTCTAATGACAGATGACAGCATCTTCACAACAATTTGGTCTGAACATTTTTTGGTATTATATCTTATTATATATTCTTGATTTTATTTGAGGTGATAATTTTGTCATTAAGGTTTTTAACCCCCTCCATAAAATATAAGCGTAAACAAATATATATTTGATCTGCACAATAAATCTTAGCTGTATCTCTCTGAAGTCAATGAGTTGCTGAAAAGCTGTCATAGCCGACAAGAGAAGATTAAAATTGATGCAATGTTGGCCTTTCGCTCTCCAATGATAAATTAACAAAAGAAAAAATAAGCAATTTTCACTGAATAATTTTATTTACTTTGGAATGAATAATTCTTCTGGAATGGAACCAAATGGAACTTTCGGCGAACCCGCCGATTTCAGTTCATTCTTATCTTTGGCCAAATTTGTAAGCGGCTTGAGCTAAATACCGTTAATTGACAGTGTTGAAAAGATTTGCAGTGCTTCGACTTTTGGCCAAATTGTTTTGTTTATGAAAGAAAAAACCTAATCAAGAAGTCAAGCAACGAACCATCAAAGCCTGAACAACAACAACAACAACAAAAACAAAAGCAAATATTTCATATGAGAAGCCAACAACAACCAGAAAAACAAGAACAAACAACGCATTACATAAGACCCAGGTTAGCTCCGAGTCTGGGGGCCCCAACCCCCCTCTTCCCTAGCAGCTTTCTTCCGCTCAAAGGTAGAATAACAAAAAAAAAAAAAGAAAAAAGTAGAAAGTCATTAAGTAAACAAGCGTCGCAAAAATCAGACGAAAAAAAAATAGAAAAAAGAAGCCCGAAATAAAAAGAGAAAAAATCAAAAGTTGTAAACAAATATGAGCGTAAAAGAAAATGAAAATCCAGCGACTAGTATTGCATCAGTGGATGGAAAGACAAACAGTCCAGTCCCGTCCAGTCCACTCCGTCCGCCAGTCAGTGGCGTCAGTCGTGTCGGTCGCGTCGACAGATCTCACCGAGAACATTCAGTTGAATGTTTTCGACCCGAGCGCTGCCGCTGCCAGTGAACTTGTCCCAAATAAACAAAATTCCACTGGCCAAAGTCAGTTAGGTAATATTGTTGTTGTTGTTGTTGTTGTTGCCGTTCTTCTTCTTCTTTGCTTTTTTCTCTTATTATATTTGTGTCTATTGCTCCACTCGTTCCACGACCAGCCGCCATTTTCTTTGTTATTGTTAGCTATTATTGTGATGGATCTTATTCCCATTTATGCTCATTACAGTTGTGCCAAAGGGTATATGGGTTCTGTGATGCGAAAGTGTGTAACAGCCAGGAGAAAGTATATACACTCTTGATCCGGAACAACAGACGAGTCCGTCTGCAACAGCTGAAGCCTTCAAATTAGCAAAATAAGTTCTCGTTCTCCCCTCGCAGATCAGTTTTATTTCAATTAATGCAGAACTGTTGCGCAGTTATCGATACAAATCGATATTCCGATAGCAATAAAAGCCACCATTTTAAAAGCAGAGGCTTCTAATTGATTTATAATAAAACATTGCAATATTATTGACTTATTGCATCAAGATCGGATGAGAAACATCCCAGTTGTAGTCGAAAATATATATTTTCATATTGATCTGGTGACTATCAGCAGGCGCAAGTATTTTTCTTTATAGTTTTATTTATCTTATTGATTTTATTTATTTTTTTTTACTTGTTTGGCTCTTTTTTCACCCAGAACCTTTAAAGGTTATTTTGAAAAAAAATAAATAAATATTTCATAGCTGGTTTCAGGGTATCTCGCAGTCGAGCATTCCTGCTTGATTGTTTTAACATGAGTGTACTTTGAAAGGTGTTGAGAATTTATTTTATTATTCTCTTTTTTTTCGTGGTTTCAACTTGTGTTGTTTTCGCGGAAATTTGAAGTCAAAGCATTTCTTGGACCTGATTGAGTCATTGCCGAGTCGACAACTCCTGAGCTGAATGCTTAAATGTCGAACCTAATCAAGATCAGCTAAGAGCTCACAGAGAATCATTGGCAATTGTTTAGAGCGTGCAGCTCCCTGCAGCTGCCCCAATCTGTGTCCACGTATCTCTTGGATCTTCAACTTTCACTGCCACCCACGGCATTTGCATGACCTCCAAAAATCACAGCGCCGAACTCAGCAATCAGTTAGTAATTGTTGTTGTTGTCGTTGTTATTGTTGTTGTTGTTGTTGTTGCTTTCCAGTCGTTGCACTCGCTCTATAAAGTTAATAAACTATAAATTACACTGAGAAATGCCGAAAAAAAAAATACAAATAAACAAAAACTTTCACAAAAAGACAACAACAAAATGATTGGGTGCATTGCTGTTGTTACTGCGCCAATTTTCCCCCAAGTGGCAGTGTGTGTGTGCAACACGTGGAAATTCCCAATTCCCGAGCCGATTTGGCAACAACTTTGGCAACAGGCAGCCAACAATTTCACTTTGCCTGGGTTAAAGTCCTGGCGTCTTGGTGTCAGTCAACTTTCATAGCTGTTGCTGTTGTTGTTGTTGCAAGTTGTTGTTGCTGCTGTTGCTGTTGCTGTTGCTGCTAGTTGTTGTATCACTAGCATAGTTGCCCAACAGACAAACACTCGAATGCTCCACTGAATGCAGCTGAGTGCAGCGACCTGCGATCAGCACACTCGCCGCATACTGATTCATGCCCAGGCAGCGTCAGTCCCTATACCCGGGACCTCCCCCCCTCCCCCCTTCCATGTTTGACATGGCAACGTCATCAGCTGTGACTCTGAATGTTGCCGCAGTTGTTGCAGTTGCATACCAGTTTCGACTGCTGCCGTTGCTGTTGCAGTTGCTGTTGCTTTGCGCTATTTTGCATGCCCGGCCCAGGCCATGCCACATGTGGTAGAAAGTGGCAAAGTGGCAATGGAGCCAGCGACTGACTGGCTGGTTAGTCGCCTCGTTGCCCGATTGCCCGGTTGCACGATTGCATGGGTTGAGGTAGTAATGACCTCTCCTCGGCTGGGGTGCTTGACTTATGCATTGTCCGTTTTCTGGCTGCAGCCTCAAACCGATCTTTGGCTCTGACTCGCTTCTCTCTTCTTCTTCAATTGAAAGTGTATGCCTAAAATTCAGTTCCAATCACATAAACTGGGCCCATTCGGCACAAAGCCTTAACTGTTGTTGTTTTTTTGGGAATTGAATATGATCAAGAACTTGACCACAACGAAAGTATACTTAATAATAATAATAATATAAAAAAAACTAATAATAATAATAATGATTATAATAATAATGATAAACATAATAATAACAATATTAGTAATAATAATAATAATAATAATAATAATAATAATAATAATAATAATAATAATAATAATAATAATAATAATTTTACTAATAATAATAATAATAATAATAATAATAATAATAATAATAATAATAATAATAATAATAATTATAATAATAATAATAAAATCAATAATAATAATAATAATAATAATAACAATAATAATATTAATAATATTAATAATAATAACTAAAAGTATCTTTATATAAGATATACTTATACTTTTTGGAAGTCAGCTTTAATTACCGTCAATATGATATAAAATGTAACAAATAAAATAAATTTAATAAATTACTTTTTCCCCTTACAACAAGCATGTTGCCCAATTAGAACCGATGAACAAGTCCCTAAAAATACATACAAATATATTTTTGTTTTTCCTTGGTATTAGTAAAATTAGAACAGTTTTCTAGAGTTTTCGGGACAGTTCCTGACTTTTAATTGTCATTTTGAGGGTGCTTTGCTCTGTGCTTTTCATGATTGCCCAGAATTTATTTACCGGAATTGGCTTGATGAAAATTAGTGAATACTTTGAATATAATTTTCCCTAAACTAATTTTAAATTGAGTCAGCTTATGTAAATATTATAAATATATATAATAATAATTAGTAGAATGTTAAATAGTCTTCGAGGAGATATTCACTCTAAAAATGTTTTTATTTGAACAAATTTGTTTCTTTATGTTTACCAACTTGCTGCAAACATTTTTAAGGATCAGCCTTAAATATCATAAAACTACTATTTATACAACAAATTTTTTTTTAATTTTTATTAGTTTTTGCAGTTGTTATTTTATTATTATTATTATTAGTTTATTATTATTTATTTTATTTTTCGTATTCAACAAACAGACTCCATTTCAGTTGATGCTTTCCTCATTGCGCTCATAGATGAATCTGTGCATTATGTTTATCCCGTTACCCATTGAGCCATTTATACAGACAACTCTATAAATAAGCATAAACTGTTGCCACAACTAAATGGCTGCAGAGAAGAGTGAATTCTGCTGCAAGCGGCAAGCTGCAAGCAGCCAGGCCACAAATCATCTTCCTGCTTCGCAAATTGTGCGATTATTCTGGGGTCGGTCTCACGTCACCGTTTTGTTTGGCTCGACAGCCGCCCTCTAATTTAATCGGCTCACAGAGGCGATCAGCCAGTTTACTCTCAACACCTGTGTGTGCACTCCACACACACTCAGTCAGCAGTGTTGCCTGCTGTTGTCGTTGTTGTTGTTGGCTCTTTGGCCCAAACGTTCTATGGCCGCGTACGCGTACATTAAACCCAGCAGCAACTTCCTAGTGAGGAGGGCACTGGCTGGCGCTACGTTTAGCTGGCATTCATAAATTATGGCAGTGGCAGCAAACATTGAGCAACAACAAACGAGACGAAAAATTATGCTAAGCGCGTACAAAGTTTGCTGCTGCTGTTATTATAATTGTGTTTGTTTTTATTGTTGTTGTTGTTGCTGTTGTTGCTGTTGTTGCTGTTGTTGCTGTTGTTGCCTTGCCTTTGCCTTTGCCCACCACCGTCTTTCAAACAGGTTTCAAATTCCTTGCCTTTGCTCACCTGACAACGCTCAAGCGAGGCCCATAGAACAAAGCCAAAGCCAGCGAACCAATAACAAAAACAACAACAACAATAACAACAAGGAAAACAACAACAAACACACACATTTCGGGCCTCCAACTCTACAGTTCTCCAGCTCCAGCTCCAACTCCAGCTCCAGCTCCAACTCGAGCCCAGTTTTGGCTTACTAATTATTATGCTAAGCTTGAAATGAGCAGCAAGAAAAGGGTTCATGCGAATTCAAAGCCAGCGAGAGAGAGAGAGAGAAAGAAAGAGGGACAGTGCACAGGAGAAGAAGGAGAAGCAGAAGCAGAAGCAGCAGAAGAAGCAGCAGAAGAAGTAGCAGAAGAAGAAGCAGAAGAAGAAGCAGCAGAATAAGAGCTTTGCGCTGACGCTTTGGCTTTGGCTGTGGCTTTGTTCTGCTGCTGCTGCTGGCGCTGCTGCTGCTGCTGGGCTCTGCTGTCGCCAGTCGACAGTCGGCAGTCGGCAGTGTTGCTCGGTCGCTTAATGGCGGTTAATGGAGGTCATTCACTTTCGCACGAATTGTAATTTTTGTGCTTTAAGTCAATTCAAGTTGCCAAGTCAGCGCTTGCGTTTCATCCTTTGCTCTCTCTCTCTCTCTCTCTCTTTCACTCTCCCTCTCCCTCTGTGCCTCTCTCTGTCACTCATATTGTATCGCATAATCTTATTATGCTGGGCCCAAAAATAAGTTGTGTGTTGTTGATTGTGTTGCTTTTGATTTTGGCTTTCGTTGTTTGTTATTTTAGTCGCTTTCCACACTCATTTCGCCAAAGATATCAATCTTGCAGCGAACTTCTCTTCCTCCTCCTCTTCTTCAGTCCCTGTCTCTTATCGTCAGCTGTCCGTTCCCCTGTCCCCCTCAACTGGCGAAAGTATCGCGCTTAAGAATGAACGAAGGAGATCAATGGAGTTCATTATTACGATACACATAAGCAATTTTATATATATTGTTTTTTGCATCATTATGAGGAATGATAATGGTTAGCGATAATTGAGTTTGAAGTTATGCCTAATTGCGCTTTATCTGTCTGTCGATGCTCTGCAGTTATCGATACCCTGCTGGTATCGATTACTTGCTCCCAAGAGTAACCTTGGCAATGGAGACATATTTCATATGTTATTGACAGACTCAATGCACTAGTTGCTTAAGGGGAAAGACTTATGCTAATTTAGAAGGCAGGATAAAATGTGCTGACCACTCGAACCATTTGAGCCCATTAATTATGGCCAGCATTGAGTGTGCTTCCGCTTCGATGAGTTCTCCAAACTGATGATCATAAATCATAAGCAACGGCTTTGGCCCCAAGACTCCGACCACCAGCATTGGGCCATTAACAACCGTTTGAATCAATTAAATACAAAGCTATCATTTTCAACACATGTCTCTGACTCTGATTACAAGTTTGTGCAAATGACTTTCCTTGCAGCTAGCAGCATGCAGCTTGCAGCCAGCAGTTGGCAGTTGGCAGTTGCCAATTGGCAATTGTGTAGACACATTTTGGAGAGGGCATGTAAAATGCTTAGCTTCGATCTAACTCTCCACACTCTCCCCACTCTCCACACTTGAGCTTTGCCTTTGGCTTTCGACATGGCGTAATCATAGAAAGCACGTGCGGCAATTTCTGCTACTGCTGCTACTGCTGCTGCTGCTGCTGCGTCCAAGTGCATTCAACTTGGCCAACTGTTCAACAGCGAGCACATGCGTGGCCCGTCGTCGTCGACCAACTGACAAGTCAATAAACCCATTGCCAACAACTGCCGGCCCCCTCTCGTCCACTTGTCGTGCTTATCAGGGAAACTAAGCACGATCAACGATCATTGGCACCAACTTGCAACTAGCAACTAGCAACTAGCAGAACTCCAGCGCGCAGCTCGCAACTGCAACTGCAAATAACCCTCAATAACAGTTACCTCAAACTGTAAGCAGTCGTAAATAAAAAAATGAAGAAAAAAAATACAGCAGCAGTGCAATGTACGCAACTAGGCCTAGGCCCAACACACACATGCAAACACACACACACACACACACATAGAGAGCGGGACCACAACAGCGAATGCAGAAGAATGTGCAAGAAGAAAATTGCACACACACACACCGACAGACAAATGGACACACAGACAGGCAGACAGGAGAGAAGACTGAAAGACTGAAAGGTTGATTGCGGGGAGGGGAGGGGATGTGGCAAACTGAAGTGGAATAAAGTCGTCGACGTCGTCGTCGTCGTCGTCGTCATCGTCATCGTCAACGGAGTGCATTGCACTACGAAAGGGTTAAAGACCCTCAACGATCGGCGCTGCGAGCAGTGAAAATGTGTGCAAAGAAATGTGAGTGGAAAAATCCAAAGCGACTGCCTGCCAGCCAGCCAGTTGCAGATATACAACAACAACCGCAACAACAACAAAATCTGTGCAGCGGAAAAGCAAAAGTGCAGTCAGCAGCAGCCAACAGCAGCCCCATTAGAAACGAAGACAGAGGCCAAAGCGAACCGAACCGATCCGAACTGAACCGAACCTACATCAACATGCACTCAAAGCACACACAGCGCAGAGAGCATTCGATAGAGCGTGGGAGAGCGAAAGAGACAGAGAGAGCGGGAGAGAGAGTGCATAGAGCTTTAACTGTTTGTTC
Source organism: Drosophila picticornis (assembly GCA_035043845.1). NCBI lineage: Eukaryota > Metazoa > Arthropoda > Insecta > Diptera > Drosophilidae > Drosophila > Drosophila picticornis. Next base: position 22,378,240 of record JAWNMR010000122.1, on the reverse strand, counting down.
GTCTACGGCTGCAGTGGCTTTGAACTTCACACAGTTTATAGCAGCAGCACCAGCAGCAGCAGAGTTTGCTCTGCATTCGCTCTCTCAGCGACGCTTTCTCTCTCTTCTTTCTCTCTCTCTCTCTGGCCGTTGATAATTGCTGATGATTGCTTTGCTTTTGTTGTTTTTTCAATGTCGAGTTCACTTTTCAAAACGGGGCATGTGCAAGATGCTATTGGGATAGATCATTGAACGTTCAATGCACCATTACAATAACACTCGCTGCCAGTGTGTGTGTGTGTGTGTGCGTGTGTGTGCATGTGTATGTGTGTGCGTGTGCGTGTGCGTGGGTCTCTGTGCCACTCAAGTGGAGGCGTCTGCTGCACTTTTGATTAATTTTCACAGCGAGCACAAGCATTTTCCACTGATACTGATAAGCCCAACTCGATTGCATTTAGTTGTGCGTTGCGCTTCCTGCCCTTGCATGTCCGCTGATAATAACAATGGGCAGCAGTCGGGGTAAGAAAAACAAAAATGAAAATTACGCCTGCATCTATTTTCTTTTTCTTTTTCCCTTTTCTTTTTCTGTTTTTCTTTTTCTTGTGATAAACGATCCTCATCTCACTCTTATAATTATACATACTTATGCCAAGAAATTTTTCATTTAGACAGCGGAAAAACGAGTTCAAGTACATGAATAGTTCTGATGGATACATAGCGAAGGAGAGAGAGAGAGAGAGAGAGAGAGAGAGATAGAGAGAGAGAGTTGGGCATTTGAAAGAGAGCAGTGAAAATATTCGAGAAGTTTTCTTTTGGGGAGACACGGAATGTTGGATTAGCCGCCCAAAGAAAAGTCGAGAAGCAACGAAAACTGATTCGGAATGTTTGCATTTATAAGTAAAAGAAGAGAAATTGTTCGAGAAGTTGTTGAAGGTGTTCTTCGTGGAAAGAGACGGACACATTCCCATCTGCCATTAATGCTGATTAAGATTTTATATATTTTGATTTATAAATTTTATACACCTTATAAGCAAATGACATAAGAAAAAGTTCTAAAAACTCAAAACAGATCAGGGTCACAACGAACCCAGGCTACAGAAGCCAAAAAAAAAAATTATTTTTATATATATACATATTATATGTATATATATATGTTTATTTGACTTTTGTTTGCTTTAGAATTTAGCACTCGCGAAAAAAATACAAATAAAAATATCACGATTGCATGAGCAAATTTCACCGACCTTGGCTAATAAAGCGTTTTCGAAGCATTTCCTATCCAAATGTTTACGCATATCTCTCTGTCTCTCTCTCTGTCTCTCTCTCTCTCTCTCTCTCTCTCTCTCTCTCTCTCTCTGTCTCTGTCTCTGTGTCTCGCTCTGTTATTGTGTAGAAAATATGCCCAATTAATAGTTGCACGCGCTTTTTTATTAGATAATGCTGGGGACCTTGAAAACCCTTATCGAATTTTCACCTTTTGCGCGAAAACTACAAAAAATAAAGGCGAAAATTGATAACAGAACTTTACGCAAATCGAAAAAACTATAAGCGACTGAAAAGTATTCTACAAACAGCAAGCAGAGTTGCCAACATCGTTTGCGTTTCTGACAACAAAAAAATAAGATAAAGTAAATTATGAATTCGGTTTTAGAAACCAAAAAAAAAGTGAGAAAGAAAAAAACCACAATTTTATTCAGCATTTTCAACATTTTAAAATGTAATTAAATGAAATAAAAACGCCAGCATTTTTCAAATGGAAATAAATAAACGATTTCTGTTTCTTGCCACATTTCGCTTCAAATTAAAAACAAACAAAATATATTTAAATATTTATATAAAACAATTGCAGTAGCTGTACTGACTTTAATTCATACTAAAAAAATATATTAAAAGTCAATATTTGAAGAAAAAAAAGAAGTGCAAAACTAATGATTTATTTTTGACATTCGCGGGAAAACTGTCGTATTGGTGACATTATTATTTTTGAGGCTCAATCCGTTCACGACCATATAACTAAAGTGGTTTCCGTCTATTTTTATCTGAGTGACGCGTTTTGCGTTTGTGTTTGTTTGCCGCTAAAAACGATAAGCGACCAGCAGGAATTTGTTCTGCTGACCTTCATTTTTCGCTGCTGTCCGCAGATAACAGCGATAACCGATAACCGTCTGCGTGTGTGTCTGTGTGTGTGTGTGTGCCTGTGTGTGATTGTTTATTATCATATTTGAAGTTGCTGCTCGCCTTTTCAATTAGCCCATTGCGACACATTACACAATGCAAGCGATTACGTGTTGCAATAGTTATATTTACAGCATTTGTAATCTGTATCTGATGTACAACATTGTATCACTTGTCAGAAGATTACATTTCTAGCAAAGTCTCCTGATACTCTGCACGGCTTAGGTGATTTAGGCATATAGTTTTCCTTACGGCACTCTTCATGTGCTGATTTTGATCAGTTGATTTGATCCTCAACATTGGAATTGAATTTGAATTACTCCATCTTTCTCTTTCTCTCTCTCTCTCTCTCTCTCTCTCTCTCTCTGTCTCTTGCTCTATCTCTCTCTCTATTTGGGCACAGTAGCATGACATCATGAGATCTCTGGACAGCCAAAAATTATGCGTAATCAACTACCCTGCCAAAAAAAAAAAAAAAAAAAAAAAAAACGAAAAAAATCAGAAAAAAAACAAACACTTAACGTCAAAATCTGGCAACATAAAAAGAGACATGCAAAAATTAAATTGCTCGAGTACACACACAAAAAACTCAGCAAGAAGCCAACAATTAGAAAAAGACACCGAATTTTTGATGCTCTCTTTTGGGTAAACCACTTTAATTACTTTCATTTTAATTTCAATTAAATTGTAATTAAAGATCGCATTAGTTTTACTTGGTGAGAAATGTTTGAGAGCAGTTTGTTGACTACTCTAAAGTAAATTACATTTTCTAAGCCAGGGAATAGGTATACTTTATGAGTGGAATTCCAGATCAATTTCAGATCTAATCGAAACTGTTGGCAAATTGATGAGACATTTGCGTTAGGGTAGAAAAAGCAGACGCAAAACATTTTTTATGCGTACGCCGCAAAAATGTTGGCCTTCAAATTGACCGAGTTCATGAACACCAACAAACGAGGCAGACAGATAGACGGACGGACGGACGGACGGACGGACGGACGTTCTACGCACCTTCTCATTGTGCGTTAATTGTATGATGATGGTGAGAGCGATACAGATGCAGATGTATATTTGTATGTATGTACTTATGTATGTATGCGCACAGATAACTAAATAAGCTAATACGTATTTATATAATATATATATATATATATATATATTTATATATATGCACAGCAGATGCCTGATATTGTAGAAGCCCCGAAAACAGGCAGCAAGTTCAAAAGTTGCGCAATCGGCAAAATAAACTGGTTTCCAGTTCTAAACTCAACAAAATTACTTGCCCAAATTGTTAACAAGTTATCAAGGAAGTTTATTCTGTCTCTTAATCACACACAGTTTTTTTATATTGCAAAAAAAATTATAAACGAACTGAAATACAAAGCAACAACAGTGTCAAACTACCAAGGAAAAAGTCATCAAGAGTCGTTCAACTTGCGCGGCAGAACGCAGCCAACGCGTGTCAAGAGAGCGAAATGAGAGAGAGACACACATACAGAGTGAGAGAGAGAGAGGGGGGAGAGGGGGGGGGGGGGAGCAAGACTCTTAAGTGGAAGGTCGCTCTGATTAAGCCAAAAAAAAAAAAAAAACACAGCTGAGTTTGGGGGCGAGATGATTGGCAATCAAGATAATTTCATACTCCAAAAGTGATGGATACAAAATGGATCGATCAATCCGAATGGTATACTTTAACAACAGCAAGAATGCTGCAGTCAAGACGAGTGAGCTCGACTACGAGATACCCCTTCAATTTATGCTCATTTTGCTTAGCTAAATTTCCCACTGCACACTCAACGCTAAGTAAAAAATCCAGGAATCTTTTGCTTTAATTCAATATATATATTAAACTATATATTATAAAAGATGTGCTATCGGAAATCGATATATATCGATAGATGCAAAAGAAAATAAACTTGTGAAAACTTATATAGCAAGTTATATTTGTCATATTTTTTTATATATATTTGAGTATTATTCTTTTAAATATTTATTTTTTTATTATTGTATTAAATAAGTATCCATTATTATTTATTTCTTTTTTATTGTGTATTATACATTTTAGGCTCTTATATATTACATTATTATATTTTATAGGCTCTTATATATTAGATGCTACTCGTTGTTGATGCTGATCAAGAATACATAAATAGTTTATCACATCGAAGTTGCTTCCTGCTGGCTGTCACATACCGTTGAGCAAAACCAGTATACCCTTTTCACACACTGTTAATGGGTTCGAGCTGTGATTTCATTTGCACCACTAACACAAAGTCGCCTTTCTCGCTTGACCCTCTTTCAATTATCGGTCAACAGTTTCGTTGCTGAAGGCCCTGCCTTGGACTTTGACTTGCAGTCATCACTTTTCCTACTTTCCGACTGATAACTGCATTGCCAGTTGGCCGCTTGGCTGCTTGGCTGCTTGGCTGCTCGGCTGCTTGGCTGTGTTTGCCTGTAACCGAGGAGCCCGGCCCATGTGGGATAAACAGCGCTTTGAGCCGCCAAAGCCAATGACATTTGCCAGGCGTCCATTCGCCTCGTGCAGCGAACGTTGATCGTCGTTGAGGGGTACGAGAAGAGAGTGAGCGGGGAGGGGGTTGCTGCATTGTTCATGACGCAGCTGAAAGTTGGATGCGCTGTGCGCTGCTCAGAAAGATGACGTTGCACATCGTAATCGTAATCGTAATCGGTTTGTAAACTCTTCGGAAATTGAGCAGTGATTGGAATAATGCACGCTGCGATCAACAGCAGCAGCAAACAACTCAGCAGCCAACCAATTTCGTTTGCATCCATTGAACTTGACCTCCACTTGAACCGAGTCGTGCTCCATGCTCCATGGCTCCATGGCTGGCTCCCAGAGTTTGTCGAGCTGCCTTCTGTATCTTTTTCTGTATCTTTTTCCTTTTCTTTTGTGTATGCCACTTTCGTTTTGTCTGCCCATTTATTTTTAAACGAACTTGTTGTTATTGAAATTGCATTAATAAGGAAGTTAAATGCTTATTTTCGTTGAAGGTTTGTTGACATTTCATGTGTGTTCCTCTGATCAACTCACACTCATTTGGCACACATTGCCTCCATCCGATAAGGACTCTGTCTTATCTGTGTTATGTGTGCCACACTATGAGGCACATCCATCCGCAATTGGGTTGCTCTTTAGACAAACAGCTGCGAACAAAAGAATAGCATCACTTCCAACTAAAGAACAAACTATTCGTTTCTCAATTTTATAGTTTTTTTTTTTCAATATATTGTTCAATGTATATCCATAAATTAAAGTTACTACTGCTCTTGGAAATGCTTTAATTCTTTTAATTTGAAGGGAAAAGTTCCAAGAAGTATTTCTTAAGGAAATTGTTTATTTATCTATATTTTTCATAGTTATCGATAGAATTGATAACTGAAAATCGATAAACCCAAATATAGCCCACAACTTTATGGCTACAGTCACCAAATTTTGTTGGAAGGCTGTTGGCGATGTCCTTCAAAGATTGGCATAGGAAATCGATAAAATGATAAAAAGGAGACACCAATTTTTTTCAGCCACGCCCACTCCCGCTAAAGCTAAATTTACCAAAGGAAGGAAGGTTACTAGAAACTCTTCTAATATATTTTTGGGCCATGCCCACTGCCGCAATTCTAAAGGCAAACTTGGAAGGTAGAACACTAAATATCTTGTGCAAAGATCGGTACTTCTTCGGTTCATCCAACCTGTTCTGTGGCACCTATTATCAGATGGTATTACTTATGGATCGGAGTCGGTTACGCCCGACTGCGACGCTCTTCTTGTTTCTTCATTAATTTTCTTCCTTTTTCATCAAATGTCTTAAATAAGTTGAAAACGGTGAATAAAATTATGGTTATTTTCATTCCCATTTATTCAAGACTCTTCGTGTAATTCGAAAAACTAACAAATTTAAATGAGGCACCTTTGAACACATTTCTTGTGAGTGTGGTGCATTCGTATTGTTCCACAAACATGTCGTTAAAATGCCATAGACTTAAGGAACAACAAACCCGCCCCCCTCGAAATACCACCGCAGTCAGCCGACAAATATGCTGAAAAGCCGAAAATGTTTCGGAAAATAACTCGCCCGAAGATATTTTCGTCTTTTCGATTTGGACGAGGGACACCCACGCAAACGCTGAGTGGAACAATGTGGCAACGAGACGGATCGCATGGGGCGAAGAGACGAATGGGGCCTTAACCTTGGACGGAGACGGCCAATAAAAGAGCGACCATCAAACCAGAATGATCAGAAAGGCAGAAGAAGCAGCAGATCGATCGTTGGCCACACGTGGCATTTTGGAGCTGGCTGTTGGGCTGGCAACAGGAAACGATTTCCACATTGACCTAGGCGGGCCCAACGGGTTGATCATGTGCAGCGAGCAGCCAGCAGCGAGCAGCGAGCAGCCAGCAGCGAGCAGCGAGCAGTGAGCAGCGAGTATGTAAATATTTATTTACAATTCGTCTTGAAATGTCAACGGCACGAAGTCAATGACTGCAGCAGCAGCAGCAGCAGCGGCAGCAGCGGCGGGTAGAAGCCAATGCACCGCTCTGTGTGTTGTGTGTGTTGTGTGTGATATAATTTCAATTATACACGCAACAAGTAGTAATTAAATAAATTGCATTCAAAAACCGAAACAGGCAATTTTTTTATTTTGTGTTTTTTTTTTTGTTTTGCTGCTGCTGCGAAGCGCATGAACTTAGTCAGGTTATATTGAACTTTTTTTGCAAAACGGAGGCGCCATGAACTATAGCGAAATAAATAACACCAAACATGCTGATGATGATGATGGTAATGATAATGATAATGATGATTATGTTGTTTATTGATGTTGGCAATGGGGGAATCGTCGTCATCAGCATTTTCATTCGCAAAGCGACGAAATCATTGCTAAAAGAGTACAATAACCGCTGAGCGGCGTTTACCTTGGGACCGGGCCGGCTACTATCGGTTTATCTGTGTGACATGTGTTTCACTCCACGCGAGTAAGCCTGTTGCCAGGGTAGTTAAAGTCTCCGGTGGGGTGGCTAAAGCCTGCTCTATGTGCGTGCATGTGTGTGTGCGTGTGTGTGCGAGTGCGTCTGTGTGTGTGTGTGTGTGCGTGTGTTGTTTTCTAAGCAACACCCTCAACAGCTCGTCACTTGGATCCCTCTCTTTTTTTCGCTCAGTCTGCCACTCTCTCTCACACACACACACGTGCACACACACACAAGCGTGCGCTCTTGTTGATGTTTTGGTTTCACGCTTGTAGCCGCCGCCACATGTTAAATCATTTTCAAGAGCATGTGAGCGTAAGCAGAGTACGACTCTCTCTCTCGCGCGCTCTCTGTCGGTTGCTCTCTCGCGCTCTCAGGGTCGAGCAAGCGAACGAGTGGCCGAAAACTGAACAAGATCCAACGCGAATGTTGATTTTCCTTTCATTCAACGTTGAAACATCGCAACGAGCAGATCGTCGTTGCTCCGTCATTTAATCGTCGTCGTCGTTTTCGTCGTTTTCGTTGTTTTGTCGTGCTTCGTTGTCGTTCGTCGCGCGTTCGTTCGCTTTGCGCATATATCGGTTAAATATCAAATGTATATTGAATACAATAAATAACAAATATATCATTATCCATTATCCATTATCCCTCAAGTGACTACTACCACAACTGAATAAATGATCAAAGTAGCCGAAGGATATGCCCAGTGTACTGTGAAAAGAGTGCCGAAATACAAAATAATTATAGTTTTTGGGCAAGCGCAACAATGCCTGTTTAGGCCCAATAAGCCTGAAATCATAACCATTTATAGATATAGAAATTTAGGTAGCAAGTGAAGTGTCCTCCGCGTTGTTCAATAACAAAATGCTAATGTCCGCGGACAGTTCCGATTGTCAGCCCAGCAGCAGCGCCATGGAATCGCCCATTGAGTCGACAGGCGGCGCCAAGACCACCTCGGTCATCTGCCAGGTGGCGCCATCTAGCACAACGAGCAGTGCTCAGTTGATGGTCGCTGGCCGATCCCATTTGGAGAATGCGCTCAAGTTGCCGCCCAACACGAGCGTCTCCACCTATTATCAGCACAGCAAACTGATTGTCGGCAGCCAACCACAGCCACAGCAGCCAACTAGTGGCAGGAGCAGCAGCAGCAACACAACCAGCACCAGCAGCAGTTCTGCTGTCATCTTTCAAACGTCGGAATACCATCAGCGCCAGGTCGCACCTGTCACAGAAATGGATACTGTGCCGCTAACAGGTGTGCCCTGCGTGGCCAGCAAGATGCCCCACAGCAATGTCATCTATGTGAACAAGTCCAGCTCCAGTGTGGTGGTCAGCACCACCGAACCCACACAGCTGCCGCCCCCGTCGCACTTTGATCCATCGCCAGTCGCGAGTCATCACGCTCATCACGCTGCCCATCATCACATGGCCGCCGCCATGTATCATCATCACCAGGCGCAAGAGGGCGCCACTCATCATGGCTATGCGAATGGTGGCCATCATCATCATCTGGCCACTGTTCCGGGTCAGCCCAATGGCGCCATTGTGGTCATGCCAGCCGATTCGCGTCCACAAACACCAGAGTATATCAAATCCTACCCAGTTATGGATACAACTGTCGCCAGCTCGGTCAAAGGCGAACCCGAACTAAACATTGGTGAGTCGACCCACTCGATCCCTCTCAGCTCACCTGCGAATTAAATTGAATACCACCTGAATGTCGATTCACATTTGAGTAAAACTAGAAAAGAGCACAAAACTTCTTCAACTTACTTTCCATGACTTAAATAAAGTAAAAACTCCAATTTGAAGTCCCTCAGTTACCCAGAATATAAATTTACCATATGAATGTGCATCATATGAATGCTATTCATATTTGATTAAAACTAGAAAAGTTCATCTTAATTGTTATTAGATTTTTTTAGATCCTGAATTACTCCTGAATGTTTATCGTATTCGTAAAATACAAGAAAAGGGAATCTAAATTGTTTAATGAATTTCTTTTTCCTAGATTTATTTTCCAGTATTTAAGTAAAGTACAAACTCAAAATCGACGATCTCTCAGTCAATCAGGCAAACAAAGTATGATATAATCGATGATATAATAAATGATTTCCGAGTAAAAACAGCACTTTCCCAGATTTATTTTCTATGACTTAAATAAAGTACAAACAAATTGAGAACATATTAATTTAAAGTTATAGAAACATTTATTTGTTTCTGTAGAAAATGTTGTTTTGTGGAGGAGTCTTCCTTGATTGAGCAGGAACATTTCCTTGCGATTCTCTCAACTATTTTGTTGGTTTTCAAATCGAGATCAAAACCATTTTTCATTCCATTATCCAGTTTCTATTCAATCCATTTTGCATAAGAGCTCTAATTTAAAGAGAGCCTTGGGCTTTTGAAGCCCATTTGCAACATAGGCCTGTATTTGGAGGCGCGGAAGCATTCTGACGGGGGCTAAGGCTAAGGCCTAATGGGTGTATTGACTTATTGACGTCATGTTAATTAGGCAGGCGAGTAACGCTTCCGAATTCTGCAGTCAGTTAGTCAGTTAGTCGTTCATTCACTCAGCCAACAAGGTCGTTCCGCATACAATAAAAAAAAACAACAGCGACAACAACTCAAATCACAAGTCTGAAAATACTTGGAGTTCGAGTGAGTTCAATTAACTCGCTTTAATGTTTTCTGTTTTGTGTTGGTTGCACATATACAATATATATGTATATGTAAATATGTATATATGTATGTGATTCAGCGACAATTTTAAAAATAACTGTACCAATGTCAGGCGTCATTTGTGACGAAAGAAGTTAATGCACTTTATGTCGGCTGCACCAGTTGTCCAAGCAACCAGTTGGGAATCATTTATATAAATCACCGATGATGAGCCTCAGTTCAAGCGATGAGTCAAGGCAATCTTCCCCTCCCCTCCTCAATGGGAAATATTATGCAGTCAACACTTGTGTAAATCTTGAAAATGTGTCAGTTGCTAAAACACAAACTGATTTTAGTATTGCAGCTGTAAAGTAATCGTTTTCATTAGACTACCACAGATGGTTATAATAATAATAATGTGATAATATTCACACATTAATGATATACCATATTATAATAGGTATTTATTTATATAAATCATTTAAGATGCATTCTTCAGACTTGATCTTCAAAGTGCTTTATGAGAAACATCTGAAGATGAATTTTCCATATAAAATGCATCCAAGGAAACATTTACAACTTAATAAAATAGCAAACAAATAATTATAATTATTGTATACTTTATTATATAATTATAATTCTCATATGATGCAGCCTCACATCTGAAGATGCATATTTAATATAAAATGCATTATTTTAAGCCAATATTCAGAGAAAAAAGATGAATCAAAAAACTATAGTTGTATTTAATATTGAGACGTAATCTTCAAAGGCCTTACATATATCTAAAAATATATCTTATGTAAAAATTAATCAAAATAACATTTATTACAAAAAAAACGTAATAAAATACTACATAATTATATGATATAATTATACAGTATACAATGTATAATTATCAAATTAATTTATTATTAGAATACCATATTTAAATTCAAATATGCAAATATATTTCTTTCAATGTATTATCGAGAGATAATCCAGAAAAATCTGTAGAATTAGCCTTAATATAAAATGGTTGCACTTTGAAAGATTTCCAAGTTTAGTTTTGATATCAAATATCAAATTTCAAATTGATATCATAATTTGAAAAGCTGGCCAAAATCTCGTCTACATCAAACCACATTTCCAGTCACATTTCATGCCTTGTTAACGAAAGTGAAATTTGTCCGCACCTTAAGTCAAATGTAATGTTTATTTGTCGTCTATTATGTGTCGCCTTGTTGCTGCTGCTGTTGTTGTTTCTGCGTCTTCTTCTTCTCCAACTTTTATTTATTTATGTGTCTGCCGGCGTCGCATTTCTCCAAACAAAAACAAAAACAAAAACAAAAAACAAAAAGCAAAAAACTGGGCGACTGGGCAAATTGTGCATTTGATGCGAACGCGATTTTCCAAGTTCATTGCTACCCAGCAGAGTGCAGCTGTGTATTTGATATGCTTTGTGTTTGCTGTTGTTGCTGCTGTTGGCTCTTGGCATTTGTAAATGCATCCGTTAGCCAAGTTTTTAATTTCAATTGCGAAAACGAAAGTGAAAAGCAAAGCAAATGCATTTCTCGTTTTCACTGCGCATGCGCACTCAACTTATGGCCGAAGCGCAGCTCAAACTAAACTCAACTCAACTCAACTCAACTCAACGCCAAAGCTGCTCTGGGGAGTAGATGCCAATTTCCCCACACCCCTACCTCCGCCTCCCCCGCCCACACTCCTTTCCTCACATGCTACGCTTAATTTAAATTCGCTGTCAAATTGTCTTTGACATTTTTACTTTGGCAAACGGCAATGACTCGTCCGCCTCTTCGTCCACTCGTCCGGTTCGCTGCGGTTCGGCTCGGTACGGTGTCAGTTTCGGCTTCGTGTTTGTGTTCGGCTTCCCTGACACACGAACCCCGACCGACAGCATTTGGCTCTGCTGAATGTCGGTGAAAGTCAATGCGAAGCCGAAGCCGAAGCCGAAGCCTCGCTACAATTGTCTGCAAAAGAAAAGTTATTTGCTTTTTGCAGTTTTTCGTTTTTCGTCGTCGTTCGATAAATTTTGTTTTTTTTTGCTTTTAAGTTTTGTTTTTCGTAGGCGGCGTTTGAACTTTTGCTTGGAAAGTTTTCATCAGCTGCGCCGTCGCCGTCGTCGTCGTCGTTGTATTTATTTTTATTGGCACAATTATTTGTGCATTTTAGAAATTTATTAAATGGTCAACGAACCGACCGATCTCCGGATCTCTAATTCTCTGCACTGAGGGGGGGGCTCAGGCATTTGGAAAAGTGAAACGCATCGAATCGAAAGTAAAACCCTTTTTATATCTACACATATATTTATATATATATATATACATATATCTAAATATATATGCAATGTGGCATTGTTGAAAGCAAGAGTTGCTCCCAGTGTCGATTGTTTGTTTATCTTTAGTTGGTTGAGACTTTTACCTTGGAACTGAGCCCAGTTGAAATACCATTGCAGATGGATCGAATTAAAAGTTGTGGAATTATTTTGAGTTATTGCAACTAGAAGATTAACTTCTTGAAGTGTAACATTTAAATGTTTCTCAGTCACCTAATCAGCAATTGCAGTGCAAGTATTTAAAATCCTTAACTTGGCACAAACTTTATGTATGCTTTATATACTTGGCTATTAGTCAAGCGTATTTCAATCAAGTTATGATCATCTTTGGGACTTGTAATCAACAAATGCAGCCATCAATTATAAATTCAATAAATTATTAATTAAATTGCAAGCAATAACAAATTTAATCAGTGCAATTTTTGGCCTTTCTTCAAATTGATTTTACGACTTTTCATATTTCCCACTAATTAATACAATTATTTCAACATTTTACAAAGAACATAAAACTATTTAAGCACCTTCATTTAACTAACCAACTCAGATACATTTCATATGTCGAAATTAGTCATTGGTATTAACCCAACTGATCCTCGAGACTTAACCCTACAAAGCTAATTTGAAGCATGCAACAATCGCTCATTTGCCATTGGACAGAAATTTACTCGAAGAGCTGCCCCAATGAATCTCTCTCTCTCTCTCTCTCTCTCTCTCTCTCTGTCTCTCTCTCTCTCTCTCTCTCTCTCTCTCTGTCGACTGTTCCCACGCCGTGCAATTGGCGTGCGATCATCTGACAGCCCGCCAGCTGTCCAGTAAGTGGCAGTGGCAGTGGCAGGTTAGAGCAAAGTCAACGCACGCATTTTGCTTGCCAGTCATCAATTTGAATTGAATTATTGCACGCGAGAATTGCATAATCGACGAAAGTGACGAAAACGCCGAAATGTTGAACTGTATTCAACCGAAACGCATCTCGTATCTCGAAACTGGAAACTGGAAACTGGAAAAACGCGGCTGTTCTGGTGACGCACATGTTTGTCATACAATGAACCAAGCGCTGATGGGCGGCGCAGGAACACGCCCACTTTACACACAAGGTGGCGCATTTCAATTCGCGTGACCTCAGCTGCGTTTCTTGAACCCACTAATAAAATAAACAGCAACAGCAACAACAACGAAACGGAAAGAAATTTGCTCAAAAACTGAATTTTATTGCAAGATTCGTTGAACTGCGTCCGACTGCGAAACCTGTGCGAACATTTCCGCATTTGCTCGAGTGAGCGAGAGCGAGCGCGAGAGAGAGCGAGCCCAGCACTCTCTCTCTCTCTCTCCCTCTCTCTCAGACTCAGACTCAGACTTGCTCTCATTCTGCTTGTGGTGGGCAACACGCGCTAAACTTTTATTTATTGATTTAGATTGGTGCGAGCGAGAGAGCATGAGAGCATGAGACACACACACACACACACACACACACACACACACGCAGACACACAGACACAGTGAGACAAACAAGCAGCTAAAAACACACAATTTCAATGTCAAATTTTAATTTAGTAGAGTTTTGGACTCAGAACATTACCAATATGGCAAGGCACACACACACACACAGACACACACACGCACACACACACCTCTCTCTCTCTCTCTCTCTTCCCCCTCTTCCTCTCACTGCACATAGGGGCGTGTGTGTGTGTGTGTGAGTGAGTGTGTTTCATATCAAGCAAGTCTGCCGAATATTTTCAGCTGTCGGAATTAATTTGTTTGTATTCCACACACACACACAAGTCATGCTCTGTGTGTGTGTGTGTGTGTGTGTGTTATTTTTTGGGTCTGCCATTTGCTTGTTTGTTGTTCTTTTGGCGTATTTCTAGCTGATAGTGCCGCCCGCCCAACTCCCCCCACCCCAGCTCTACCTCACTCACTCACACACAACACACACCTTCTCTCTCTCTCTCTCTCTGTCTCTGTCGCTCTCGCTCTGTGCTGTGCTGTGTTCGTGTGAAGTGAATGAAACTTTCAAGGTCGCCTCGTGTGTGTGTGTGTGTGTGTGTGTGTGTGTAGAGTGTTGTGCGTATTAAATAATACTCATAGATTTCATTTTTGGCTATTCAGTTTTTAGCCAACAAATGCCAACGACGTCCTTGAGTTTAGATTTGGCCTACGCAAATCCGAGAGACAACACAATAATATCCAACAGCTGGAAGAAGAACGCACGAACCGCTCGAGAACCGGTTCGATCAGCTACTGCTGACTACCTCCACTGACTAGCCGTAATTTTAGTTCAAGCAATCCAACACCATAATTAATACATGTCTCTCCTGCTCAGCATAAACAAACGGATTTTACGGTTTTGTGATCTTATGATAAAAAACACAAATCAAATTGTGCGCCAATAAAATAGCCCAGGCAAACCTGATCTGTTTGGAACCAGGAAGCAATTGCTAAATTCTCTTTGCCAGCGTCATATATCATATACAAATACAAATACAAATGCAAATCAACAACAAAAAGTGTATAGGGCAACTCGAGATACTCGCACTCAACTTGTACTCGTTGTTCAGTTACTTCTATATATATATAAATATATCTATATACGTTCATAGTTATACATTTGCGAAACTTGTCGCTTATCAGCTCAAATCTAAACAAAAACAAAAGATTTGCATTCCAAATTTGACATGTGGAATATGTATAAAAAATACAATTCTCAAGAAATGGAACAGGTGGCAACTTGGGATATCAATTTGACTCATTTCCTTAGCCTTATCTGAAAACCAGCTAAAATCCCCAACAACAATCTATTATAAATTATAAATATATAGAAATTATATGTAGACAGTCTAATTCGTTTGATGTAATTATTATAGTAATTAATTAATTAATAGTAATTAATCTAAGAAACCTTCTAAAATCCCTTAAATCTAATTTTAGACAGAGTATTCTAAATGCCTTTAATCATGCCACACAAACAGAGTCGTTTATATTTATATATATTTTAAAATACAAATGTTTATGCAATATCAGTGTTAATTATATATATTTATATATAAATATATAAAGTAGTAGAAACAAATTTACCTGCAGGGAGGCTGTGAGACTGCCCACGTCACTAAATCATTTCACACTAGTTAGAACTTTACGGAATTCTAGAAGAATGTAGCACAAATCGTTAGACAATAATGCAGTACTTTTTTTTTGCTTTAGAAATAATAAAATCTTATTTTTCCGTAAAAAAGCGTTAATAATTTTCTTATTTTTAAGTTGTAAAAACTCCTTAGAATTGTAAAAAAAAAATTATAGCAAAATAATAATAAAATAATATTTAAAAAGCGTGTTTAGATTTTATATTTTATTATTTTCCTATTTCTAAGAGCTCCTCAGAATTATGGAAAAATGTAGTAAGAAAAAACATCGAGCAACAAATAAAGAATGATTTTTAGCTGTGTCAAAATACATTCTTGACTTTGTGTAAACAAATTTCAAAACATTTGCCAATCGACAAAACCCGTTTAGTCATGTTTATTGAACTAATAAATGTTTTCGATGCGGTAACAATGTAAATTTCGCAGTTTAAAATGGGAAGTGCGCTGATAACAGCTATTGGCGAACTGAGCTTATCAATTTGCTGTATATTGAACTATTTATATTTTATTTATATTTATATTTAAATCTATATTTAAATTTACATTTGAATTGTTTGCTGTGAGCTTTAAGTGTAGACCATGCGTCAGATTGCAAATCAGAATGGAGCCGTAGACAACTTAAGAGCTCTTAAAGTGTTTCGCTTAACAGCGATCGATAAAGATTTCACACGCACACACACACATGCACACGCAGAGAGACACACGCACAAGCTGCTTGGGGCTGCAGCAAAAGTGCAACGATCTGCAGTGCAAAATGTCAGTGAACTTGTCGAGACGACAAGCAACAGCAACAACAGCAAACAATAACAACAACAACAAGTAAATGCAGAGACTGCAGACGCGAAGCGTGTCTGGCACAGAAACAAAACACAGCAGAAACATACATATTTATGTATGTGCGTGTGCATGTATGTGTGTATGTGTAAGCATAAGCATGCATGTATGCATGTGTGTGTGCGTGTGTGTGTGCAGCTACACGAACGCGCGACGTCTTCCATGTGATGATGATGATCATGCTGATCATGATGACGATATTTGTTAATGATGACCATGGCAGCGTGAAGATCATGAGCGTGCAGACATTTTGCAATTGTTTTGTTTTCTTCTTTTTTTCTTCTCTTTTTCTTCTTGTAAAACACGATTGTTTACAATGCGAGGAATGCCTCTGCTTGCCTGTTCTCTCTCTCTCTCTCTCCTTCTCTCGCTCTGCATAGCTTTTTATCAATTATATATAATTGGCTTATTTGATGGCAGCTGAAAGGTAGCTAAAGAGCGAGCGAGAGACAGGCTGAGAGCAACTCACTTGACGCTGCCAAAGAAAGTCTTTCTCCACTCGATTCGACAAAGCAAAGTGGTTTGACGGGTTTCTCTCACTGTCTCTCTCTCTCGCTGTCTCTCTTGCCGGCGCAAGATTCTTGTTCTGCTTTGTTTACTTTCTTCTTGCTGCTTTCTTTAACACTGCGGTGAAAGTTACGTAACACTTGCTGTTGTGCCTGCAATTGTCTTGGCCTGGCTCGCTCTCGCTCTCTCTGTCTCTCTCGCTCGCTCTATTTCGGTCTCTCTCTGTCTCTTTCTCTCTCTCTCTCGCTCCGCCTGTGTTTGGTCGAGAACGAGCTCAAGTTCAACACAACAAGTTGCCCATTTTGTTTTGCTGCTTTCTTCGTATTTTTCGTTGCCAGCATTGACATTGGCATTGGCCACGATCTTCTTCGTCTTGCCGTTTGAAAAGAAAGTATTACGTCTGTGCTTACTTTCTTCGGCCGCATTGCCATTGGCGTTGAAGAGTAAAAGTTGCAAGTTATTCTCAGCTCGTAGTTGAAGTTGAATTCGTTTTTAATTTGCCTATCAAACTTGTTGCACAAGACAAAGAGGAGAAGAAGATGCCCTTCTTGGCATAATATGAATGGCGTTATGTTAGTTGTAATTACAGTTGCACTCTGACATAATGGCACAATGTTAGTTGTCGTCACATATGCACAGAATGTCAAATGCACTTTAACTGCACTTTAACAGCGCTCTCTTTGTAAAGCGTTCGCTCTCTTTGTAAAGCATTCGCTCTCTTTGTGCAGCGCTCTCTCGCAGTTCTATTGCTTATTTGATGTTTGGAGGTGATAGTTGTGTTATCGAGCGCAGTATCGATATCGATAGCCATGTTATTAACATAAGAATAGGCTGTAATCGGAATGTTGTTTTCAGCTTTTACATTTTTTGAATAAAACTTTAATTAATCAATAATTATTGCTACATATTAATCGATATTTGTTTTGTTCTCTGGTTTTCTTGCAGAATTCGATGGCACCACTGTGCTGTGTCGCGTCTGCGGTGATAAGGCATCCGGTTTCCATTACGGCGTGCATTCCTGCGAGGGCTGCAAGGTAAGTTTGCAATGCTCTCCTTCCCTTTCTGGGTGGGTGGTAAACTAGCGTGTGTCTGTCACGTGTGGCCAGAAGCTGCAGCCATCAACCACCGTGCAGCGATAAAACCGTGTCTGACATTGAACTCATTTGAACTCGTCCTTTTTTCCCATTTCTTGAATAGGGGTTGTTGTAGAGGAACAGGGATCAGGATGTGGGCAGAGGGGGGGCAGAGGGGGGAAATCGCGACTGGCTTTGTGTCCTTGCATTTTGGCAACTGCGTTGCAGACATTAAACCTGCAACGCCTGCCTGCCCCCTGGCATAAATTGCGTCGCAATAAAATAAATCAAAAGTAAACACACACAAACACAAGGAGAAACATATCCTGGAAACAACCACCAGCAGCCGCATTTCGTGGCATTTTGCACACTGTGACATTGAAAATGTGCCGCAAGTTCATTCGCCCTTTCAACTGCGCTCGCAGCGAGTCCAAGCTTAAAGTCCAACGTCGATCTCCCCGCCGCTCCAGCGCCCCTCCCTCGCCGAGCAGCCCTTCGCTTAATCAGTCTGTGCACAATAACCTTGGCAAAGTAGTTTGCCCTATTCCCTTATATTCCACAAGCAGCGTTGCCGCCAAAGTCAGTCGGGGATAATGTCTCAATGACGTCCTTGAATTAGGTTAACAGCCAGTTTCAGTTCTAGATTGCCAACGCTCTCCCTCTCCCTCCCTCTCTCTCTCTCTGCCTCTTTGCCTCGCTTTGCCTGTGGCGCGATCCTTTGTCGTTCGCTGTATGTATATATATACATATATGTATATATATATATATATATATATGTATATATATATATAATGTTTGTTTGTACAGCATTGCTTTCAGCCTTGTGGGCTGCTGCCTGGCGACGTCTGCGCGTCTGAAATTTCAAACTTTCCAAGACTTCAGCCCGCTTCTCGTTGCTTCGAATTTTATTTTATTACGATTTTTGTTCTTGTTTTTCTTCTTTTTTTTTGCGAATATCTTTTGGTGGTTTTTTGGCAAAGTTCATTGACTTCTGCTTGCTTGTTTCTCTTGACCAAAGCAGCCAGCGTCCAAACTTGGTACGGTTTTTTTTGCCTGCTTTTCAGTCTGTATTTGTGTGTGTGTGTGTGTGTAATGATATTAAGTAGCTCGTCTCTTTTATCAATGTGCCAGTCACACACACACATACACACACAAATGCGCTAATTTAAAAACATACATACGCGTGCCTATGTGTGTGTGTGTGTGTGTGTGTGTTTGTGTGCGTGCTTGGCAGGTAGGCCTATGAATAAAGCTTTATACGCGCTTTTTGAAGTTCAAGGTTAAACAAAGGCACAGAGTACCAGCAGCAGCAGACGCAGCAGCCGCAGTAGCAGCGCTCTCGCTCTAACTTGCAGTCAAAAACCTGTCCTGCCTTCTTCGGCTGCCCTTCGTTCGACACGCACTTTTTGTTGTTGCTTTCGTGCGTTGCGCGTGCGAGCGAATCGATCGCTTGCTCTCTTGCTCTCTCGCTCTCTCTTGTTTTTCGCACGTGCTTAAAATAATCTGTAGGCTAGAGAAGTAGGAAGCAAGTTTTATTTAGAGGTTTTTGCCATTCTTTTCATCATCATCACCATCGTCATCATCATCATCACGATCGTCATCGTCGCTGCTTTTGCTGTTGCTGATACTTCCGCCCAGGCCCAGGCCAGAGATGACTCTTTCGGCTCTGAGTTGGGCCCCAACACCTGATCGGCACTCAGCCTTCGAATTGTCTATTGACCTCTATTTTTGTGTAAATTGAGCAAACATTTGGCTGATTCAAATTTGGGTTTTAGAGTTGGCTTAGTTTTGACACTGCTTGAGTTATGTTCTTTTGATCAGGCAGTTCGCTGGAATTGATAAGATTTCTATTAGAAATCGAACCTTCTTTTAACTTAATTATTTAAAGTCAGTAAATTTAATATTACTATAAAAAAAAAATAAATAAATGTTTATATGAGATGCAAAATGTTCGAAAATTAGTTGCTTAGGAATTAAGAGCTATTAACGTTAAGCGGGGTGTTTTACTTAAAAAGCTTTAAAAATTACTTTTATTTTAATCTCAATTCTGTTTGTAGTCACTTAAGAGACTTTCAGACTAATTTCAAGTTTTTGTTGTGGCTTTTTGAAAGACCAGCTCTGAAAAATGAGCTAAAATTTCGATTAGGAATTTGTTTCTTCTAGAACAAAACATATTCAGAATGCAGGAGAAGCCATTAAAGATTTTAATTTTATAATGTTATAATTTTAATATGAACTCAATTTCAAGCACAATACAATAGAATGGAGTAAAAGCAAGCTTGACTAGCGATTATAACATTAATAAAAATATGATTATAATTATAAAATTATATTTTTAGCGTTGTCAATTCACGCAGCTCAACATTTAGCCGTATTATGAGCTGTTGGCAGCTTCACTGGTCTCTCACCTGGCAACAATGTTTTTTTCTTTTTTTCTTTGTGTGTATGTTTTTTCTCTGTGTGTGTTTGTTATTCCTAATGACCTAATTTGTGTTATGAGCCCAAGTTATGGGAATGGATTGGATTGGTCTGCTGCCAGAATTCCTCCAAATTTAAGCATGAAAACAAAACGTAGAAAAAGCAAACAGAGGCAAAAAAAAACACACAGACACACACATACATATATGTGTACATAAATAGGTAAATATGTCTGTATGTATTTGTTGACGTTAGCGTTTTATTTAGTATGCATGGATGTGTGTATGTAGAAAATATATTTGTGATTTCTGTTATGGTTGCCCCTTTATCATCTCCTTTGCCCATCGTGAATGGGTCTGCTTTCTTTGCTCTCCCTCCATTTGCCTGTTATACAACATGTTTTTATTCTTTCACATTATTTAGCATATTTATTTATTGTACATTTGTTGTTATTCTTTTCCTATCCACACAAAACAAGCACACACACACGCACACACACACAACGTTTTTACTACTTCGTTGTTGCGTTTTTGCTGTGTCTCTTTTAGTTTCGCTGCCTGGGCATTTGTTGTTTTTTTATGCTTCGTGTAGTTTTCGTGTGCAGTTGAGTGTGTGTGTGTTGATTGAGTCAGTAAGTGTGTGTGTGTGTGAGTGTGCGTGTGAGTGCGAGCATGCGTGTGTATTGGTGGAAATGTGAATGAACTCGTTCAATGTCAGCACAGCGACGAAGCAACGTGCGCAGCATGGGCCACAAGAGCAGCAGCAGCGGCAGCAGCAGCAACAACAACAACACCAGAGAGCATAAGCCATGAGAGAGAGCCAAGTGTGTTATGCTCTCTTACGCCCTCTCTCTCTCGCACGCTCGCACTCTGCACTCTCTTTGCGAGTGCAGCAGCGATTTAGTTCTGTGAACATGTGTAGTTTCTATGTATGTATGTATATATGTATGTATGTATTCCTGTAGTTGTTACGCCCTGAAGTTTATGTTTGTGTTTGTTTATTTTCACAGACCACGTATTTCTTCTGATCTACTTACATGTGCACACACATACACACTCATATACATATATATATATATGTGCAGGGGAATGATTTGCATAAGTCAAATTGTTGAATTCCGTCTGATTTTGGTGGCTGAGTCATTTGTGTAGAAAATACTACTTTTGAATTTCCCCACAAACCTAACCTGCATCAATTTTAAAGCGCACATCATTCAAGCCATGATAATGACGTTGCACCAATGCAAAGACCACCACACACACACAACACACACAGAAAACACAAACAATGCAATGATAAGCATTTTGAGGAAAATGTATGTGTGTTGTGTGAAAGGGAAGACTAAAAATAAAAATAGAAAATACATCAGAAATACACAGAAAGCATACGAAATCTGGAATGGGAGTGCGAAGGGGAATTGGAATAGAGGAACACACACACACGAGTAAACACGTACATATATACAAACAGTTTGACGAGGAACAAACAGATAATTAAAAATCTGAGACCAAATACGTATTTTTGTATTTGCTTGTGTAAATATTGCCGTTGACTTCCAATTGGAATTGAAATTATGTGAAACCATTTGAAGATATCTGTTCTTTATCCAAATACAGTTTGTTCAGAAAGTATTTTGACACAGTTATTCAACTCTGTTTATTTCTTGACTTTAATTTTGGCTTATTATTCTACTATTAATTGGAGTTCTTATTTCAAGAGACACAGAAATAAATGCATCTGTTTTCATTTCTTTTTAAAATAGTATTTACTTTGTTATTGTGTATTATTTTTGTTGTGTTTAATTCTAAGTTTTATCTTAGCACCTTTCAAGTTAATTACTTGATTACAATTAATTAAAAGCAATTCATACTTGAAATGCAGCCATTCAGCGCATGAATTTATTCGTTTGAGTGAACTCATTTCCTGCTCATCACTCATCACTCATCTCTCATTTCACTTAATTTGCCCGTTTTCTGTGTGCTGCCTGCAATCAGATTTTCCACTCGAATTGGAAAAGTGTGAATAGGGCGAAGAAGAGAGCGAACGCACTTCAATGAGAGCCATACAAAGACGAAGAGAGCGACTGACTGACAGAAAGAGATAGTCAGAAGGAGAGGGAGAGAGAGAGAGAAAGAGATGGAGATGGAGAGGGAGCGCACATGCATAAAATGCATTTGTATGGGTGTTGTGCTAGGACCCAAATAGAGTCGACATATTTAAACACACACACACAAACATGCATACATACATACATACGCAAGCAGAGGTTAATGCTCTGACATGCACTTGAACGACTGACTTCAGCCTACATGCATGTGTGTGTGTGTGTGTGTGTGTCTGTGTGTGTGTGTGGGAGTGGAGGAAGACTTCATATGTATATTTATCCGTTATCTATGTGTGTGTGTGTGTGTGTGTGTGTCTGCAGCTGAATGTTCTGTAAATGTTGTTGTATTTGTGAGGGTGCTTTAAATTCGTACATTAAACTGTTCTAAATAAAATATACTAGAATTAGTTACAACACTATCTGTGTCCGTATCTGTATCTGTAGCTGTGTGAGTGCATTGAGTGCTGCATAATTGGCTCTTGCTCACTCTCCCACACACACACACACACACATACGCAAACACATTTTGCCTACAAACAGTTCAATGCACTTTGCAATTTGGGTCAACAACCTTAGCGCATTTTATGTAGGTTACGCCTGCCAAAACGTGCTCAGTTGTCTCAGCTCTAACAAAAATCTCTGCATTATCTGTTATAATTTATGAACACATCAATTCAAACATTAATAAATTTATTAATATGTCAGAAAATGCATGACACAAAAAATAAGAGCAAAATCTGGCATTGCTGTTAAATGTGGAGTAGCACTGTTAAACTAACACAGTGCGCCATCTAGCGGACTGTTTGTCCACGCACACAACAGCGCAAAAGTATGCAACGAAAATGTTAACCACCACTTTGCGACAGCAATCAGCTTGCGAGAGTGAGCAACAGCATAGCGCGCTCATTTGAAACAGCTGAAAAAGCGCAAAACTTGAAATTGTTTTTATTTTGATTCAAATTCCGGATTTGCTTCAATTTTGTTTAACAACAAATAGAAATACTGTTGACAAGACAACAAATGGTATTACATCAGCCTTGCAGCTGGCTCAAACAACAATTACAAATAACACTTGCCGCTTGAAACCAAGGCCAACAAACGCTCACAATTCCTAAACACTGCTATCAAATTAGTGCTGCAATACAGAAAAAAAAAAAATAGAAAAAAATAACGTACAATCAAAAATAAATGAAGAAAAAAAGAATTAAATTAAATTAATATCTGGGCAAACGCCCACCAGCAGCTAAGGCGAACAAAGCTGGCAACAACAACAAAGGCGCTTATCTAACAATTTTTGTTGTTTTTGTTGTTGTTGTTGTTGCAACTGGCAAAGAGAACGTGCAGCTGCAACAGCAACAGCAGCAGCAGCAGCAACAACAACAACAACATTGAGTACGCAACTGGGGCGAGGGCATAGTGCAATGAACTAACTGCTGGCTAACAGCAGCAGCAGCAGCAGCAGTCAAAGCAGCAGCAGCAGCAGCAGCAGCAGCACACACACAAAAGCTGAAAACTACGAGTGATAGTAAAACGTGAACTGTTTGTGTGTGTTTGTATTGCTGTGCAAACATCAGCAAATCAACCCCCAAAAAGACAACTTTTGCAGCTGCAAGGGTTGTGCTCTATGTGTGTGTGTGTGTGTGTGTGTGTGTGTGTGTTTTGGGGGAGGTTAGCGACTGCTGCCACTTTTGCTGACCCAGTTAAGTGTCATTCGCTGCTGCTGCTGCTGCTGCTGCCACGTGGCATTTGCGCCTTTGCCTTTGCCTTTGCTTTCATTCGAGGTTACTTACCCCTTTTTGTTGCTGTTGCTGTTGCTGCACGGTGGGTGGCGGGTGGCTTGTCTCATTACTAGACTGTGTTTGCTTGGGCCATAAATTCCATGTTATTTTGGCCACTGCTTGTTGGCTTTGTTGCTAATTAAATGCTGGCAAGCAACTCAAACTAATCCATTTGCATATGTTTATAGGCCCGAGTGGGCAACATGTTGCCAGGCAGGCAACTAAATGCTGCTAATTGATTATGATTGCGGCAAACATCGAGTTTGCTCGTTGGCTTGTTGTGCTTGTTGTGCTTGTTGTGCTTTCTCTTTCTCTTTCTCTGCTCAGTCGGCGCGGCAACATTCTAGAAAAATGCTAACAGCAAAAGCAACAACAACAGCAACAATAACAGCAACAATAACAGCAGCAGCTGCAGCAGCGACATCTGCTGGGAAACAACGTCAACGAACTCGCTCGCTGCGCGCTGCTTGCTGCTTGCTGCAAAATAGTTGAATGCACGTTGACGTCGCTGTTGTTGAGCAATGAAAGTACCGCAACAAAACTGCACACACACACACACACACACACACAGCACACACACACACACAGCACACGGGAGCTGGAAGAGAGGCAGGCATACAAAGTGCATTGACTTTGCTTTGCTTTCTTCGCTGCTGCTGCTGCTGCTGCTGCTGCAGCAGCTAATGTTGCATGTTGCTGCTGCCGAGTTGAATGCACTTTGCATGCAAATGCCCCTCTTCAGCCACAAAATGTTGCAGCAGCAGCAGCAGCAGCAACTGGTTGCTTGCATATCATATTTTTTGCTTGCTGCTGCGGCACCTTGGCTCGCTAATTGTCTGATGTCATAAGTCAAAATGCTGTGTGGCATTTGTTGACAGCTTTATGCGGCCAACAGCCACTTGGCCAACAACTAAACTCGTAATTAAGCGTGTCAAATGCTTTGCTTCACTTATTTATTTGGGGGCGTGGCACTGCTGCAAGTCCATTCAACTTTGATTTATTCCACTTTGAACTGAGTTTATTTCTGTGTCTTCTCATAAATCCATTTGAAATCATTTAAATCCAATTTAATTTTTAATTTTGCAACATATTCAAATAGTTGTGTTTAAACCTTGTTTTCATGTTTTTAAAGTTGTAAACAGAAAAATGAAGTGTCTTTTAGCCGATGTGCCTAGGATGGTTTTCCCTTTTTGTTGAAGGGGGCAGAGGGATTCCTAACAGGACCAGGACCGTATTGTGGCATGGAAAGACGCGCTATTAAACTGTAACTTGGAAATGAGGGGAGACAGAGACGGCAACAGAGCTGGTCAGCGGCATTAGGACACCCTCCTGGGTGGTTATAGTCTTAGACGAGTGTCCAGGGAAAAGAACAGCCTTAGGATACTCACCGGTCTCACAGGACGTTAGAGACTAAGAAGTCACATAACTAAGCTAGTTATAAAGATTAGCGAACTGTGCATTCTTGTGAAAGAGGAGGGGAATCCTCGATGCACATCCATGCAGAATGCGTCGCCTTAACTAGGAGAAGATGGAGAATCCTATAGATGCATGTTGTGAAGACCTCAACCCAACAAAGATCCTCGCATTCGTGCGGCAACTGGGACTGTTGGAAGAGCTCAGGCTCAGAAGGGGCACCTGGATCGAGTGGGTCCTGGTGCAATCCCCCCTGCATAATAATAAAATAGGTTGAACCATGATTTATTATGCAAGGTTTCCAGCCCACAAACAGGTTTAGATATAATCCAATAATCCCATTATTTGTAGATGCTTCTCATCTGTCATTGCCAGAAGGTTTTCTGGAGTCTGCAAGTGACATCCTGCTCCGTTTCTGGGTTTCCTATTTATTCGATGATCAGCTGTATTATAATTTATATGATTATAGTCTGATGTTGCAGAGTCGACTCCCATTTCCCGCTGGGAACCAATCCTATTCCTTTCGACCTGCCCAATTCGCTAAGGATCTGAATAACTGAATAAGTAGATTGTAATGATTTTGGCTGCTGCTGCTTCAACTCAATTAAGTCTAAGTGTGGCCTTAGCCTAACCATAGAGTTCAATAAACCCAGTCGAGAATCGCTCTCTGTGTGTGTGGTGTGTGTGTGCTGTGTGTGTGTGCTGTGTGTGTGCTGTGTGTGTAATAAAAGCCAACGAATTACACACCCGCCCAGACGCCCGCTAACTAATTGATTTATGTGGCTTTGGCTGCCCATTTGACGTGCGATGGGCAACACGAAATGTGCCCCGGGCAACAACTAGCAACCAGCAACCAGCAACTGCAACAACAACCAGCAACTGCAACAATATGAAACACGCGAGTCGAATGGGAATGGGAAATGCTTTGGCTTGGCTTGGCTCGGCTTGGCTTGGCTTGAATTTTCTTTGGTAGCCAAAATAGAAGTAGAAATAAAAATAAAAATAAATGGTTAACTTTGCAAAGTGGCCGACGGGCGTTTAACTGATTTTTATTTTTATTTTTCTTTGGTTTTGTTTTTGGTTTTCCATCGCTTCGCTTTGTTCCAGCACTAACCTCAGACAATGAACGCCACGTTGTGGCACTGTGGCACTCTGCTTGCACCCCCCCCCAAAGAGGGGTAGCTACGTAATCTGTTGCTGCTTGCTGGTTGTGCCTAACGGTTGTGGATGCCGTCGAAAGACCATTCACATACGCTCTGCCACGCCCACCGCCCACTGTTGAACGGCAACTGGTAGCAACAACAGTAGTTGGCTGACTGACTGACTTGTAGCCTTTGCTTCTGGCCAGGTTAACTGGCCAGGCCAAATTGCAGTTCAGCGTCCAAAAAAAACATTTCATTTTTTTTGGCGCAAGCTGAAAAAATGCTTTGCTTTGCTGGTTTTTAACAAAATAATAGAAAAATGGATGAAAAAAAATCACAAAATGAGTAAATTAATAACAAATATAAATTAAATTAACTCATTTATTATAACTGTATTTATTTTGCGCACTTTTTGGTTACAATTGAAATAGTTTCGCTTTGTGCGGCCAACTTTTCGTTGGACCCTCGCTGGAAATTGTGCGTGAAATGCGTGACTAGGCCAACAAGCGACCGCGTGGCAGGCGTTAACCAACAAAACGTTCGAGCCACAAATCTCGACAGTTGTCGGCTTTTTTTTGCCGCATGTTGCATGATAATTATGCAAGCGGCAAATGCAAAGTCAAATGCAGCACGCCGCGTTGCTACCTTATTTTGCCAGGCGTTGCACGCACTCTTCCCCCTCCAACTCCACTCCGCCCCTCTCTCTCTCTCTCTCTCTCTCTCTCTCTCTCTCTCTCTCTCTCTCCCCTCTATCTCTCTGTCTCTCTCTCTCTGAGTGGAGTCAGCGCTGGAGTCTTTCTCTGTTTGACATAGTCCATTTATGGTTGAGGCATGGCAAACGGCATTAACTCATTTCCGTCACAAATTCTATGAATGTTTTCACACACACTCACACACACACACACACACACACACACAGTCTTTCGCACACCCTCCGCGCGGCCAAGTTTTGGGCCTGCAAATTTTTATGACTATTTTTATGGTAATTAATGTGGGCCAGGCGAACTTTAAGTGTCTCTCTGTGTGTGTCTGTGTGTGCTTCTGTATGTGTGTGTGTGCGTGTGTGTGTTTGTCCATTGGTGTGTTTGCGGTGCGTATGAGTAATATATTTGCCATGTCCACTGCCCATTGCCCATTGCTTGTGGCAGCAGCCAGCGAAATGTTGCATAAATTAGACACAACACACGCAACACACACATAGACACAGAGACACCTCCCCCCAACCCCCCTGGAGATACTTGGGCGTTGCAATTACCGTTAACAGTGCGTATGCGTAATTCGGGTCAATAAACTAAACAAAATTGCACAGGGAAATTTGAAATTTTTGTGTAATTTCAGTAAAGTAAATTTCGCACAACTTTTGCTAGCAACTTAAACAAATATTTGAAATAATAATTCTAAACTCAAACTGGCAATCGAAAGCAGCAACAAATATAAAAAGCGGAATTCAAATCAAGGGAAATAAATAGTTGGCTGAGATGCAAATTAAAATAAAGCTGAAGCTGAACTGAAATGCTCAATGCCAATAAAATATTTAATCCAAAAAAGAATGCAATTTTTTTCAAAGTGTATTTTGCTTTTCAAATGGTTATTAAAAGGCAAACAAGTCGGAAATTTGAAGTCAGACTAAAACAAGTCAAATGAGAGAATGCTTTTTGTGGCAGTTGCGAAATGATCCTGGCGAAGTTCTTTAAAAACCCTTTAAATTTCACTCCAACTTCGATGTGCAGTTATCGATATGCATTTATCGACGTTATCGAGAGTGATGAATATTTAAAGTCTCTCTGCAAATATTGTTTTGCTGCAACTCAATGCAATTTGTGGCTTCAGTTTTGTTGCAGTGTTGCCATTGTTTTGGCCGTTTGGCATTCTCACGTGTCGATCTTGTTATTATTTTGTGTTTCTATTTTTTGATTATTTCTTTTTTTTTTTGGCTGCGCAACAATCGAAGACCCTTTGGGGCCTTAATGGTGTCGCTGTCGCTGTCGCTGTGGCTGTGGCTGTCGTGTCATGTTGTGCTTGTGTTGCGGTGCTCTTAACTGTTGTCATAACCTCAAATAGAAAAACTGGCAACTGGCAACTGGAGACATTGACAGCTTCGTTTGGCTGTGAAAATGTCAAATGGATTTTAGCCCAAGTACAAACAGATCGCGCATTGCAAGTAGCTGATCTCTGCCAGAGCCTCGATGTGTGCTGTGTGTTGTGCGCTGTGTGTGTGGAAATTAAGCAGCGTGTAATTTATGTTGACTCTGAAAAATCGAATGTAACTCAATTTCAAATAGATATCGACTAGTTGCTGCTGCTTCAGTTGTTGTTTCTGCGCTTTTCTGTTGCTGCCTGCTAAACTCGTTCGGCAGCCTTCAGAAACTGCTCGTTCTTGTTAACCAGTACAATCACCTCGATGTTTGTTGTTGCTGGCGTCTCTCAGCTCTCTTGGAGTAGAGCAGCCAAAAAACGTGACTCGATAGTCAGCGGGGCCAAGTCAAGTAGATGGAATTGCATTTAATGGGCGCACCGAAAACCAATTCTCTGCCAGGCATTAAATGTGTTCAGCTATTCGAGTGTCGTTTCCATTGTTGCTGCTGCTGCTGCTGCTGCTGCTGCTGCAGCGACCGCAGCCTTTACAATTCAAATTTACAATTCGCAATTGATTGTTGCTGCTGCTGTTGTTGCTGCTGTTGTTGCTGTTGTTGTTGCTTGGTTTATTTTGTGTTATGTGTGCGCCTTTGTTGGGAGTCGCTGTTACGTTGATATTTTGAATTTTGACGCTGGCATCAATCCATAGACATTAGCCACAGCCACAGCCACAGCTCAGGCAAATTGTATTTTGCTGCCCCAATGCGTAGAATCGACAACGAGATCAACAAGAAGCAGCAGCAACAGCAGCAGCAGCAGCAGACAGATGCAACATGTCATTCAACCCAGCTCAAAATTGTGAAATTGCCATTTGAGAAAAGTGAATCAAACTTCAAATTGATTTTTATTTGAAAAATCTTAAACACTTTTTTATTTTAATATTAATATTATTAAAATACAAAATAATATTATTTAAATTAATTTGGTTCTTTTTGTCGACACTAAATAAATTAACAAAAAAAAAAAATTAAGGAATTTCTTGCTATTTGTTTACATTTAATAAATAATTAAATAAAATATTTTACTTGTTGGTTTATTTTTGCTTTTTTATAAAATTAAATATTAAATTAAATATTAAACTTATTAAAATACAAATTAATATTGAAATTTGTTCATTTCTTTAAATTATACATTACAAAACTTAAAAAAAAATTACTTACTATTTGTTAACATTTAATAAATGACTAAATTAAATATTTTATTTTTTGATTTATTTTTGATTATTTTTTTTAAATTTAATTATTAAATTAAATATTAATCTTATTAAAAAACAAGTAAAATTTCTTTAAATGAATTCATTTCTTTATGTCGACATTAAGTAAATAAAAAAATAAGTTAATGAATTACTTTCTATTTGTTTACATTTAATAAATGACTAAATTAAAGATTTTATTTCTTGATTTTTTATAATGTAAATATTAATTTAAATATTAATATTATTAAAATACAAATTAATTATTTCTTAATGTCGACATTAAACAAATTAAAAAAAGTTAATGAAATACTTTCTATTCTTTCTAACTAAATTAAGTAATTTATTTCTTAATTTATTTTGTGATTTTCTGAGTCGACATTAATTAAATAAATTGAAATTTACAGAATCAAAAATGCACTACTAAAAGCAGAATTGTCGCGTGCACTAAAAATGTCTAAAAAAAAGATCGAACTCAAATCGAGTCACATTTTTTATGCAAATCATAAAATATTCCACTTAATTTTGTTCACTCTCAGTTTTTTTTCGTTTGGATATAAATATTTGTGAGCTGCGAACTGGGTTCCAATTTGTTTTATTTTCGCAATGCAGACAATCCCAAAAATGTTTAACCCATTTCGTAGACCAAAAATAAAGTGTGTAATTTGTCGCTGTTTAAAAAATAAGGCAACAAATGCAAAAGAAAAGAAAATAAAACGAACAAAATACAAACTGACTGCAATAAACACAATTTTCATTTGTCCGCATTTCTTTTGGCTTTTCCTTATGTTGTTTGTCCACCATAAATGTTCTAATAATAAAAGGCGACGCTTTTCAAATGCCTAAAAAAATTTTGTGTTTCCGTCAGAACTGTCAAGTCCCAGAAAAGCCAACGAACGAAAAAATAAATAAATAAAATGAAATAAAAATGAGAAAAAGGCCGAAACGAGTAAAATTGAATTGACGGCGACTGTCAGGAATTCAGTTGAGAAGCGAGGCTATTTTTAATTGCTTTTAATTAATAGAAACCACAAAATTTTGCGTGACAAGCATTAACAATAATGATGCCCATTTTCCTTTACCAATTTTCCCAGACAAACGTGTGTTTTGTGTGTTTGTGTGTATTTTTTGTGATTAATGCAATTATTTAGACACTGCTCCAAAAATGGTGTCCAAATTGCAGCAACGGGGAGCGTTGCTGGAGTTATGCGATGGGTTACGTACGAGGTTTTAACATGTGGGTCATTGTTTGGACATTGGCTGGGAAAACAAAAAAAAAGGTGAAAAACCGCACGAAAAACTAAAACGTAACGAAATAAAACGAAACGAAACGAAATGAAATGAAATGAAACGAACGACGAGCGGGCACTCAAAGTAAAAGGCAACCGCAAATCGTGCCGAAAGATAGGTCGAAAGCAGAGGCGGCAGGCAGGCAGGCAGGCAGGCAGGATGGGATGGAATGGCAAGAGACAAAGAGAGAGGGAGAGAGAAGGAGAGGTAGCGAGATTAATGCAAAATATGCCGCTATACGCCAAGTGCAATGAACTCAGCCACTCAACTCAGGGATGCGGCGACGGCGACCAAGTCAAGCAAGTTCTAGTTGAGGCAGTCGCGCAGAGTCCAGAGGAGAACCCGGCAGGCCCCAGAACCCGAGAACCCGATGTTCTCGACTATCAAGAGAGCCACCGCAGCCAACGCAGACTGAGAATGAACAAGCGAAACGAAACAAAACGAAACGAAACGAAAGACACAGCAGAGCAGCATGCATGCATGTGCGTATGTGTATGCGTGTGTGTGTGTGTGTGTGCGTGTGCGTATGTGCTTGAATGCAAATCAAAGCGTTGCGTATGC
Source organism: Drosophila picticornis (assembly GCA_035043845.1). Classification (NCBI taxonomy): domain Eukaryota; kingdom Metazoa; phylum Arthropoda; class Insecta; order Diptera; family Drosophilidae; genus Drosophila; species Drosophila picticornis. The sequence continues at coordinate 22,346,527 of JAWNMR010000122.1, read as the reverse complement.
GCCGCAGCGCTGATTAGGCTGCAGATTTACAGCTAATCTATATTTTAGAATCGTAATAACTGTGTGAGTGCGAGTGTGTGTGCACAGTGTGTTAGATAGTTATAAATGCAGAGTGAAATGATTTTAACATCAATTACAAAGTTAAAAACTTTATGTACATTTTAAATATGTATTTAAGGCGATACAAATTACAATTATAAAAAGAGGTCAGCAAACACAAGAAAATTAAAAGCAAATAATTAGTGCAATTACCAACAGGAATTTTATCAAAAATATGCAATTAATTTTTTGCGACTGCTAAAAATACTAAAATATTTGTAGGTATAGTTGAGCTTAAGCAATCGCCTCCCCTTTTCTGCACTGTGCACTGACCCCTCCCCCCCTCAACTCTGCGTACGTTGCAATAAAATGACGATTGCCAGTCGTCGTCGTTTCGTCGTTTCGTTATTCGTCGTCATCGTCGTCGTCGTTGTCGCTTGACGTCGACGTCGACGTCGTCGTTTCGTTGCTTGGGTTATTGAACTCGACGCGTTGGCTCTGAATTGGGTTAGCGTAGGTTAGGTTAGCATAGCTTTGCTCAGCCTAGCTCAGCTTGGGTTAGCTTGGGTTATGTTGGGTTAGGTTATGTTGCGTTATGCTAGTTGCTTGCACGCGGCGACCAGCAGACCAAGAGACCAGCGGACTGACGTTGACGCTTGCCCGCCCGCTGCGTTTTGTCTGACAGTTTGTTGGTTTTGGCTTTCGTTTTGGTTTTCGTTTTGGTTTAGTTCTCTTTCTGTCTGTCTTTCTTTCGCCGTGCGCGTTGTTAAATGCGATAAGCGCTGACAGCGAGCTGCTCAACTGCTGGCCAACATGTGAAGAGTGCTCTGCTCTGCGCTGCGCTGCGCTGCTCTGCTTTGCTTTGATTTGGCTTAATTGCATGCCCAAAGCTCTTTTTTTTTCTTCTATTGGGAAGCGGTGTTGCATGGGCTGGCGGCAGGGGCAGCGCAATGAGGAGTTTCGTAACTGAAGTTGTTATATTGAGGGTCTAGTTATGATTACTTGTGTTCCCCGTTACATGTTGTAGTTGCAGTTGTTGTTGCAGTTGCAGTTGTTGTTGTTGCAATTGTTGTTGTTTGTTAAACAAACACTCGTCTGATAAGCGAACCCTGTGTGTGCTTTGTGATTGTGTCCACAGATTGCATTTGGGCAATCAAACGCTTGGCACAGTTCAACAATGAAAACGATGTGTTCTAAATCAAAGCCAAATATTCTTTTAATAGTTTGCCTGCTTAATCTGATATTTTTTGGTAACCCTTCAAAGGGGGTTCTTCTCTTGAAACTCACCTTGCACGCTTTTTGTAGTAATTGAATTTATTTAAATTTGTCTTTCTTTTAATTTTTGAAAGAGCTCAGAATAGTTGAAGAAATTTTTGGTTTTGAATTTATCACTAAAATTAGACTAGTTTTTTATTTTTATTTTGGAAAATTATAAATAGACAACCAGTTTGCCAACAGGTTCTGAAAATCCACTCGAAGATTTCAAGTTCATTTTTATTCTCATTGGGCAAACTTTGGATTAGATTTACATTTGTAACTTGTCTCAAAATGTGTCTCTTAATTCTTGAATTATTATTTTCAATTATTTCAAATTTAACATAAAAACACCAAAGAATATTTTTATTTATATTTTTATTTATTATTTATGTAATTTTATTTAATTTTTTTAATGCCTTTCTTAGTCAATTTAGCTAATTTATTAATTAAAAATTTAAATTAATAAAAATAAGAAAATATTTCGACTCTTTTTGTGCACCTGTTTGCTTGGATAAAGAGCTTCATCTGCATCTGTGACTTGATCTAATCAGTTTCCTTATTCATTTCTTTTCAGGTATGTCTCATTTATGTGCCACAAGGCAAATTCTAACTGAAACCAAACATTTAAATGCTGAGTAAGTCATTGCAACAGAATGCGTTTAGCAACCGAACCGGGGACAGTAATATTCTACACACACACACACACACACACACACACACACACACACACACACACACTGAACGCCCCTTTGAGCTTAGCCCAAAAGCAGCGCTGCCCAATTACCAACAAACGGGCAAATGGAAAGGAATGGGAAAAGGGGCAAAGGGGGAGGGGAAGAGGCGTGAGGAGCGCACTATGCACAGACGATTAGTGCTAGTCGGTGGCGTTGCCAAGTGCCTCCTCACCATGCCATAGGCCTTACCCACACACACACACACACACACACACACACTGAGGCAGAGGCATACGCATGACATGGCGCATGAGTTTGGCATAGTTGTTGTTGCATGCTGCTGCTGCTGCTGCTGTGGCAATTGCGTAGCTGCTGCACTCAACGCTCGAGGTTATTGAACGGCAGCGACCTCACTTTGCATGAAGCACAACCACAACAACAACAACTACTACAACAACAACAACATCGACTGCAACAACAACAGCAGCAGCAACTGCCACAGCGATTGCTGTGCAATTTTCTTGTTGCTCTTGTCAAGCAGTGTAATTTTAAAATTAATAAAATAAATTATTATTAGACACATCAGGCGAGTGGCGACGTTTGCCGTTTGCCGTTTGCCGTCTGCGTTGTCCACTTTTGATAAAGACTCGCAAGTCTCTAAACACACACACGCAGTGTGTGTATTTGTGTGTGTGTGTGTGCGTGTGTGTAGGAGTGGATGGGGTTAAACCACCACAGCCTGGTCTACAAAACACAGCACACTTAACACACTTTGGCGTGCAACTTGGCAAACATGCAACGAGCAGAAAGCTCAACGAACTGAGCTGAATTAGTGCCCAAAAAACACACAGCAAAAATTAAATAAATACAAAAACGAATTCTAAAAATTCTCAACTAGCTGCAAGACCCAAAAGATATGTTTGCCACCTTTAAGTTGGCCATTTTCAATGAAAAGGTGAAAAAGATTTTTTTTATAATTCAAAATGATCAATTTAATTGTTAACTTAATTAAATATGTAAATAAACAAATATTACTACTTGACTTTTAAATATTTCAAATTAGAAAAAAATATTCAGCAATATTTAAATCTGATTTGTTAATGTCAAAAAAAAATCTTTTTAAATATTTTATTTTTATAATAATAATATTATAATAATAAATAATATTTTCTAAAATACAAAATAATGGCAACAGTTAAACAACAACAATTGAAAAGTGGTTAGCAAATTTTGAAGAAAATGTATTTTATTTATTAAGAAAACAAAATGAAAACTGTCGCAATTGTAGAACAATACAAAACTCTAGAATTATGGAGACTCTAATTAGTAAACAGTTTGCAACTCTACAGAATGCCACGCCCACTTCCTGCGGCTCGCCTATTGTGCACATGTGTGTGTTGCGTGTGTGTGTTTTGGTCCGCTTTATGACTCAATATTGAAAATAATTTGCCGTCACTTTTGTCATAAATAAAAGCGAGCGTCACACAGCAACAGCAACAAATATGCGGCTGCAGTTGCATAATTGAACAAAATGCAACGCTGCAACTGCAACTGCAGCTGCAACCAACAGCCCCATTTAGTCCAAATGCCTGTCCGTGGGCGCCCACTTGCATACATACACAGATCACGTATACGTATCTAAGTATCTAAATATCTGAGTATGTTTGTATGTAAGCATGCACAAAGGAGTGAGATTTCATGCGTTCTTAGCAGCAATAGTGTCGAGCGACTCAAGAAATCAGATTAAAACACAATCACAAATGGAACAGACAGGCGAATACCCTTTTTACATTGAATTTCGTATGTGTTATTTGATAAATATATAAATATATTTTTTTGGGCATTTTTAAGAGTCATTTTTAATGGGCTGCTTTTCTCGTTGGACGGATTTATTCCTCAAACTCAACATTTTATTTTGATTGTTAAATATAATTTGTATTTTTTTTTTATATAATTAAACATTCAATATTTAATTCCGATTTATTTATCAATATTTAAGATTTAATTCTGGTATAATAATTAATTTATGCCTCAAACTCAACATTTTATTTTGATTATTAAATATTTTAGATTTAATTCCGATTTATTTATTAATTCATTCCTCAAGCTCAGCATTTTAGTTTGTTTATTAAATATTTTAGATTTAATTCTGGTATGTTAATAAATTTATTTCTCTACTGTAGCTGTTCGAGCTTGTTTTGTTTGGCTTGAAGCACTATTTTTTCGATAATCAGAGACTTTTTTCATATTTAACCCTCTGGTGGCCAGGACCAGTTTTAGACGGCTCAATTATAATTTCACGCTTATTCGCTTATCTTGAAATAACTATGAAAAGTTTGCTAAAGATAAACTTTTATACTTGACAAATTTTCAGATCAGATCGTGGTTTTCCCGACTTATAGTATATTTATATAGTGTTAAACAGTATTTGCGATCTTTAAATACAACATCTGCCTACGAATTATAGCCTGTGTTAAACCTGGTTCACAAACCGATCGAACAATTTTTTTACTCGAATATGTTAATCTATATTTATATTAATTTATTTAATACCGACTAACATCAAATATATTTTTATTTATTATTTGTTAAAACAAGAATAAATTAAAATAAAAATTAATATTTACGGAAAATATATTTTATAAATATATTTATTTATTTATATATCTATTTATATATGTATATATATATATATTTCTTTTTTGGTGTTCAATTATCAAAGTTAACACAGAAAAATACAAAAAAAATTAAAAAAAAAAATCAAATTAAATTGAGAGTTATAAAAAAATTAACGCAGGCATTTAAAATAGAAAATGATTAACAATTTGTTGTTAATAAATTAAATATATTATATAATCAAATACTTAAGAGTACAAACAGACCTAAACGCAGATAAAATCCCATCAGATCTATCCTAAATTTGTTGCTATTGTCGCGAATGCGTTGCATGTTGCATGAGTTAGTTGCAGAGCAAAGGTTGAGGGGAAGGGTATGTCTCAAATGAGAGAAACGCCCATATAAAGACATTGCCAGCGGCACGTGAGTTGCTGGGTTCATTTGCGGACTGCAGCTTGGAAGTGTGGAGCGAGGGGAAGGGCGCGGGGTGAGTTAACGGTTGCCCAAAAATGATTTGGTGGGTGAGTCATTAAAAGTTGCCGCCGCCGAAACGGCAACAATTTATATGACAGTTTTTTTGCTGTTTGCTGTTTGCTTTATTTCGTTCTTATGTCAGTTGGGGCGTCATTAAGCGTCCAACTGACCAAAAATGGGAAAGACCCAGCAACAACAGTAAGAACAACCACAGTAACAACAACAACAACAACCGCAATGATTGGGATTACATTAATGGTGTGGGTGAGCAACGCTTCGTTCGATTTGGAAGTGTTTTATTTTTCTTCTTCTTTTCTTTTCTTCTTTTTGCTTGGCTCGGCTCGGCTCAGCTCGGCTCGGCTCGGCTTGGCTTGTGGTTCGGCTCGGCTCGGCTCGGCTCGGCTGGGCTTTGCTGGTCGCAGAGTTCACTGCACTCCAACGTCACTTGCCTGCACCCCCCTCCCCTTCCCCCTTAATCTTCCTCTCTTTCTGTATGCCCCGTCTCGCTCTGTCTCTCGCGCTGTTGTCAAATGGCATGCCAACGACCTGCGCAGAACTGCAGTTAGATTTTGTTGTTGCTGCTGCATTTGCACGCAAAAGACCTTGCGTCTTCTGTGTTATAAGCCACATTGCGCTTTGGGCCACATTCATTTTGTCTCTGGTGGAAACTTGTTTCTGCTGCTGTTGTTGCTGTTGTTGTCCCAACTGTTTTAATAGCATTTGCGTCAAGCCGTGACGCCAATGGCCCAACATGGATTAGATTTTCGTATGATTATTATTTTTTTTCTTTTTCAAATATGCCATTATGTACACATGTATGTATGTATGTATGTATGTATGTATGTGTGTATGTGTGTACATATTCTCAATTGCTGTTTATTTGGACGGGCGACGTGCCCAAAAAACAATCAGCAAATAATGGCTCATAATTGTGCACAGCAAACACAACACAAAACCAACAAAAACACCAACAACAACAACAACAACAACAACAACAAAACAACAAAACAACAACAAAACAGGCGCCCGTTTGTCAGCTCTGAATTTTTTTTGTTTTTATTTTATTTTTTTTTTTGGGGCATTTTGTGTTTACAGTGGGATTATTACGAGCAAATACAGTTTGCCAAGAAAGTGTTTGGACAAGGCCCAAAAAAAAAAAATACATTTTTACTTTGAAGCGTTTCCTTGCTACTTAAATAGTTAAAAAAATAGTAACTCGATTAAATAAATATATTCAAATTTTACTGTTTTTTTAAGATGTTTATATTCGGCTATAAACCAGAAAGAAACATTCACAGTCAGTCCAATATTTATTCGTCCACTTTGGTGTAACATAAAAAATTAATGATGAATATAATTAATTAATTAAAATTCATCAACTCATCCACCAATTCGAAAACAGCCCAATATCAAAATTAGAAAATTCCATTTTGGCATAGCCAAAAATATTAATTAAGCTTAAATAAAGTAAATAATAAAAAAATATTAAATATGGTTCTCAGTATTCAGTGGAACCTTTTGATGGCTTCCGAAAACCTGAGTTTGCGAAAAATTATTGGTCTGTGTGCAATCATATTGGGAAATGTTCAAAATTTCGCATGTAAATAAAAATATTTTACGTAAAATTTGCAAATACTGTTTGCAAAAGAAAACTTGATAAAACTGAATTGTTTGCCCTTTTGGCCAAAACAAGGAAATTAGCTAAAATAAATAACGAATAATAAACTAACGCTTTAATTGAATTTGTTAAAAATTCTAAAGATGCCAGAAATAACAGCATTTTATTTGTATTTGAAATTCGCGCTGCGGTTTCCCAACACAATTTTCTCTTGTGGTTGTAGGCTGCTGCTCATGTTGCTGCCACAAGCGCAACTATCGAAAGAATATAATCGCAAAATAATTACGCGCAGTTCGATGAACTCTCGCAAAAGGCAATAGGTGGCAAATAATATAAATAAATATTCATACATAAATACATATATAAATACATATATTATATGTGATTTGTGATAGACATAAAAAGCGGAACACACTCGACTCTTCTGCGGCACAAAAAATGTGATTGAATTTGGTTCGAAACAGCAACAACAACAACAGCAACAACAACAACATCAATCAGCTTGGGGTCAGCAGTTAATTATTGCTGCCTTTTAATTGAGCAGGCACAAGCTGAACAATTGGCTAAAACACACACACAGCTGGTCAATTGACTCCTTTGGCCAAATTGCATTTTGGCTCCATTCGTTATCCTTCAACTCTTGCCGAGCTGCGGTCATTGCTCCACAGCACACAGCGCACAACACACAGCTGCAGCGACCAATCGTCACATGACCAACAGCAGCAGCAGCAGCAGCAGCAGCCAGTCAGCAATTTTTAAGGTTAACGCTGCAGCAGCGCCACCTAGCGGCTGGCAAAACACTTTCGTTACACACACACACACACACACACACACACACACATGCACACTTACATAGCGCGTAACCCCTAAAAGCATTGCTGTTGTCGTTGTTGTGTGTAGCACAGCCAACCGCAGTCAGCTCACTTCCCCCACTCCCCCACCCCCACACCCACCCCCTTCCCACTCCTCTCTGCTTAGCATAGACCTGAGAGAGAGAAAGAGCTCTCATCCGGCCGTGGCAAAAGTTCAACGCACGCAAACTGGGTCAAAGCAAAGTGTACAACCCTACTGCAAACCCCCTCCACCCCCGTCCCTGCTTAGCTGCTGCTGCTGCTGCTGCTGCTGCTGCACCCTCTGAGAAGCAGCAGCAGCGAAAAGTGAAACGTTTTCTGAGACTGTGGCGACTGTGGGCGGTGGGCGGCACTTTCTGTTCATTGTTTGACATGGCACAGGTGTCTTCCATTGCGAGCGCGCCAATTTTAGCACTACGAGCTACGAGCTGTGCCTACTTTCCTGCTCCCCCCCCCCCCCCCTCCACCGCCACCCCTCTTCTATTGCCTGGCTGACAATTTGCTGCTTGGCACGCTTTGAGTTCATTGCACTGGTTAAAGGACAGTTCGACTCTCAACTTGAGCAGGTTGTTGTGATGCACAGCAATAACATAAGACAAAAAAATATCTGATTTAAGAAAATTCATATAATCATAGCTGGGAGAATTCAAATTTACATTATTATTATTGTATTATTATTACAGAGACACCAGTTTATCGTTTCTAGATTGAATGCCAAAATATTCTTTAAATCAATCAGTTTTTCTTTATTAGAAAAATAAAATAACACAAAAAAAAAACGATTATTCGGTTGATCTTTAACTATTTATTTAAAGTGGTTTGTTTATAAAAACAAACTTAAACAACAGTTAAATTGTTATTAGTATTAATTTTACATCGAACCCACTTTAGCGATTCAAATCCATCAAAATATCCGTAAAATCTGTTAGGTATATAGCCAGTAGTAGATTGTTTTTTAACTGTTTATTTAATGTTGTTTGTGCATAAAAACATTCGTGGCAAACACGTAATTCACCATTAGAATTATTATTACATCGAACCCACTTCGGCAATCGTAGATTAAAGCCAACTATCCATTAAATCTATGAATAAAAATGTTTCTATAGCCAGAAGAAGGTTATTTGCTAACTGTTTACTCAATGTTGTTTATGTAGAAACATAAACTTGGTAAACATAAAAACGATGACAGACAAACACTAAAATGAATTCTTACGAAATTTGTTCTACTCATTTTAGCGATTTTGCTTCTTTCTGTCTCGCTGCCGACAGTCTGATCAAGCAGTTAAAAACACATCTAGTTTTTTACCTTCCTCAACAACTCGACGCTAACGGTTCATATTTTACTCACATTTGGCCAATTAAATGCATTGCATTTCCTTTCTGAGGTCATTTCCTCTGCCCACGCCGACGACTACAATTCGCATTCGTCGAACTGGAGCTTTCTAACTGTGCATTGCAATCTCTCTCTCCCTCTCTCTCTCTATTGCTCTCCAGCCTTCGCTGGTATTTTTCTAGGCACATAGCTTGTTTCGTATATCCACCGCGTTCCTCTCTTCTTTCCATCGTTGCTTATGCAAAAAAGTTCTTTGAAGCAAGCACTGTTTTTTTTTTGCTGTGCGCCAAGTCAGAGCAGAGAGCGAGGGCCATGCAGCGCTCTCTCTGCCGTTACTCTCTCTCTCTCTCTCGCATTCTCACTCTTTCTTTGTTGGTGTGTCTGTTTCAGCCTGTGCGCTGCTTCTTTAAGGTTATTGCGGTGCAATGTCCTCAATCGTTGGTCTCCTTGACTGCTCGTTCTTCTTCCTCCTCCTCTCCTTCTTTTCTTGTTCTTCTTCTTGTTATTTTTGCATTTTGGGCGCTCAGATGCTGCTGTCCCTGGCAGGATAATTTGTCTCTCTCTCTCTATCTCTCTCTCTCTCTCTCTCTCTCTCTCTTGCATTTTATTTTTTTTGCATTCTTTTGGTTGCCCTTCGCAGCTGGTGAGAAATGTGAAAGGTATTTCCGTTTGCCCCATTATCGAGTTCAATATATTTATGCAGTCTGTTCTACTCCCCCTCCTGCCACAAATGCCTCAGTTCTGTTTCTGGGAATGTTAAGCTTTGAATTCGTGGTGTGTTTGTGGATGGATTAAGATCATTAGTATCCAAAGTCAATAAGTACATTAATTGCAGCAATTACCAATCTGGGTGAGTCACTTAGATATTTGCCTCAATTATTTGCTCAAACGGTTAATTGCTAACTTATTGATTGGCTATGATTAATGGCGATTCAGGTGCTTTCACTTGACAGCAGCATTATTTCCTGTGTGGCTCAACCAACCCCGAAAAAACGAAAACCCAAAACCGACCCCAACCCAACCCAGCTCGAGTGCATGGCAAGGCGACCATGAGCCAACATAACGAGTTGAACGAACTCAGCCAGCAGCAGCAACAGCAGCAGCAGCAGCCAACTGCAGAAGTGACGTCAATAAGCACGAGGCCAAAGGGAAACACTTGCTGCTGCTCTGTTTTTGGGGGTGAGTTGGAAATGTGTATAAAGCTAGCTGGTGGCTGGCTGGCTGGCTGGCTGGCTGACTGGCTACGTGCTGCTGACCTCGTGTTCCTTTTTACTACGGCGCTGCTGCTGTGAGTGGGTGGGTTGGGGGTGTGTTGGCCAGGCGTACGAAGTATCCTTGCACGGTATTGTGCACTGGGTGCGTTGAACTCTGACCTGAATGCGCTGAATGGCTAGCATTGGCCGCCGCTGCTCGACTTGTAATTTAAACATCATTTATTTATTGTGCATATTTTCGTCAACTAATCGTCGCTGCTCGCTCGCTGGCCAAGTGAAATATGAGCTGGAAACCGTTTGGTTTTGCCTCTTACTAATTCAATTCCCTGCAGCGGCTTGCCACCGGCATAACTCAGACTCTGAGGCAGTCCTATAAACTCCCAAGCTTAGCGTGACGAATGTCGAATCAACTGTAAAGCGCCATAAAGTTCCGGCTCTTTCTGAGTGCCTCACTCGCGGCACGTGCTAATTGCTTACGCATCCAGCAGCAAGCACAACAACAAGAACAAAAACTCATAAAATAGAAGAAAACCAGAAAAACCAGGGGCAGCGGAGAAGGGGAGAAGCTTAAAAGTGAGCAGTCAAAGTTACGAGTGGGCGTAGTAAAGTAGGCCAGAGATTGCCAGAGATTGCCGGAGATAGAAGATTTCATAAAAAAATAAATAATAAATAAAGTTTAAAACTTAAGATTAAAAATTACAAATACATAGAAATAAAAAATAGATTGAATCATGTTTAAAATACAATTTAATATTTCATTTTGAATTTGCATTAAAAATACAATTTAATTGTAAATTGAACATGTTTATTAAAAATACAAAAAAGTAAGAAATAAATTAAATCAAATTTGAAATCATTATTAAAAATACAAGAAATTAAAAATTCGATGAAACCCAAAATAAACTAAATTTAAATTAAAAAAAGATAAGCATTATTTATAAAGATTACAAGAAAGAGGAATCTATTCGACACTTTTAATATCCTTTAAGTCGTCGTGCGAGAACAGCTTGAATTCGAGTGAAAACAAATTCTGTGGAATTCAAATTGATGTCAAGTTCTGGCAGTAGTCCGAGCTGAGTGACTTCAAGTAGCCGAGTGGAATGCAGGTCAAGTAGTCATAGTCAATTGTTCAACTGATCAACAAGCGATCGCTTCAACAGGTAGATATATATTCTCCGATATATACATATATATAAATATATACACAGATACATGAATCTATATTCGCTGTGCGTTTCATTCATGATTTTCGATGAGTCGATGGCTATTTACAAATAAAAACGCTTTGACTGATCCCAACTGATCCCCGCATCCGCCCCATCATTCTGACAGGGGGGCTGGGGAGGGGGCACAAGTGTGCCATGGCTGAGTTGCGCTAAAGCAGCCCCAAAAATTGTTAACAAACAAAAAATGAATTATAATGATGATGGTGATGATGATGATGATGACGC